>JANAVB010010600.1:3257603-3918913 GCA_029216955.1 Iris pallida
GTAGGTAGCTAACTGGATAGTTGCCGAAGCTAGAATTTTACCCTTTTTAAGGGTAAAATATGATATTGGCCTACGGCCAAGATATGAGTTTCGAAGTCCAAGATGGACTTGGATATGGGTTGTAGAGGTTGTTAATAGTTAGAAATAGTCGCCTAGACCTAGTCTTGGTCCGGTGACTACGGTTGACTTTTTGGACCAAAAGTCAACTATGGGTCAACGCTTTAACCCAAATTAGTCCCAATTTCCATTAGACTTGTGTAGTTGACCAAAGTCACTATTAGTCACCATTGACCAGGGTTGACCTAGAGTTGACCAGTTGACCAAAGTCACTGTAGCCAACTCTTGACCCCGTTTGACTTTTTTCGACTTGTTTTGACCCGTGATGCCTGGTATGACCTAGGATTGACTTGGTTAGGCTTAGATTGACTTGATATAACTTGATTTGACCTAGATTAACTTGACATGACTTAGTGTGACTCAATGAGACCTAGTTTGACCTAGATTGCATATCATTCATTGTAAATCATTCCTAAACTTGTTTAAACCTAAATTAACTTACAGTATCTCATATTTAGGTCTTCTGATACCGCTCTAAGCATTGATATACCATACAGCTCAGGACAGCAGGCGAGTACATTTACTGATAGTTTTCATTGTCATGATATCTGCTATATCCGATTCAGTTGTAGTGTCTTACTTGATTCCTAACACGATGGTTCACGGACTAGTATATGTCGGATCCTGTCATGAGATGTTGTTTCCGGATTACTTGGTATATTGGTACATGACTCGACTTATTACTTGTACTTGTATAGACATGGACTTGGGAGTGGGCTGATCACCTGCTTTTGAATCCCGTGTCATGACGTGTTATGTCCGGATCCTTTATACTATTCGGGGATGGGGAGTTATTAGTGGTTGTGTGATCAAATTCCCACATTGTTCTACTGTATACATTGTTCATAGCTATACCCTCGCCTCACGACGGGTAAAGCCTTACCCTACATCGTTCATAGCTTTCCATGGTGACCGGCCTTACCGTTCTATTGTACACATTGTTCATAGCCGGTCGGATGGAAAGCCTGATCATGTTTCCCAAGCCGATCACATAACGCTCTAATAATTCAAATCACATTTTATATTTACTTTATCTTATCGTATATCCTGCTCTGTTCTACATTCAGTATTTTCTCACCATGCCATGATATACAGTTACTCACATGCTCTACTTGCCTTTACATTGTACCTTGATTAGAGACTAAGTTCTGCTCGGGAGAAGAGTTACAACCCCGGTCCTTGTTTGGTTTAAGGGTTGTAACTCGGCTTTCGAATGGTTCCCAAGTTTTCATATATCTTTGTCTTGTAGTTCATTATACTGTCTCTTATAGAATTTGTCAATTCACATGGAACTGCTGTTAGTGTTTGTACTTGCTCATTTTCCTGACAGGATACCGTTATGATATATTACAGATGACTCTGAGGCGGACTGCTCGACCTATTATGGGCTCGAGTCAGATGGAGTAGCCTTAGATCGTGGCCTTATAGTAGAGCCACTAGATTTTGTACTTCCAGAGTAGTGTAGGTTAGCTAGGTTTGACTGGACTGCGATCTAGCTAGCTTATCAGACTGTAGTTCTATATTCTATTTTGATACCCTGTGATGTATATATCTGGGCTTGCATTGGACTCTGCACTTATTTACTCTTTCATCTATCATATGTCTTTCATCTGAGCTATCTACCTTAGTTTTATTCTGTGATTGAGACTGTATTGTTATGTCACCTCCATTCGGAGAGTATATACTGTACAGGTACATTTTAACTGTTAGTCGTAGGCATTTACAGACCCTATATACAGCATTCTACCGCCGATACTACGGCGTAGGCTGGACGTAACCACGTGCTCGTGCCCCTCTTCAGGGTGCGGGTCGTGACACCCTAGACGAACCAAGGGACACGAGCACGACACTTCACGTGTCCTGTGTCATGAGTACAAGACACGTGAACACGTGCACGATGCTGTGACACTGCACAGTGTCTGTGCTTACCCGAGTGGAGTTTTAGAGTGTTTGGACACGCCGTGTCGTATCGTGTCGTGGTGGTCTGCCATTGACACACATGACACGTATATGTGTGGGGCATCAGTTACCAACCTAGGGATTCGAGCCATTGCTCGGTTTTGACTGTGTAAATCGAGTTACCTACTTTCCTATGCACTGTGCACAGTTTCCAGGATTTGGGATTATTTCCAGTTTTGCAAAAATGAATTTCAAATCAAATTTCAATATGATTTATACATGTATTAGTGTACTTTCAGTGTATATATATGTAGTATATATGTATGTGAGTGTGTAGGTGAGTTTTGGGGATGTTTAGTTGTGTATATTGGTAGTTGTGTATATATATATACATATATATGTATATATGTGACTGTGTGTGTGTGTGTTTGGGGGCTGTTTCCTGTTCTCAGGAAAACTGAGAACAGCCCCCCCATTTCCTGTGTGTGTGACTCTTCTCTCTCTCACTGTTTTCACTCACTCTATGTCTCTCTCTCACTTTCCTCCCTCTATATATATGTTTATATATATAGGTTTAGTCTATATATATATATATATGATATATATATATATATATATATATATATATATATATATATATATATATATATATATATATATATATATATATATATATATATACCCCAGCCATCCCTCCAGTGGCCCGTCCCCGCGCTCCCGGCTCCCGGCAGCCCTGGCCCGGCCGCCGCCCCTGCCCCTCCAGCCTCCACGGCAATCTTCCTGTCGACGGAAGCCCCCCCTCGTGGGCTTTGGTTGCGGCGATGCGCCCCCCGTGCTCGGCGTCGCCATCAGCGAGCTTTTCCGCCCCGGTGTCGATCGACGACTTCTCGCCGGCCGCGACGTCCTCTCCGCGTTACGAGCTCCGGAGCTCCCACCTGCGCAAGCTGGCGGCCCCCTCCCCGCTCCGGCGGTGAGCCGATGGCCCCGCTCTCCGGCGTTCTCTCCTCCGCTCGCCGGCTCCTCAACGGTACGGTCGAGCCCCGCTCCCTATCCGTCGGTCTCGCCCCCCCCCCCTCCGTTCCCGGTGGTCCTCCCTCCCCCGCCCCGCGCTCCTCCCCCTCGCCGGAGCGCCTTGCCTCGGTTCGAGCGCTGCGCTGGTGGGGCCTCGGGCGGCCCGTCTTCCCCCCACCCTCCCTTTTCCCCTTCCCTCCCCTCTCTCCCCCCCCTCCTGGCTCCGGGCGATCCCCCTCCCCGGCCTCTCCGCCCTCACGCCGGAGCAGCCGTGCCCCGTCCTCTCCTCGGGCGGAGCTACGCTTCGCCGCCATTTCCCCAGCCCCCCGCTCCCATCGCCGGTGCTGCGCGCCGCCTCTTCGCCGGCGTTCCCCGGCTCCCCGCTCCCTTTCCGGAGCGCCTCGGTAGGCGCGTTGGGGCGGGGCCCGAGAACCCCCCTCGCGGACTGCGCCCGCATCGGGCCGCACGCACTGTTGCCTCGTGGCGTGCGCTCAGCATCGGCTGGCGTTCCCACCCACCCCCCTTGGTCCTTGTGCCTTTTCCCATCGGGCAGAACCCTCTCCCCATTCGAAATTTTGAAATTTCTTTTTCAAAATTTCGTTTACTGTTTTGTTTTTTTTGTGTGATTCCCATTTGCTTTCCAGGAAAAAAAAAAGCATATTTTATTTGGCTAATGTCGTCATTAGTCAGGACCTTCGTTAGGGCTACCCCCACATTTTGTAGGAATTCGGGCTATCTCCCGGTTCCATCTATCGTTTTTTTATTTTCAATCAAGGCTTTAGCCACTGTTTAAAAAAAAAATAAAAATAAAAATATATATATATATATATATATATATATATATATATATATATATATATATATATATATATATATATATATATATATATATATATATATATTTGTATTAGGATTATATATAGTGTGTCTATATATAGATACTAGGGTGTATGGAAATTACATAGGCTATAGGCCTATGTGGTTGTTGTATATATATATATATATATATATATATATATATATATATATATATATATATATATATATATATATATATGTGAGTGTGATTGTATTATATATAGTGTATCACATATTGGGATATAGGTAGTAGATAGATGTGTATAACTATATATATAGATATATATATATATGTACATTGTGTAGAGATGAAAACCTATGAGTCAAATAGCCTATGGCCAAGATATTAGCCTATGGCATTGGGGCTAGCTCAATTTGACCAAATGACCTAAAAACACTACTAGTTGACCCTTGTTGACTAAGGGTTGACCAAAGTCAACCTTAGGTCAAATTTGACCTAGTTAACCTAGAATTGACTAGGATTGACCTAAAATGACTAGTTTAACTAGTCTGACCATGTTTGACCCAATTACCTTATTGACTAGTCTTGTTTGACCTAATTATCTTGCTGACTAGTCTTTGTTTGACCAATACCTTAGTTGGTCTAAGTTTGACTTAGACTTGACCCAGATTGATCATGTTGACTAGTATTTGACTAGTTTGATTAAAATATTGACCAGGAGTTGACTTTAAACTAGATTTGACTAACCTTGACTTGTTTGACCTTGTTTGACTTTATTTGACTTAGTTTGATTTCCTGTGACCTAGTATGACTTCCTGTGACCTAGTTTGACTATTAGAGTTGACCAAGAGTTGACTTTTGACCAGATTGACCTAGAATTATGTAGTATGCATTGTACACTTTATTTTTACCATTGTGGATACATTGTGACTTATATTGCTCTGATTAGGAGCCATACACCTCTCCTCAGACAGTATATCTTCTTCAGACATTCAGTTATCAGGCGAGTACATTCTCTGACCGTTTCATATTTGCCAGGATTTATATTCTTGCTCTCGATTACTTTACTTGATGCTGACACGATTGTTATCACGGATTGGTACTATATGGATCTTTTCATGAGATATTATCCCCCTCGGGAGCATCAGATACAGCATATTTGTGCTTTTCACGAATCATCATGTATCTCTATACTTTCATAGATTCACGAATCGCTTGTGACTCATGTACTCTCATGCTCACAGAGCCTCTCATGAATCTCCCATTTATGGGCTTATCACGAATCTTAACATAACTTGAATGGATCCTTGTATATTGATTGGGGATGGGAGAGTGGAAATAGTCATGTGGATATTACCCCAGTAGCTATAGTCATGAATCACTCTTAGCTGTAGCCATGAATCTCCTATGCCATTTCACATGTCTATATTTTACTCTGACTCACTAGACACTGCTAGTTCTCTATTATAGTAGATATTTCATTACAGTTTTCTCTTTTGCTACATGTATCTTCCTTCAGCATTTTCTGTATTTTACTCTATTGCATGCTTTATATTTCCTATCATTCTATGCACTGCGTGAGATGTATTGTGCTCGTTTCTGTCCTGACTGGACCTGTTGAAAATATTACAGAGGATGAGGATGAGGCCCTGGTGTCTACCTATTATGGAGCAGGACTAGATGATACTTATGTTGTGGCCCTCAGCAGGATCCACCTGAAGCTGAGGATGTTGCCCCAGTAGTCTAGGCTAGTTTAGCTAGACAGTCTTTTCTGTATTATCTTTTTGTCTCATATTCTGAGTTGTATTTTGAGATGTTGAGATATGTAGACTCTTAGACTTATTGTATTATGAGTTGACATTCTGATGTTATGTTATCCTAGACACTTGAACTTATTTCATCTATTCTACTATTCTCTTTGAGTTACTGTCTATCTATCTATCTTTCATTCTTCTACCTAGATGTGATTGAGATTATTTTCTGTTTGTTACCTCCATTCGGAGAGTATAAACTGTACAGGTACTTTATATTGTTAGATGATTGACCTAGGACAGCGTTCTACCGCCGACACTGCGGCATAGGCTGGACGTACCCACTTCTCATGCCCTTACTCTAGGGTGCGGATCGTGACACGTTTTTAGTGGTGGCCCATGCAGGTCGAGTTTATGTAGTAGTATTCGAACTAGAGTATCACTACAGCCTGTGATAGGATTTAAGGAATAGGCTTAGAGAGAGTGGATACTCAATCACAATTAGGAAATTTCCATGGATTTGAATCTACTGACTATTGTTCAAATCTGTATAATCTATTTCATATTGTCCTTTGATACTATCATCCTTGTACCGTTATTGACTTCCTTATTGATCTGTCTTCAGGATGGTGGAGACACGATCGCAGCGTCTCGGTCCAGGTGACACCACTGAGAGGTCTGCCACCTCTCGTCCAGCTCACCAGGACCCGGGAACCACAGCTCCCCTTACTCCAGCTCATGTGGGAGCTTCTGCCACATTTGGGGGTGCACCTCTACTTATTCGGGGGACCATCCCAGCTACCCCAGACATGCCTCCTCCGCAGTTTCGTCAGCCACAGTTTTAGCAGCACCAGCAGCAGTTCCAGCCGCCGATGCCATCTGGATTAGTGGATGCTGCACAGATGTTTTCATACTTCCAGCATTTCCTAGAGACGCAGCAGGCCCAGCAGCAGCGTCATACGACGGAGTTTACCAGGGCATAGATGAGGTCCATCAGCTGGCTAGAGCGACGGTGGAGAGGTTGGCTGTCCAGCCACAGGGAGGTTTGGGACAGCCGCGACAGCAGAGGATTTCGGGCATTCAGGACTTCAAGAAGATGAACCCCAGGGACTTCTTGGGGACAGAGGGAATTCTTTATGCTGATGACTGGATTGAGCACATTGAGGAGATTTTCCGACTGGCGGAGATACCAGCCGGACTACAGATAGAGGCAGCAGCCAGCTAGATGCGGGATCTTGCCCGTACCTGGTATCAGACGGACCCGAGAGTAGGCACTCCAGGGCAGACATGGAGAGTTTTCAAGGAGCTCTTCAAGGGAAAGTTTTTCCCGGATCAGGCAGTCGGTGCTTTGGAGACCCAGTTCGAGAACCTGGTTCAGGGGAACCAGACTGTAGAGGAGTACTCCGGTGAGTTTTACCGGTTGAGCAGATTCGTGGAGGGCCTTAGCGAGACAACGAAGGCAAGGAGGTTCAGGAAAGGCTTGGTCAAGGAGGTCAAGTCCTTGACCAAGAGTGACAGGAGTGCCACCTTTGAGGAGATCCTAGCAGGAGCGATGGCAGCTGAGGATGATCTTGAGCTGAAGCTCAAGAGGGGCCGTGATACACAGGGAGCAGGCAGCAGTGGAGGTCAGGCCAAAAGGCCTCACTATCAGCATCAGCAGAGGCAGCCACAGCAGTATCAGCAGCCGAGGCAGCAGCAGCAGGCCCCGAGACAGTAGACTACCAGTTGTTTCTACTGTAAGAAATCGGGACATGGATGGGAAGAGTACAGGAAGAGGTTGGGCTGGTGCCTACTATGTGGGGCAGCAGACCACCAGCTCAGGAAGTGTTCCCAGTTCACAGGCAGAGTAGCACAGGGAGCAGCACCAGGAGCAGGAGCCAAGGCTCCGGTAGGACAGCAACAGAGAGGACCGTTACAGCCACAGCAGCAGAGATTTTTGCAGTTTCAGCAGCAGGCTGGAAGAGGTCAGCAGGGGCGTGCTTACGCCATGACAGTTGAGGATGCTCAGGCAGTTGGCGATGTGCTTGCAGGTTCTGTTCTTCTAAATTTCATTCCCACCTTGCTTTATTTTATCTATCTTAAAATCCAATTCCATCTGCTCCTACCTGTTCTTTATTAGTGATCAGTTTGACCTGGTAGTTCTTGTTTTGTCGATTGTTGTTGTTTCTTTATCTCTTACTTAGGAGTAGGAGTAGGAGTAGGAGTAGTTTAGTTGTTAATATAATTCTTGACTAAACTCTTTTGTCAAGAATTTTCCTCTAAATGAATTAATGTATATGCTATGCCTTTTTGATAGAGTAGCACTGACCATAGAATGGTAACCCTTTTAGCCCTGTGATTTATTGTTTCCTTATCTTCCTAGTCTATACCTATGACCATGACTGTCATATTTAACCTGCCCCTTTACACTACTATTTCATCACGATTTTTTGTTCTATTTAGGCCATAGACCTTTTCCACTCTAAATTATGATCATCGTAGGCACATTACCGTGACTTTTAAATTAGGAGCACAAGACTAGTTGTTTTCTCAAAACTAATTTCACATACATGACCTAGACATGACACTCTATACCCATGACCTTAGTGTCCCACTCAGGCATACCATTGTGTGCTTCATTTACTTAGTACGATTTTCTTGACCCGAGGCTCCATCCTGATTTACCCCATGGAGTTACTTTGATTTCGATTTGATTTAAGGACACCCTATGACCTAAGATTGCCAACCAATTTTTGGACATGACCCAGTATAGGTCTATTACCCATATTTTTGCTTGTTGACCTTGTATGTTGTTAGGTAGTAGCTTCGTCCCTGATTGTTGGAGGTTTGACCTAGGAGGAGTACGACCATCTAAATTTCGAGGACGAAATTATTTTAAGGTGGGTAGACTTGTAACACCCAGTTTCTAAAATTGGGATATTTTTGAAAAATTATTATTTTTATTATTTATTAGTGGTATTTTAGTCATAATATGATTTTTGGGTGGTTTTAGTTAAGTTAAACCATTTCCAAAGTCATGACTTATGACTTTGTGACTTACTAGCAAAACCTTAGTGTAAACCCTAGTTTTTCATAACCTAGAGACTAACCATGATCATGTGAGCCTAGCCATAGGCTTAGAACACCAAATTAGTGATTTTGGCCAAAAAGGGTATTTTGGTAATTTTTTAGGATTTATTTAGAATTATTTGGATTTATGTGTTTTTATTATTAATTAATTATTGATTAGTGTCATGTTAGTTCCTAACCTAGTTTAGCACTAATCTAGAGGTTAGCTACTAACCTAGAATGAGAAGGGGATAGATATTAGTCATGGGTTAAAGTAGGATAAATATCTAGATATTATACATATGATATTTTCCATGAATTACTCAAAATATCTCAACCCTTTACCTAAAGTCCTTGCCTTAACCTAGAAGAAAGGTCAAGGACACCCCCCCTTGCTATGGCCGGCCATGGGGTACCCCCTAGCCCTACACCATCCTATATTAACCCCCCCACATTAATTCATGCTCATTTTACATGAATTTTAACCCTACAAAACCCACCACCTTCAAACCTTGATAACTTGATCAATTTTGATCTAAATCACCTCTAGTTTCTTGTATTGGACTCCCCTACACTAGAGGGTAATAGTTAGGGCCTGCTATCGAGGATTTCGTGAGCTTTGGGCATCACCAAGTTGAAGTGGACACCCCCCTCTCCTTGTTTTTCCATTGGATTTGCATCAATAGGTAAATGCCCATAAACCTTGTTAATATTGTGTTTTCTCTTCATATTTGCATGCATCTAGGTACTAGGGAACTGTGGGTCAAGTTTGGTGAAAAATAGGATTGGTTTGGTGTTCGTATCGGACACGTATCATAGACTAGAAAACCTTGTTTGATGAAATGCCACAAAGGATCTGTTTTTAATAAAATGTGAAACAAATTATATTTTCTGGTAGCCCTAGACTTCTAGGACACAACCCTAACTTACTGAACACATTTTTGAGTCGTGTCCGTGTCCAAAACGGACACGAACTCACTGCACGAGACTCGCGTGCATGCCCTGCTACCCCACCCTTTGTGCTCACTGCACAGGCACCTAGGACACGTGAAAATTGGTGGACACGAGGGGGCAATGTCTGCGAACATGCCCCCAAAATCTTACAACTTCTCGTGTCGTGTCGAGTGAGAAATCTCACTCGCACTGGACACGCACTGCAGTGCACGCGCACAGTCCAGTCGAAAATTCGACTTAGACACGCGACTCGTGTCGCATGGACACGAGTCGAGGACACCTCGTGGTGACACGAGTGTGTAGCCCAACACGTGGGCTACATGTGGGCATGACCACGAGGCCCCACGTAGCTCGTGTCGTGTCCACGAGGCGCGTGAACACGTGCACGACGCGGTGCCAAACACGCGTATCAGTCGTGTTTTTGGTGACTGATACGGGCTTCCCATTTGGACACGGTGACACGTGGGTACGTGTCAGGGTCCTAGGTGTGTAGCCTGACCCTAGGCGAACCAAGGGACACGAGCACGACACTTCACGTGTCCTGTGTCATGAGCACGAGACACGTAAACACGTGCACGATGCTGTGACACTGCGCAGTGTCTGTGCTTACCCGAGTGGAGTTTTAGAGTGTTTGGACACGCCGTGTCGTGTCGTGGTGGTCTGCCATTGACACACATGACACGTATATGTGTGGGGCATCAGTTACCAACCTAGGGATTCGAGCCATAGCTCGGTTTTGACTGTGTAAATCGAGTTACCTACTTTCCTATGCACTGTGCCCAGTTTCCATGATTTGGGATTATTTCCAGTTTTGCAAAAACGAATTTCAAATCAAATTTCAATATGATTTATACATGTATTAGTGTACTTTCAGTGTATATATATGTAGTATATATGTATGTGAGTGTGTAGGTGAGTTTTGGGGATGTTTAGTTGTGTATATTGGTAGTTGTGTATATATATACATATATATGTATATATGTGACTGTGTGTGTGTGTTTGGGGGCTGTTTCCTGTTCTCAGGAAAACTGAGAACAGCCCCCCCCCCCATTTCCTGTGTGTGTGACTCTTCTCTCTCTCATTGTTTTCTCTTCTCTCTCTCACTGTTTTCACTCACTCTATGTCTCTTTCTCACTTTCCTCTCTCTATATATATGTTTATATATATATATATATATATATATATATATATATATATATATTTGTATTAGGATTATATATAGTGTGTCTATATATAGATACTAGGGTGTATGGAAATTACATAGGCTATAGGCCTATGTGGTTGTTGTATATATATATATATATATATATATATATATATATATATATATATATATATATATATATATATATATATATATATATATATATTTGTATAGATCACACATAGTGTTATATATATATATGTGAGTGTGATTGTATTATATATAGTGTATCACATATTGGGATATAGGTAGTAGATAGATGTGTATAACTATATATATAGATATATATATATGTACATTGTGTAGAGATGAAAACCTATGAGTCAAATAGCCTATGGCATTGGGGCTAGCTCAATTTGACCAAATGACCTAAAAACACTACTAGTTGACCCTTGTTGACTAAGGGTTGACCAAAGTCAACCTTAGGTCAAATTTGACCTAGTTAACCTAGAATTGACTAGGATTGACCTAAAAATGACTAGTTTAACTAGTCTGACCATGTTTGACCCAATTACCTTATTGACTAGTCTTGTTTGACCTAATTATCTTGTTGACTAGTCTTTGTTTGACCAATACCTTAGTTGGTCTAAGTTTGACTTAGACTTGACCCAGATTGATCATGTTGACTAGTATTTGACTAGTTTGATTAGAATGTTGACCAGGAGTTGACTTTAAACTAGATTTGACTAACCTTGACTTGTTTGACCTTGTTTGACTTTATTTGACTTAGTTTGATTTCCTGTAACCTAGTATGACTTCCTCTGACCTAGTTTGACTATTAGAGTTGACCAAGAGTTGACTTTTGACCAGATTGACCTAGAATCATGTAGTATGCATTGTACACTTTATTTTTACTATTGTGGATACATTGTGACTTGTATTGCTCTGATTAGGAGCCATACACCTCTCCTCAGACAGTATATCTTCTTCAGACATTCAGTTATCAGGCGAGTACATTCTCTGACCGTTTCATATTTGCCAGGATTTATATTCTTGCTCTAGATTACTTTACTTGATGCTGACACGATTGTTATCACGGATTGGTACTATATAGATCTTTTCATGAGATGTTATCTCCCTCGGGAGCATCAGATACAACATGTTTGTGCTTTTCACGAATCATCATGTATCTCTATGCTTTCATAGATTCACGAATCGCTTGTGACTCATGTACTCTCATGCTCACAGAGCCTCTCATGAATCTTCCATTTATGGGCTTATCACGAATCTTAACATAACTTGAATGGATCCTTGTGTATTGATTGGGGATGGGGGAGTGGAAATAGTCATGTGGATATTACCCCAGTAGCTATAGTCATGAATCACTCTTAGCTGTAGCCATGAATCTCCTATGCTATTTCACATGTCTATATTTTACTCTGACTCACTAGACACTGCTAGTTCTCTATTATAGTAGATATTTCATTACAGTTATCTCTTTTGCTACATGTATCTTCCTTCAGCATTTTCTGTATTTTACTCTATTGCATGCTTTATATTTCCTATCATACTATGCACTGCGTGAGATGTATTGTGCTCGTTCCTGTCCTGACTGGACCTGTTGAAAATATTACAGAGGATGAGGATGAGGTCCTGGTGTCTACCTATTATGGAGCAGGACTAGATGATACTTATGTTGTGGACCCTCAGCAGGATCCACCTGCAGCTGAGGATGTTGTCCCAGTAGTCTAGGCTAGTTTAGCTAGACAGTCTTTTCTGTATTATCTTTTTGTCTCACATTCTGAGTTGTATTTTGAGATGTTGAGATATGTAGACTCTTAGACTTATTGTATTATGAGTTGACATTCTGATGTTATGTTATCCTAGACACTTGGACTTATTTCATCTATTCTACTGTTCTCTTTGGCCTCGTTTGGTTCGCGGAATGGAAGGGAAAGAAAATCAATTCCTTGTCATTTCCTTTCCTTTGGGAAAGTTTAATTCCTATTGATTTTTCTTTCCGATGTTTGGCAATGCCAAGGAATTTGGAAAGGAAAGTGAATACTTCAATGTGGGAAAGTGATTCCTTCCTTGGATGGATGGAATCATTTTCCCCCCTAATTTCCCTTCCATTGGGAATCACTTTTCTTTCCTCCTCAATTTCTTGGACGTCCAAACATAGGAAAGTAATCACTTTCCTTTCCCAACCGGGAGATTCCGCGAACCAAACGAGGCCTTTGAGTTACTGTCTATCTATCTATCTTTCATTCTTCTACCTAGATGTGATTGAGATTATTTTCTGTTTGTCACCTCCATTCGGAGAGTATAAACTGTACAGGTACTTTATATTGTTAGATGATTGACCTAGGACAGCGTTCTACCGCCGACACTGCGGCGTAGGCTGGACGTACCCACTTCTCGTGCCCTTACTCTAGGGTGCGGGTCGTGACAGAACTGTACTTTGCTCCGCTCCTGACTGGATAAGTTGCAGGTATACTTGCAGGATTATCATTCTACTCTTTGGGCCAGAGCCCAGGATTTAACTGAGCAGGATGAGGCTTAGCTTGAGGCTTCAGGTTTAGATTACTTAGCTTTACTTTTAGATATTGACTTTAGAGTTCATATCACTTTTCATTCCTGTTGCTTTTGGTACATTATGATATCTGGATTTGTGGATTATGGTGATCTTTCTGGGATACGTTATAGATGCTGTGATTCTATATTTTCATGTTTATCTGGTTAGTTTTCCCTAGCTTGGTACAGCTTACTTCGTCGTGTCTAACGACGAAGGCTGGATGTGTCCGATTATTCGGGAGCGGGTCGTGACATGTTTTTAGTGGTGGAGTACGGCAGGGCCGGCCCTGAGTTAATGGGGGCCCTAGGCAAATTTTTAAAATGGGGCCCATATATAATATAAAAAAATTAAACTAAAAAATGAAATAGCCAAGGCTAGAACCTAGGACCTCTTGTGTACAAATATAACAAACTACCACTACACCACAAATGTTTTGTGATAAAAGATGATCATATTATATATTAGTTCTATTTTCAATATAAGATTACTAATATATATATATATATATATATATATATATTAATTTTTTTGGGCCTCCAAATTTTATGGGGCCCTGGGCGGTCGCCCTGGCCGCCCTGGGCCAGGGCCGGCCCTGGAGTACGGTGGCAGAGGGACAGGAGTGTAGAGAAGAAAACTAGAATATTTTGGTCCAAAAAAATTGGTCAAATGAGTTGACCTTAGGGTCCCGTCAAAAGTGGAAGATAACTTACATTATGGTAATTGGGTGGGATGCAGCTTGAATTTAGGTAAAAAAAAAAGTGGGATGAAACTCAATTTTTTTTTAAATTTCTTTTGGGGACGTTGTTAAGTTTGTTGGTAACAATAGCTCATATTTTTTTTTTAAAAAGTTAAATTTAATTTAAGATAATTTATAACATCAACCTTCTATCTGTTGTTAAACAGAAATTTTTATATAGGATAAAAAAGTTTCTCAAAATTATAAAAAAGATAAAAAGTTTGGAAGAATTGCAAATAGGGTAAGGACACGCCAACTCTATTGACGCGTGCAGTCAGGAATGGAGAGAGACAAAGAGCCAACGGAGTTGGCGTCCCCTCCCTCCCGCGCGCCAACCCAGTTGGCACGTCTCCCACCCCCCCTCCCGTACTCTCTCCTCTCTCCTCTCTCTCTGTCACTTCCCGTTCCCGGAATACGTATTTATTTAATAGTTACCATGTATTATTCTGTATTTAAATTTCTGTAAATTTCTGTTAGTTAATTAATCTGCTCTTTAAATTTTCATGTTAATTTATTTCCTGCAATTTTATTTCTGCACTTTATTTTCTGCTTTTATTCCTGCATTTATTTTCTGCTTTTACCTCTTTGCTTTGCTTGCGGGTTGGCCTTGGATGAACCCATTGGACCCGGCCCAATACTCCCACCTACCACCACCCTTTCATTTAAAGCCCAAAACCATTTCTCTCTCTTCATTACTTCTTTCCATTTCACTTCTTCTTCCTCATAACTCTCCCACCAACCTAGAAGAGATAGGCAAGTGCCAACTTGCTTCTTGATGGATCCCCATTATTATTGTTCCATCATCCTCCCTATTTGATTTTAAGTCTCTTTAGTACTTAGCATTTTCAATTTCCATGGCTTATTTGTTGTAGATCTAAGTTTGATACATTTTCGGATTTCTTAGGTTTTGATCTAGTAAACTTTGTTATCTTCAAGTTTCGATGGTTCCATGTTGTAGAAAATTTCGTTCTACCCATTTTGACCTATGGAAGTCCATATTTGGGCTTGGGATGAAGGATTTATGGAGCTTGGAAGCAATGGCCTCCATGGTTCCCATGGTTCTGTTCTCAGAAAATTTGGAGAAGAAGAACAGTCACAGCCGCATCAAATCTTCATTCCTCAGCGCATGGAAATCTTTATTCCCACAGCCGCATCAAATGTTCATTCCTCAGCGCATGGAAATCTTTATTCCCACAGCCGCATCAAATCTTCATTCCTCAGCGCATGGAAATCTTTATTCCCACAGCCGCATCAAATGTTCATTCCTCAGCGCATGGAAATCTTTATTCCCACAGCCGCATCAAATGTTCATTCCTCAGCGCATGGAAATCTTTATTCCCACAGCCGCATCAAATCTTCATTCCTCAAGCGCATGGAAATCTTTATTCCCACAGCGCATCAAATTTTCATTCCTCAAGCGCATGGAAATCTTTATTCCCACAGCGCATCAAATCTTCATTCCTCAAGCGCATGGAAACCTTTATTCCCACAGCGCATCAAATCATCACTTCCCACAGCGCATGAGTCTAATTATTTCTCAATCACTTCCTCAGGCGCATGAGTTATTTATTTCCCAATCACTTCCCACAGCCAAGGCGCATGAATCTATTTATTTCCCAATCATTTCCCACAGCCAAGGCGCATGAATCTATTTATTTCCCAATCACTTCCCACAGCCAAGGCGCATGAGTTATTTATTTCCCAATCACTTCCCACAGCCAAGGCGCATGAATCTATTTATTTCCCAATCACTTCTCACAGCCAAGGCGCATGAATCTATTTATTTCCCAATCACTTCCCACAGCCAAGGCGCATGAATTTATTTATTTCCCAATCACTTCCCACAGGCGCATGAGTTTATTTATTTCCCACAGATTCCCACAGGCGCATGAGTTTATTTATTTCCCACAGCTTCCCTGAGTTTATTTATTTCTCACAGCCACCTTCCTCAGGCGCATGAATTTATTTATTTTTCTAATCACTTCCCACAGCGCATGAGTTTATTTATTTTCCAATCATTTCTCTCAGACGCATGATATTATTTATTTCCCAACCTTTCCCACATCAGCGCATGAGATTTATTTCCCACAGCATTCCAGGCGCATGAGTTTATTTATTTCCCAATCATTTTTCACAGCGCATGAGATTATTTATTTCCCAATCATTATTTATTTCTCTATTTTATTTTCCGAATTGGCATTAATTAACATTGATTGTTATCTTGATTAATTATTGATCATGCGTTCCTAGATGGAACTAAGAGACTGGCTAGTCGTCTTATTGAATTAAATGGAATAAGACACGTTCATATTTGCAATCGATTGGCCAATCCCAAATATTGACATATAGATACATGCAGGCTACAATTTATTTATTTATTTTTATGAAAGCAGCATGTGTACTTTATGGTCAAGGCATGATTATTCCGTGGTTAGTTTTAATTGTTGCATTACGCTATGTAAGACCTACAACCTAACCGCACGGGTATCGTTGTAGAGCTGGGCATATCGTACTTTGTACGGAAGTACTCATTCTGAATGACCATGACCCACGGCATGGGATTTCACTTAACGTAGAGGCTACTAAGTTAAATAAAATAATGATTGCATGGAGAGAATGGATTTCCGAGTTCTTACATGGCAGCCCTCTTTGGGACTATTAGTGCCCAACAGGCCGGCTGGTTCCCACAGATACTGTAAATCTGCCACACGGGCAGGGAGCAGTATCTGCTTATATTATTGTATATTGTATATTGATGACGGGCGTCCCGCTGGGACTCATCTAATTCATGATTGGCGCAATTGATTGATTGGATAGACTAGCCTTGCTTGCCCATAGTAAGAACTGAGAAATCCTTTATTGCATAATTCCAGGATAACTTGGGACTCACAGTAGTAAGCCGTAGGAGTTGGATGGCCGTTTAAGTTGATTTGTTTGTGTACTGTACCTACTCTGTTAACTAACTGAGATGATCAGAGCATCATGACATGACGGACCAACTTCTGTCCTTGTTTGGTTGGGAGGTTGGTTCGAAGTGTCGTGATGTCACATGAATCCCAGTAGCGAGCAGAGATCTACTATTATATTCTCTTATTTACTGGTTTAAATGCCTCATATCGTGCTTCCTTGCGGTACTTGCTATTAGAGGTCTAACCTCTCTGGTTTTGTATGGCCAGATTTAGAGCCGGTTCCCGAGGACTCAGCTTACTTCCACCTCCAAGATGGTCAATACTAGAGGAATGATCGCAGGAGGACTCGAGTGTGTTCCTTACTTCCCCACTCGTTTTGTTACTTACTTTATATTTTGCCGTTTGGCACCGACATGTTAGTCGGATTGTCTTGTACTTACTTTTACATAATTGTAATTAAGTCAGACTGCAGCTGATAACAATTGTGTATATGTTGCTATATCATCTGGCTATGTTTTGTAAAGCCAGATCTCAAGAATATTTTGACTAAGCGTTTGGGACGCCTTATTGCTTTATCTTAAATGTTCTCTGTTATTGCTTTTTGTTTGAATGATTGAGACAATAGATGTGAAGTGACCATAGCGAGACTTTCAAGTAGTATGCACCCCCTTGTCTTTTAGACAGCATTGATCGTATTATACGGTATTCATCTACCCGTAATACGTAGCTGGCTGAGTCATTCCCCCGCTCTCCAGTATTCTGGTTCTGGGGCGTGACACTCTCTCTCTCTCTATCTTGTTAGATAATTTGTCATTATCTATTCACAATATTTTTTTATTTGAAATAAAATAATTAAATAACTAACAAATAGATAATACCATGTTTGTTATCTAAAATAAAATATATGCAAAAAGTTTCTTAAGCTATTATCTAAAATTAAATTAAATTAATTTTATGATAATAACAAATATGATATTATCTATTCACAATATATATTTGATTTAATATATACTAATAGATAATTTGATTTTATATATGATATTAATATATTAATTTTATGATGATAAAAAATATGATATTATCTAATATATTAATTTTTATTAATATATTAATTTTATGATGCTGTCCTTACCCTATTTGTAATTCTTCCAAACTTCTTCTCTTTTTTATAATTTTGAGAAACTTTTTTATCCTATATAAAAAAATTTAGTTGTTAAAACCAGTTCCACTGTTACTTTTTTGAAAAGAATAATACTATCAATTATTCCAAAATGGAATTCAATTCCTCCTTATGTGGCCACTGTTTGTGACATCCGACATAGTAGTTGATATGACAATTTTTAACCAAATTTTTTTATCATCCAAACTTTTTAATATTAATACTAATATTAACTTTAATGGTAATTATTAGTATTAATTTTAATTTTTAATGTTAAAATTTGTTATGTCCTATGTCATTTTAACTGCCAAGAAATAATTTGGATGGACACTTTTGGAGAAATTAATAGTATTTTTTTTTAAATAAATCAATTCCAAACTAAGTCTTACATTCCTGAAACAAACCAGAACAAACATCTTATTAACATCATTCAAAGTCTACGCTGAACAAAATTAAAGTAGAGATGGCGTAAAAAAGATATGGTTGAATAAAAATAATTTTTATTTTAAATTAATTTCTGTCCGGGGACAATATGAATGCTATACATGTTCAATTCAAATATTCAAATGCTCAAAGTATTATATGATATGTCAAGTGTAATAGTAGGCCAACATTTATTCAAACCAAGGCCTCGTTTGGTTCGCGGAATGGAAAAGAAAGGAAACTGATTCCATGGTATTTTCTTTCATTTAGGAAATTATAATTCCTATAAACTTTCCTTTCCGGTGTTTGGAAAGATCGGGATTATAGCCGGAATATATCTTTAATTTTCATTATAGTATTTGGTGTTTGTAAGAAAAGAAAACAAAAATCAAGTCAATTTTCTAAAAATATCCTCGTGCTACTAAAAATAATTATTACTTAGAAATATTTTTGTCTAAAAGATATTATGGATAAAAATGGTAAATAATATTATGAACATGGATATTTTGGTCAAAATTTTTTGTAATAAATGCGGAAAAGTTGGAGGGAAAGTGATTCCTTAGATAAATGGGAGGAACCACTTTCCCCCCTATTTTTCTACATCTTGGGAATCATTTTTCCTTTCCAACAACTTTCCTTTGGCTCCCAAACATAGGAAAGGAATCACTTTCCTTTCCCAAGCTCAAATTCCGGTAACCAAATGAGGCCTAAATGTGTCCAATCGTTTGGAAGTTAAAATGGCGGTCTCGAAAAAGAATGAATCAACAAGCATTCCTAAAGAGAGATTTAGGAAAACTTCCATCTACCAATTATGCGCATATATATATATATATATATATATATATATATATATATAGAGAGAGAGAGAGAGAGAGAGAGAGAGAGAGAGAGGGAGCGGATCAAAAGACCCCTTAGAAAGTCCCCCAAAACCCCCATCACTCTAATTCGTAATATTAATGTTAATATTAATATTAATGTTAATGTTAATATTATTTTTTTATATTAATATTAATGTCACCCTCACTTTTCCAGTTAGGGGTAAAATGGTAATTTTCCATTTTATATTATTTTGGAAATTTTATTTCATGAATATTATTATTTAATTATTATAGGAGTCGGGTTCGAATTTTATCGCATTCCGAGTTAATTCGGGACCCCGGTGAATTTCGACTTGAGCTGTAATTAGCCTGTTAGCTAACCATGGCCCACCACACTAAATTTTAGGGTTTAAGAGTTTGGACTAGTTCTCCATGAGTAATCTAGTTTAATTATGATTTTTATTTATTTTTAGCAACTTTCTAAACCTAATTTGGAATTTATTTAGTATTAGGCTTAGGGAGGGGCAAACTTGTAATTACAAGTGCCCCTCACCCACACCCATACCCATGCTATGCTTGGCCGGCCAAGAGAGAGCCCCCCCCCCCCCGTCTTTCTTCTCCACAAGCAACACTCTCTCTCTCTCTTCCAAATTCATTTCTTCTTTCCAAGCTTTTCCTCCAACCAACCCTAACCTAGGTAAGCTCTAATCTCTCCATTTAATCATCTTTTGCATTTAGTTCATTCACATTAAATGGAGAGGAGAAGATTCTCTTCCATTTGCCCACAAATTTGTAGGTTTTTCCTAGAAAAATAGGTTAAGGATTTATTAGGATTTAATCATTTTGTGAATGATATATATATATATATATATATATATATATATATATATATATATATATATATATATATATATATATATATATATATATATATACATATATATATATACATGTGTATTTATGTGTGTGTATTTATTTATGTATTTGTGTGTGTGCAGAGGAGGGTGATATTGTGTCATGGGGATGGTGGTGTTGTGAGAGTGGTGTGTGTGTGGTTGTGTTGTGTGAGGATGTGTGTGTGTTTATATATATATATATATATATATATATATATATATATATATATATATATAGTTATATGAGTGTATTTATATATATATACATGGATGTGTGTATATGGATGTGTGTGTGCGTTATATATATATATTTAGAGGGATGGATAGATATCTAGATAGATTATAGATAGATATCTAGTTATATATATATATATATGGATAGATATATATATATATATATATAGAGAGAGATATATATATATAGATATATATATATATATGAGGTGTATACATATAGGGAAGTAGAAGAAGATGAGAAGAAGAAGAAGAATCAGTAACAGCAGCAGCAGTTACTGCAGGACAGCAGCAGCAGCAGCAGCAGCCAAGTGCTGCTGCAGGAAGAAATCCCCCCCCCTATGGCATTTAAGCCTAATAAAACCCCCCCTTTTACCTATGTGTATATATATATATATATATATATATATATATATATATATATATATATATATATATATATATATATATATATATATATATGTATTATATATGGTTAGAATCGTGGAGAAGAGTAGAAGAAGATTATGGAATGAGAAATTAGAAAAGGATTAGAAGTTAGAAGGAAAGATTGAAAGAAGTTAGAAGAAAAAGGGAAAAGGCTAGAATAGAAAAAGGGAAAAACCGAGTTAGAGGGCGAAACGGAGCTCGGAGTATCCGATTGAGTTGAAACTTGGCGTGGGGCATGAATACGTGATTTAGATTTTGCGGGTAGGCTTCCGGGTGGAATTCGGGGTTGTAGGGCGCCCGTATCGCGCCGTATCGGTACGTATCTTGAAATATTTAAGATTTGACAACGGGCCGTATCATGGACCGAATGTCCACGTTACCTAGGTTTTGTGGTAGATATTATATGTATAGGCTAGTATCATACTACCCTAGGGAGATCAGGTCAAAATACCAAGCGTAGGTAGGCTAACTGGATAGTTGCCGAAGCTAGAATTTTACCCTTTTTAAGGGTAAAATAGGATATTGGCCTACGGCCAAGATATGAGTTTCGAAGTCCAAGATGGACTTGGATATGGGTTGTAGAGGTTGGTAATAGTTAGAAATAGTCGCCTAGACCTAGTCTTGGCCCCAGTTGACCACGGTTGACTTTTTGGACCAAAAGTCAACTATGGGTCAACGCTTTACCCAAATTAGTCCCAATTTTTATTAGACTTGTGTAGTTGACCAAAAGTCAACTATTAGTCACCATTGACCTAGGATTGACCATGGTTGACCTAGAGTTGACCAGAGTTGACCAGAGTTGACCAATTGACCAAAAGTCAACTGTAGGCCAACTCTTGATCCCGTTTGACTTTCTTCGACTTGTTTTGACCCGTGATGCCTGGTATGACCTAGGATTGACTTGGTTAGGCTTAGATTGACTTAATATAACTTGATTTGACCTAGATTGACTTGACAGGACTTAGTGTGACTCAGTGAGACCAAGTTTGACCTAGATTGCATATCATTCATTGTAAATCATTCCTAAACTTGTTTAAACCTAAATTAACTTACAGTATCTCATATTTAGGTCTTCTGATACCGCTCTGAGCATTGATATACCATACAGCTCAGGACAGCAGGCGAGTACATTCACTGATAGTTTTTATTGTCTTGATATCTGCTATATCCGATTCAGTCGTAGTGTCTTACTTGATTCTTAGTCACGATAGCTCACGGACTAGTACACATTGGATCATGACATGAGATGTTATTCCTGGATTTCTGGGTATATGGGTACACTCCCTGTCTTGTTCCCTGTACTTGTATAGACATCGATTTCTAAGAGGATTTGCTACCCTCTTACGAAATCACGTGCCATGACGTGTCATGTCCAGATCCATTGTACTATTCGGGGATGGAGAATTATTAGGGGCTATGTGATCCAAGCCACCCTGTCACTATTCATGTGCTCATGCTACTCTTCCCTCACGAAGAGTGTAGCGAGATCCCTTGCCTTGTGCTTGTTATCCAGGTTGGCCGGCATGTCTCTCCGTTGAGGAAACCGCGGATTGCCGGGCCAAGTGGATAGCCTGTCCTGTCACTTATCCCAAGCCGATCACATATCGCTCTAATAATTCAAATCACATTTTTTATTTATTTTGTCTTATCATATATCGTGTTCTGTTCTACATTCAGTATTTTCTCACCATGCCATGATATACAGTTACTCACATGCTCTACTTTCCTTTACATTGTACCTTGATTGGAGACTAAGTTCTGCTCGGGAGAAGAGTTACAACCCCGGTCCTTGTTTGGTTTAAGGGTTGTAACTCGACTTCCGAACGGTTCCCAAGTCTTCATATATCTTTGTCTTGTAGTTCATTATGCTGTCTCTTATAGAATTTGTCAATTCACATGGAACTGCTGTTAGTGTTTGTACTTGCTCATTTTCCTGACAGGATACCGTTATGATATATTACAGATGATTCTGAGGCGGACTGCTCGACCTATTATGGGCTCGAGTCAGATGGAGTAGCCTTAGATCGTGGCCTTATAGTAGAGCCACTAGATTTTGTACTTCCAGAGTAGTGTAGGTTAGCTAGGTTTGACTGGACTGCGATCCAGCTAGCTTATCAGACTGTAGTTTCTATATTCTATTTTGATACTCTGGGATGTTGTATATATCTGGACTTGTATTAGACTGTGGACTTATTTTACTCTTCATCTATCATATGTCTTTCCTTTGAGCTATCTACCTTAGTTTTATTCTGTGATTAAGACTGTATTGATATGTCACCTCCATTCGGAGAGTATATACTGTACAGGTACATTTTAACTGTTAGTCGTAGGTATTTATAGACGTTATATACAGCGTTCTACCGCCGATTCTGCGACGTAGGCTGGACGTACCCACGTGCTCGTTCCCCTCATAAGGGTGCGGGTCGTGACACGTTTTTGTGGTGGCCCATGCAGGTCCAATGTCACAATTAGTGTGATCTCGTAATGGTGCTCGACTTAGAGTACTAATTACGAGCCTGCGATTAGGACGTAGGACCTAGGACGTGATAGGAGTTTCTCAATCACACTTAGGAAATTTTTGATCTTTTGATTATCATGATTATTCACCTTGTATTAAATTAACTGTCCTTCTTTGATAATCTACTCATGTGCCATATTGATCTCTTGTTTTAATTCGTCTCCAGGATGACGAAGACACATCCGCAGGCCTCTGGATCGAGTAGCTTGCCTGAGAGATCCGATCAGGCCGAGGAGGAGGTTCATGAGACTGCCCCCAGTGATTCTACTATTCCAGAGACCCAGGCAGTTGCACAGGGAGGTCTACCACCTCCACCCCAGAGGGTTACGGCCGTCCTTCCAGAGATACTGCCGCCACTACCACCGATACCGACGGATACACATCACATGTTCCTTCTCCTTCAGCAGATGATGGAGACACAGCGGGCCCAGGCAGAGGCATCGCAGCGCCAGTCGGAGGCGTCACACCGACAGATGGAGATGCTGAGGCAGAGTATGGAGAACTCGCATCAGCTTGCCTTGGCAGCAGTAGAGAGAGTGGCACCGGGTACGGTGCAGGGCCCTACTGGCCAGCATCCGAGCCAGCAGCAGTCCAGGCCGGGGACAGTGTTAGACTTTAGGAAGATGAGCTCCAGGGACTTCTCAGGTACGGAGGGCATCCTTTACGCGGACGACTGGCTAGAGGATGTAGAGCGGAGCATGGAGCTGGCAGAGCTTCCTAGAGCACTTTGGGTTTCGGCCGCAGCCAGCCGATTCTTCGACATTGCGCTGACATGGTACCGCACGGATCCTCGTGCGTCGGTGAGAGGGCTGACTTGGGAGAACTTCCGGAGGCTCTTCAAGGAGAAGTTCTTCCCGGACGTGGCTCTTACAGCATTGGAGGGCCAGTTCGTGGGTCTAGTTCAGGAAAACTCGTCGGTGGACGAGTATGCAGCTGAGTTCTTCCGCCTTAGCAGGTTCGCTCCCGGTATGATCCAGGATGAGGGGCAGAAGGCTCGTAAGTTCCGCAGGGGACTTATTCATGCAGTGCGCACCCGCACCTCGGGTCGCCGTGACGCGACGTTCGATCGGATATTGATGGACGCGCAGATCGCATAGGAGGACTTCGGCCTCAAGCCGAAGAGGAGCGGAGATACTATGGGGGCGAGTTCCAGTACGGGACCAACCAAGCGCCCCCACTTTCAGCAGCAGCAGCAGCAGCAGAGGCCGTTTCAGCAGCAGCCTCTGTTGCAGATCCAGCAGGCACCGGTGCGTGCCCAGCAGCACCAGGGACAGGGCCAGAGACCGACTATACCGTGCGGCTTCTGCGGAAAGCCGGGGCACACCAGGGAGGCTTGCAGGAAGAGGTTGGGCGTCTGTCTCTACTATGGGGCGCCCGATCACCAGCTGAAGGATTGCCGCCTTCGCGGAGTCAGAGGAGGCCAGGACAGAGCGCAGCCGGCTAGAGGACCAGCGGTTCAGCAGAGGGGTCCTCCACTCCAGACCCAGCAGCAGCGTTTTGTCCAGCACCAGAGGGGAGCACCCGCGGGCAGGGTGTTCGCTTTGGCAGCAGAGGAGGAGACAGAGCCCGTGGGAGATGTTGTTGCAGGTCATGTTCTCCTAGATTCTTTCCCTGCTTTCGTCTTATTTGATTTTGGGGCGACCCATAGTTTTGTGTCTGTTTCTTTTGCTCTGAGACACAATATCATTGCTGAATATATGGGTAGGACTTGCAAGATTATGACCGGAGGAGGTTTTATCCTGGTTAATAATATTTGCAAGGGGCGGAGAGTCACTCTGAGAGGTCGGGACTTGAGTGCGTGTCTACTCGTAATGCCCCTACCGAGGTACGATATGGTACTCGGTATGGATTGGTTGAGCATGCACCATGCTAGCATTGATTATAGAGGAGGCAGAGTTCTTTTTAGGACGCCGGGTGAGCCAGAGATCGAGTTTGCTCGAGGAGCAGCGAAGCCGGAGGCTGGATTCTGTGGAGCTTTGTTGGCGGGGCAGGATTTGCCACATCCGTTGATTGCTGAGTTCTCGGATGTCTTTCCCGAGGAGTTGCCGGGGATGCCGCCAGACAGGGACATTGAGTTCTCCATAGACTTGGTGCCGGGCGCCGAGCCCATCTCGCAGCATGTCTATAGGGTGAACAACAGCGAGTTGATAGAGCTGAAGAAGCAAGTCGACGAGCTGCAGGACAAGGGGTTCATCAGATCCAGTTCTTCGTCCTGGGGAGCGCCAGTCCTGTTCGTGCCAAATAAGGACGGTAGTCCCGCATGTGCATTGATTACCGGGCGCTCAACAACCTCACTATCAAGAATAGGTACCCTTTGCCGAGGATCGACGACTTGTTCGATCAGCTGAATGGGACAAAGGTCTTTTCGAAGATAGATTTGAGGTCCGGATATCACCAGCTGAAGGTGAGGCGGGATGACATTCCCAAGACGGCATTTCGGACTCGGTACGGCCATTACGAGTTTACAGTGATGCCATTTGGGTTGACCAATGCTCCCGCGGTGTTCATGAACTTGATGAACAAGGTATTCCATCAGTACCTTGACAAGTTCGTGGTGGTCTTCATAGACGATATCTTGATCTATTCGAAGACGCAGGAGGAGCATGAGGAGCACTTGAGAGTTGTGTTAGAGACTCTGAGGAGGGAGCAACTCTACGGGAAGCTTTCGAAGTGTGAGTTCTTCTTAGACCAGGTGGAGTTCCTAGGTCATATTGTGACCGAGCACGGGATTTCAGTAGACCAGAGGAAGATTTCGGCAGTGGAGTCTTGGTCTACGCCCAGTTCAGTTGCCGAGGTTTGGAGCTTTCTGGGTTTGGCTGGTTATTACCGGAAGTTCGTTCAGGACTTCTCGAGGATTGCAGAGCCGATGACTAGACTCACCAGGAAGGACGTGGAGTTCGTCTGGACTGATGAGTGTCAGGCTGCATTCGATGAGCTGAAGAGGAGGTTGACTTCAGCTCCGATCCTGACTTTGCCATCTGGGTCAGGAGGGTTCTCGATCTTCAGTGATGCTTCCGGGAAGGGTTTAGGGTGTGTTCTTCAGCAGCACGGGAAGGTGATTGCCTATGCATCCAGGCAGTTGCGTCCTCATGAGAAGAACTATCATACTCATGATCTAGAGTTGGCCGCGGTTATATTTGCTTTGAAGTTATGGAAGCATTACCTGTACGGAGAGCGAGTTTAGATCTTCACAGATCACAAGAGCTTGAAGTACGTGTTCACTCAGAAGGAGTTGAACATGCGGCAGAGGCGGTGGTTAGAGCTGATGAAGGACTTCGATATATCCTTGCAGTACCATCCGGGGAAGGCCAACGTAGTTGCAGATGCCTTGAGCAGGTATCCTGTTACTATGTTCTTGACGACAGATCGTTATTTGTTGGCTGACCTGGATAGTTTGGGTATCGAGGTCATCATTCCGGGCATGGAGATCCAGATGTGGGGTTTGCAGATTCAGTCTGAGCTGATGGATAGAGTCAGGTCAGCGCAGTATGATGATGATGCCCTGAGGAGCATCAGGGAGCAGGTGAGGATGGGCTTGCTAGACGATTTCTCTGTAGCCAAAGACGGGTCGTTGCGGCACGGTACTAGGCTGTGCGTTCCGCGTGGAGAGCTTCGGGAGGAGGTTCTTCAGGAGGCGCATCGCTCTCAGTATTCTATGCATCCTGGAGCCAATAAGATGTATAGGGACCTGAAAGAGCACGTATGGTGGTATGGCATGAAGCGCGAGGTAGCTCAATTTGTATCTCGTTGTCTTGTGTGTCAGCAGGTGAAGGCCGAGAGGCAGAGACCAGGTGGATTGCTACAGCCGCTACCCATTCCCGAGTGGAAGTGGGAGCACATCACCATGGACTTTGTATCTGGACTTCCACGGTCGCCAGGAGGAAAGGACGCAGTTTGGGTCATAGTTGATAGATTGACCAAATCGGCCCACTTTTTGCCTTTCAAAGTGGGTTTGTCTACGGAGAGGCTGGCTGAGCTGTATGTTCGTCAGATTGTGAGATTGTACGGAGTTCCGGTGAGCATAGTTTCAGATCGGGATAGCCGATTCACTTTCCACTTCTGGAGGAGTTTGCAGGCTAGCTTGGGCACCTCGCTCAAGTTTAGTACTGCTTATCATCCTCAGACAGATGGGCAGTCGGAGAGGACCATCCAGACTCTGGAGGATATGCTTCACACATGTGTGCTAGATCTCGGGGGTTCTTGGAAGGACCATCTTCACCTGGTAGAGTTTGCTTACAACAACAGCTACCAGGCCAGTATAGAGATGTCACCATTTGAGGCTCTATATGGACGAAGATGTCGTACTCCCTTGTCTTGGGACGATGTTGGCGAGCGGGCGCTTCTTGGGCCGGAGATGGTTGTGGATGCGGCCGAGAAGGTCAGATTGATTAGAGACAGACTCCGGGTGGCTCAGGATAGGCAGCGGCATTGGGCCGATAGTCACCGGAAACCGTTAGAGTTCGAGGTTAGTTTCAGTTCTTGTCGTGTTTGTTGTGATTGTTTGTTAGTTGTGTGTTGAGTTTTTGTCTTGTGTCTAGGTTGGTGACATGGTATTTCTGAGGATATCCCCGACACGTGGCACTATTCGCTTTGGCGGCGGTAGGAAGCTCAGTCCGCGCTACATCGGACCTTTCACCATCTTAGAGAGGATCGGTGCAGTAGCCTACCGACTGGACTTGCCTACCAGGCTCGAGGGAGTGCACAACGTGTTTTATGTATCCCAGCTGAGGCGATACGTGGCAGATCCTAGCCACGTATTGGACCATTCAGCGATACAGGTGGGACCTACTCTCAGCTATCCAGAGCAGCCAGTGGAGATTCTGGATCGCAGGGAGAAGGTGCTCCGGAACCAGGTCATACCCTTGGTTCGGGTTGCGTGGAGACATCACTCTCCAGGTGAGTCTACCTGGAAGAGGGAGGACGACATGCGGGAGCGTTTCCCTTATCTTTTTGTGCCCTGAGGTATAAATTTATTTTCTTTAATTCTGTTTGTGATTTCCTGTGCTTGTTGTCTTCAATTTCGAGGACGAAATTTTTTTTAGGTGGATAGACTTGTCACCCTCACTTTTCCCAGTTAGGGGTAAAATGGTAATTTTCTATTTTATATTATTTTTGGGAATTTTATTTCATGAATATTATTATTTAATTATTATAGGAGTCGGGTTCGAATTTTATCGCATTCCGAGTTAATTCGGGACCCCGGTGAATTTCGACTTGAGCTGTAATTAGCCTGTTAGCTAACCATGGCCCACCGCACTAAATTTTAGGGTTTAAGAGTTTGGACTAGTTCCCCATGAGTAATCTAGTTTAATTATAATTTTTATTTATTTTTAGCAACTTCCTAAACCTAATTTGGAATTTATTTAGTATTAGGCTTAGGGAGGGGCAAACTTGTAATTACAAGTGCCCCTCACCCACATCCATACCCATGCCATGCTTGGCCGGCCAAGAGAGAGCCCCCCCCCCCCTCTTTCTTCTCCACAAGCAACACTCTCTCTCTCTCTCTCTTCCAAATTTATTTCTTCTTTCCAAGCTTTTCCTCCAACCAACCCTAACCTAGGTAAGCTCTAATCTCTCCATTTAATCCTCTTTTGCATTTAGTTCATTCACATTAAATGGAGAGGAGAAGATTCTCTTCCATTTGCCCACAAATTTGTAGGTTTTCCCTAGAAAAATAGGTTAAGGATTTATTAGGATTTAATCATTTTGTGAATGATATATATATATATATATATATATATATATATATATATATATATATATATATATATATATATATATATATATATATATATATACATGTGTATTTATGTGTGTGTATTTATTTATGTATTTGTGTGTGTGTAGAGGAGGGTGATATTGTGTCATGGGGATGGTGGTGTTGTGAGAGTGGTGTGTGTGTGGTTGTGTTGTGTGAGGATGTGTGTGTGTTTGTGTGTGTGTTTATATATATATATATATGGATATGTATATATATATATATATATATATATATATATATATATATATATATATATATATATATATATATATATATATATATATATAGTTATATGAGTGTATTTATATATATACATGGATGTGTGTATATGGATGTGTGTGTGTGTTATATATATATTTAGAGGGATGGATAGATATCTAGATAGATTATAGATAGATATCTAGTTATATAGTTATATATATATATATATATATATATATATATATATATATATATATATATATATATATATATATATATATATATATATATATATATATATATGGATAGATATATATATATATATATAGAGGGAGAGATATATATAGATATATATATATGAGGTGTATACATATAGGGAAGTAGAAGAAGATGAGAAGAAGAAGAAGAATCAGTAACAGCAGCAGCAGTTGCTGCAGGACAGCAGCAGCAGCAGCCAAGTGCTGCTGCAGGAAGAAATCCCCCCCCCCATGGCCTTTAAGCCTAATAAACCCCCCCCCCCCCTTTACCTATGTGTATATATATATATATAGATATATATATATATATATATGTATTATATATGGTTAGAATCGTGGAGAAGAGTAGAAGAAGATTATGGAATGAGAAATTAGAAAAGGATTAGAGGTTAGAAGGAAAGATTGAAAGAAGTTAGAAGAAAAAGGGAAAAGGCTAGAATAGAAAAAGGGAAAAACCGAGTTAGAGGGCGAAACGGAGCTCGGAGTATCCGATTGAGTTGAAACTTGGCGTGGGGCATGAATACGTGATTTAGATTTTACGGGTAGGCTTCCGGGTGGAATTCGGGGTTGTAGGGCGCCCGTATCGCGCCGTATCGGTGCGTATCTTAAAATATTCAAGATTTTGACAACGGACCGTATCATGGACCGAATGTCCACGTTACCTAGGTTTTTTGGTAGATATTATATGTATAGGCTAGTATCATACTACCCTAGGGAGGTCAGATCAAAATACCAAGCGTAGGTAGGCTAACTGGATAGTTGCCGAGCTAGAATTTTACCCTTTTTAAGGGTAAAATAGGATATTGGCGTACGGCCAAGATATGAGTTTCGAAGTCCAAGTTGGACTTGAATATGGGTTGTAGAGGTTGGTAATAGTTAGAAATAGTCGCCTAGACCTAGTCTTGGCCCCGGTTGACCACGGTTGACTTTTTGGACCAAAAGTCAACTATGGGTCAACGCTTTACCCAAATTAGTCCCGATTTTCATTAGACTTGTGTAGTTGACCAAAAGTCAACTATTAGTCACCATTGACCTAGGGTTGACCATGGTTGACCTAGAGTTGACCAGAGTTGACCAGTTGACCAAAAGTCAACTGTAGGTCAACTCTTGATCCCGTTTGACTTTCTTCGACTTGTTTTGACCCGTGATGCCTGGTATGACCTAGGATTGACTTGGTTAGGCTTAGATTGACTTGATATAACTTGATTTGACCTAGATTGACTTGATAGGACTTAGTGTGACTCAGTGAGACCTAGTTTGACCTAGATTGCATATCATTCATTGTAAATCATTCCTAAACTTGTTTAAACCTAAATTAACTTACAGTATCTCATATTTAGGTCTTCTGATACCGCTCTGAGCATTGATATACCATACAGCTCAGGACAGCAGGCGAGTACATTCACTGATAGTTTTCATTGTCTTGATATCTGCTATATCCGATTCAGTTGTAGTATCTTACTTGATTCTTAGTCACGATAGCTCATGGACTAGTACACATTGGATCATGACATGAGATGTTGTTCCTGGATTTCTGGGTATATGGGTACACTCCCTGTCTTGTTCCATGTACTTGTATAGACACCGATTTCTAAGAGGATTTGCTACCCTCTTACGAAATCACGTGCCATGACGTGTCATGTCCAGATCCATTGTACTGTTCGGGGATGGGAAATTATTAGGGGCTATGTGATCCAAGCCACCCTGTCACTATTCATGTGCTCGCGCCACTCTTCCTTCACGAAGAGTGTAGCGAGATCCCTTGCCTTGTGCTTGTTATCCAGGTTGGCCGGTATGTCTCTCCGTTGAGGACACCGCGGATTGCCGGGCCAAGTGGATAGCCTGTCCTGTCACTTATCCCAAGCCGATCACATATCGCTCTAATAATTCAAATCACATTTTATATTTATTTTGTCTTATCGTATATCCTGTTCTGTTCTACATTCAGTATTTTCTTACCATGCCATGATATACAGTTACTCACATGCTCTACTTTCCTTTATATTGTACCTTGATTGGAGACTAAGTTCTGCTCGGGAGAAGAGTTACAACTCCGGTCCTTGTTTGGTTTAAGGGTTGTAACTCGACTTCCGAACGGTTCCCAAGTCTTCATATATCTTTGTCTTGTAGTTCATTATGCTGTCTCTTATAGAATTTGTCAATTCACATGGAACTGCTGTTAGTATTTGTACTTGCTCATTTTTCTGATAGGATACCGTTATGATATATTACAGATGATTCTGAGGCGGACTGCTCGACCTATTATGGGCTCGAGTCAGATGGAGTAGCCTTAGATCGTGGCCTTATAGTAGAGCCACTAGATTTTGTACTTCCAGAGTAGTGTAGGTTAGCTAGGTTTGACTGGACTGCGATCCAGCTAGCTTATCAGACTGTAGTTTCTATATTCTATTTTGATACTCTGGGATGTTGTATATATCTGGACTTGTATTAGACTGTGGACTTATTTTACTCTTCATCTATCATATGTCTTTCCTCTGAGCTATCTACCTTAGTTTTATTCTGTGATTGAGACTGTATTGATATGTCACCTCCATTCGGAGAGTATATACTGTACAGGTACATTTTAACTGTTAGTCGTAGGTATTTACAGACGTTATATACAGCGTTCTACCGCCGATTCTGCGGCGTAGGCTGGACGTACCCACGTGCTCGTTCCCCTCATAAGGGTGCGGGTCGTGACAATTAATGTTAATGTTAATATTAATGTTAATTTTAATGCTAATATTAATTTTAATGTTAATATTAATATTAATTTTAGTATTTAATGTTAATATTAACATTAATATTAACATTAACATTAATATTAACATTAATATTAACATTAAATTACGGATTAGAGTGAGGAAGGTTTTTGGGGGGCTTTCTAAGGGGGGCTTTTGATCCGCTTATATATATATATATATATATATATATATATATATATATATATATATATATATATATATATATATATATATAAAATAAAATATGTAAATTATATAAATTATATATCTCTTCGCTAACATAATTACTAATCATCAATAATTATACACATGCAATTACAATAAATGTTTATCATCTAAAAACAATCAAAATATTTTATACTATTTTAAAATAATATACCAGGGAAAAAAAACACTATAATGTGCACTATTTAGATATCTGCCATTCTCAATGTTTCATGCATGAATCCATCGGACAGATATCTGGGTCACTTCCTTCTCCTCCCTAAGGGTCGTATTGCTTCATACAAAGATCTGTTGGAAAAAGTCACCACAAGGCTCAAAGGTTGGAAATCTAACACTTTATCTCGCGCGGGTAGAACTACCCTCATTCAATCAACTCTAGGGGCTATCCATGTCTTCTCGATGTCTGCATATAAACTCCCTATCTCGATTTGCTGCAAGTTGGAGAAGGTTTTCAGGTCATTTTGGTGGGGACACGACGAGGGAGACAGGAAACTACATTTCTTATCATGGAGGAAATTTACTCAGCCTAAAAGATGTGGAGGACTTGGGTTTAAAGACCCTGCACGGGTGAATGATTCATTGATAGGAAAGCTTGCTTGGCGATTCTTGAACGACCCTCACCAACTCTGGGCCAGATTGCTCAGAGGCATCTATCTCCAGAATAAATCGTTCTGGTTGGCTAAAGTAAGCAACCGTGCTTCATCGACTTGGAAGAGTCTGTTTGGCATTCGTCGCCATTTGGAAGGTTGTATTGTTTGGAAAATCAGAGGCGGTTGGGTGGATATTTTCACTGATCCATGGATCCCGAACATACCGGTTCATAGAGTGACCTCCTGTCAACCGCATAGTTGTAATGCCCCGCTCCGCACGATGTATTACGCTGAAGCGTTGACTCAACGAGTCGTGTGGACCGAAAGAATGTATCGATGCAAAACGATACGAGAGCTAAGTTGTCCCGAGCAACGCATCGAACAAAGTCGATGCGAAGAGTTGCCTTGTCCCTAAGAATGCATCGAGTGAATCGATGCGAAGCGCCGCATTACCCCGAAGGATGAGTGCATTGGATCGGCTCGAAGATTCTAAGAAATCGAATCGACTAAGGCGCAAGTCCGAATCGAAGCAAGTATTGATTTTAGTTGGTTTCGTGTGCAGGCTATACTTTGACGGGAAAATATTAGAGGTCGATCTTTTGCAATATTTAGTAAGGGGTCCGCGGAATCAAATCGTCGCCTTGCGACGGGCTAAGTCTTGGGCACGCTAAGGCGAATTGGGCGTATAACTCAACGAAGCACGAAGTGCTCGAATGGCTAAGTCAGGAGAGTGTCCGTGCAACAAAGTAAGGGAATCGAGCCGCATCGGCTCGGCGAAACGACGAAGGCATATCGACTCAAGGTGGGGGGATTGACTTCTTTTTACTCCTTCATTCGATAAGTCAAATATATCATTTGTATGCTAAAAGTTAACCTATCGACGCCACGGGCGTGGTCCGATCGGGATAAATCATAGTGTGAGTCGAACACTAAGTTAGAACAATCGAAATGAAACGTGTATCAAATGCACGAGTCGCTATGGAACATTGGATATCGCAAAGGCGAGCGCCTCGGTGCGCGAGTCGCAAGAACTTGGGATAACTGTACTCGGCGAGTGCCTTAGTGCACGAACCATATCGTGCCTTTGTTGCACGAGTTAGACGGCTAGAACATTGAAAGACAATAGGCGAGCGCCCTAGCGCGCAAGCCCCGAACATTGAATGCTAAGTTATAGAACATGGATATACGGTCGGAACGTGCCTACGTGCACGGGATAATAAAAGATGGCTTCGTTGCGAGAGAATACAGTTGTGGCATGAATGTGGCAGAACTGTCGGATATGACATGGTGCCTCGAAAGGTGTTCAAGACCTTCGGGTCGTTCGGTTGACGAGCATTGAGTTGAGGCACGATGCCATTGAATCATTGAAACGAAGTATGAAATGTAAGAACACAGAAAGTTAACGAAAGAGACGCGAGATGATAAAGTCTGAGTCTTGGACTCAAGGCTATGCTTGGTTGTTTGAATGATAGTGCGTTGCATGGTCGAATGGGATGGACTTGAGATAATTGCGATGATATCTTCCGTGCACGGAACGTTCCCTCCGAACGGGCGCACCGGGGCACCGGGACCGTTCGGCCTAGGAGGGATGATAATCTTTGATAGGCGCACATCTGCGAATCGTCCGATTAGCACTCGGTCGTAAATGTGAGAAGCCGCAAATGATGGTAGGCACGCGGTAAGTTTCGGTTGTTGGGATTGCAACCCAACCCGTGAAACGCCGGGCTACCCAAATTCGAGAGAGAAATGAAGGAGAGAAAAGAAAGTAAGGAAAAAAAAGAAAGAGAAACTCCTTTAGTCCATTCCGGCGCGGATACGCCCACGACCTTCATATAGTTAAGGAACGATGGGTTGAAAGTGTAGGCACGAATGCGTCCCGCATATAGATCCTACTTAGAGATGCACTTATAACATGACAGGGAAGAAATGGGGCGTATTCACCTTGCGTCAGTGCAAGGGACGCAAGGGCGAGTGCGTCGACTTGGTAAGTCGCGCCACGAATCAAACACGAGATTGCTTGCTTGTACATTCAATTCGATAATATGATGCTATGCTAACATGCTTTACGTTTTCGAAGATGCCATGAAATTGACCCTAAGGAGAACATAGCAAGATCATAAGCTAAGTTGCATGATTCAATATAAAGATTAAAATGTCGGTTTGGAAAGATGATCTTTGCTTCAGTACATGCGAGGACGAACGTACTGATCCCCCACCAGCTTCATGCAGGGTGCAGGGAATGGATTGCTCGCGGCGAAGCGTTGCTTGAACGTGTTAAGGCTTGGAATGCCGAAGCGCATTGAAGCGTGCTATCGCATTGACGCTCGGACTACGCAGCTGGATTGATGCGGCCGAGATATAGAAGGCATGATGTATGGAACGGAGAAATCCTTTGTGGGCAAGAGAGAACCTGAGTGTTGTAGCCAAATCTGGCATATATTGTTAGGCTATCGAAAGCCATTGTAATCTCAGTTTCGAATATCAATAAAGAGAATTGTTTCGTATACTCTGTTTTCCTTTCGTTGTTGAATCGAATCAAAAGATAACCATTTGAGAACTTGTCATCTTGCCTTGCACGAGCGCAACTCCAGGCTCGTGCGGCATCACGCCCCCTGCGAGGACGATGATTCGGGTGATTCCGGGTCGGGGCGTGACAAATTGGTATCAGAGCTCTAGGCTCAATTTCCTCTGGACGCTTGTTTTATTTCAGTTCGAAAAGTTGCCCACCACCACTTGATATCACTCTTGACTCTACTCGATGCCGCACTGGATGTTCCATACAATAAGTCTAATACAAATCATGAAATTTTGCCGCATGTGTTTTGGAAAGTTCATGATGTTTGCTAAGAAAGTCGCGAAGGGTATATTGCATTGAATGCAAACGAGCCGTAAGAATGTTAGTTGCTGCAAGCGCAACAAATTGTGGAATACGATTTGAGATATTGTGGTAATGTAACATGTCGAATGAGAAATAAAATCGTGCACGAGGTGCAGCGAGTTAATGTGATTATGCGTTAAAATGAAAGTGAAAAGCGATAGCCAATACCGATGTGTTAAACGGATTGTGCATTGACTTGTAAAGTCGAGAGTAATTCGTTGCACGAGGTACGGTAAATGTCGGAAATAATCGTTGCACGATGTGCAACGCGTATTGAACGTAAAAATCATTGTACGTGGTGCAACGCATATCAAATTAATCGTTGCACGAAGTGCGAAGGAAATTGGAAATGAATCGTTATGCAAAGTGAAATGAAAGTGTCGGAAATAAATCGTAGCACGATGTGCAACGCGTGTCGGAACTAAAAATTTGTTGCACGGGGTGCAACGCATGTCCAAATAAATTGTTGCACGAGATGCAACGTAAGGAAAGTATCGAAAGAATTAAAATTGTAAATCGATAGAACGAATCGTTCGGTTGCGCACCAAACTTATGTTGGCAAACGAGAACATTGACCGAATCGTGTCGGGTTTTGATAGAATCAAAGTTACGGTTGTGATCAAGCACGATCACTGCGGAAATCGTAAGTCGGAAGAGATTGTCGGTTTGTACTAAGTATAGTACGAGGGAAATGGCTTGATTTCCGAGTGGTATATGCCATACCACGTAGGCGATGAATGACTCGATTCCGAGTGGTATATGGTATAGCACTTGTGCGATAAATTTCATCGACGCGTTGTGAGAATTGCGGAAAGTTTGTCCGCAACGGACGGGGGAGTACCGAGACTCGATTGAAAATTTGTATGACGGTATGTTGATGCAAGTGTTCTTCGAAATTCGGTTGGGACGATAAGGCGAGACTCGTATCGATGAACGATACGTTGGACGAAAGTTATAAGTTGGTCGGACGACCGAGACTTGCGAATTGATTTTGCCTTGATGCAATAATCGGATCGACGGGAAGGGAAAACTTGAACTTATAAATGAGTCGCACGACTTGCGATCTCAGTAGAAACGTTGGGCGAGACGAATCGAATCGTACGACTTGCGATCTCGATAGAAATGTTGGGCGATGTGAATTGTAATCGTATCGTACGATGTGCGATTTCGGTAAGAAAGTTGGTTGACGCGAGTAATCGTGCCTAAGAAATAGTTGGTTACGCTACGGCGACACTCATTTGAGTACGACTGGAAAACACGCGAAACTTAGAGGGCATGATCGTATAACTCGAGGGCACGATGTTGGATAATCGGTAACTCGGTTACGCGATCAAAGTATAGCGGGATGCGGCGAATCGGAGAACGAGTAGATGCGTATGGAAAAGTTGTTGCGAACTTGGATGTATGCAAGGCGAGTTAAGTTGACGTTGAAACAGATTCAAAGTTGACCCTTACGTTATCGAAATGGATACGGCGTATCGAGATCGATACGTAAGGAAACGTAAGCGATGTGAGAATGCAAAATGGAGTGCACCTTGCGCTATCAAAATTTTGTGAGTAAGGATTCGAGAATGAACGAACTTGGTTGATCGTAAATTTTGTGATTGATCAAGGACGAGACTATAAGTCATCGACGATTTGCTCGATGCGTATAGCAGCTCGTGTGTCGACCCGCAAATAAGATGGACTCGAACTTAATACGAGTAGATGCATCGCGAATAGCAGAATCATTGACGGTAGGGCATGACTTGCCTCGGAGGATAGTTGCGCATCAGTTGCGCCGATAGAAATGGTTGTGTCCGAAATTGGGTATTCGCATAGAATCGTCGGAACGTGATTTGGCTCCGAAATAAGATATAGCATGGTTCGTATTAAACTGTCCTTCGTTAATGATCCACAATTATCGAGCGTAGCTTCGGGGCAGCTGACCCTAGAAGACTTGACCGCCAAATCAAATTGAATGCTGCAGACCGTAAGATGACCCATGCGATATCGCATATGGGATTGCACCGATAACAAATATAACACGGTGCATGCTGATGATAAGTCTAGGCGATTGTGAGGAACGTGCTATGCACGAGAGGGAACGATAAGGGAATGGCTTACGAGTCATGTCGTTAGATCCGGATTCACCTTGCAATTGAGCTTGCGTGAATCGAAATTATGTTCAATGTTGCGAGACGGATAAGTTCGGAATTTGGCTAGTGATTTCCTACTCATTAGGAAATTGAATGTAAGATGCGTCGTTAAGACATTCGTGTCAAGGCAATCGTTGCCTTGAGCACCACCGCCTTGATGTAAACTTTCGTGTCGGATAGATTGTGGCCTTTGTGCAATGTCAATTTAAACTTGCGTCGGGAGAATCTAAGCACGGTGCCTTGGAAAGTAACCTAGCGGGCGTAGCCCTGAATGTTGATGCATTTGCAAGTCAACAAAGAGAATCGTATCGAGACAAGTTGCGAGCGAGACTTCGAAAATAGTTGGATAGCGACTTCGAACGCAAGGCGTTGCGGAGACTCGTTGTGATTGGATACGCGACGACTTGACGCAATGCGTAGAATTGATAGTCCCGATAAAACATACGAAAAGAGAAATGCAATTTTGAATCGCGTCGCGTGCAGTGACCTTGTTGAATGAATCGCGTGTGTATCAATATGCATATGCGATAAAATTTCGAGAACAGTTGCTAAGGATAAGTCCGATCGAGAGTACGAGATGGCAAGCATAGGATTGAAATTTACCTGTCAGCTTTGTTCTAATTTGCTACGACTGGGCTTGGTCGAAATACATATATCTTCGGGACGCCTTGAATATAGGTACGGATCCAAATCGAGTTGTATCCAAATTCAAATCGAGCTGCAGGGATGACTTTGAAATGCTAGTGAAAAGCTTGCGAGATATTATGAAATCGAACAACATTGGTGGGACGAGATCGTGATACGATCTGTCAAACACTTAGTCGGAGTGTTGGTTTTGGTTCGAGGACGAACCTTGTTTTGAGTGGTATATTCTGTAATGCCCCGCTCCGCACGATGCATTACGCTGAAGCGTTGACTCAACGAGTCGCGTGGACCGAAAGAATGTATCGATGCAAAACGATACGAGAGCTAAGTTGTCCCGAGCAACGCATCGAACAAAGTCGATGCGAAGAGTTGCCTTGTCCCTAAGAATGCATCGAGTGAATCGATGCGAAGCGCCGCATTGCCCCGAAGGATGAGTGCATTGGATCGGCTCGAAGATTCTAAGAAATCGAATCGACTAAGGCGCAAGTCCGAATCGAAGCAAGTATTGATTTTAGTTGGTTTCGTGTGCAGGCTATACTTTGACGGGAAAATATTAGAGGTCGATCTTTTGCAATATTTAGTAAGGGGTCCGCGGAATCAAATCGTCGCCTTGCGACGGGCTAAGTCTTGGGCACGCTAAGGCGAATTGGGCGTATAACTCAACGAAGCACGAAGTGCTCGAATGGCTAAGTCAGGAGAGTGTCCGTGCAACAAAGTAAGGGAATCGAGCCGCATCGGCTCGGCGAAACGACGAAGGCATATCGACTCAAGGTGGGAGGATTGACTTCTTTTTACTCCTTCATTCGATAAGTCAAATATATCATTTGTATGCTAAAAGTTAACCTATCGACGCCACGGGCGTGGTCCGATCGGGATAAATCATAGTGTGAGTCGAACACTAAGTTAGAACAATCGAAATGAAACGTGTATCAAATGCACGAGTCGCTATGGAACATTGGATATCGCAAAGGCGAGCGCCTCGGTGCGCGAGTCGCAAGAACTTGGGATAACTGTACTCGGCGAGTGCCTTAGTGCACGAACCATATCGTGCCTTTGTTGCACGAGTTAGACGGCTAGAACATTGAAAGACAATAGGCGAGCGCCCTAGCGCGCAAGCCCCGAACATTGAATGCTAAGTTATAGAACATGGATATACGGTCGGAACGTGCCTACGTGCACGGGATAATAAAAGATGGCTTCGTTGCGAGAGAATACAGTTGTGGCATGAATGTGGCAGAACTGTCGGATATGACATGGTGCCTCGAAAGGTGTTCAAGACCTTCGGGTCGTTCGGTTGACGAGCATTGAGTTGAGGCACGATGCCATTGAATCATTGAAACGAAGTATGAAATGTAAGAACACAGAAAGTTAACGAAAGAGACGCGAGATGATAAAGTCTGAGTCTTGGACTCAAGGCTATGCTTGGTTGTTTGAATGATAGTGCGTTGCATGGTCGAATGGGATGGACTTGAGATAATTGCGATGATATCTTCCGTGCACGGAACGTTCCCTCCGAACGGGCGCACCGGGGCACCGGGACCGTTCGGCCTAGGAGGGATGATAATCTTTGATAGGCGCACATCTGCGAATCGTCCGATTAGCACTCGGTCGTAAATGTGAGAAGCCGCAAATGATGGTAGGCACGCGGTAAGTTTCGGTTGTTGGGATTGCAACCCAACCCGTGAAACGCCGGGCTACCCAAATTCGAGAGAGAAATGAAGGAGAGAAAAGAAAGTAAGGAAAAAAAAGAAAGAGAAACTCCTTTAGTCCATTCCGGCGCGGATACGCCCACGACCTTCATATAGTTAAGGAACGATGGATTGAAAGTGTAGGCGCGAATGCGTCCCGCATATAGATCCTACTTAGAGATGCACTTATAACATGACAGGGAAGAAATGGGGCGTATTCACCTTACGTCAGTGCAAGGGACGCAAGGGCGAGTGCGTCGACTTGGTAAGTCGCGCCACGAATCAAACACGAGATTGCTTGCTTGTACATTCAATTCGATAATATGATGCTATGCTAACATGCTTTACGTTTTCGAAGATGCCATGAAATTGACCCTAAGGAGAACATAGCAAGATCATAAGCTAAGTTGCATGATTCAACATAAAGATTAAAATGTCGATTTGGAAAGATGATCTTTGCTTCAGTACATGCGAGGACGAACGTACTGATCCCCCACCAGCTTCATGCAGGGTGCAGGGAATGGATTGCTCGCGGCGAAGCGTTGCTTGAACGTGTTAAGGCTTGGAATGCCGAAGCGCATTGAAGCGTGCTATCGCATTGACGCTCGGACTACGCAGCTGGATTGATGCGGCCGAGATATAGAAGGCATGATGTATGGAACGGAGAAATCCTTTGTGGGCAAGAGAGAACCTGAGTGTTGTAGCCAAATCTGGCATATATTGTTAGGCTATCGAAAGCCATTGTAATCTCAGTTTCGAATATCAATAAAGAGAGTTGTTTCGTATACTCTGTTTTCCTTTCGTTGTTGAATCGAATCAAAAGATAACCATTTGAGAACTTGTCATCTTGCCTTGCACGAGCGCAACTCCAGGCTCGTGCGGCATCACGCCCCCTGCGAGGACGATGATTCGGGTGATTCCGGGTCGGGGCGTGACAATAGTAATGGTCCCAAACTCGTCCGAGACCTCATGGACCCTATATCGCGAGTCTGGAATACCCCCCGCTATATGATCTTTTCTCCCCCATGGAAGTGTCACCCCCAGTTTTCAAATTAGGAGTATTTTCGTCATTTTTTAAGTTTTATAATTTTTAGGAATTTTTATTTATTTTATGTGATTTTTTTGGGATTTATTTGGTTTGGTTTGGATTTTATCCAATTCGGACTCAAATTGGAGACCCGGGTAGCCTGGACCCTAGTGGGACCCACATACTAGCTGGACTTGGCCCACATACCATCATAATTAGGTTAAAAATCATAAACCCTATTTCCATGGCTTAATTAGCCATTTTAGAGCTTAATTAGTTGATTAGAATTTGACCGAAACGAACCGAACCAAACCCGAACAAACCCAACCTAAGTTTATTGGGTTTGGGGGCTTAATGGGCTTCACCCAAACCCATTTCCCCTCCCCCTTTGGCCGGCCACAAAGGAGCACCCCCCCATTTTCTTCTTCATTAAGTCAACTCTCTCTCTCTTTCAAAAATCCATTCATTCCTTCAAGCTTTTCTTCCCTACAAGAAAACCCAGCCTAGGTATGTTCATAATCCCCTATTTATTTCTCTTTTGCATATATTGCCTTCACAATAATTGGAGAGGATGAGATTCTCTACACTTTGCCCCTAAATTTGTAGGTTTTCGCTAGAAAATCTAGGTTAAGAAATATTTGGGGGTTTATATATTAAGTGGTATATATATATATATATATATATATATATATATATATATATATATATATATATATATATATATATATATATATATATATATATATATGTAGTATTTGTATATATGTATTTGTGTGTGTGTAGAGAATTGGTGGTGGTGGTGTTTGTGTCATGAGAGTGTTGGTGAGAGTGTTGGTGAGAGTGTTGGTGAGAATGTGAGTGAGCTTGTGTGAGTGTGTGAGAGTGAGAGTGTGTGTATGTGTTTGTGAGAGTGTGTGTGTATATATATGTATATATATATAGGTAGAGGGATGGATATTAGATTATATATATATATGTGTATGTATTATATATAAGTATTTGTGTGTGTAGAGGAATGAGAGAGTGGTAGTGGTATTGGTGTCAAGAGAGTGCTTGTGTGAGAGTGTGAGTGTGTGTGTGTGTCACTTTCCATTCCCATAATACGTATATTTAGAATGCATGTACTGTTTAAATGTAAATATTTTATATTTATCATGTATTGCTCTGTATTTAAATACCTTTAATTTTATGTTAATTAATTTCCTGTAATTTTATTTCTGCACTTTACTTTCTGATTTTATACTCTGCTTTAGCTTTGCTATGGGTTCGGCTCAGATTGGTTTAATTATGTTGGTTCATCATGAACTGAAATAAACCCCCACCTACCACCACCCCTTCCATTTAAAGCCCATCCCCTTTCTCTCTCTTCATTACTTCACCATTACTCTTCTTCTTCCTCATAACTCTCCCACCAACCTAGAAGAGATAGGCAAGTGCCAACTTGCTTCTTGATGGATATCTATTTTTGTTGTTCCATTGTCTTTCTTTCAATATTCTAAGACACTTTAGTGCTTGACATTTTCAATTTCTATGGCTAAATTCTTCTAGATCTAAGTTTATAGTATTTTTGGATTTCTTGGGTTTTGATCTATTTAATATTGTTATTTCCAAGTTTTGATGGTTCCATGTTGTAGAGAATTTTGTTCTACCCCATTTTGACCTATGGAAGTCCAAATTTGGACTTACGGTGAAGGTTTTATGGAGCTTGGAAGCCAAGGGTTCCATGACCATCCTTCTCAGGTTTTCTGAGAAGTTGGGTCCCTCATTTCACAGCCGCATGAGAATCTCATTTTTCAGCCGCATGGATTATTTATTTCCCAATCTCATTTCTCAGCCGCATGAATTTTTTATTTTCCAATCTCATTTCTCAGCCGCATGGATTATTTCCCAATCTCATTTCACAGCCGCATGAGAATCTCATTTCTCAGCCGCATGGATTATTTCCCAATCTCATTTCACAGCCGCATGAGAATCTCATTCCTCAACCGCATGGATTATTTATTTTCCAATCTCATTTCACAGCCGCATGAGAATCTCATTTCTCAGCCGCATAGATTTATTTATTTTCTAATCTCATTTCACAGCCGCATGAGAATCTCATTTCTCAGCCGAATGAGAATAAGAGATAGAAGGGAGTTTTGGAGGAAATCGAGTTAGAGGGTGAAACGGAGCCCGGAGTATCGGAACGCGACGAAACTTGGCGTGGAGTTAGAATATATGAATTAGATTTTGCGGGTAAGCTCCTGGGAGGAAATCGGGGTCGTAGGGTGCCGGTATCGCGCCGTATCAGTACGTATCTTGAAATAGTCAAGATTTTGACAACGGGCTGTAAGGTGGACTAGATGTCCACTTTACTTAGGTATCTTGGTAGGTAATATACCTATAGGCTAGTACCTTACTACCCTGGGGAGATCGGGTCAAAATATTAAGCGTAGATAGGCTAACTAGCTAATCGTCGAAGTTAGATTTTTGCCCTTTTTAAGGGTAAAATAGGAATTTGGCCTATGGCCAAGAAATGAGTTTCGAAGTCCAAGATGGACTTGGATATGGGTTGTAGAGGTTGGTAATGGGTAGAAATAGCCGTCTAGACCTAGTCTTGACCCCGGTTGACCCCGGTTGACTTTTTAGACCAAAAATCAACTATGGGTCAACACTTTACCCAATTTAGTCCCAAATTCCATTAGATTTGTGCAGTTGACCAAAAGTCAACTGTTAGTCACCAGTGACCTAGAGTTGACCTAGGGTTGACCAGTGTTGACCACGGTTGACCAGAGTTGACCAGTTGACCAAAAGTCAACTGTAAGTCAACTATTGACTCAAATCGACCTAGATTAATTCCGTTTGACTTGCATTGACCCAGTATGACCTAGCTAGACCTAAAATGACTTAGGTTGACCTCGTACAGTCTAGTTTGACGCATCTTGACCTAGAATGACTTAATAGGATTTAAATTGTCTTGACTTTATTTCCTAAGCATAGTATTGATACGTCTTGTTCTCTATAGGTCCTCGAGACGCTGTATTTGCTCCGGTTGACATATCATACCATATTACAGGCGAGTACATTCTCTGACACTTTTCTAATTTATAATGATTGTTATGATTCATATAATTAGTGTGGATATGCTTGTTCTCGACACATTGGTCACACGGATTGGTATTTATGGATCCCGACATGAGATGTTATTCCTCGTTATCTTGGTATATCTTGTGCAAGCCCCCTTGTTGTTCTTGTACAGTATATGGACACCGATTCTCGAGGAGACTTGCTTCCTTTTCGTAGAATCTCGTGTCATAACGTGTCTTGCTTGGATCCACTCTACCAGTCGGGGACGGAGAGTACTAGTGTAGATGTGTGGTCATTACCCACCTTGTTTATTCTTGTAGACCGTAAATGCTACCAATTCTACACTCCACGTAGGATTGGCTGATCAGTAGACCTTGTGCAGACCCAAGCCGGCCACATATTGTAGCTAGTACTCACACACCTAGAGATATGATTCTTGATTTCTTGTACATGCCATGATCAGTTTACTTGCCTTGTTATAGCTCTAGTTTTACAGCTTACCCTGCCATGATACTCACATGTACATTCTATGATTTTCTTGTATATACTCTCTATTTACAATCTTATAGCTTTTGTCATATCTTGTGAACTGTTGTTAGTAGATTGTACTCGTTCCATCCTGACAGGATATGTTGAAAATATTACAGATGCAGACGAGGGAGACTATTCTACCTACTACGGTCCGGATGACATAGTGTGCCTAGACCTGGAGACTTTGGTCCAGCAGGGCTTAGCTTCGCCTGACGAGACCTTACCCCTTGCTTAGTTAGAGTAGGTCTTTTATACTGGACTTTGTCTCCAGCTACTTTTGAGACTGTTTTTATTATGGACTGTATTAGAGACTTGGACTGTATATATTCTTGTGTTGGACTTGACAGGTTATTATTTTATTATTGTCTTGTTGTCTTTATCTTTCAGTCTTTACTTTGTTATCTTAGAGTCGTGATTGAGTACTCACATATATATTCATTGCTTGTCCTCCGTTCGGAGTTGACCATATTCTCGACAGGTTTTTATATATATATAAACTGTTTAGAGTAGAAAAAATCTACAGCGTTCCACGCCGATTTTTCGGTGAGGGCTGGGCGTTGTCGCGTCACGTGCCCTTTTAGCGGGTGCGGGTCGTGACAGGAAGCTAAGGCTATCTCTGATATCAGCCTTTGTGAAGGTGATGGTCAGGACATCCTTATTTGGACCAAGGTTAGTTCGGGGGCGTTCTCCGCCAAATCCTTGTATGAAAATATCCGCCTCCAAGCGCCTGACAGCTCGGTTTCTTATTCGACTGATATTAATTGGGGTATTCTCTGGAAGATGAGCGGAATCTCTCCGAGAATTCTAATGTTCACGTGGAGACTTCTGAACAATGCTCTGCCTTTACTCTCCTCTATCAACAAAATTATTCAGTCTATAAATCCTCTGTGTCCCTTTTGCTTGCTAAAGAATGAAGACATTGACCACCTTTTCCTCCACTGCAATGTAGCCAAAAAAGTTTGGTTCGCCAGCCCAATGGGGCTTCGCTATGAGGATAATTGTAAATTTTCATCTTTGATTCAGATTTGGCTGAATGATACGAAGGGTTCTGACGCTTTCAAAATGGGAGCTGCTATCGCATGGGCGATTTGGAAAGCAAGGGGTGATTGTGTGTTCAAACATGTTCCTCCTAATATTCAGCGTATTGTGTTCTCGGCATTGCAATTATTCAACCAGTATGCGACTAGATGCATCTATTCATTACAAGAGTTCCAAGAGACTCGTAACACTGCCAGTATGCATATCAATTGGTCTCCACCCCTGGAGGGCACTATTAAAATTAATGTCGATGGGGCCACTTCTTCTTCTTCTATGGCGGCTGCTGCCATTGCAAGGGATGACAGAGGAGCATTAGTGAGAGCCTCTTCGATCTTCCTCCCTGATTCTTATAGCCCTGATCCCAGCATCCATGCCGAGCTCTTGGCTACTAAGCTGGGTATCCGTCTGGCTCGGGAGCTTAATATCAAGGAGCCCATCATTGAAGGGGATTCCCTACTGGTGTATAGGATCATGAGAGGTGATTCATCCATTATCCCATGGAGACTATCGGGTTTGGTCCACGAAATTTTTTCCGATATTGGAATCTGCAATAATATCAGATTTCAATTTGTGAGAAGAACTGGTAACTCGGTGGCCAATGAATTGGCGAAAATGGCTATTCAGGATAAAGTAGGTCTCAATTTTCATTCTTTTCCGCCTTGTATTGCCAAGTTTTTGGCTGATGACATTTCTTCTGTTAGTCATTCTGATTAATTTAATAAAAGTCTGGTTTTACTTCAAAAAAAAAATGTGCACTATTTAGTGAAAATATACCATAGCCACCTCACAGTAATTTGCATCTTAAATACAGTGGTTAAGTTACCTTAATTCGATTGATTGCCTTAATTAAGCAGTTACAATGATAGTAAACTATTACTAAGGTTACCTTAATTCAATTGATTCCCTTAATACAATTTTGACTGGGTGATCAACAACTTGACAACAATTTTTTTTTATTTTCATGTGAATTAACTATCTAAAAAACTTTTGACGCATTATCTTAAACTATATTTTTATCCTCCTAGAGCCGACGGTCTCAGAATCCTCCGATTGTTAACCTTTTCCGGTTGGTCACCTCCCGTTTCCCTCTCCGACCGCTTTAGTCTCACTACCTTTCCAAATTTGTAGCTTCCTTCTCGAGTAAGAAAGACTCTTGGACCGTGGATCTACCCACCGACTTCATGGACGGTCGGATTTCATCGATGGCCGACCCTTACCCCTTTAGACATATATAATCCCCATTCTCTTCTTCTCCATCTCAACTCACTTCAACCATGTTATCTGAGAGAGGTGATGGACGAGGGAGTTTCCGAGGCGCTGTGAGAACCTATCATACAATTCATTGACATATTTTAAGTTAATTTTAATAATATAACTTATTTTGGATTCCTCCATTATCTCAAGCATATATTTTTTTTGACATAGTAATAAATTTTAGTATATCACTAATGGAAGTATAACCTTTATTTCACATTTCATTTATGATTTATGAAAGTGAAAAGAAAAAGTTTCAAATCTATTACTTTTCCACCATACAAATGGAAACGCAATGAATAAGATGTATATTAATTAATCAGGGATATTGTGGACAAAAAAAAAATCATGCAATATAAGAGTAGAGGTCATCCAAATAAAATGTCACCCAAATACTATTGGTACAACTCATATGAAAAGTTTTGTTAATTTTTATTACATTATCATAAATATAGATGAAAAAGAGAGAGTACAGTTGCATGTACACTAGATAACACTAATGATATTATGGTTGTGTTTTGTTTGTTGTAATATAATTTTAATTGTAATGTAACATAATTACAATTACGTATCATATTTATTTGGAATATGTAATTGAACCATGTAACATAATATTAATTAAATTAAATTATTTGATTTACCACGTAATGTAATGAAATATAATTGTTATTTGTATCATTTTGACCAATATATTATTGATATTTATATTTTATGTTTTGACCATCCTTAATATTTATAAAAGAAACAACAAAATTTAAAAATCCGAACGAAATGGTCAAAGAAAATTTTAGAATGTCCATGAGTTTTCAAGTGGGCCACAAAAATTATCCTTAATATATAAGGGTAGTTATAAATTTATTTTTTTAAAACTGTAATAAATTGAGAACAGTTTTGATAACACGTCTTGAAAATTCAAAAACAATGTAGAAACTTCGTTGAAAATTACAATTTCAAATTTTATTTTTCTATATAAAATGAAACAAAATAATAATAACAAAATAATTTTTATATAAACAAAAAAGGAAAAAATATAATAATAATAATAATAATAATAATAATAATAATAATAATAATAATAATAGAAAAGGAATAATTTGTATGTTTAAATTTGTAATGTAATTGCAATTATTTAAGTTTTATGATATAACTAATATTTTTTAAATAACATAATAATCAAATTTGTAATGATTATTAATTTTACATGCACCCATAAAAATATAAAGGATTTATTTCAACCCAATACCCTGAGCTATTCTAGTTTTTTCGGCTTTATATCTCTTTTTTTTTGTACAACGTGATACCATTACCTATTGAATTATTTTTAACTTCATAACAAAAAAAAAAAGAGAACGAAACTACTCGTTTTTTAGCTAACACCTCCCTTGACCTCCCTCCCTGACCCGACTGCCATCCTCCTATCGGCTGTCCCACCCCCACCTCTCTTTTTCTGCACGTAGCAGCAGCGACAGAAACGATAGAAAAGGAGAGGGGGGGTAGGAGGGGAGGGGGGGGGGGGGGGGGTGGGGGGTGGGGGGGGGGGGGTTGGAGAATGGTTGACATGAGTACTAAATTTAGCGTATAAAAATTGAAAAACTAAAATGTAAGCCAAATATAAATGCTAAGAAGCCATCAATAACTGCTTTCAACACAAATTAGTGCAAAGATGCATAAAACAACATAACAAAAAAGCAAAAACAAAAAAAATCAAAAGAAGAAGAAGCAAATAACATCGGTAAATTATAAGGGCACATCACATTTTACTCAGGGCTGTCCAAGTGTTAGTTTTTCATTATTTACAAGTTTGCCACTGAAAAAATTATTCAGGACTATCCAAGTGGTAGGTATAAAAGATAATGAGGACTGCCAGGAATTGTGGCAGTCCTGAAAGTAATGAGGACTGCCACAATTCCTGACAGTCCTAGAAGTAATGAGGACTGCCAGGAATTGTGGCAGTCCTGAAAGGGACATGCTCTACAACAGGACTGTCACAATTTCTGGCAGTCCTAGACATATTGAGGACTGCCAGAAATTGAGGCAGTCCTGAAAGATACTTGCTGTACAGCAAGTTCCTTTTAGGACTGCCACAATTTCTGGGCAGTCCTAAAGTTGACATTCCTGAATGAAAAAAATATATTAGGGTTTATTTCAATCTTGATAATAGAGTGAAATATGCATTTTAGGATTTATTTCCATGCATTCTTTGTGAGGAAAGAAGTATTTAACCATTATTTTCATACATTTTAGGGTTTATTTAATTTTTTGGGTGCCATCGAAATTGGGAAAGAGAAGGAAACTAGGGTTTTGATGGAGATGGTGATGATGGAAACGGTGGAGAAGAAGAAGATGATGATGAGAAAAAAAATAGGGTTTTGATGAAGATGTGAGAATGAAAATGGTGGAGAAGAAGAAGATGGATAGAAGAAGAAGAAAACTAGGGTTTGTGAAGAGAGAGAGTGGAGAAGAAGAAAATGGACAGCCCTGAATAGAAAATTTGGACAGCCCGAGTAAAAGTTCCTCAAAGTCTGGCTAGCCCTAGTCCTGGCTAGCCCCGAGTAAAAAAGGCTGTGCTCTTATAAATAGCCATAACATCAGTCAAGACATCAGTCAAGTCGAGGGAAGATGGTCACCAAGTAATGGATGCTCGACAATAGAGAGAATGGCTGCTGCTGCTTCTTTTTCTTCTGCATCTTCACCGTACCGCCACATAGACCCGAACGACACGTACGGATTCCTCTTTCTGGAGATTGGATTCGTCTCCGATGATCAGATGGAGCTCCTCAGCAGAGCCCCAATCCTCAACGAGGTGCTCCGTCCACCACCCCCCGCCGCCGCCGAACCGCCGCCGCCGCCTCTGCCAGAGACCGTCCCTCCAATCACTCCAATATCTCACGAACAACCTCTTCCCAGCATCGTAGCAGAACCAGCACCAGCGACGTCTACTGAATCATCTCCGCACAGTCCCGCCATTGCAGCAGCCACAGCAACAGTGGAGACTACGCCATCGATGCCACGGCCAAAGAAGAAGAGGAAGACCGCAGCATCAGTGCCAGCGACGGCAGCGGCATCGCCGCCCGTCGTTTGGTTCAGAGACCTGCTCCCTCCGCTCCCTCAGGGTTTGTCCATTGCCGAAACAGTAGACGCACTCTGGAGGGAGAGATATCCAGAAAGAGATCCCGACACCGAGCCCAAGAGCCTCGTCGAGGTAGCCAAACTCAAAGGCTTCTGGTGGCACTGGGACGACGGAGCCGGAGGTTTCTCCTCCAGACGTTGAAGGTCTGGTCTGGTCTCGGTGAGACTACTCGCTCTCTTTTTTTTTTTTTTTGAGAACAACTCGCTCTCTTTTTTTTGTGCATACCAACTATATGAAGAAATGCTTCTCTTCTGCTGACTGCTACTCGTCTCTTACTTTAAGACATGGGGCTCCAGTACTGCTGTGTTTTGATAACTTATGTTTTGTAAGATATTGGTCATGCTACTGTTTTACTTAATCTATATGTTTGTCATCTTGTCGATGACCATCCGGAATGAACCGGCTGCTTAACGTATCTGTTCGAATAGTCGAATCGCTTGAACGGTTGAACCATATCCAACCCTTTGAACCGGTCACGGTTCAACCTAAACATGCCACAAACAACAACGGTACAACGGAGCTCCGATACGATTTTGTGATATGGTCATCTTTTTAGGAAATCTAAGATTCAAGTATGATAATATTACTTTCTTTTCTATCAAGTATGTTTTGCTGGATCATGACCATACCAAACCATCAGAAGGTTTGTGTTTGTTGGAACCTAAAAACAGGCAAACAATATATGGCATGTGTGTAGATTGTGTATTTTGTTCAATACGTGGCAGATATGGACATCGAAACGATCTTCGGAGATGGTATTTAGAGGAAAATTAGCCGAGGAGCTGATTGAGGATTGCAACATGCCACAAACAAGGGGATTGCTATCTGTGGAAGACCTGATAATTGATATTGAGGAAAGAGGTTGCGTTACAAGTTAATAGTCATGAAACTCAGAGGTGGAGTCAGAAATCAGAACTGGAAACCCAAATCACATGAAACTCTGGTGGTCCAAGAACAGCAAACTCTACTTGTGACTTAAAATATAGGACCTACTTCAAAATTTAATAGTTTGGGTTAGGAGAGGGGCCAGAAGTAGTCCCGTCCAGCCTCGCTATGTCTCCACCACCGATCAAATTATGAAATAGTAAAAGTGAAAGACTAGAGTGCAGTGGACTATAGGAGTTTTTGTTTAATGTTCAGAGCTAGTTTCCGAGGTTACTCTACTGTTATCACACTGGAGTCCAATGGAAGACATAAAAACCTTCCCTTTAGTGGCGTTGTGAAGCCAGTAAGTGGTGGATATGAACCTGGTACAACTGGATTCTGGTAGAGAAATTAGTATATCTTGAACTATTGTCAATATCCTTTTCTTCCTTTTAGCTATTGCATTCACTTTCTAACTAGTTTATCTATTCTAATAGGACAGCATACATGAGCTGTCTTACATTCATATCTGCCTATGCAAGGAGTCTGCTCATCGATTTACATTTTCCCATTCTGCGACTATAAACTATTATGAAGGTCTCAGACTCTCATATCTATTGAATCTTCAGTAAAACTACATTCACTTTGATGGACAAGTGATAATAAGGAGTGATAGTTTTTGATCGGTATTGAGGATCAATCATTAATCAAGAGAGAGATCGATAAGGATATTGTTTATAGAAATAAAAATGATGGTTGAAATCATAGAGTGCTTTTGAGTTGTTCATGATCCCAAGATATCCTTGAAGTTGAAAGAAATTATGTACGCAAACTATTTTGATTTATGGATTGGATCAGTTTTGAGCAATTAAAAAAACATTATGTCTAGAAAATGAGCATAATTGAGATGAGAATACTAAGAATGTGAAAGGGCAATACGTTTAAATATAAAGATAAATAAGTCGTTGTATTCATGGAAAGTTGAAGGTTGTGTAAATTATGATGATATGCGTCGTGCCACATGTTCCGAACATGCCCAATATAGACCAATTGATGTCTAGGTTAGGATTAGAATCAGAGATAAGCTATTAGTTGAAGGGACTGTTAGAACTAGATTAGTTTTGTGTACTTGAATTTTGTGCTGACCATTTTAGTATGCTTGCTTTGTTTTAACCTGGAGTGACATACTACAAGGACTACATGTTGTTTTCATTTTTGAGATTAGCGTCCAAGAAACTAAAAGAGTGAAAGTTCAGTTGGTAAAAGAAATTAAACTTCTCTACCCCTACCTTGCTTATACATTCTGACAGGAGTGTGGAAGTTGGTATATATTACAAAAGATCACTAGTGTACCTACAAATGGAATCAAAATAACAAAAAGAGACAAAGCAATATGACTATAGCACCTGCCTAAAAAAAAATCACTGTGTTTGGTAAGTTACTTGTGAGTTCCCTGATACTATTTTAGTTAATCCATGGTGCTATTAGATGGTTATATACATTCAATGATTTAGTTGAGTATATTTGTCATTTTGTTCATGCTAACCTGTTTCTTTAAAACAAGGGCTTATTGTAGTTCAGGCCAGTGTTTTAAAAACCGGTCAGGTTCCAGTGGTTGGATTGTAGACAGGTGAGTGGTTTTCGTGTTTTTCGATAGAAAAGATGAGAGGAAAACTTGTCTACATTGTTGTGTAGCGAATTTGTTTACAACTCTTCACTAAGTTTACAAAATAAATTTCTACAACAAATACAGAGATCTATGACGGTGGAGACTTGGTCAACGCGCGACAACTTTGCTTTGTTGACGATCCAAACCAAGTTGCTTCTCAACGGATATTAAGTTCTGTTGGGAACGAAACGCGAAAACCGTTTCCCAAACCAAGAAACCTGCGAGAGAACCGAGCAATAACAACACAGAAAACCAAACGCCAAAATCACAAAGAACCAAAACGTAGGCACAAAGAATTTTTTGACGTGGAAAACCCTTGTGGATAAAACCACGGGACGATCAGAGTCCAACCCTGAAAAGCCTCCACTAAGAATAGAAGATTACGTCCTCTACAAGCTTCTCACCGATCCAACATGGATCGCTACAAATCCTTGGAATAGAAAAACAATCACGGACATACGAAGAACGAAGATGACGAGAAATAGAATTAGCAGAAACAATCCCCTCTTCGAAACCGATGTAGATCTCTCATTTCTCCTCCCAATGTTGCAAAGCACTCTTACCACATTTTTCTTCTTTATTATTTTTCAACTTACACGCATCAACCTTTTTTAAACATTTGCATGAATTAGGGTTACCGTATATTGAAAATATGGAAGCCCAATATATATGAAAAATCCAATATATATTAATTATATATTTGATGGAAATCCAATCATAATTGGTTTGCCATAAATTGGAAGTCTAGTTATATGGAAAATCAAAATATGAAAGATTCAATCATAAATATATAATCAAAGTCAAAGATGGAAATCCAATCATATAATTACTTACCATATATTACCATATATGTTGTAATATACGGCGATCGATGCACTCCCCGATCTTCTCCGACACACGGATGTCGCTCGTCGCACTCCGAGAAATTCTCCACATAGGTTGGGAACCCCACCCACTCCAACATATACTTCCCAGATGTTTCCGAACTCCTCGATGGAGATGATGAAGCGAAGGGAACTCTATGGAATGGGGTAGCTCTCCGTATGCTGTGTGGACTGCTCTCTATGTGCTCTCAAGAGTGTTAATTGCCGAGTGTGGTCTATTTATAGCTTCACAGGAAATCTGTCCTTTGCAACTACCTTGGCAGTTTTACAGCCTCCCATGGAACTACTCACTGGTTCCACGGGGCTAAAACAATGGTTTAACCGTTTGGGGAGTGGCCCACGTTCTCTTCCACTCGCACGGAAAGCAAGGACGTGGCGTCCTGGTGACATGGTGTCAACAACCCACTAAAGACATGGGTTGTACACCCTAATAGCCGCTCAGTCGGTTTGGCACACCATGATGCGGAAGCAGTGTAGAGGAGACGAGCACTGGAGGACACTTCCGTGGAAGCTGACAGTACCACAAAACTAGTGGAGCCGCAGAAACAATGTGCAGAAATGTGTTGTGGAAGCAGAGCGACGCGGAACTGATGTCACGACATCAATGCAGAACAGTTCCGCAGAAGTTGACAACGCCACAGAACTAGTGGTGCCGAGAAAGGAGTGCAAAGTCGTGCCGCAGAAGCAACATATGACATTTCTGCGCAAGCTGACATTGCCGCTAAACTGGTAAGTTCATTTGTTCTAGTATGTCTTGGGCTTTGAATGTCTAGGGTGATTGTCTTGTCCTACTGTTCCTGTCTGGACTCCAGTTGTCTGTAACATGACTTTTTTAGGTATCAACACTAAGTTTATCACATCTGTTCGAATAGTTGAATCCTTCGAACGCTTGCTTAGACCATTAGGATATGGGTATGACGTGGATACAATAATATATAAACATGAAACATACATGTACAGAATCTTTAATTATTAAATGTTGTAATAAAATCTATGTTTATGCATCTTTTGGACAATAACTATGTTTCAATAAGTTCTAGAAATGATTTTTTTTGCAAAGAAATATTATGTTGGGGATCCCGTCATACCAAATCAGTTTTAACCATGTTCTGGGTTCCTTTGGAGACTAAAAATGGATGAACAATATATGAATCATTTTGTCCAATAATGGCGGATACGTGAGGTGATTGAGGATCACAACATGGCACAAACAAGGAGAGGGAGAAAACTACATAAGCAAGGGGAGGGGGCAATATTGGGTTAGAGGATCTCATGAAAGACAGCCCATAAATAAGAACTTAGAGGATCTCATGAAAGACAGCCCATAAATGAGGCTGTTGATATACTGCACTGCACCTGTTCTGGGCATGTACAAGGAATAGTGAGACCGGGGGAAGAACAATTAGACTTGTTAACTCAAATATTACAACTTTACACTTGCAAGCCATCTTAGTTGGAATTATCTTGATCCCTTGTACTGCTTCAGTGGCGCACTTGGCAGCAGTGATGAAGCAAAGGGGTCATCATGGGGCAAAATGTCATTAGTCTTGAGTGCAGTGAAGACCATCAAAATCAGGGTGACGACCACCGAGAGCACCGAGAGCACGAGCATCAGCACGTTGGCAACCCCGCCTTTCACCTCCTGGGCGTATCGGGTTGCGGCAAGGGCAAGGATCGTGAGAGGGAAGGAGTAGGCCCACCAGGCCACATTGAACCGCCGCATTGATCTCTTGAACAAGGCTGGTCTTGAGACCTGATAGTGGTGGAAGGAAAAAAAGAGAGGTTATCTTACTAAGTTAATGGTCATGAAACTCAGGCTATTTCCTTGTACTTTTTTGGAGTGCAATGGAAGACAAGATAAAACCTTAGCTCTATGTGGGGTTGTAAAGGAATGAATGGTGATATGAAACTAGTACAGCTGGAATCTAGAAGAGAAATTACTCTTGACTTTTAACTATTGTTAATCTCCTTTTCTTCCTTTTTAGCTACTGCTGCATTCAAAACCATCGGTATGTCACTTTTTGACTTGCTTATTTATTCTAATAAAAACAAACATACACGAGCTGTGATGCATTAATCTCTGCCTACCTGAGGAGTCTATTCATAGATGCTTATTTTTCTAATTTGTGACTATATATTGTTACGGTGCTCTCACATCTATTGAGTCTTCAATTAAACTACGTTTGTATTGATGGGCACGTGATAGGGTTTTTTTTTCTTCCCTTTTCTATCCATATTGAGGATCAGTCATTGCTCGATACGGTGATATTGACTATTGAGAAGTATGTTAATGTTCACAGTTGAAAATGTAGGGTGCTTCTCTAGGATATCCTTTAAGTTGAAAGAAATTTTATAAAACAACTATAATAAGATTCATGATTTATGTACCAGTGTGTTGAATAATCAAAAAAATAATGTCTACAAAATGAGCTAAATTGAGAATGTTAAGATTGGTAAATGGGCATGTTTAAAGATGAAAGATAAATTGGTGTATTCATGAAAAGATGGAAGTGACTCCAATTGGAAATAATATGCGAGAAAAATATGGATTAGAATGAGCGATAAGATATTAGTTGAAGGAATTGTTAGAACAAGATTAAAAGTTTTGTATACTTTAACTTTGTGCTGACTTCTTTTATTATTATCCTTGCCTTGTTTTTCCTGGAGCAGCATACTACAAGGACGTCATGTTGTTTTCATTAGTGAGATCAGCACCCAAGAAACTGAAAGTTCAGTTTGGTTGAAGAAATTGAACTTTGGTAAAACATGACAAATCCATGTGTGTGAAAGTTGGTATACTACATAGGATCCACTACTATATACCTACAAATGGAATAAAATCACAAAAAGAAAGACAAAGCATTAATATGAACAATAACAACAGCCTGAACTGTTAAATTACCTACCAGTGAAGCAAAGAGGAAGAGAGAAAGAAAGAAGAGCATCTTGCAGGAGGTGTCAAACTTGTCGTTGATCGAGTACCAGGCCACGCTCGCCATGCTCGGCGCAGCGAAGAAGAGGAAGAACACCGGACGCAACATCGCTGGCAGTGTGCCGCTCCCAAGAAGCCTCTGGTAGAGCGTAACGAACAGCACGAGGTAGTGCGCGATTCCCAGCGAGAACATGCATGTGGCGCACTCCGTCCACCCCATCTGCGCTGCTGCCCTCGCGCCAACCAGGTTGCCGATAACAGTCATCTGGCTAGTCGGGTTCGCCACCATGGAGAGGAACTTCTTCCCCTTGGTAAACCATTGGCCGTATATTTTGATGTCGAGGATTAGTATGGGAATGGAGAAAACCCACCATAGGACGGCATAGAGGGTCGCCTGTGGGCGGAGAAAGGGGGTGGATTGGAGGAGGAAGAGGGAGGCGATCCAAGGGACGAAGAGGTAGTTGACGCCGATGTGGTGGGAGAACTCGACGCGGACCAAGGGTAGATGGAAGAAGCAACGGAGTGCGTAGAGGGAGGATAATGCGACAAGTGAGAGAAGGGCAAGGGTCCAAAGGAGTACAAAGGCAGCATGGGGGAGGACGCGGACAATGGAGCGGAGAGGGTGAGGATACTCCGTCGAGGGGTCGCTGAGGATCTTCCACAGCAGGGCTTGGCTAGAGAGGGAGAGACTGATGCGGAAGTATCCAGCATGGAACCTTGTAAGAACAGAGAGCTTCGAAGAAGAAGAAGAAGAAGATACGAGGGTATCTAGAGAATTGGTGATTGGTGAAGCTATGGTTTGGAGTTGGACATTGTGGAATTCTTGGCTCTCTGTCACAACCTCCATGTCTATATAATGCTAGTTGCTTGTGCAAGGAAAGGAGTACATGAAAATATTGTGAGTGTCTATGGAATATTTATAGAGGGATTGGTGGTGGGGAGTTAGTAGATGCTGGCTGGGATTCAATTTTGGGAGGGAGGGAATGGAGGCCGATGACTGGAAGTGGACAAAAGACTGGTAAGCCCATCTACTTTGATTTTGGACTAGGTAATTACCATGTTGTAGAGTAAGTTAGGTTGGATTAACAACTTGACCAATAAGCTTCAAAAGAACATTTAGATTTTAGACCTCGTTTGGTTTGCGGACAGAAAAGAAAAGGAAATCAATTCTTTGTTCTTTTCTTTTCCTTTTTTCCAGTAAGCAAATTGGAAGGGAAAGTGAATCGTGAATATCCTCATGATGGGTGGGGAAACCATTTTTCTCCTATTTTCATTTCCTTTGGGAACCCATTTTCTTTCCTGCTCCTTTCCTTTGGCATCTGGCTCTGATTCCGCAAACAAAATGTGACCTTAGGATATATTTTGTTTAATGGTGGTTTAGGAGTAGTATGCGGATGAATGATCGGAAATTTTGATCATCTACTTTGCTCCTTTCGTATAGGAGAGAACTCTACATCAATCTCAACCATTCTTTTGGAGATCAGATAGTTGAGGGGAGAACTCTATAGAATCCCAACCATGAATATCCTGTCGAGCTGGACAATTTTGGATTCTTGTCCAAACAAATCTCAACTGTCCACTCATACAAGGTTAGGATTATGCTGAGTTCAGCATAGTGGCCTGTTAATACAAATAGAAGAACACAAGGAACTTGGACTGCAGATTAGACTTGCATACAATATCACAGTATCGATAAAGGAATCCAAAAAACCCTAGATTCCAGAAGATTCATGCCTCAAATATTTATCAATGTTAGAATCCTCAACAAGCCCTCAACCTGTGTCACCTTTCTCTTAAAACCATACCAACTTACTAAGTAGATTTGTACAGGAAAGTGATAGGGACTCCGTTACGAAATTCTTTTTACACTGATCATTTATATTTAATCACAACTACTATTTCCGACAGCTCATTTTATTTTATAACAATGTATAGATCATCGATATGTATTAAGCTATAATATTTATATGTTTCACTATTGACATCAATTAACGGACTTTGGATCCCATCTTTTTTTCCGTTAACTCGACTTGAAATCCTTATTGTACCTGCAAAAGGTTAGTACTTGATCATTATATATAGCTACGTACTATTTGCACCATCAATGGTTAGGGGCATAATTTGAATCAAGAGACGTGCCAACCCCGTAATCTTGTATGTCTAATTAGTGACTTTCTCCATGGTACGTAAGATTCATGTTATAGTCGTACCAAAAGGACATGAATGCTAGTCTTAGTCCAGGCCAATTGTTCTCCGTCTAGATGCAGCATGCTACAGCATTCAAACCAGCATGTGTTAAAGTAGTTCCAGCGTGCTGTTGACATTTGAACAGCCTATAGTGCTCATAAGCAAGCCAGCTTATGAGAAGTTGCTGTCCTGATCAGGAATGTATACATCAGACAAAAGAAATTGATACTTCTTTGACTGCTGGAGTACTGTACTGACTGGCCATGCATGACTAGATAAATATATGCAGTGTATCTATGCATGTCACAGATCTTGGGAAGAATAGTGCATCATTTAACTTTCTGCATACATAAACTTTCTTATTTTATCTATTCAAATTAATTAAGATGCACAAGACATGGATGGTTATTGTGAATAGACCAGAGGGAGCAAGGTTTTAGCAGGTTCTAGATTGGGCTTGGTGTTGATTAGAACTGGTATCGTGATAAATTGTACGATTACTGTCACTCATGTTTATGACATTCAATCCAATTTGTGTTGATTTAGGTACTGTGGTCACTGACATGCCAAAGCCATGTATGCTTTGGACCTATTAGTGGTTGGTGAGTGGCCAAGCCCCTACGTGTCTATGTTGGCATCTGAGTTTGAGTCGACCCATCCTTAATGGTGACGCTTCGAATTCCGAATGGTTTCTTCTTTTCTTTTAAAGGAGTTAATATGCACTTCTAGTGTTTCTTTAAAGTATCATATTAGCCTAGTGGTCGAGTTTAGGAAGGATTGTTTGGTTCTTGTCTAAGCTAAAATGATCGCTTATGCAATGGTTGATTACAGGTGGCAGTTTTGACCTAACTATTACTGAAAGTCTGTAATGATTCAGTGCATTAGTCACGGCATTCATCCTCTAATTCTTACTTATCCTCAAATTATTACATTTTTTTTTCAAAAATGAAATTGATAGCTTGCTTTATAATTTAAGGATAATTTTGGTAATACATTTTGAAAATTCTTGGACATTCTAAAAGCGTCCTTGGCAATTACACCTCCCAAAGTATAAAAAATTCAAGTACCTGTAATATTAACAATTTATTTATAAAAAAATAATTAAAAAAGTTTCTTAATATCAATTATATATATATATATATATATATATATATATATATATATATATAATTCAATATGAGCTGGCGTGGGACAGAATGGGGCGTCCCGTGCATGAAAACTCATCGGCTAGGGCGTCGCACGGGCGGTAGAGGACCGGCACCATTCTACCACGGGTATAAACGACGGCTGACCACGCGGCCCGTCGTGCGGCGCCCAATGGACGTCGGGAAGACGTCGTAAGGACGTCGTGCGCATAGAACGGGTGGCTGGGCGGAACTAGCTGTCGTAGGCGTCGTAAAGACGTCGGGGGCGCCTTCGGCGTCGTGGGCTAAGCAAGGCGTTGAGTTGCTGGCGTCGAAAGACGTCGGTCGTCGCGTGAGGCTCTGGAGCGCGCGGAGTGCGCGAGGCATACGTGCCGGACAATGATGAAAAAGCCAGTGCGGACAGGATCCGCACGAAGAGTTCGAAATGACATGACGACCGGCTAAAAATCGGGTGCAGGAAGACACACGATTTAACTATATATATAAAGAACAAACGGGCTTCTAAACAAGCTCCTAAACGAGCTTCTAAGCTTGAGCTTGGCTCGTTTATTAAACGAGCTCGAAAATGAAGCTTGAGCTCAGCTTGTAAACTAAACGAATTGAGCTTGTTAACTAAATGAAGCTTGTTAACTAAACGAACCGAGCTCAAACGAGCTTTTATCGAGCCGAGCTTCGAGCAGCTCGCGATCGGCTTGACTCATTTGCAGCCCTAGCTGAAGGGAAGATGCGGATTTACTTAGCCGACGCTAAAAATTTGGGATAAGGAATTTTTTGTTTCGTTGTAAGGTACACTACTGCAAGTTGCAGATAGTGAATATGTACTTTCCTCATGGCGGCGAGGAGGACCGAAAGAAGGGAAAAGATTGTGCCGTCACTTTTCTTATCTTCCGATGAGAAGCGACCAACCATAATCTCAGACTTTTCCCAGTCGATCGAAGTGGTGATCCACAACTTGTGCTGTCCACTTCACTGCAATTCCTTTTGCCTACTCAAAAGCTTGTAATTACAGCACATAAATCCATTCTCTGCAATCTTGGTTGGTACTGATAGTAACGTTCTCTACCTCTCCTTTCCTTTCTGTCTTCCTTCTACATTACAAAATTATTTAAGTAGACTTACCTCGTTTTGTCGTGAAGATGAGTTTCCAGTTACATAGAAACAACAAGCTGCATTACTGTTTGCTAAGATTTGTTATACTAGGAATGTTCGAAGAACTGCCGATTGATGTTGGGATTTGAGTATTTGATCATTATTAATTTATGGGTTAACGTGCAATTATTTTTCCATATATTTATATGTCTCGGAAGCAAAATAAAACTCATTAGAAAACTAGAGCAATTAATCCCTCCTTAGATTTGCCGCGTCAACAAAAAAGTCTATGCCGTCTATTAGCCGTTAGAAATGGACGTTAATGACTTTAAAAAAATAAAAAATACCCAAAATGTCATCCCCTTCCCCATCAGTGGTGGCCAGCCCCCTCTCCTCCCTCCGCTGGCCAGCAAAGGTGTTAACAACAAAGGTTTGGAAGCAAAATATTTTAACGTCTGTTAACAACAAAGGTGTAAACTGAGCCCAAAAAAATGTGATAATTTTTTAAACCTACGGATCTTTAAATGCAAAATTGCAGATCTAAGGAGGGGTACACTGCAGGAATGCATGATGTGGAAGCAAATTCTATATATAATTCACAAGTATCATATTATGTTGGAATATTATTTCTCTACCAAATGTTTGTTACCAGAATTGGTACCTAGGAATTTAACTAGGGGCAGAAGGAATTCTTGCAAAGGGCTACATAAGAGGGGTTTCCAATGTGAACTGGTTTCTCTAATGTTACCAACAGTTTCTTGGTATGATTGTAAGGCTTAATGCGACAGAAAAAATTCCTTATGGTCACGTTTGGTTCACGGAATTGGAGCATGAGAAAGGAAAGTTGTTTATTTCCTTTGTTTGGATGCCAAAAAAAATTAGTAGGAAAGAAATTTAATTTTCAAGAGGAGGGAAAATAGGAAAAAAAAAGTGGTTTCTCCCACCAACCCAAAGGATTCATTTTTTTCCTCTAAGGATTCACTTTCTCTCTCAATTTTTTTGGTTTTTCCAAACATCGGAAAGGAAATTGATTGGAATTATAATTTTCTAAAGGAATAGGTATGGGATGTGGTTGTAAATTGTGAAAACAATACCATAGTTGGGAGTAATGTTGCACATGTATCTTGACCATCTCAATACCTGTATTGGAGGAGGCGTCGTTTGTAATCAAATACTCTTTGAAAGATCTGCACTCGGATATTGTTTGAAAGATCTGCGGCATTTGATTAAAACCAGTATAGTTCTGAATCAAAGTTCACATAGGAAGGCATCGGTCTTAAATAGGTAAGTACTTAACCAGAATACCTGATAGCAGCCAACTAAATTTATTTTACAACTAATGTAAGTCATGTGTATGTTGGCTCTAAAAAATGACCAGTTCCATTTCCATAATCTTCTAAGCCTCTTATGAGATATCGTCCGACAATTGGTACGAAGCGTCCCTCCTACGAGAGTTCCACTGACCTGTCAGCGAACGAGGGTCGAGGAAGCAACACCCTCATGGGGGGTGCGGGGACGAAGTTTATGGTTAGAAAAAAAATTCACTGAAGAGAAGGGGAAAAAAAAATCTTCCACCGAGTCAAACAAGAAGGGCCCCGCGGGAGCTGCCTACCAGCGAGAGGGGCTTTTCCGCAGGACATGCTTTCCAGCAAGACGGGTTTTTCCGTGGGAGCCCGCGGGATTCGGGTAAGAGCTTTTTATGTTGCATCGAACATGGGATTGTGAGGTGTACAACGTACAATCACCGCAACAACGTCGTCATGCGTGCAGCTATAACATCAAGCAGTCACGTGCATAACGTGCATGAAATCTCGTGAGAACATGCCTAAATCATTGCGTAACTGCAGCCACGTGGCATAATTTTCTTGAGTCCTGCATGAACATGTGGGCGAACGCGGCTCAGCACGAAGCCAAGAAACACGAGACATTGCCTCCCGCGAGAAGTCATCTCTCGCAAGACAACGATATCCGCGAGAACTCGGCAGTTAACCTTTTTTTTATTGATTTGCTATAAATAACCTCTATTATTGTGCATGTATGGGACATTCATCTATCAAGGGCAGTACCTATATCCTCACACTATGTCCAACTTGTTCCTAAACACTTGTGCATTTTCACGAGAATTCTAAGATATTTTTCTTAGGTCTACTACCTCCATATCATCTCCAATAGATGTGTCTTTGAAAAACACCAAAGTTGCTCTTAAGTATAATTCCTGATATTCCTATCTTCGAAAAAGAAAACGTCTCGTCATCCTTGTATTTGAAGTCGGATCGGCAACAGAGTAAAGAATCATACACCGATTCAATCTCTACCGCTACATACACTTTCCAGAATCTCAAAAAACATGTACTTAAATTTTTCTTGTATTTACATTCTTCTGTAAGGGCCTGTTTGGATCGTAGTAGCTGTGCTGCAAGTTGAGAGGAACGCTGCAAGTACGTGTTGAAATTTCAGGTTTCAGCGTTTGGTTGCCAACTGCAACTTCGTGGAAAGTGGAAAATCTCTGTCACAATACAGCCCTCGTCTCCCTTTTTTTTCCCTCTCACTTGCAACCAAAAAGAGGAAAAAGTGTGTGGAAAGTGGTGAATTTTGGACCGGCCTCTAGAGTTGGACGACCGAATCAGTTAGCGACTGGCCTTTGGAGCTCAAACTTCTCACCAACATCGATGTTCCTCTGCCTTGGAGGATGAACTCTGTCGCGAGCGCGACCAGTGCTTGCTCGTGGGAAGGAGGGAGGAGGTGCTTATGGCGACGGTGGGAAGGAGGAGGAGGAAGGTGACGGGGTGGGAAGGAAGAGGAGAGAGGAGGGGCTTCCAACGGTGGTGGGAATGATGAGGAGGCTGGTAACGGGGGTGGGAAGGAGGAGGGAGGGGCTTTCAACCGATTGAACGCATCGTCGACGGGGATCGGGATCAACGCCAACGTTGGGTACATCAACGACCTCAACGAAGTTGTCCCGCCGGGCTCGCAGTCAAGAAGGATAACCGGATATACATAAATATAGGGAAGAGTAAAATGGGATGATATAAATTTTTTTGTGTGGAGATTGTATCACTTGCAGGGAACAAAAAGCTACGTAACCGAACATTGAAAGTCATCATCCTCACTCGCAGGAGCCAAAAAAAGAGCTATGTATCCAAATGTAGTTTGAAAAATAAAATGTATTACAAATGCACTGCATTACAATATATTAAAAGTGTCACTATCATTTTCACTTTTGAAGAGTTACAAGCATCCAAAAAGTCTCTGATAGATTTTTTTTTGTTTTATTTCTACAAGTAGTAAAGATTTTCTTAAAAAGTATACTATTAAAAGAGTGTATAAATATAACTAAAAGAATATTTTAGTACCACGATGCTTCCGTTTACTCACAAACTTTCTTTTGTGACTCGAAGTTGTGGAGAAATTATTAGGTGGTCCTGGCTCACCACTGGACATGCTGAGTGGTGAGCCCGGTCCAATGAACAATTGACACTTGGAATAATCAATTAATTCTATATTTTCCATATCATAACCGGACAATTCATAAGTTAGCTTAATATTAATATTAGTTTTGATATTAATATTAATGTTAATGTTAATCTTAGTATTAATGTTAATATTAATGTTAATATTAATATTAATGTTAATATTAATGTTAATTTTAATATCAATGTTAACATTAATATTAACATTAATACTAAGATTAACATTAACATTAACATTAATATTAATTTTAATGTTAATATTAATATTATTGTTAATATTAATTTTACTGTTAATATTAATGTTAATCTTAATATTAATTTTAATGATAATATTAATATTATTGATTTTGTTAGTATTTTTTGTTATCTTTAATATTAATGTTAATATTAATATTAATTTCAATGTTAATATTAATTTTAATTTTAATTTTAATGTTAATATTAATATTAATATTATTGATTTTGTTAGCATTTTTTGTTATCTTTTCATATCTGGTTATGATGTGAAAAATATGGGGTTAATTGGTTATTCCAAGTGTCAATTGTTTATTGGACCGGGCTCACCACTCAGCACGTCCAGTGGTGAGCCGGGAGCACCTAATAATTTCTCGTATTCTCCATGATGCACACACAGCTGTTAGTGTGTTGCTACTCACATAACTAAAAAAAATAAAAATAAAATCTTAAGCACTTACTGGGATAAGAGCATAAAATCACAAGAACCAAATAGACATCCAGAAAATAAAGAAGTTTGGATCAATCAATATACTTCCACCATCCATGTTTATGCATGGTTTACTACTTCCAAATTTCTAGGGCAAACTGCATGCCTCCAGAGACATCTAACTAACTAAGCAAAGTAAGCAACTAATATTATAAGTACTATTTCCTAATCATATAACCGCCGCACGCATAAGTCAGTAGTCACATATGGAGGGTTGGATCAATGTTCCATAGATCCATGCAATATGGTTGCATCAAATCCACCATATGATCAGTACCGGTCCCTGCTGCACCACCATCCCAAATGACGTCACTCCCGAACATGTTGGGCACGTGAGACGCCTCCGGGAACCAGTTGGGGGGCATCTGAGCCAGCAGCGACTGCTCCGTGCATGCTTCCACCGGGATCATCTCCATCTGCGGCGCCTTCGTCGTCGTCGTCGCCGCCGCCGCCTCGATCCGCTCTCGCACCGCCTTCGCCTTCCCCGCAAGAAAATTCGCGAGTGCCGGCGCGTCCCGGAAACTGACGTCGCGGAGGCTCCTGGCGCCGGCCAGTCCGTCCGCCATGAGCGCGGTCATCTCGAGCTCTTGGATCTCGCTGCGGAGCCGGCGGAGCTGATCGTCGTGCTTCGACAGACATTGCTTGAGGAACCTTTCCTGATGATTCTCGAAAACATCAGAAAGTGTTGTAAATACACACGTACATCTCTATTTCTCTACTATTATAATGCGGCGGACTTGAAAACGATTTAGAATTGAGCCGTCCAAACTGTTTGTAAATTCTTTTTTTTTTTTGAAATCACACTCACACACACAATAGGGGGGCTCGAACCTTGCCGGCCCCTCCGGGTGTCCGCTCTAATACCACTAGGCTAGAGAGCTCGGACACTGTTTGTAAATTCTCAATGTGAGCTCTTTAGCCTAATGGTAGTGGAGCGAAAACGCAGACGGCCAACATCATTAGAGTCCCCCCAATCGTCATGTGAATGCGTATAATTAAAAAACGTAAAATTTAAGCTTTTTTTTTCCGAATACTTTGACTTTTATTCATATACATCCATAACAAATTACATTAATAATATATATATATATATATATATATATATATATATATATATATATATATATATATAGTTAATTAGTTGTACTTTTCTATGATTTGTAGGCATTTTGGTAACTGTTTTCATTGTTTTAAAAACAAAAACACCCTTCTGGATGCTTAATTTTTCACTCACTTTTTTCTATGCACCAGGGGTACAACTAATTAACTCTATAAATCAGGAGGGTGTTCTTTATTTTTAAAACAATGCGAACAGTTACCAAAATACCAAAATACGTACAAACCATAGGGGTATAACTAATTAACACACTCTCTCTCTCTCTCTCTCTCTCTCTCTCTCTCTATATATATCTATATATATATATATATAATCTAATTCAAATATATTTTAATTATTTTTAATAATATTAGGAAGAAAAAAGATATTTTACGATGTCAATTTACTGTAGTGTTTAGTAAATTCCTTCAAGAAGTGCTACTCTATTCTATGTAAACATGAAGCCAATAGTTTTGGTGATAGTAGTACCTGGTCCATCATTTTTTTGGACTGCTCGAGCTCAGGCATTTCCTTGAAGCATTGGAGGGTCTTCCTGGCCTCGTGCTCGTTCGGCCAGACCTCGGGCTGCAGCTGGTCCGGCCCGTAGATGACCGCACAGGCTCTGACGTCGCAGAGGGTGGCGAGCTCGCTGACCTTCTTGATCAGGCCTCGACGCCGCTTCTTCAGGGTGGCGCGACGGGTGTTGTCGCTCGCAATGTACTCGAGGCTCGTCTTCTTTCTTGCCATGCTTCTTCCTCTCCCTCTCCCTCTTCTTCTTCTTTTTTAATTATTATTTACTTTTCATCAAATTTGATCTTTATATAGAACAGAGATGGGTCAATCTTCGTGAAATTTATTGTCATAATGTCCAAATCTCAGCAAAGTCTGTTTCTTTTGGTATATAATTAATCTTGGAATCACATAATCTTCAAATAGTAATCAATCATGATTGTTATTTCATAATTATGAATGAAGTTTAGAGCCATGATGCATCACCACTAGGGGTGAGCATTATTATTCGGGGTTTTTTGGGTTTAAAAAAACCGGTTCGGTTGGGTTTTGTAAATAATAATAAAAAAATTAATTATTACATTTTGGATTTAGGTTTCGGTCAAATACGGAAAACCAAATAAAACCTACTTAATTATTAAATATTCTCAATTTTATACCTGTTTTATATTTAAAATGTGTATATTTTGAAAATAATAATTTTATGCAGGACAATGCTATTTTGACCGTAGCTTTTGTGACCGCAGCTGGCCCGTTGGCCCCCGGTCGAATTTTAAGGGGGTGAGATCCGGTGCTAGCAAGAAAGCCAATGGTTGATTCTCACATGGGCCTGCATGCCCGCGGTCACAAACCGAGCGCGGGCAAATTAAATAATATTTTTCTTTTATGTATGTGTTTTAAAATAAAAAGTATAGTACTTTAGCAATTAACTTAACTTTGGACCCAACTTTGATAATACAATAAACATATGTATAAAAATTAAATAAATTTAATATAACTTAACCACAATTTCAACTTTGGGTGTGATCCATTGAACAATAAACATAATCCAACCGAACAAAGCAAATAAAGCAAATCATTTATCGGTTCGGTTTTGGTTAATTATGTCTAATTTCAGTTTGATTTTGGTTTTGGATTTGTAGAATTTCGGTTTATTCGTTTTTAACTATTTTGGTTTGAACCGAGTAAACCGAGTGCTCATCCCTAATCATACTACCTAATTATGAACGAAGTCTCTCTCTCTCTCTCTTTTAAAATCATTATTGAAATAACATTGTCATAGTGTATCACTCCATAACCATGAATGAAGGTTGAACAATTGATATCTACATTAATCACATTTTTATTTCTATATATAGAAAAGATTTGATTAGATTACTATATCAATAATTAGTCTCCTTTCCGCCATTATAGCCTAATCATATAAAGATACTTAAGTAATATTATTCTAGAATCCATATACTGACTGATACCCATTTATTTTTAAGATTTGCCTTGTTTTAAAACTACTAGCTAGCTAGCCCCACATGGAATGGATATGTGTTTTTCTCAATGGAAAGTAGATAAAATCTAATGACAATTGAAAGGCAAATTGTAAAGGTGCTACTAAGCCCTTTCCATTTGGTGATGAGTTAGACCCTTTTACCAAAGGAGGTGAAGCTTTGAAGATAGATATTATTTCACGTTTTATTGAGCTGATTTTTGTTTCTGATACTGCAGTTTTCACCCTCATAACGTGTATCAGCCACTGTTCTAAAATTCAGATATGGGCAGCACCTATGCACTAGGCGACCATGGGGTCCCTAGACACGAGTTGACGCCTAGCTGGAATTAGTCACTTGGCGTTCGGTGCCCGTCCCACTACCGCCTAACGACTTTTACAATCTTGGTATCATCAACAGTATATCAATATTTTATAGATACCTATAGCCGTCATCATCACCATCCAAGTCCAAGCCTTCTCCCATTAGAATGGGTCAGCTATGGAGCATGAGAAAGCTCCATACAAGATTTGACTAAGTTTTATGACCGGCTGTTGGCCTGACGTCAACCGTCTATGTTAGCTATGAGCATGAGGTGGCTAGTTGGCATGGAACCTAGGTGGCTAGTTGGCATGCAGTTAAAACTTCCTTTTCGATTGCAGTGTAAGCTCATGCAATCAAAGAGCAACTTCCAAGGTTCTCCTAGACTATAACGAGTCTATATAAAGAGGTAAGATGATACATTACGCCAAAATAGTACAGTAATGACAATTCGAGTATTTTATAGATACTTATACCACCCGGAAAAAATTGAAGGGCACGACCTCTGGAAACACAGTGATAGTTACAGTGCTACTTCATAACTGGTACAATAAATGAAGTAAGTAAACAGGAAAAACATATATTTCTTATTGGAAAAGATAACCCATCAATGTAGTTTCTTTAGTAGAAAAGTTTTTCCTTTACTATTATAAGTTAGTATGGTAAAGTTAGATGCAACTGAGCCCTTTAGTTAACTCTCCTAATACAGCACCAAGTACTCCAATGAATCTGTTCCTAAGTTGATGTCTAGGAGCCATGGTCGCACCTATGAGTTGTAAGTGGCTCTTATTAATTGTAATAGAAAGATTGTGGAGTATCCTTATCTATAATATAAAGCAGAATGAGTTTTTGGTCCGATCCATGTGCTTTGGTTCAACGATGATGAAAGGACTAAATTGCCCCTCTCTCTATAGGAGGGGGTTGTTCCAACGGCACCCCCGCCTCCAGCTTCTCTTGCACCGCACCTCCCTCCGCCGCCTCCGCTCCATCCTCGCCTACGCCGTCGTCGTCGGCCTCTTCCGCAACCCCTTCGTCGCAAGCAGCCTCCTCCACCGATATACAAATTCGGTCCCGACCGACGTACCAAAAGAAATGTTGACTCCAAATATGAACAATAGTGCCTTCGGTCCTTCTTAGAAATTATCATCAATGCTTCCCTACATAAATTCGTTGGGTGCAGTGCGACTGACTCAGATGACAGCTTCTTTAAAAATGTTCGGACCGTCTGACATGTTGTACTAAAACTGGACATCCTATGTAACAAAGTGTTTATAGCCTTCAAATGGATTTTGGAGCATGTAGATTGAAACTTCAATGGACGAGTAATTATTGTATCATCCATCCAAATATGTTCACAGCCAACATCAATAAAATGTTGTTGTACATGGAATTGCAAGCATAAAAAAGCAACCCATAATTTCTTAGATCTAAGGCCTCATCTATCTATAATATAAAGCACAGTGAGTTTTTGGTCCATGTGCTTTGGTTCAACGATGATGAAAGGACTAAATTGTCCCTCTTTATAAGAGAGGAGGAGGTCCCATGTTGGGTGCGGAGCAACCGGTTGTTCCAACGGCACCCCCGCATCCAGCTCCTCTTGCACCGCCCCTCCCTCCGCCGCTTCCGCTCCATTCTCGCCCACGCCGTCATCGCCGACCTCTTCCGCAACCCCTTCGTCGCCAGCAGCCTCCTCCACCGCGCCGTCGACGCCGACCCTTCCTTCGCCGCCTCCCACTTCTCCGCCATGACCAACCCCAACCCTTTCTCCTTCAACACCGCCATCGCCATCTCCGCCGACCCACTCTCCATCTACTCCCAAATGCTCCGTCGTTGCGTCCCTCCCGACTCCCACACCTTCTCTTCCTTGCTCAACACCGCCACCGCCGCCGTCGCCACCAGGTCGCTCCACGCACATACCCTCCAACTCGGATTCCTGTCCGACCCCTTCGTGCAGACCGTCCTGCTCACCGTCTACTCCCGACGCGGCTCCGCCGACCACGCCCTGCGGGTGTTCGACGGAATGTCGCACAGGGACGTCGTCTCCTGGACCGCCGCCGTCTCGGGCCTCGCCGCCCTCGGACGCCCCGCGACGGCCCTGCGCGTCTTCGCCTCCATGAGGCCCCACGCCGCCCCGAACGCTGCCACCGTGGTCTTTGCCGTGTCCGCCTCCACCGGGCTCGGGTCCCTAGCGCTGGCTCGGTGCCTGCACACCTACGTCGAGAAGGCCGGGTTCGGAGGCCATGTCTCCGTCCGGAACTCCCTGGCGCTGGCCTGATGCCTGCACGCCTACGTCAAGAAGGCCGGGTTCGTGTCCGTGCCATTATGGCACGGGTTATCCACTAGTAATGAAATAAAACAGAGCTACATGATTTAGGTGTGGAGTTATGTTCAAGTGCATTGTTTAATAATTGTGCTTGCAATACTTCATGAAATATATGTGATTTAGGTTTAGAGTTGTATAAAAGTACCTGAACGAAAATTTGGGACTGCATATAATATATTACTTATTCTGTTAATCCTATTTAGTAATTATTATGCATTCCTTTTTTCACTAGGAAGCACGGACAAACCAAAAATCTGATCCGTATTGTATCGGACACACCATTGACACGAAAATACATCAAACTACACTAGGACATTCCAAAATAGGTGCTGTGTCTGTGTCCTTATCGTGTCATGTCAGTGCAACATAGCTCTTTCATTATATTGTGTTTATGTTTTGGGTACATATGTGCCGATTCTTGTTTGCAAATAAGATTGAGCTTGATGCTTATTGTTTCAAGTTTAAGTGGATTTCCAGCCCTTAAACATTTATGCATGTTCATGATAATTACTATTTTTTTTCTTTTCTTGCAGCATTGGGAGGATTTGACCGTGGCTTATATGTAGAGAAATGGACACCATTTGTGAAGGTTGACCTTAACTAATTTTGTCAATGCAATATCCAAATTCTATTTTATATTAGAGAATTATCAAATATATCAAGATAATTCAATGTGATATTCTGAAATCTGAGTCGGAGACTTTATTTTTACATGTTCTCATTCCTGTACTACATCTTTGATTCCTGATAATTCTGTTTTTTTTTTTTTTTTTTTAAAGGGATCTCTCTCTCTCTCCATTGTTTCTTTGGAAACTCTTAAAAAAACTTTTCTTAACTCTTCTCAATTTATTTGTCTTGAAACTCCTGTTGTTCAACTTTGTATTTTTGTCATTGTATGTCCCTCTTTCATGCTCCTTTTACTCCTATCAATTCGTTCTTTGAGAACTCCATTCAACTTTGTGGTCGTGTACAACATTTTACGTAACAAAGTAAAACTGATGCAATAGCAACTTAATTTTCTGATCTCTGTTTGTTTTAGGAGCTTGCTGTCATTGTTGCTAGGGGAAGAGATGGCTCAATTTCATGCTATCCTGTGGTTGAAACAATTCACAAGTAAGATCATACAATTCTATGGTTATGTAATAAACGGCATCAGTCTTTCTTCTGCTGTATTTCATCTTGCTAACATAAAATAACCTGGAGGGTAACCTCTTAGAGGTCCGTTCTTCTTTTCTATGCAGACTGATTTTTTTACTCACTGTTTTCTGATTTTCTGGTATTTTTAGGGATAACATCTGTCACATAGTAGAAGCTCCAGCTAATGTGCCTGGAAGGATAAAGGAACTTTCTGTTGATGCTGCTCAACAAGCTGTTAGTTCCTTGGAAGGTGCTGGCGTCTTTGCTGTAGAACTATTTTTAACAAAAGATGGGAAGGTTAGTCTTATTTTCTTACACATCCTGACTATGTCTTGTATATATGCTTTTACACTTGTCCATTATTGTTCTTATGTAGGACACATTTCAATGTGAATTGATTGTACCTTATTTTTAATTAGGTTTTGCTGAATTAAGTAGCTCCTAGACCTCACAACAGTGGCCATCATACAATTGAATCTTGCTATACCTCCCAATATGAGCAACATCTGCGAGCAATCATTGGTCTTCCACTCGGAGATACAACAATGAAAACTCCAGCTGCGATCATGTACAACATACTGGGGGAAGATGAGGTAATGTTTTTCTTACACTATCTGTCTTCATTTACACTGATTTGCTTGTTCAGATCTACATTTGGGTGTGTTTGGTAAACGGTAAGTGTAGGAGAATTTGGATTGCATTTTCTTGTCCATTGCAATTCCAAAAATGTGTTTGGTTTGTTAATAATAGTAAATGTTAATTAAATTCTTTATAATTACAAGATACTAGTAATAATTGTTAATCATATTAATTAATAATTAATTACTATAAGTATATCTTAATATTAAATAATAATTAAATTATCAGGCTTAATTGATAACTAATTATTAATATTATGTCTTTAAACAATTATTTAATTTATGTTAAACAATTACTGTAAATATAATTAGTATTATTATTTAACTATCTTAATTACTTGTTGTTAATAATTAACTATCTTAATTACTTGTTGTTAATATTAATTAAATATCTTATAATTATTTTATAAATTGAATATTATTTAGTTGTTGTTATTAATAGTATTCAATTACTTACCATTGTGTATCCTCTTCTTTGGAGTGGATGTTAAAAGTTGAAAGTGAAGGGAACAAAGCGGGGACAAGAATTTGTATTGCAATGATGGCATGGACTTTTCTCTCCAAACCAAACAATAGATTTTGAAAAACTCCACTTTCCAAGATTTTGTACTTTCCACTCCCACTTTCAAGTTACCAAACAGGAAATGTTGATTCAAAGAAACTTCTTTATCTGGCTTCTTCAGACAACATCCTTGCCTCTTTTTTGTTTTTTGTTCAGTAAACAGATTCAACACTGAAGAATTTCCAGTCAAAATGTTGTTGAGAGATAAAGATGAAAGTGGGATTGTCCCCCATTAATTAACCATTGGAACATACTAGTTAACTGAGCATTGGGATTATGCAAAATTGAGGCAGATGTAAAGTAATTCATTATTTTTCAGTTACTTTGATTCACATATTTCTTTCTACCTTGCAAATACTAATCAGGAGTGGACAGAGTAAAAGCACCTCATATATTTAGCTTATTAAGGCTAGAATTTTCCAGTATTGTGTTCGAACAAAACAAAAGAACTGAGGGTAACAGATGATAAATTGGGACGGATCAACAACTGAATAACCCTTTTTCAATAAAACACTGGAATATGCAAGCTTGTTCTTTGAGTAGTAGCATTGGATTTGTGATTTTATGGCATTGAGGTGCGGGTATAATCCTCCTGATCGTGAGTGCTTGGGTATGAGCTTCACCCTAAATGAAATCCAGGTAGCAAGTTAAGACCTATCCTAGTGGGATGCTGGTGATTCAATCCTGTCCATTCTATTGCAAAAACATGTTGACTAATAATAAACACGAATGAAGGAAATGGACTTATGTGTAGTTGACCCAAATATCTAGGGTAAAGACGGGATAAACACTTTTTTCTTTCTTAATCCTATTTATCTATTTGACCCAAATATTTTGAGGATTCCCCTTGACTGCGTGAGCTTAAAATGCAGATCCAAAGGAAGGTCTACCAAACTTCTAACTGTCCGCCTAGGTTTTATGGAATGACCCTATCATGCTTATATCTTCTTTGGGTTGGAATTTGGCACCGACATAGAGGGTCGTCGTCGGATCAAAAGCAGATTATAAAAATCTCCATCAAATTTTTTATGGAACTTTCTTATGCTCCAAAGCCGACACCATTTTGATGGGAGTTGATTTGGACAGGGATGGTGATGATGATTATCCTCTTTCTACTCTTTCATGTATTTGTTTTTTAGAACTCTGATCTCAGAAATACCATATTCTGTATTATTCATCCTTAATATCCGCTTACCTAACTAGCTGTTTATTGTTGTTCACTTTTATAGATGTCATAGTCAAGGTCTAGAGTTTCTATCTCCTTTACAAGTGCTCTGGGTATTGTTTTTACTTTTTTGACTTTTTTCACTTACCATTTATATCTAGTTTCCTTAATTCTAACTTTCTGTAATCAACTTGCTATTTATTTCTTTGTTTTGCTATCAATATGGATGTTATTTACTAATTTAACCTATCTATGAATTTGAAGTTCACAATACGGAATCATTTAATGATTTTTTAATGGCCTTCTTTTAGGGAGAACCAGGGTTCTGTTTGGCTAACCAGCTGATTAGTAGGGCATTAAGTGTACCTGGAGCTAGCGTTCATTGGTATGGCAAAACAGGTGAGAAAGACGGAGATATGCTCATTTTATTATTGTAGAAAGCTTGATTTCTGCTTGGGTTTTCATGACAACTGGATATATCAATCTTGTAGAAATGCGGAAGCAATGGAAGATGGGCCATATTACTATTGTAGGTCCTTCAATGAATATTGTCAAAGCTCGTCTGGATCAAATATTGAAAAATGAAAATTTGGGAGGACATACTGCAGGTTGGTTGATGATAGCTTTTATTTTCCTAAACGAGTTGAAGAAAGTCGTGCTTTACTACATTTCCAATATCAAGATTATCCAGTTCATTGAATTTCTTTATTTACAACATCGACATGTAAGTTCTATCTATTGTCATAACATCCAAGGATTTTTGGCTCTTGTATAATATTGTTTATTCATAAGCATAATGGATACTGACGGTATTGACCTGTTTCTGTTCCTTGGTCATCAGTTGCTGTCTCATTTTGTTTCTATTTTCTAAATAGCTTTCTTTTTCAACTTGCTTTTCTATATTAATTCCTATTGGTAGTATTTCCGAAGAAATACAAATTATCAAGGAACATGTGGAACTTCTATTTCAAAATAAATCCCATACTACAACTTGCCTTGTAGATCTACATGATAGTCGATATAAAGTTTAGTTTACTATAGCTAAGAATATGATAGCATCTTAAATAAAGTGTCCTTATTGTAATAAAATAAAATTTTGATTGGGTGCAGTAACTCCACAAGTTGCTGTTATAATGGGTTCCGATTCAGATCTTCCTGTGATGAAGGAAGCTGCAGAGGTTTTGAAGAATTTAAATGTGCCATTTGAGGTTGTCCTATTCCTGTTTCAGTAACTGTTTTATGGATAAATACGAAGGATGTTTGTATCAACCTAGATTTCTTACATAAACGCCACTGTTAATCAAAATTTTCAGCTAACAATTGTTCCGGCACACCGGACACCTGAGAGGATGTACTCTTTTTCGTTATCTGCCAAGGAAAGAGGAATCCAAGTCATTATTGCTGGTGCTGGTGGTGCAGCACATTTACCAGGTTTGTTCCTCTGAAAATTGGTAGTCTATCACTGTTTACAACTTAAGATGTTATTGATCTCACCTTGAGAAGGTTTCATTTTCCAGGCATGGTGGCTTCATTGACCCCGTTACCTGTTATAGGCGTCCCAATACGAACTTCGTCTCTAGATGGAGTTGACTCACTTTTGTCAATTGTGCAGGTGCGTAATGTTATTACCCTTATCTGTTAGGTATTAGAAAGTAGCCTGAAATATGACATGTGTAAAAAGTTCCATATGTTGTTTACTTGAGAAGACTATGCTAATATGTTGTTGAATGAACATGAATCTAATGGTTGTTGCCACAGCAAAATGAACTTGGACTCTCTGGTTGATTAGAAGAATTAGCATGTCTACTTTGTTTTACATTGTAGGTATAGCAAGTATAGGTGTGATGAATTCAAGTTGATATGATCATAACAATAAAGCTACAGTGAAAACATGTGTGTTTATAGGGTTAGTGATATGCTTACTGCTTGTTTTATCTAGTTTCTTGGGAAGTATCTAAATAGTCCAGCAGATGAAGTTAGGGTTTTAGGTCATTTCTCGAGTCTTTCGATTAAGCTCCATTTCTTCAACAGGGTTTCTCCTTCCTCTCCATATCAACAGAAGTCTTACCCTTCTAATCTGTTTAGAAGTATGAGGTTAAGGTTTTTGGTGATTACTAAGTTCTTAGATTAAGGTGTGTTTGCCTTTTATTTTATTTCCCCTGGATTTCTTCATCTCTCCGTATGATGCCTGAGAAAGAAGTCACATAACATCAAGTTTCTTTCTAAGATGATGAAGGTTTTATTGCTACTTGAGCTCTTAAGTCAAGTTGCACTTGCCTTTCAGTTTCTTCCATTAGGTTTTCTTGTGTCCTTATCATGCTATAACCTGGCTTTCCATTAAATATTGTTCTCTCTCAGGTTTTGCATACTTTTCTTTTGTTGCTGCTAAACGTTTTCACAAGAATAACCTGCTAAAGAGTTATGTAAGAATTTCTCTAGCTTTATTTCCATAGATTTTTGTCTAGATGCAAAACTTGGCAACTTCATCTTGTATGACAATAGTGCACAAACCTCGCACAGCTATCTTCTTTAACTTATCCTAGCAAATCAAGTTGTGGTTACATATCCACACAAACAAACAAATAAAGAAGAGTAATAAGTAGGAAATCTTCCTGACGTTTTCTAGTTTGGTAGCTTACCCTCCTAACATTAGTTCCTGGGCATAGAGAGTCTTCGTCATCCAACTTTTAGTGAACCTGTTAGTTTCGAAGTGTCAAATCACAATGATATCCCTGCTTTGAGTATTTTAATCTATAAACACTTATGAGTTGTGAAAGAAACTCTCTCCCTCCCAATCACCATGCTAGTATCCCTCCTTCCTACCCACAACGGTGGCCAGCGGCCTTGCTGCTGGAAATCCCTCTTGCACCCTCCCATCCCTCAACTCCATCCCCCCCCTCTCTTCTTTTCCCTCTCTCTCTAGACCCACTCCCTCTTTTGGTCACTTTCTTGCAATCTGTGAGGTTGGGCAAGGAGGTATCATCAGTGCTGGCCGTCGCCAGCAAAGAGGGGGGAAGATTGGGAAATGTGGGTTTGGTGAAGAACATGATGAGAGTTTTCTTCAATCATAAAAGTAAATAAAGTATTATTTTTAAAAAAGTTATTTCAAATTATTCAAATGAAGCACATTATTTTCATTTGACACTCGACCACGATTTGACTTGAAAACAGATGTTAGATGCCAAAAGTCTAAAGTTAGGGGGCTAAGTCTAAGATGCCAAACTAGAAAAAGTGAAGGGTTGCCTGCTAACTAGTAACTATACTATAAAGAATGTATATATACACAACTTATTGATCTTGTTGCAAACACATGATACGAGATTTTAGAGGTACGACCTCTACCTGCTGACTACATCTAAGCTGCCATGTTAATTAGTTGGTATCGCCCAGCTAATCACTAACTAAAAGTTATTGGAGCAGCGCTCCACTGTCCTGACTATCTATGCTGTACTTTTTTGGTGCAATTCGATATTTAAGAACTTCCTCCTCTGAAGAAATAATACAGCAAATATAAACAATATTTAAGAACAAAAAATGAAATATTTTTTGTGGAGGGATATAACATAAGATGCTCTATATGGTTCATGTGAAAATGATCGCAAACTTGGGAAGCACTATGTTTTTTCATGAACTATATAGAAGTTTGGAGATTTCTTTGGAAGTACCTTGTCGACTTCATAATCATGAAGAGAATTTGAGAATCATGGGGTTAACCCGGATCTTCAGGTTTAAGGCCTTTGTATCAAATTATCAATGTCAAAGATCGACATTGTTTGCCCTTCACGATGGCATAAAGCAAGTTTCAATTGGCTTCACGGATAAAAGTAAAACAAACATTGGATGATTTATTACTGGATACATGGATATGTTGGACCATTTTAATAGTAGAAATAACAGTGAAAGGAAGCTTCGGTGAAATAAGGGAAAGCTTGCAGATAATAAGACACTGTAATTTAGAGTCTTAGACTTGATCTACTGTCTCTCTTAACACCTACTGCCTACTCAGACCATGATAAACACAAGTCTACCATCTACTTTTCCTAGTATCCCAACAATAACAAGAGTACAAGTTGAGATTAACTCCATCAGGTTCAAGTATGAGGTTGGAGCAATAACACTAGATATATATAGATTTATTTGTTAAGATGTTAATGGTATAATAAACCTCGCATTCGTCGCGAGAACTATTTGTAACACATGATAGTTACAAGTTCCATGGTTATTGATTTCACATTGGTTCTGGTGAATGTCTATTTTTATATCTCTCGACCAGAGTTTCTAACTTTAAAATTGACACAGTTTCTTTCATACACGTAATGTCCATTAAGGCCTCGTTTGGTTCACGGAAAGGAAATGAATTCCTTTGTATTTTCCATGGGAATGGAAAAGTAGGATTCCTGTCACATTTTCTTTCCGTTGTTTCGTAAAACAAAGAAACTACCTAGGAAAGGAAAGCAAAATATAACAATGTTCCAATAATATCCTTACCTTTTAAAATAAAAATAATATTATAAAAAATAACATTAATGGTAAAATAAGCAATGACACATGGTTACTTTTGTCATAACTTTTGTAATAAATGTTGGGAAAGGAGGAGGGAAAATGAATCCCATGGGTTTTGAGTGGAACCATATTCCCACCAATTTTTCCCCTTGTCAGGAAATTGATTCCCAAGTTTGTGGCTACCAAACAAAGGAAAGGAACAACTTTCCTTTCTTGGTTCCTTAAATCCGTGAACCAAACGAGGCCTAAGTGTAATTATTTGTTTGTTTGTTATTGCATATAAGTGGCGTTGGTTTTCTTTTCTCTATTTGATGTTTTAGAATGTTCCAAGTTTCTACAAAGTTGTCCTGTCTCGGTTACTGGTAGAGGTTGTGGACGAAAGATTTAGTAAGGCTCCACCATCAGTCCTAGATTCCTTTTATGTTACATTTAAAAAAAAACTTAGTTATTTAGCTTTAAGATATTTGTTCAATCTCGGAATCATCGGTCTGTTTTATCTTTTGACCACTCATATAGATGGGATGCCATTCCTTTTCACTTTGTCAATGTGTCATAAAAATGAATTCAATCCCCTATAGAAGATTGTATCATCCAAGATAGAGAGCTGGTACAGACAGAACTAGGGTCCAATGATGAGAAAGGGCAAAAACTTAAAAAAATTATACCTCGTATTTGTTTTCAGCAAAAGGTTATGCTGGGTTGGATGGTGGTGTTGAGGATATGGTGGTTCCCAAGGTCATGCTTTTGATCCATCCTTCAGCTTTAAAAACTTGTCAGTTCTTTAACAGAGTTTTCTTATCCTACATTGCTGACCCAGTTCTGATGGAGGAAGGCATGAATGGTGATGGCGCTGGCGTTGAGTTGACCAGCCATGTAGGATTCTTTTTCTTGTAACCAAATGTCAAGCTTGCCTAATTGTGTGAGATTATAATGTTCCACATTAATTATACAAAAGGATGTGTACCTGAAGACCTTATTTTTACCAGCTCTATATTCTGCGTGAATTATACAAGATGACTGATAGAAACTTGACAATCAGGCAGCCTTTAAAAAAGAGGCAAATTTTTTTAAAAAAAAGTATGAGATCACTTTGGTATATGTTATTATGTTACTGCCACTTAGCAAAGTAAAGTTTTAGTACTCTTAGCTTATGCATACAGGGGTAAGGCTGCCTACATCTTGACCCTTCCTGGGACCTTGCATAAGTGGGTTCCCCGGGACCCTGAGACACCTTTTATGCATCTGCAGCTATACGCATTATTTTCTTCATGTCTATTTACCTTTTGTGCTCTTCGGTGTCAAGTTACTGGTTCCTTCTTGACGTCGTCAAAATGTTGTGTTTTTGAGCTTGTTTTGACCAGTCTTACTGAAAGTCTTCAGTTGTAGAGAATTTGGCGAATTTATTTATGCAAGTTCATGTGAAATGTGAAACTTGCAACCTGGTAAATAAGTAACTTGAAGACTTATGATATAAAGATGTGATCTACATGGTAAAGTTATTCTATTTTTTTCTTTTAGCAATGTACAAAATGCATGCATCGTCATTTTACGATATTGTAGCTGATGGATAATCTCGTCTTCGTGGCAATTGCTGTTTCTGATCTTAAATTTTTATAATTTATGTCTGAAGATGCCAAAAGGAATTCCAGTTGCTACAGTTGCAATTGGAAATGCTGCGAATGCAGGTTTATTAGCAGTCAGGATATTAGCAGCTGGGGATGCTGATCTGTGGGACAAGTGAGTCCCTCGGCATGTTGATTTTTTTAAGAGAAAACTCAACAACTCTAAATGAATTTTACTCACTGGCATGCACTTTCATGCTAATACCATCTACTTTTCTGGTAGGCTGATCAAATATCAAGAGGACTTGAAGGACATTGTACTTGCTAAAGCAGATAAGCTTGAGGCGGAAGGGTGGCAAAGATATTTGAACCCCTGATTTCCCCCCGTCTGTTGTGCCAAGATGATGTGTATGTGCACTATGATCTCAATCTAAATATTAGTTTCTGGTAAGAATCATTGTATTCTGAAAGTTTACATGCAGGCTCGAAAATTTTATACTCAGAAGGATCGGAACTGGGGACGATGGCTCTGAAATAGAGAGTATTGCTAACTTCCAATATATGGGAAAAAGAGTTGGAAAACCTTCCCATTCTTACATTTTGAAAGTGATTCTGCTTTGAGATAATCCGTGCTAAACTTTGTATTAAGCATACTTATTACCGAGTTGAATTCTTCGCTGCTGTACTAGTTTGAGAGATTTTGCTTTGGTTTCTCTCATTCTGGCATTCTAAGATTTGTTTCCTAATCTTTTCCTGTAACTTAACTATAGCATCAATGTATCCTAAATTATAACATAGATGTATCTTATGAACTTGAAGCATAGTGACGCCAGCGAAAACAGGATTTTACAGCTTCAGTGGTATTCTTGAGGTTGTATCACATTGTTCTATCCGAGTAAATGATATTGTTTGGTCATGGACAACTGTCACTCTTTCCTGCCATCTTTTGTTTCCTTTGACATGAGTTGGTATATTTTCAATAGTATTATTTAAATTGTTGGGTGTGATGTGTATGGCCATTGAAAGAATCAACTCAATTATATCATGACCCATGTTGTCTTGAAATGTTGGAGATATCTGTAGAAGATATTTGTACGAAATTCTTCAAAGAGGTCATCTAGTTGGTGTACCGTTCCTTATGTCTTGCAATCTTTTCCGTGTCTCCATCTCTTTAGGTTCTTGTCAAAGGGTTTAGTGGGCCGAGCTTTATTTGCAAGCAAAGTCTAGCCTGCTTTATTCGAAAACTGATCGGCATCGGCAATTCTTGTCGGGCTAACCTGGGCTGTCCAATTAACTGAATCCAATTAAGTAATTTAGTTATTACTTATAAATTATAATTATATATAACACAAAATGGATAAGTATAAATATGCATAGTATCTGATAAAAGTATTATTTAAAAGATAACATAATTTGCAATGTTAAATAGAATCATTAAGAAAACATAAATATAAAGACCAAAAATCATAAAATTGATGCTTATAATTGCTGACTTCCTCCACTCCTATTCATAGCTAAATAATTAAAACATAACTTTCATGAAGATACAAATTGTACGACCTTAAAAACCTTCGTACAAGGTTACATGCTTTGATAGCCTTTCATATGCCATTTTCTGGTCACGATTTCATTTGATTTCTACATTTTCATGCATTCAACATGCCTCTTGTAGCATCCTCCTTCTAACTACTAAAACTAGAGGTCAAGTTAATAAGGAGAGTATAAGATTTGAGTTGTGAATTTGTAATATGTTGTAAATCATATATTTATGGACAACCACAAATAACTGGCAAGACGAAACGAAGAAGGGATCTTGAAGAGAGGGATTGACCAACCCGCTTGTTCAATTTATTTTCAACAAAGTAGGTTTATGAAATTTATATTTTCAAACCTAGATTGCATGAACAATCTCTGTGAAGCATGAACTAAATTCGATTCTCTAAAAAAAAAAATCTCAATAACATGATGATTAATATAGATCATGGTATATTATGGATTTATAGGTATCAAAGCATTGGAATAATTATAGATAAATATGAAAAATAACAAATGTTTCTTATTAAAGATGTTGTTAATAGATGTGCATAAATATTTGATATATATATATTAATTTTATTCTTTGGTCAAGAAACTATTATGTAGAGAACTCTTTGGTTATTTTTGTGATTTATAGTTGTATAGATGCATGAACCAAATAGTTTTGATCAAATATTTTGCTAACAAGATATAAATATTTGGGCTTAGGAACTAAGTATCACAGTAACACATATCTCTTGAGAATATTATTTTCTTTTAGTAGAATGTACTAATTTTTTTAGAACTTGAGAGCCTAGGCCTCGTTCGGTACAGTGTAATATAATCGTAATCGTAATGTAATAAAATAATAATAATTTTATTATATTACAATTACAATTATATTACAGTGAACTAAACGGGGTTTAACTCCATACATGAGAGTGCATGCAAGAAATCATAACGCCAATGGGTAAAAGAAAATCACATTCCCGATCGATTTTAGTTTTTCAATTATGTGTTGTATGCACAGGTCATAAAGCTTAGTGGTCAAGTTTGGAATCAATGTCAACAAAATTAGCCAAAAAGTCATCTTTCAGGATTACGTTGCATCTAGCACGAATCTCAAGACTCAATTGTCTTCTCTTGCACACTACTCTTTTAAAGGTTTTATATTGATGTATGCACTAAAACACAATGTTAAGTAGGAAGGCTATCAAATAGTCGTTTTCGAGTTGGGTTAAGATTGTGAGTCAGTTCACTTGGCAGGAAGGCTATACAATTCATTCCTGGAATTTTAAAGATGTAACATGGAAAGTCATCGCGACCGTGGGTCGTCGAGGCAGTCCCTGACTTGGGGTTTGTATTGAGTATTGAAAGAAGATATGAGGAACAAAGGTTTGAGCAGTATCATCAGTAGACCGTACATTTACGTTGAGTCAAGATGTCGTCGTAGGTGCGTGGTCATGGACAACTTCTGCATAAGGTACATACTTCTTGAATGAATCGTCGGGACACCGGAATCATGTCGTCGTAGGAGGAAGAGAGATGGTTAAGCTGTATTGTACCACATAGGAGATTCGGAATTTTCGGTGGGGCTAGCTACCCGCACTGGATGATCGTCGTCATCCTAAGCCACGTCTAAGATGGCTTGAATTGCCAGTAACCCTTCATATAAATGAGTCGGTGTGCCGAGCGACAATCCGCATACACGGTGTTGGTTGAGTCACAAAACGTGTAAGTACGGCACGAATGAGTCAAGAAATGTGTGCACGGTTTGCAACCCAAATATGGGGCATAACATTTGGCTATAGCAGAGACACGTGCTTCGGCACGAGATGTGGCATCCTTGTTTGAGTAAATGACACAAGTTTATGAGTACGGTTTGAGTCATTTTTATGTTGAAACAAAAAAATACCGTAAGGCGAGTATGAATGAGTTACTCTGTGTTGCGAGGCACGACCTTGATGTTCTAACACAAATGGGTCTTGGGCATGGCCACGATGTTTGCATGACTGGATTTTGCAGCACGATCTTAAAGAATTTGATGGAACGCTCACGTTGGTTGCAACATGAATAAGCCAGAAGTCTAAGTATGAAATTGATCCTAAAGCAAGAATAGAAATACAATCAAATGAATAGTTGCAGTCACTAAATGAACGTGCTGGTTTTGTATGGGTGGACGAGGGGCTAACTCACCAGTACGGTTGTGTTCTGATGACCCACCAGTTTTTATGTACAGTTAACAGGTACTTGCTCGTTATAGGCGGAGCTCGCTTGGACGCGTTGAGGCATGGAGATCCTTAGCGTTTTTAGGCGTGCGACCGCGTTGAAGTCTTCACATATATGAGACATAATGTATAGACATCGCCTTCTGAAGCATCCGCAAGTGGCAAGCCTTGAATCTTTATATTGAGAGATGAGAGAGAGCTTGAGTGATTATAATCTTGGGTTCGCGTCCTAGTAATCTTATCTTCAATATCAATAAAATAGTATCTTTGTCTTTGTGTTATTCAACTTCTATGCTTGGAACTTCTGTGCGATGACCCCGTCGCAAGCTGCTGCAATCGACCGTTATAGAATCGGCCTTGCGCGAGCGCAACCTAGGCTTGCACGACATCACGTTTTAGCGAGGACGATCAGTTCTACAAAACCGGGACGTGACAAACAATCTCATCAATTTACAATTTAGCTAACTGATTGACGCTCCATGAGACTTTAATTGCGATAGAATGAGCTGACTTTGTCAATCGATCAACAATGACCCAAATTGCGTCTCTTGATATATCTTCGACAAGCCCATAATGAAATCTGTCTCAATATTATCCCACTTTCATTCTTAGATGACGAGATTTTGCAGCTCTCCGTCGGGTCTCTGATGCTCTGCTTTTACTCTTTGACAGGTCATACATTGTGACACGAAGAGAGTCACATTCCTCTTCATACCATTTCCTTATACATCTCCGTTCTTCCAGGATGTAAAGAATATTTCGTATAATGAGCTTTCGTTAATATTTCTTTTTGAGCTCCTCGTCCTTAGGAACACAGAGTATTTCTTTCACTCACAATGTTCCATCTTCGTCTTTCGCTCGGTTGCATTTCCAGTTGAAAATAACTCACATATCTTCTACAAGAATATGTCATCCTTTTTTGCAGTCTTTATCTTTTCTCGCAAACTCGGCTCAAGTTGAAGTTTTGACAGTTGTGCTCCCTGGTTTCGAACTCGAAATTCGATATCTATCTTTTCCAAATCTCGTAGTACTCTGCTTGCTACAGACAATGCTCCCACAAACTTTCGGCTCAAAACATTTGCTACAAACATGGCTCAATATATACGCGATCGACAGATCATAGTCCTTAATCAGTTCCATCCAATGTCTCTGCCGCATTGATAATAGTTATTTGCAAAGACGATAAGTGATAATCCTTGTTTTGCTGGAATGGATAAGTCGGTTGTGGGTAAGATATCATTGTACAAGTGATATCTTTATGTTTATGCTTTGTAAATCTAATTATGAATTGTTAACATACTCTAGCTTATTTAAAACGTTCATATTAATAATTTTATGCTTCACATATATTTTGTGTTAGTTTGGGTGAGTGTCACCAATGCATTTTCCAATGTACAGACCCTCTCCTCCACAGGTGTTGGGAATAACGCGAACGTAAAGAGGCATTAAGAGTCCACGAAGCATCCACAACCCTTGTTTTCAAAGAATTTGAAATTTTCCTTTCAAGTTTTAAGGTCTTTATTTTTACAATGTAGTAAAATAGCATGTTGTATGGAACAAAATATTATTTCATGTCAGTATTTTAATTTTGTAAAATTGTAAGCCGAGTTGGCATTCCCATTTTTTTATGAAATGCTGTATTCAGCTGCAAATGAATGAAGTGCCTTCAATTTTCTACTTAAAATTTTACTTCAACCTTATATTTCTATATGGTTTAACACATGTGCAAGTTCATGTCTTGTACAAATACAATTTAGACTTGTATGATATCACGTCTGGTAGCAACTTATCGATTTACGAAATTGGAACGTGACATTATAAACACTACTAAAATAAGGCAAATTAGCGACGTCATGAGACGTCGCTAATAATGACAATTACGTCGCTAATAGTAATTGGCGACAGCTTTAGCAACGTAAAGTGGTGGTCGCTTTTTAGCTAGTCGCAGATGGCAAATACGTCGCCCTACGTCGTTGTTTGCGACGTCTCGTCCGTGTCGCTAGGTCGTCGCAAATTTAGCGACGTTGAACGACGAGAACTTTACGTCGCAAATGTAGCGACGTAGTGCGACTTCTTAGCGACATTTAGTTCTATTGACATGATGACGTGGCATGTCTGCCACGTCAGCAAGTTGGCGACGCACAGCGACGTACCGCGACTAATTAGTGACGTATAGCGACGTCAAGTTTCCGTCGCTATCCGTCGCAGACTACTGAAAAAATTAAAAAATATGATGTGTATTTTTGTTATGCTGTGTGTCTGTGTTTACAGTGTGTGTGAAGTGCCGTGTTTGTACCATCGACAGTTTCGCTTACTGTTCTATATTTTATCTTGGATAGAAAGAGCAACAGTTCAGGGTGCACTTCTCAGAGCTTACTCTTCACGTCCTTCACCTTCTCGGGATCCTGTACGACGTCCCGAGAGAGTGAAAGATGTAAAAATAAAGCTCTCAGAAGTATACCCTAAACAGTTGCTCTTTCGATCCAAGATAAAACATACAACAGTAATCAAAACTATCGATAGTTCCGAACACTGCATTTTACATACACTGTAAACACAGACACACATCATTACAAAAATACATATTATATTTTTTTAAAATTTGGGCAGCACCTCCTTTGTATATCAGATCATCGCTTATAATCCAGCGTAGGTATATTTGTCATCCCCGTCACAGATATCATCATAATTAACAGTCTCCCATCATAACAGTCTACAACTAATAAATGAATAACATTCTCCCATCATAACAGTCTTGTCACGCCCCAGAACCAGAATACTGGAGAGCGGGGGCAGACATAGCCAGCTACGTATAATAAAATGGAATCCACGTCACTATACGGTCACGGCTGTCTAGATATATGAGGGTTTAACTATAATCTATCAGTCTCCTATGGTCGAGAACAAACCTATTGTCTCAATCACAAGCAAGTAGTAACAGTCACAAGATATTAGAGCATCAATATACAATAGTAAGGCGTCCCATACATTACATATTGGATGATCATGAAGCTAGTCGTACAAAATGTCAGGACTAGCAAGAGTTTTAGTCAATACATGATTAACCCTAGGATTTGTCAATCATGTTACAGCCCGTAGGCAGACAGTAAATAAGGTGCAATATGAGCTAACATGTGCTCGCCGGCTAAACGTCTCAAAAGAATAATTTTACAAGTAGAGTGGGAGAACAAAAGAAACCCACTTGTTGCCCTAGTTACGCCTGGTGGTCACCATCGGGCTGGAAGACAGGTGGATCCTCTGGTGCTGCTCCGATATCTGGCCACACAAAACCAGCTGGGTCAGACCCCAGAAAGAGTAAGTGCCACAAAGGAGGCTTCACTTAGGAACTAAAACCAGCATATCACAAATAAATAGTTAAGGTAATTAAAAGATACTGATAATAACTGAGATAATCAATAATATATTGAGCACGGAGAAACCATTCAAGTAGCCAGACTGCAACCCTTAAACTAAATAAGGACCGGGGTTGCAATCCTTCGCCTGAATAGAAACCTGCCTCAATTACTATTGATAAGGTAACAAGACAATAAACAAAGAGAGGACACAGAACTGCTCCGGGAGCCAGGTTACAACCCTTAAACCAAACAAGGACCGGGGTTGTAACCCTTCGTCCGAACAGAACTGGACCCCTGATCTTTATTGTTAAGGCCAGTATAAATAATCATGGTATTGAAGTAAGGTAAAATATGACGAGCATGACAGGGGTTGCAATAAGACAATAAACGAAGAGATGATACAGAACTGCTCCGGGAGCCAGGTTACAACCCTTAAACCAAACAAGGATCGGGGTTGTAACCCTTCGCCTGAACAGAACTGGACCCCCGATCGTTATTGTTAAGGCAAGCATCAATAATCATGTCCTGTCACAATCTTGCACAGGATCAGGATAAGACTAAGCTGGAATAAACTTCATTCAATAAATCACGGCCAATCAAGAGTATGTCTTGATACTTTTAACTAACTAGGGTTATCACAGGCCTAGTTACTAGCAAGATGCAACGAGATTATCCCAACAACCACAAGTCCTGCAGACCATCCGGTTATCCAGGTCGAATGTCCGTTTAGGAAGAATGCAACACATGACTGTGTGCTGGAAATATGCCCTACTCGTCGGTAGGCTACAAGTCCACTGAATGCGCCCAGATAACGGGATTTCCTGTAGCTGGAAATCTCTTCATGACTACTGAATCATTCTAGTTAATTAGCCTTAGTCAATTTCAGTAGGTACCCCTGACCGTGGTACTCAGGGACCCCCATCCTAGACATGATGTAAGACAGTACCAGTTTATTTGTACAAACACAATCGCCCACGGTGTCCAGATCTTTCATACTTTCATGTCAGGCTAGTTGTCGTAACAGCATACCGAGATATATCATGTCAGTCTACTTGTCAAGAGTGCGCCACAGCAGGCCACTATCGTGTTCTATTTGTACCTTATCATGAATGAGAGAAACTTGCATAAAACAACTAGTGACATATTCTTGAAGCCAATGAAAAGATCTACAACTTTTATATTTTGAGTTTTTTGAGATTCTAGCTACAAAACAACTTAAACAGGCAAAAACAGCGAAATAGGGCAATTCCGGCGCATGGGATTCCTGCACAATCGGCGCATGAGATTCCTGCACAAATCGGCGCATGGAATTCCTGCACAAATCGGCGCATGGGATTCCTGCACAAATCGGCGTATGAGATTTTTGCACAAATTGGCGCATGAGATTTCTGCACAAATCGACGCATGAGATTTCTGCACAAATCGGCGCATGGGATTTCTGCACAAATCGGCGCATGAGATTTCTGCACAAATCGGCGCATGGAATTTCTGCACAAATCGGCGCATGAGATTTCTACACAAATCGGCGCATGAGATTTCTGCACAAATCGGCGCATGGCCTCCCGGCGCATGGGGTTCGTCGTCCCCAAACAACAAGTTCAGCCATAAAAATTCTGAAAACTTGCCATGGCCATAACGTTCTCATCCGGAGTCGAAATCAAGCGAAACAAAAGCCAAAACTGAAGAAAATTGAATTCTCTACAACATATAACCATTAGTTTTTGGAAATACCAAGTTTTTAGAGATCAAAACTAAGAAAAACTAAACAAGAAGGAACTTAAAACTTAGATCTACAAAAATATAACCATAAAAATGGAAAATGCCAAGTTCTAAAGTATCTTAGAATTAAGTGAGAAAGAGAATGGAATAATAAAACTTGAGATCCATCATGAAGCAAGTTTGCACTTGCCTAGCTCTCTTTCCTGGTAGGTGGAAGAGTAAATGGTGGAGAAGAAGAAGTGAAGGAGAAGAATAAATGAAGAGAGAGAGAGTTAGATGGAAATATAAATGAGGATGGTGGTGGTAGGTAGGGGCTTTCTTTTGGTTCATGATGAACCCACAAGCAAACCAAACCAAGCTAAGTCGAACCAAGCTAAGTCATATCCAATGACATGCCAAAATAACCATGCAGGAAAAATATGCAATACGAGTCAAGAATACGTACACGTATACCAAGATACGTAATACGAACTATAAGCATTACACTCTACCCACCTTAGAAGAATTCCGTCCTCGGAATTTAATCAAGAGGCTAGAATTGCAAGGACAAGCTATACTAATCGTAAGTTATAACAAGCAGTCTATCATGCAGTCATTTATTCAAGCAAGGAATTGAAAGCATAAGGCATAAGGAAGACATTATACCTTACGAGTCAAACAGGTCGGGATATTACGATCGGATATCATCCTCACGCTCCCACGTCGACTCACCCAAAGAGTGATGACCCCAAGCAACTCGGACTAACTTGATAGTCTTGTTCTTGAGTGTCTTCTCTCTTCGGTCCAATATAGACACGGGCCTCTCCTCATACGAAAGGTTGGTACCAACAACCAATTCTGAATGATCCAGGATGTGGCTCGGGTTCGGGATATACCGTCGCAGTTGGGATACATGGAATACGTCATGCACCTCACGTAGCGACGGTAGAAGAGCGAGACGATAGGATACATCTCCTACTCGCTCCAGAATATCGAACGGTCCTATATACCTAGGACTAAGCTTTCCTCGTACGCCGAAAAGAATGACGTCGCGGTTAGGCAAAATCCTCAGGAATACATGGTCGCCGACAGAAAACTCAAGAGGGCGCCGATGAGAATCGGCCCAATGACGCTGGCGATCTTGGGCAACTCGAAGATGATCTCTGACTCTTCTGACCACTTCAACAGTCTGAGCAATCATTTTCGGACCAAGCATCTGCCTCTCTCCAACATCATCCCAGGCTAGCAGAGATCGACACTTTCTACCATACAGTGCCTCGAACGGTGCCATCTGGATACTGGCATGGAAACTGTTGTTGTACGAGAACTCCACCAGGTGCACGTGATCTTCCCACGAACCACCGAAGTCGAGTGTACATGACCGTAACATATCTTCAAGAGTCTGGATCGTGCGCTCTGACTGACCATCTGTCTGCGGATGATAAGCGGAGCTGAACTGGAGACGAGTTCCCAAACTCTCTTGCAAGCTACGCCAAAAGGGCGATGTAAATCTGGAATCTCTGTCCGAGGTGATACTGACTGGTACACCATGAAGCCTGACGATCTGCCGAAGATACATCTCCGCTAGCTGAGCCGTCGACTGACCAACTCTGAACGGAAGAAAGTGAGCCACCTTCGTGAGCCTGTCTATGACAACCCAAATAGCGTCTCTGCCAGCCGGGGATCTAGGCAATCCAGTCACAAAGTCCATGGTTATATGCTCCCATTTTCACTCGGGAATCGACAATGGTTGAAGTAGTCCAGCTGGTCTCTGATGTTCAGCCTTAACTTGTTGGCAGACTAAACAACGAGAGACAAACCGGACTATCTCCCTCTTCATGCCATTCCACCAAAAGTGCTGGCGGATATCACGGTACATCTTCGTACCGCCGGGATGAATGGAATACTGCGAACTGTGAGCCTCCGTCATGATCTCATGTCTAATACCTCTACTGGGTACACAAAGACGCTTACCATGTCGAAGTGTACCGTCTTCATGAATGCATAACTCTGGTCTTCGTCCTGCCTCACACTCTGCTCTGAGTCGCTGAAGCTTGGAATCTACTGACTGCGCCATCCGGATCCTCTCGACTATAGTGGACTGGACTTGCATGCTGGCCATCAATGCCACACTGGAAGGAAGGAAAACTTCTATACTCATCTTCTGAAGATCGGCTAACAGTTCTGGTTGCGCTGTCAGGAAATAAACTCCGGCTCTCTTGCTCAATGCATCTGCAACAACGTTGGCCTTTCCTGGATGATACTGCAGGTTGACATCATAATCCACCAGCAGCTCTAGCCATCTCCTCTGACGCATGTTGAGATCCTTCTGGGTGAAAACATACTTCAGGCTCTTGTGGTCGGTGAAAATTTCCATCCTATCTCCGTACAAGTAGTGCCTCCACAACTTAAGTGCAAATACTACCGCTGCCAGCTCTAAGTCATGGGTTGGGTAATTCCTCTCATGATCACGAAGTTATCGTGACGCATAAGCTATTACCTTCCCATGCTGCATCAGAACATATCCTAAACCTCTGCCCGAAGCATCACAATACACTGAGAATCCTCCAGTTCCATCTGGAAGCGTGAGAATAGGAGCCGTCATCAAGCCTCGCTTCAACTTCTCAAAAGAATCCTGGCACTCTGCTGTCCAAGCAAACTGCACATCCTTGCGGGTCAACTGGGTCAATGGTGCTAAAATTCGAGCAAAGTCTGAAACAAATTGCCGGTAGTAGCCGGCCAATCCAAGAAAACTACGGACTTCTGCCACTGTGCTAGGTACTGGCCATGTTTCAATGGCCACGATCTTCTGGGGATCCACTTCAACTCCTCATCGGGTGATGATATGACCCAAGTACGAAATGCGATCGAGCCAGAACTCGCATTTACTGAACTTGGCATACAACTGGTGCTCTCTGAGAATCTGGAGGACAACTCGGAGATGCTGCTCATGCTCCGCTTCACTCTTGCTGTAGACCAGGATGTCGTCTAGGAATACAATCACGAACTGATCCAAATAAGGCATAAAGATACGATTCATGAGGTCCATGAATACAGCCGGCGCATTGGTTGCTCCAAATGGCATCACAAGGAACTCCTAATGTCCATACCTAGATCTGAAAGCTGTCTTCGGGATATCCTGCTCTCTGACTCTTATCTGGTGGTATCCTGACCGTAAGTCAATCTTCGAAAATACTGACGCCCCTTTGAGTTGATCAAATAAGTCATCTATCCTCGGAAGAGGATATCTGTTCTTGATTGTCACTGAGTTCAAGGTACGATAATCAACACACAATCTGGACGTACCATCCTTCTTTTTCACAAGAAGCATCGGGGCTCCCCAAGGCGATCCACTAGCACGAATAAATCCCTTGGTTCTGAGTTCTTCATTTATTTTGTACAATATCTCTAACTCTGACGGCGCCATCCTGTAGACTCTCTCTGACACTGGGGCTGTCCCGGGAATCAAGTCGATGGTAAACTCGATCTCTCGCTCTGGCGGCATCCTTGGAAGCTCTTCTGGGAAAACATCTGGAAACTCTTCGACTATCCGAGGTAACTGTACTACTGCCACTGCCATCCGCAACACTGGAGGAGAAGGTTCAACTTCGCCTCGGGAGAAAGAAAACTCCGGCTCACCTGGAATGCTAAAAATAACCCTGCCAATGTGGCAGTCTATCCTAGCATACTGGTCCCTCAACCAATCCATCCCTAAGACCACATCATAATCGGCCATCGGGAACTCTATCAACCTAGCAGAAAATTCTCTACCGCTAACTACGATCCGACACGAGAAAAACACTCTATCTACTCCCACAAGTCCGTTACCAGTAAGTATATTGAGCCTTACTGATAATGACTCGGGTTCCAGTCCTACCCGTGTCGCGAATCGTGCAGACATAAATGAATGCGAGGCACCAGAATCAAATAATACTGAAGCTGGAAAGGTGTTGACGAGAATAGTACCTGCCACTACCTCACCTGGTGCTATTCCTTCTTCTCCCATGGTCAAAGCCAGCACTTGACCATGTCCTCTAGGTGCGGGTCCCCTCTGCTGAAAATTCCTCTGCCTGCTCTGGATCAGGGCTTGGGCTTGGACATACTGCTGCGATCTCTGCTGCTGGAATGCCTGGGCCTGCATCGGCAATGGCCTCGGGAACGGGTACTGCAGCTGCTGCTGCTGCTGGACTGGTGCTGGTCCTCTAACTGAAGGACTAGAGAAGGCTGATGAACTCCCCCTGTTCGGACAATTCCCAACCCTGTGGTCCGGGGCACCACAAACCAAGCACAAACCCTGTGCTCTACGACACTCGGATACCACATGCCCTGGCTTCCTACAGTGTGAACATTCCACTGCGGAAGACTGCTTCTGCTTCTGCTGCTGAGGGTGCGTCGGGGTAGAATGCTGAACCGACGTTACTGAGGCCGCTCGCCTCGGAGCTCCAATGGTCAAAGCCCTGGCCGTCGGGGCTGGTGCTGATGACTGATTCATCTGACCGTGAGATCGCTTCCGACCTCCGGTCCTATCCACGATCCTCTGGGAGGTATATTCATGCCTCCGGGCTGCTCTCAACACTGCATCAAAAGTCTGATGCTCAAACTGCTCCACCGCCAATAAAATCTCTAGATGAAGCCCCTGCTGGAACCGCTGGGCTCTATCGAACTCGATCGCCACCAAGGTGGGAGCAAACCGACTAAGCTTGGAGAACTCGGCCGCATATCCATCGACCGTCCTGTCCATCTACTTCAGATTGGTGAACCTCGTCTGTAGATCATACCGAGCTAAAGCATCAAAATACTTGATCTGGAATCTCTTCCTGAATACTGCCCATAAAATAGGGGCCACTAATCCATCAGCCTGCGCTGCCCACCAGCTGCGGGAAAGATCTAGTAACTGCAGGCGCACTATGGCCACCTTCTCGTTCCCTGGAGTCCTGGCTGCTTCTAGAATCACCTCTGTGTCCTGAAGCCATGCATCTGCAGCGATCGCATCTTCACTGCCGTCGAAGAAGGGAGGGTTCAAGCGCTTGAAGCTGTTGGCCGCGCTATTACCCTGATGACCTCCTCTGGTCAAAGTGTCTGCCACCGTCTGGTGCAAAGCATCTCCTCGACGATCTTGGGAAGCTAATAATGACCTGATGAGACCCGCCAAAGTTTTATCATCAGGCTCTGCAGGCTGGACGGGCTGAACTGGTGGTTCTCCTTCGGTAGGCATAACTCTGGAGACTACTCCTGAATGTTGGGCTTGATCTCCAGGTTGCTGCTGGTCCGCTGGAGGTGTACCGCCTTGCTGATCGGCAGGTCCGGGAACAATGTCGCTGAAGAAGACGACATAGGGAACAATAAGAAAGGACCAGGACAGATCAACGATACAAGCATGTGATCAGGTCAAGATTCTCAGGGATTTAAAGATACGAGCAGAGATCAAGGGCGAATACTGATTGAGACATCTATTCGGTAAACCCTCACATATCTTGAATTACAAGACCTGTATGGGCTACCACTAAAACCATGTCACGCCCCAGAACCAGAATACTGGAGAGCGGGGGCAGACATAGCTAGCTACGTATAATGAAATGGAATCCACGTCACTATACGGTCACGGCTGTCTAGATATATGAGGGTTTAACTATAATCCATCAGTCTCCTATGGTCGAGAACAAACCTATTGTCTCAATCACAAGCAAGTAGTAACAGCTACAAGATATTAGAGCATCAATATACAATAGTAAGGCGTCCCATACATTACATATTGGATGATCATGAAGCTAGTCGTACAAAATGTCAGGACTAGCAAGAGTTTTAGTCAATACATGATCAACCCTAGGATTTGTTAATCATGTTACAGCCCGTAGGCAGACACTAAATAAGGTGCAATACGAGCTAACACGTGCTCGTCGGCTAAACGCCTCAAAAGAATAATTTTACAAGTAGAGTGGGAGGACAAAAGAAATCCACTCGTTGCCCTGGTTACGCCTGGTGGTCACCATCGGGCTGGAAGACAGGTGGATCCTCTGGTGCTGCTCCGATATCTGGCCACACAAAACTAGCTGGGTCAGACCCCAGAAAGAGCAAGTGCCACAAAGGAGGCTTCACTTAGGAACTAAAACCAGCATATCACAAATAAATAGTTAAGGTAATTAAAAGATACTGATAATAACTGAGATAATCAATAATATATTGAGCACGGAGAAACCATTCAAGTAGCCAGACTGCAACCCTTAAACCAAACAAGGACCGGGGTTACAATCCTTCGCCTGAATAGAAACCTGCCTCAATTACTATTGATAAGGTAACAAGACAATAAACAAAGAGAGAACAGAACTGCTCCGGGAGCCAGGTTACAACCCTTAAACCAAACAAGGACCGGGGTTGTAACCCTTCGCCCGAACAGAACTGGACCCCTGATCTTTATTGTTAAGGCCAGTATAAATAATCATGGTATTGAAGTAAGGTAAAATATGACGAGCATGACAGGGGTTGCAATAAGACAATAAACGAAGAGAGGACACAGAACTGCTCCGGGAGCCAGGTTACAACCCTTAAACCAAACAAGGACCGGGGTTGTAACCCTTCGCCTGAACAGAACTGGACCCCCGATCGTTATTGTTAAGACAAGCATCAATAATCATGTCCTGTCACAATCTTGCACATGATCAGGATAAGACTAAGCTGGAATAAACTTCATTCAATCAATCATGGCCAATCAAGAGTACGGCTTGATACTTTTAACTAACTAGGGTTATCACAGGCCTAGTTACTAGCAAGATGCAACAAGATTATCCCAACAACCACAAGCCCTGCAGACCATCCGGTTATCCAGGTCGAATGTCCGTTTAGGAAGAATACAATACATGACTGTGTGCTGGAAATGTGCCCTACTCGTCGGTAGGCTACAAGTCCACTGAATGCGCCCAGATAACGGGATTGCCTGTAGCTGGGAATCTCTTCATGACTACTGAATCATTCTAGTTAATTAGCCTTAGTCAATTTCAGTAGGTACCCCTGACCGTGGTACTCAGGGACCCCCATCCTAGACATGATGCAAGACAGTACCAGTTTATTTGTACAAATACAATCGCCCACGGTGTCCAGATCTTTCATACTTGTCATGTCAGGCTAGTTGTCGTAACAGCATACCGAGATATATCATGTCAGTCTACTTGTCAAGAGTGCGCCACAGCAGGCCACTATCGTGTTCTATTCGTACCTTATCATGAATGAAAGAAACTTGCATAAAACAACTAGTGACATATTCTTGAAGCCAATGAAAAGATCTACAACTTTTATGTTTTGAGTTTTTTGAGATTCTAGCTACAAAACAACTTAAACATGCAAAAACAGCAAAATAGGGCAATTCCGGCGCATGGGATTCCTGCACAATCGGCGCATAAGATTCTTGCACAAATCGGCGCATGGGATTCCTGCACAAATCGGCCCATGAGATTTCTGCACAAATCGGCGCATGAGATTTCTGCACAAATCGGCGCATGAGATTTCTGCACAAATCGGCGCATGGCCTCCCGGCGCATGGGGTTCGTCGTCCCCAAACAGCAAGTTCAGCCATAAAAATTCTAAAAACTTGCCATGGCCATAACTTTCTCATCCGGAGTCGAAATCAAGCGAAACAAAAGCCAAAACTGAAGGAAATTGAATTCTCTACAACATAGAACCATTAGTTTTTAGAAATACCAAGTTTTTAGAGATCAAAACTAAGAAAAACTAAACAAGAAGGAACTTAAAACTTAGATCTACAAAAATATAACCATAAAAATAGAAAATGCCATGTTCTAAAGTATCTTAGAATCAAGTGAGAAAGAGAATGGAACAATAAAACTTGAGATCCATCATGAAGCAAGTTTGCACTTGCCTAGCTCTCTTTCCTGGTAGGTGGAAGAGTAAATGGTGGAGAAGAAGAAGTGAAGGAGAAGAATAAATGAAGAGAGAGAGAGAGTTAGATGGAAATATAAATGAGGATGGTGGTGGTAGGTAGGGGTTTTCTTTTGGTTCATGATGAACCCACAAGCAAACCAAACCAAGCTAAGTCGAACCAAGCTAAGCCATATCCAATGACATGCCAAAATAACTATGCAGAAAAAATACGCAATACGAGTCAAGAATACGTACACGTATACCAAGATACGTAATACGAACTATAGGCATTACAAGTCTACAACTAAATATCATACATGTACTCAATGAAAATACCAACAAATTAAATATCACAAATATACATGTCCAACAGAGTCAAATAATAATGAAAATCAGTGTACAGAACGGTCAATGGGCCCATAGGGCCAATAAATACAAAGATGATAAAAAAATCTACTAGATCACTGAGGACCCCTGCCGCGCATCTGGGATAGCATGTACTCATACTGCTCCTGTGTGAGCTGCACCGTAGGGGCAGTAGAAGGCAGTGCAATGTCTGGAGTCGGCGCCATCGATGGACTGGGAGGACGTATCTGCTCCAGCTCTCGCAGTCGCTCACCATGCGCAGCAAGGGTACTCACCATCCTCTGAGTACTCTCCTCAATCGAAGTCGATACCTGAGTGAGTGAGGCAGACATGGTCCTCTGAGATCCCTCCAGCTCGACCTGTCTACGCTCTGTGTGCTGCGTAGACTCGGTGAGCGTATGCAAACTGGCAGCTGTAGCCTGCTGCAGAGTCATCAGCTCCTGTATACTGCGCTCGACCGCATCAAATCGTCCAGTGATCATCCGAGGGTCGGATCGTCGCTCGACCGCATCAGAAATCTGCCGCTGCAACTCGTGGCGCAGCTCGTCGATCTGACGACGAATATCCTGAGCTCGTGACGACGCATGCAAAGTCGAAGACTGCGCATTGACAGAGGGGGCCCGGGATAACTCCGAAGCCAAATACGCGCCGTAGGATCCCGTACCGTAGTACGTACCCTTCTGAAGACCGCCAAAGGCGTTCATCCAGAGGTCGTCCGGCGATGGAGCTGTAGGCGGCTGGGAGGAAGTACTAGCCCCTCCCTCTGCTGGCGCACTAGCAGCAGCAGCCGCCTCCTCCTGTAGCCGAACAAACTCGGCCTAGAACAATGTTTGCTAACGTGTAAGTGTTTGCTAAAGTCTATATTGATATCTATTTTTCCGTCTTCTAAATTATAGTAAATTAATATAAGAATAGAACGTACATATGCCTGCGTCGCCCTCTCGTCAATGAACTCTCCAGCTGTGAAACCCGCAATTTTCTAGTAATTAATATTTTTTTTATTTTTGTTTGTTAAATTAATTTTCAGATTAGTATTATTATGTAAAATGTAAAATTATTTTCAAAATAATTTACTTGGACTTTTGATTGACAGCCCAGACCTGAACCCGGTTCGAACCTGATTTGAGACTAAAATTATTTTTTATATTAAAATAAGGTTTTAAAAAAAAATTAGTTATATTTTCTTCTAAAAAAAAAAAATTATTTTTAGCCAAGTAGACCCATACCAATTTTTAAGGTTTATAGACTTGAGCCTCAAGCTTATTTACTAAATTGGAGACCAAAGTAAATTTTTACCAAATTATTTAGAATTTGTTTACTGGATTAAGCTCATTTTTAAACCTTAGGCCCAAGGCCCAACTCATAAACCATTAACCCTTAATGGATTCAAAACCCATTAAGCTATTGCTAAAACTTATCATTTATTAGAAATGAATGGAGGGGTTTATTGTGGCTTTCAGTTTTATTGTGCTGAAGAAGCTTTCTTTTTCTTCAACCGAAAAGAAAAACTTTTGGCTTCCCCGACCCGAAACCGTCGGCCCCTTGGCCTTCACCACCGCCGGCGCCATCATGGTGGCCGTTGGCCATCCACCTCCCTCGGTAACCCCTCTTCCAATTTGCTTTATAAACCCCCTTCCTCCATTCTTCATCATCCCATTCTTCACCAACCTTCCTCTTCTAAACCTAGCCTTTCCCCAAGAAAGTCCGGCGACCCTCTCCCGTGGCCGACCCCCTCCGGTCGAGCCCTTCCCGGCGCACCCCTAGGCCGGCCGTCCGCCACTGACCGAGCCCGATCCCCGACCGCGGGCCTTTCCCGGCCGAACCGACCGTCCGGCGACCCCCTGCGCCCGCGTCTGGCTCTGTTCCGCGTTTGTCCGGTGTTTCTCTGACTCCGGCGAGCTTCTGTGCGCAACCCGTTGTCCGATCCAGAGCTTCGGTTCCGTTTTCGCAGCCGTACCCCGGCGAGGCGTGGTTCCGAGTCCGAGGCATCACTTCGGATTCCGTCAGTTTGGGTAAACTCTGGATCTTGTGTTTTTAATTGTCTGTGATGATTTTGGTCCTAGAAATTCTTCGGGATTTCGTTTGGATTTCGTCGATTTTTTTATCTTCCGAGAAATCTTTCGGAGATGTTTCTGTTGGATTTTGTTTAGTCTTTCCGAGGAATTTTTCCCTCGGCAAAGTTTCTGTTGGTTAGTTTTCCGAATTTAATACGGAAAGTTTTCTGTGTTTGTTATTTTGATCTTTTCCGAGTACTTCGGAAAGATTTCTGTTGGATGTTGATTCCGGAAAGTCTCGGAATTGTTTCTGTGGGTTTTCGGATTTTTTTCGATAGCATGCTATGATGTTGTTTTGCTTCGGCGTTCCAAATTCATTTCGGGTTCGTCCCGAAATTAATCTGGTGATGTTGTGGATTTGTTATGAAATTGGGTTTTCCCCGGTTTGGGATTTGCAGGAAATACGGCGCCATTCCCAGTTTTTGGGTTATCCCGAAAACAGAGGGAATGCTGCCGAAATTTTCGGAAAATTTATTAAAAGATTTTAAAATGATTTTCTGTAATAATATTATTTATTTTTTTTTGGGCGACGACCTTAATGGTCACTGGGCCCAGTGAAATGCAAACGCACCGGTTTGTCCGGACGTTGAGGCAGAGTAGCTGAAACATGATGATTGGACCAATATCTGAGACTCATAAATTTATTATTATTTTAATTATTGGTTTGTAGGAAGTTTTCAGGACTAACCCAGTTTATTCTTATTTTAATTTGTGTAATGGTTTGTAAGGGCATAAGCCCAGGCCTGTAATAAGTAGGAAGTAACTTTATTTTTTATTTTTATTTTTCTGGGTTGTATGAACGCGTAGGAGTAATTTTAAATATTTATATTTATTAGAAATTCACGATTTTCTCATTTAAGAAAATATATTTTTATATATATAGTTATAAAAGAAATACCAATCTTTTTCCAATAAATTGGTAAATTACGAGTTTTCCGAAATAGAATAGAAATTGGAATTTTTCTTTAAAATATAACGCACTAGAAAAAGCGTGCTTTGATTGTGATGTTGGTATTGGTTAACTCAAGACTAAAATTAACTAGGAAAGACAAATAGAGATTGTAACTAGACAGTTTGAGCTTGCTTCTGAAACAAGTTCCCGGAATGTAGGATTTCAAGGAAGAGCGTGACTGTCCAAACCCTGAAGTACCGACTCTTCAATCCAAGAAATTAAGGCAAGTACATTTTATGTAGATTTTACAATTATTTTCACAATTGTTTCATTGCAAGTTTAAACCACAATTATACACGAACTCCTTCGGGAGCATTGATCGTATTGTTGGGGACTGGGGGAATAGTGTACTGGATATGACCAAATCCAAACTTAGGATAATGAATGTGTTAGCTTACCCCTCTCTCACACGGGGATAAGCCATACCGTATCGCTAGGATACAAATGTACCCAAACCGGTCATATTCTTTACATATTCAAATCACTGTACTGTACTATTTCAAAATTGTTCATTTTCAAACTGTTTAAAAATGCATGTTATAAATTGTCATTTTAATTGTTAAAATTTGCATGAATTGTACTTTGCTCCCTCCTGACTGGAGACAACATTTTAGGTATTACTGAGGATCTGGAGATGATGATCAATAGCTATTACGATCCCGACCTGTACCCGGCGGTACTTCCACCTGAGGAGGATGATGTGGCATCGACATAGATGCTACTTAGTTGTGGAGAGTTTTTAGTTGCTGTTTTAATTTCAGTTGTGAACCTTGTATTTGGAACAAGTTTTAATATCGTTAAATAAATGTTGTGGCAACTTTGAAATTTAAATTTGTTGTTGATTGACCTGCAATATGGATTACAGCTTACTGCCGCCGTCTCATCAACGGTGCAGGCTGGGCATGATCCGATTCGACCCAAGTATTTGGGGACCGGGTCGTGACATGTTTTTAGTGGTGGCCCATGCAGGTCAACTAAATCAACAATTTAGGAAAACTAGAAACAATTAGGAACACTAGAACATCAAAATGGCCACAACATAGGACCGATTTATATATGATAAATATTTTTATTATAGACTGGTAGGTTACCTTGCTTATGCTTGCATCCTAAACCTTTCAGAGAATGACCACTGACAAAACCAACTCTGCTGGCGATGTGGTATCATCTCCGGATCGAACCCCGCCTCTTCAGTCAAGTCAGAGCTTTTCACCCAACCAGCTGATTGATCATCCTCACCAATCATCCAGTGAAGTTTTCTCCACACTGGCAAATCCTACCTCTCCTCTAACTGGGTTACTTTTCTTTGAGGAAGTACCCACTCATGTTGCTTCACCAGTACCAGAGAACACCTCTCAGATGGTTGCTCTATTTCAAGAAATCCTAGAGTATCAGAAGATTCAAGCTGAACAGATGGATATCTCGAGAGAAGTCATGAAGAATATCAACGACGCAACCTTAGCCATTTTAAACCAAGTTGGAGCGGAACCTCGTCCTAGGAGGGATACCCATGAGAATAGAAGATATTTGGGCCCTGTCCGACAACCATATTGCAAGAAGCTTTTGGCTTGTGCCTACTGTAAGAGACCTGGTCACCAAGCCAACATTTGTCGCAAGAGATTAAGGCAATGTTTGGTGTGTGGATCTGCTGAACATCAAGTTAAGGACTGCCTCTTATCTTATCATCGTATCGGAGCGTCTATTATGCCACAACTTCAGGACTCTATCCAACAGACCGTAGGAAGGGATGAAGCAGAATCAAGGATCATAGAAGAGGAAGAAAATGGAGATGCCCAAGCAAGAACCAGAACCATGAAGAATAGTACTTAGGACTGCTGAGTAGTATTATCTATTAAGAAGCTGTAACAAGATGTTCCTAGATCAATTATGAGAGTTTTGTTGTAATTCTCTTATATGAATAAAAATCTTAGTTACATCTTCATGATAGAAGTTTTCCCTAATAGTTTCTGGATTACCCTATGCATAGAAATATTCCATTAACCTAGTACCTAGCTCCTTCCCTATGACTAAGTGATACTATAGAATCGACCTGAAGGAAGCCAAGGAAATGAAGGATTAGATCAATGGACTAAAGGTGTTGGGTTTCATATAAGACGGAGCTTCACTCTAAGAAGCATCAGTCTTGTTTGTATCCAAGAAGGATAAAACAATATGGATGAGAGTAGACTATCAGGGCACTGAAGAATTACTTTTTCTCGACTGATGATCTATCCAAGTTGAGTGAACTTAAGGGTTTTCGGAGATTAACTTAAGAACTGACTACCATCAGATTAAGATCATGAAGGAGTACATTCTCAAGACGACATTCAACACCAAATACTGGTAGTTGAATTTTTGGATCATGTCTCTTGGAATGATGAATACTCATGTTGTGTTCATGAATCTCATGAACAGAGTCTTTTTATGAGTAATTGAATCAGTTTGTTGTCTTTTCTTTAGATAACAAAAATCTGATATACTCAAGGACTGAAGAAGAACATGAAGAGCATCTGAGAAATTTCTAGGAACTTTGAAGAAGTTTTTGGTAAGCTATCAAGACATGAATTTTCTTAGACAATGTGGTTTTTGCCATAATGTCACAAGAGAAGAAAATTTGATAAACTCTAGATAAATAGCCGCTGTGGAGAAGTTGTATATCTAAGTTCAATGGTTTCTTGGACTTGATAGGATACTACTGGAATCTGTGTAGGAATTCGCCAAGATTGCTGAGTCGATGATGAAGCTGACTCGAAAGAATGAAGAGTTTGTCTGGACGCATTTAAGAAGCTGTAGAAGAAGCTTACCAATCCTTGCGCTACCCGCAGGATCCGGTGGTTTCACAATCTACAGTGACGCCTCAGGCAAAAGACTGGGTTGTATTCTTCAACAACATGGGAAAATAATTGTCTACATATCTAGGCAATTACGGACTCATGAGAAGAACTATCCCACACATAATTCGGAACTTGTTGTAAGTATCCTTGCTTTAAGGCTATGGAATTATTATGGAAAGGGAGTAAAATTATATACGGACTATAAAAGTCTGAAATATATTTCTACTCAGAAAGAGCGGAATATTGGGTAAACGAAGACGATTGAAGCTGATATCGATGGTTTGACCAAGAAGCGGCACCTAGACATCAGGAAGTTGGGCTGGAGAGCATACTGTCTGAAGATAGAAGGATGGAACTAGATGCTGATTCAGTGTCAATAAATCTGCAAGTGAGCTCGAGTCTGAAGAACAAAGTCAAGAAGACGCAGTTTCAAGACAAGGCACTTGTAAACTTAGAGATCAAGTGTTGGCAGGAACATTTGGGATTTCTTTATTGCCAACGATGGAGCTTTTGAAGAATGGTACGAGGTTGTATACCTTCTGGTGAACTAAGAAGCGCAGTATCCCACACACTCTAAACTAGATGTATCGGAATGTGTGTACCATTAAATGGTGTTATGTAATGAAGAAGGACAAATTCCAAGAATGAGGTTAGGTATTCTGTCAACATGTGGAAATTAGCAAGATTCCTGCAGACGCTGGATATTTCGGAGTAGAAGTAGGAACACATAAATGGACCTTGTGTTAGGATTACTTTGTTCCTAAGGAGGGAAGATCATCAATTGGATTTTGTGGACTGACTGACCAAGTCAGTTCATTATGAAGTTGCTTTATTCACGAAAGAGTTGGCGGCAATGTGCAAGAGACACATCTACCGGATTCATGAAGTTCCAACTGACAGACAATCAAAGAAGTCAATCTAGACGTTTGAAGACATGCTGAAGAATCTTGCCTCCTGGAATCTGGAGGATCTTGGAAAGATCAATTATCTTTGGTAGAGTTTTCTTACAATAAATACCCAGTTAGCATCAGTACAACATCATTGAAGTTTTGGATGTAGTTTTCGTACATAACTTGCATAGGACGATGTAGAAGAAAGAATACTGTTAGATCCAGAGAGAGTAACTGGCGCAGCAGAGGAAGTGAAGATGATCAGAGAAAAGCTATGATAGACAGAAGCACTGGGCAGACAACAGTTGTCAACCACTGGAATTTGTAGAAGAAGGCAGTGTCAGAGAAACCAGTAACAAGCATAGTCAGAGGTGAGATGAAGATCAGGCAAAGTTGAATCATTATTCCTATTTCTTTCCATACTCATCTGTTTCATTTTCAAATTTGACATTATGCTTGTTAGCCTAGTTTTGCGAGCTATTCCTTTTTCAAGCTTGATCATGACATTATCTTATTGGAGGCCTCCATTAATATATTGTCTAATCAGAACCGGTGCAATGATGGTCTGATCAACCTCATACACTTTGGTTCGCTTTATATTTTATTTTGTCCCTAAATTGTCTCATCCATGATTACCTTTAAAAATTCTTATTGTTTGAACCTGAACACCATACTCGTGTCTAATTGAATTGTGGGAATCCTGTCCTACCTGTCCTTAAATTTCGAGGACGAAATTTTCTAAGGAGGGAAGGTTGTGAAACCCGCAATTTTCTAGTAATTAATATTTTTTTTATTTTTGTTTGTTAAATTAATTTTCAGATTAGTATTATTATGTAAAATGTAAAATTATTTTCAAAATAATTTACTTGGACTTTTGATTGACAGCCCAGACCTGAACCCGGTTCGAACCTGATTTGAGACTAAAATTATTTTTTATATTAAAATAAGGTTTTAAAAAAAAAATTAGTTATATTTTCTTCTAAAAAAAAAAAATTATTTTTAGCCAAGTAGACCCATACCAATTTTTAAGGTTTATAGACTTGAGCCTCAAGCTTATTTACTAAATTGGAGACCAAAGTAAATTTTTACCAAATTATTTAGAATTTGTTTACTGGATTAAGCTCATTTTTAAACCTTAGGCCCAAGGCCCAACTCATAAACCATTAACCCTTAATGGATTCAAAACCCATTAAGCTATTGCTAAAACTTATCATTTATTAGAAATGAATGGAGGGGTTTATTGTGGCTTTCAGTTTTATTGTGCTGAAGAAGCTTTCTTTTTCTTCAACCGAAAAGAAAAACTTTTGGCTTCCCCGACCCGAAACCGTCGGCCCCTTGGCCTTCACCACCGCCGGCGCCATCATGGTGGCCGTTGGCCATCCACCTCCCTCGGTAACCCCTCTTCCAATTTGCTTTATAAACCCCCTTCCTCCATTCTTCATCATCCCATTCTTCACCAACCTTCCTCTTCTAAACCTAGCCTTTCCCCAAGAAAGTCCGGCGACCCTCTCCCGTGGCCGACCCCCTCCGGTCGAGCCCTTCCCGGCGCACCCCTAGGCCGGCCGTCCGCCACTGACCGAGCCCGATCCCCGACCGCGGGCCTTTCCCGGCCGAACCGACCGTCCGGCGACCCCCTGCGCCCGCGTCTGGCTCTGTTCCGCGTTTGTCCGGTGTTTCTCTGACTCCGGCGAGCTTCTGTGCGCAACCCGTTGTCCGATCCAGAGCTTCGGTTCCGTTTTCGCAGCCGTACCCCGGCGAGGCGTGGTTCCGAGTCCGAGGCATCACTTCGGATTCCGTCAGTTTGGGTAAACTCTGGATCTTGTGTTTTTAATTGTCTGTGATGATTTTGGTCCTAGAAATTCTTCGGGATTTCGTTTGGATTTCGTCGATTTTTTTATCTTCCGAGAAATCTTTCGGAGATGTTTCTGTTGGATTTTGTTTAGTCTTTCCGAGGAATTTTTCCCTCGGCAAAGTTTCTGTTGGTTAGTTTTCCGAATTTAATACGGAAAGTTTTCTGTGTTTGTTATTTTGATCTTTTCCGAGTACTTCGGAAAGATTTCTGTTGGATGTTGATTCCGGAAAGTCTCGGAATTGTTTCTGTGGGTTTTCGGATTTTTTTCGATAGCATGCTATGATGTTGTTTTGCTTCGGCGTTCCAAATTCATTTCGGGTTCGTCCCGAAATTAATCTGGTGATGTTGTGGATTTGTTATGAAATTGGGTTTTCCCCGGTTTGGGATTTGCAGGAAATACGGCGCCATTCCCAGTTTTTGGGTTATCCCGAAAACAGAGGGAATGCTGCCGAAATTTTCGGAAAATTTATTAAAAGATTTTAAAATGATTTTCTGTAATAATATTTTTTTTTTTTTTTTGGGCGACGACCTTAATGGTCACTGGGCCCAGTGAAATGCAAACGCACCGGTTTGTCCGGACGTTGAGGCAGAGTAGCTGAAACATGATGATTGGACCAATATCTGAGACTCATAAATTTATTATTATTTTAATTATTGGTTTGTAGGAAGTTTTCAGGACTAACCCAGTTTATTCTTATTTTAATTTGTGTAATGGTTTGTAAGGGCATAAGCCCAGGCCTGTAATAAGTAGGAAGTAACTTTATTTTTTATTTTTATTTTTCTGGGTTGTATGAACGCGTAGGAGTAATTTTAAATATTTATATTTATTAGAAATTCACGATTTTCTCATTTAAGAAAATATATTTTTATATATATAGTTATAAAAGAAATACCAATCTTTTTCCAATAAATTGGTAAATTACGAGTTTTCCGAAATAGAATAGAAATTGGAATTTTTCTTTAAAATATAACGCACTAGAAAAAGCGTGCTTTGATTGTGATGTTGGTATTGGTTAACTCAAGACTAAAATTAACTAGGAAAGACAAATAGAGATTGTAACTAGACAGTTTGAGCTTGCTTCTGAAACAAGTTCCCGGAATGTAGGATTTCAAGGAAGAGCGTGACTGTCCAAACCCTGAAGTACCGACTCTTCAATCCAAGAAATTAAGGCAAGTACATTTTATGTAGATTTTACAATTATTTTCACAATTGTTTCATTGCAAGTTTAAACCACAATTATACACGAACTCCTTCGGGAGCATTGATCGTATTGTTGGGGACTGGGGGAATAGTGTACTGGATATGACCAAATCCAAACTTAGGATAATGAATGTGTTAGCTTACCCCTCTCTCACACGGGGATAAGCCATACCGTATCGCTAGGATACAAATGTACCCAAACCGGTCATATTCTTTACATATTCAAATCACTGTACTGTACTATTTCAAAATTGTTCATTTTCAAACTGTTTAAAAATGCATGTTATAAATTGTCATTTTAATTGTTAAAATTTGCATGAATTGTACTTTGCTCCCTCCTGACTGGAGACAACATTTTAGGTATTACTGAGGATCTGGAGATGATGATCAATAGCTATTACGATCCCGACCTGTACCCGGCGGGTACTTCCACCTGAGGAGGATGATGTGGCATCGACATAGATGCTACTTAGTTGTGGAGAGTTTTTAGTTGCTGTTTTAATTTCAGTTGTGAACCTTGTATTTGGAACAAGTTTTAATATCGTTAAATAAATGTTGTGGCAACTTTGAAATTTAAATTTGTTGTTGATTGACCTGCAATATGGATTACAGCTTACTGCCGCCGTCTCATCAACGGTGCAGGCTGGGCATGATCCGATTCGACCCAAGTATTTGGGGACCGGGTCGTGACACCAGCCCTCCGATCGGTGACCAGGAAGACGGTCACCATGTTAGGGTCCTCACCCTTTTTTACCTGTTAAAATATATTATCTATTATTAGTATTAAACATTATATCGAACTATATATAAATTAATGTTCGTCATAGGAAACGTACCAAACGACAAAAATACTTCGTCATCGGAATGGAGACACCACACCACTTACCGGCGCTCGAACGTGCCACCTTGGCCTTGTCAGACCGCTCCTGGTACTTGGGCTCGCTGAATCTAGCCTTCATCGCAGTCCACTGCTCTGGCGTGATCCAACCATGGATCGGCTGTCCGGAGCGATCACGAGACTTCTGGTCGTGGATCGCATCACGGATGAGCTTGCCTGCGACGGCAGAAAATTGGCCCTCGATCTTCGCCGCCCGGTGTGGTGGATAGAAATAGGTCCTCTACAAGAAGTAAAATATAAAAGATGTATAATATACACAAATGATTATTAAAATTTAAAAATAAACAAATTTTTTATCTTGAAGTGGGCGAACCAAAAGGCCTTCCTATCTGTGGGAGCATCTGAGTAGTTAATCCAAGGCCCACCATAGTTCTGCCTCAAAAATACCCCCAGTTGTCTCTGTACTGCAGGAGGCCGATACCTATACAATAATAATTCACATGAATATATATGTACATATAATCATTTGAGAAATATATATTAACTAATTAACTTACTTCGTAGGCCCGTCCGTCCAAATCTCCATACGCATCTCGCCCGGGGGAGCGCATGGAGGGTCGCTCTCACCTCATGCCTGGACAGGATCGGTCTGATCGCCGTCCTCCATATGCTCGGCGTCGGCTCCTCCCATGGAGCCGTCGGCAGGAGGAATGCTAGACGCGGGATCAGGAATGCTGGATGCGGGATCAGGAACGCTGGACGACGATAGAGGAGTCGCCAACCTGCTGGAACTGCCATGTCCCGATAATGGACCGGGAAACAGAACGATACAATGGCGTACTCGGAGATGAGGATGAGGGTACGGAATCTCCATCCCCATCCCGAGGCTGACGGGACTGCCTAATATAAAATCCTCCGCGTCGTCTAGATGGTCTAGTCATACCTGATAATAACATATGATAATAAAACAAAAATACATATTTATATGATAGACATCACAGATTTTTAAAAAATATCATAGTCACAGATAAAAGTGTCACTAAAGTGTCACAGATTTATATGATAAAAGTGTCACTAAAGTGTCAAATATGATGTAAAACAAACGTACAGATTTAATCCTCTTCTGAAAATTCATCTAGTTTGTTTAGCTCTTCTTCTTCTTCTTCTTCTTCTTCTTCTTCTTCTTCCTCTACATCTTTACTTTCATCTGCATCTTTCTCTTCAGATAATTCTACTTCTTCTACACAATTAGATGTGTAATGAGGAACTTCCATCGTGTCCACTTCTATAATATTTGTTACAAGAGGTAGTTCATCCTCTTGATAAGCTATATCGTCAACCTCAAAGGTATTTCTAGCTTTGGTCTTGCATACTGCCCACCAGTCCGACCTTGTTGTTCTCCGTTTAGGATAACTTGTGAAGTACACGAGCTAAGCCTGACTTGATAGGACAAATGGTTCATAGGCTTGATATCGACGCCGATAGTTTATATCAACAAGTTGGCGTTCTTGTCTACTTTCCAACCTTGTACCCAGTTGTAGGATCTTCGATAGCACTTGAAAAATTTATAACCTTCTCCCATATCGTGGCTCCGCACCACCTTGGCGGTGGATCACCCTTCTCTACAACGCCGGCACGGAATGCATTCATGTTTCCTTCTGAACGGATGATCTTTTGGCAGAAATTGCCGATGACAATCAAAGAAGCACGATTTTTCTCCGTATTTCAAGCGGAAAGCCTTACTACGGTCCATGCAATACGGACATGAGAGACGGCCATGAGTGCTCCATCCAGATAACATTCCATAGGCCGAAAAGTCGTTGATGGTCCACATAAGGGTTGCCTTCATCTGAAAATTCTGCTTCCTGGAAACATCGTATGTGTTAGCGCCTACTTCCCATAACTGATTCAACTCATCTATCAAAGGCTGTAAGTACACATCAATGTTCCTCTTGGAATTGTTCGGACTAGGAATTATAATGGTTAGAAACATGTACTGAGTCTTCATGCACATCCAAGGCGGTAGGTTATACGGAGTGACAATCACAGGCCAGCATGAATACTGGGATCCCGAAAGACCAAAAGGAGTAAAACCGTCAAAAGATAGCCCCAACCTGACATTATCCGGATCTGAAGCAAAATCAGGATACACTCGATCAAAGTGCTTCCACGCTTCTCCATCGGATGGGTGATCCAACACTCCTTCAATCTGTTCTCGCATGTGCCAACTCATATTTTCGGCTGTCTCTTTCACCATAAATAATCTTTGTAACCGCGGCGTTAAAGACAAGTAGTGCATTGAATCGGTCGGTCTTCTTGCACCGGTAGACCTTTCTGTACTAGTTGTCTTATAGCGATCAGTACCACAAAATTTGCACACATCTGCGTCCTTATCGTCTTTGTAGTATAGCATGCACCCATTGCGACAAGAATCGATTTTTTCGTATCCCATCCAGAGCGATCTCACCATCCTCTTAGACCGGTAGAAGTCTTTAGACAACTTAGCACCCTCAGGCAATATTTCTATAAGCAACTCCATAAGACGGTTGTAGCAATCTTACGACATGTTAAAATCGGACTTGATGCTCAACAATCTTGTAACCACCTCCAACGGTGAATGATCCTCACAACCAGGATATAATGGAGTCCTTGTATTCTCCAACAACTCCATGAACTATGCAGCATCGACGTTCGGTGCCTCCTCAGGTGCATCATGATCGTCCGGATCGAAACTAGGCCCCGCCGCGTCAAAAATCATGTTCACCAACCTATCGTCGTAAGCAGCGTTGTTGTGGACATCCACATAAGACTCATACTCCGATGCTAAAGACAAGTTCTCCGTGCGCGCTCCACTGATAGTAATTCGGCGTGAAACCCTTCGAGTATAAATGATACGTGACTTCCACTTCTGGATGATATTTCAAGTTGCGACATCGCACACACGGACACTTAATTTTGGTACCGTCCATGTACTGAGGGAACGCCTTGGCAAACTGCAGGAACTGTTGTACACCCTCTATGAATTTATCTCGCACACCGCACATGTCATCAGGATGACGGTTGTACATCCACGAACGATTCCGTAAGTAGTAATTCATAACTCGGGAGGCTACTCCAGAGTGCTGAGCTTGATCTTCCTGGCGCTGGGGTGCTTGTCGAGCTTCCTCTGGCTGGTTGGCAGGTCCGGGAGTAATGCCGCTGAAGAAGACGACATAGGGAACAATAAGGAAAGGACCAGGACAGATTAATGATACAAGCATGTGATCAGGTCAAGAATCTCAAGGATTTGAAGATACGAGCAGAGATCAAGGGCGAATATTGATTGAGACATCTATTCGGTAAACCCTCACATTTCTTGAATGCCAAGACCTGCATGGGCCACCACTTAAACCATGTCACGCCCCAGAACCAGAATACTGGAGAGCGGGGGCAGACATAGCCAGCTACGTATATTGAAATAGAATACATCTCAACTATACGGTCACGGCTGTCTAGATATGAGGGTTTACTACAAGCCAGCAGTCTCTTAAGGTCAAGCCTATTGTCTCAATCTCAAGCAATTAACAGAGTTACAAGATGTTAGAGCATCAAATATATATATATAAGGCATCCCAAATATTACATATTGGATGATCATGAAGCTAGTCGTACAAAATAATAGGACTAGCAAGAGTTCAGTCATACATGATCAACCCTAGGATTTGTTAATCATGTTTACAGCCCGTAGGCAGACAGTAAGTAAATGTGCATCGAGCTAACAGGTGCTCGTCGGCTAAACGCCTCAAAAGAATAAATTTACATATAAGTGGGTGAAACAAAAAGGGAAAACCCACTCGTAGCCCGGGTTCCGTCTAGTGTTCACCATTGGGCTGGAAGCTTGGTAGATTCTCGGGAGCTGCTCCGAAATCTGGCCACACAAAACCAGCTGGGTCAAACCCCAGAAAGAGCAAGTGCCACAAAGGAGGCCACAAATAAGAACAAAAGCCAGCATATCAGAACATAAAGAATAAAAGAAAGTACAAGTAGTAAAGTACACAGGGCAATAAACGACTAGGGACGTGGAACCATTCCGGGAGCCAGGTTACAATCCTTAAACCAAACAAGGACCGGGATTGTACCCCTTCGCCTGAATAGCTCACTGTCTCTACCCATTTATCGTTAAGATAAGTAAAACAAACATGCTCAGGAGATAGCAGGTACTGGAGCTAGACAAGACTTAGACAAGGCTGGACACCATCCATTCACAATCGGCCAAGCAAGTACTACGGCTTACTACTTTAACTAACTAGGGTTATCACAAGCCTAATTACTAACAAGATGCAAGTGAGAAACTCCCAGTCCCAAGCCCTGCAGACTATCCAGTTATCCTTCCGCGGGTTGAGAGTTATAGGTGGGTACATTGCCCGGGAGACAAATGTACCCTTAGGTGACTTAGAGGGTGCAACACATGACAGTGTGCTGGAAATGTGCTCTACTCGTCGGCAAGCTACAAGTCCATTAAAGCGCCCAGATAACGAGATTGCCTGTGACTGGGAATTCTCCATGTTCTAGTTTGATCTAATAATTAGCCTAATCCAATTTAGCGCGAGTCCCTGGCCGTGGTACCCAGGAAGTCACGTCCTAGACATGATGCAAGACAAGACAAGTGGATTGTGAAAACAAGCAAGCAGGAACACCCACGGTGTCAAGGCAAGTCAAGTCAAGTTATCAAGTCAAGTCAAGTCAAGAGTGCGCCGCCACGGACCACTATCAAGTTATCAAGGTAAATCATGTCAGGGTACTTGTCAGGGGTACGCCACGACGGGCCACTATCAAGTCAGGTTGGTCATGTCAGGAGTGCACCACTACGGGTCGCTGTTATGTTATACTAGTTCCTTGTCATACCATGCTGTGTACAATAGTTATTCCAAACATATTAAGCAAAATCAAGTTCATGCCAAAAGGCGTAAGGATATAAAATGGACATAAAATACCTAATAAAATACTAATATAAAATAGGACTATAGAAGAGCCAAGATCAAGAAATAACAAATTTATCATAGACAAGTAGGTTGTGCAAGGGGGTCAGGGGTAGGTCTGCGCAGGGTGTGTACTGCGCATGGAAGAGCTGCGCAAGAGTTGTCTTGCGCAAGGGTTACCTTGCGCAAGGGTAGACTGCGCAGGGGTTATCTTGCGCAAGGGTGGTTTGCGCAAGGGTGGGTTGCGCAGAAGTGAATTGCGCAGGAGCGGTTTGCGCAGAAGTGAATTGCGCAGGGGTTACTTTGCGCATGGCTGGATTGCGCATGGCTAGCTTGCGCCAGCGCAGTCCAGCGCAGCGCAAAGCGCTGGCCAAGTGACTGCGCAAACGGCCATGCGCTAAAGAGCACAGGCCAGGGGTGCGCAATCGACCATGCGCTAAAAAGCGCAAGGCAGGGGGCTGTTCTTCCTGGCCGAGAGCAAGTCCAAAAACACCAAGAACTTCAATTCTTCATAACTTAGCCAAATTAAAACCAAATCTAGATTTTCAAAGTTCTAACTTGAGTAAAATTGAATTCTCTTCCACATGGAAGCATCAAAACAAGCAAAAATCAAAGTTTAATAGATCAAAACCAAGGATTTCCGAAAAAGGTTAAAACCTAGATCAAGAAGAATGAAAGCTCCAAATCACAAAATTCCAAGTTCTAATGTTGATCTACATGTCCTAATCCATCAAATGGACAAATAAAATTGGGTGCTTATTTGTTGGCATGGTGCACTTACCTATTGGTTGGGGAGTTGTGTGGAAGAAGGAAGAAGAAGAAGTTTGTAAGAAATAAATGAGAGAATAAAGAGGAGAGAGAAAAGTAGGTGGTGTTATAAAGTGGGGGAGTTGTGGTGTGTTGAGGGAGGAGTGTAGGTTAAGGTGTTCCATTCATGATGAACCAAACTAAACCAACTTTCACAAAATAAAACCAAGCCATGGTCCAAAATCCATTTACGAGAAACCAAAATTCGCAAGTCGAGAAAATAAAATACGTGCCAAAATCAAATACGAGCATAAATACGAAATACAGGAAATGGGGGTGACACTAATACCTTATCCTTAGGCTATAGGTAATTCTCATTACTTTGCTAATACCTTAGATATCTTAGGATACTAACTCTACCGTTCTAACAATATACCAACACTCCTAAGATACTCTAATATTTACATAGAGATATACCCTATAGGGTATCCTATTACCATAGACTAATCTAGGACACTCTTAAGATACTAGGATATCTAACTATCCTAGGATACCAAATTCTAGCCAAGATACTAACTTAGGGTACTAACTTCTAGCCCATATCCTAATATCCTATTATCTTGATACCCTCAAGATACTAACATAATCTAACTACCCTAAGATATCTAACTTAGGATACTAACTTATCTAGGATAAATAGGATACTAACTAACATATCCAAGACACTAACTAACCTATCTAGGATACTAACTTCTAGTATCCTTAGATATTAACTCACCTATCTAACTCTAGGATACTAACATCCTAAACAAGATATTAAATTAGTGCTTAGGATACTATCATAAATATCTAACTTAGGATACTAACTTATGTGTAGACACTAACATACTCATCCTAAAACAAAACCACACCCCCCAACATAATAAGAGACACTAGCTTCTAGTCACTATTTACATATATACATGACTTGTGGGTCAAAAATACATAGATATATATAGGAATCCATATGAAAACCAATTGGGATACCTTAACCATAACTAACCTACCCTCATTTATGCACAAAACTGAAATTAGGATTCAAAATGGAGGATGATTTTCCACTTTGGCTATTAAAGAGAGGTAAGAAAGAGTTTTACTCTACTTTTCAAAGCACTACGACAATCAGTTTACAAGCAACTCATCAGCTTGAGACCGAACGGCCTTTCCCGAAACCCTTGTCAATTTCGAAGCATCCGAGAGGAATTTGCATGCCGTCGCTGATGGAACTGGGGATTCCCAGGACCCTTCCTTTGGTGTGCGTATTAATCGATAGAAAGTTAAACATATATAATACGTGTTCTAATCCTTCATAGGCGGAAACTAGGGTTCACGAATTATACATGCGGCGGAAAGGAGACAAGTAATTCCTGGCAATCTCGAGCGGACGACCCCAAGATCTTCTGCACGTATTCCTTTCTCGAGTTGGACGTCGTGTGGGCGACGATCTCCCAACCTTTTCTTCTCCTTGGCAGCCCTCTCTTTCTCTCCTTACGTGAATCATGAATTTAGAGAAAATTTTAGATTTCTGATCAGTAATATGGCGGCCAGAGAATAGAGGATATATATAGGCTACGGCAGGGACCATGAGGAGAAATTAGGGTTAGGCCTCCTAAAGGATCTGGATATCCCGTGTTTATCCCGAACACACAATCCAGGCCCATTAACAACAGCTCGGTCCACTAATGAGCTATTGTTGCACTACCTCCCTAATCCCAAATTATATTTGTGGGCTCCTTTTATTATATGCTCGTTTGGCTTCCCATATTAAGATATCGTATGTCCGTCGATCAAATTAAGTTACTGACAACTATATTGATTCGACATCTTTTATCCTTAAGTAGTACCGTTCAACTTTATTTATCATGTCGGATATAATCTACCTGCAGGGTTTACATGACAATCCTTATGAGCTCCTTAAGAGGACATCATCAACCCGATGTATCGGGACATGGATTCCATTTATAATCAACAGCCCATCATACATACAATGTTATTACCCAATTCATAGAGGTTGTTGATCCATAATGAATCTCACTCTTTTATGAGTCAAAGTAATGCACACTGCATATACATGTCCGTTATTATATCCGGATTAAGAGCACAAACATCCATAATAACAGAGGTGTTTGTTCTCTTATGTAGTCAGTACAAAGAGAACAACCTCAAGTGGTCCTGTTGATCAATACACACAAAGTGTACTAGTGTAAACCTATAGTCAAGATAGACTAATACCATATTACACTACAACCTTTCCAATAGATTGTCCAAGTCCATCTAGGTTTGAACTATTTATATACTCCATAGGAAACTGATAATATGATCTTCTGTGTGACACCACACACCATATTATCTACAATATAGAATATCAGACATTTGCATTAACACTTACAACAAATACAATATGCAAACATTTGCCTATATGATTCTCATTCAAAATTTAAGGAAATAAGGTTACTACAAAAGTGATGCTTTTAGTATATAACCCTAACAGTCGCAACAAAGAAGAAGATAAAGTTTTGAGTACATATAGTCAAGGAATAGAGTGGATGCATGCATGCTGATCCGTCTTCCGCCGACACATTTCCCTAAAAACTTTTTAGTTCTAGATTCATTGTAAGCTCTCCTGTGTTTTAATATTTGAATGACCATTCTCCGTGTCATTTAACACGGAGAATGCCATTCTCCCTGTAATTTAGCACGGAGAATGGCCATTCTCTGTGTAATTTAGAACGGAGAATGCCATTCTCCGTACTAAATTATACGGAGAATGATCATTAATACTGAGAATAACCATTCTTCGTGTAAATTAACACGGAGAATGTCATTCTTCGTTTAAATTAACACGGAGAATGGTTATTCTCCTGCGTTTTAACACTGGAATGACCATTCACCGTGCCAAATTACACGAAGAATGGCCATTCTCCGTTTTATTTAACACGGAGAATGTCATTCTCCGTTTTATTTAACACGTAAAATGGTATTCTCCGTGACACGGAGAATGGTCATTCTCCTGCGTTTTAACACTGGAATGACCATTCTCCGTGTTAGAAACACGGAGAATGTCATTCTCCGTTTTATTTAACATGAAGAATGGTATTCTCCATTTTATTTAACACGGAGAATGGTCATTCTCCTACGTTTTAACACTGGAATGTTCATTCTCCGTGCTAAATTACACGAAGAATGGTCATTCTCCGTGTAAATTAAGATGAAGAATGGCTATTCTCCGTATAATTTAGCACGGAGAATGACCATTCTCCGTGTAAATTAAGACGGAGAATGTTATTTTTCGTATTACTAACACAAAGAATGGCCATTCTCCGTGTTAAGACGAAGAATGCCATTCTCCGTGTTATTAACACAGAGAATAGCCACCCTCATACGAAATTAACATTCTTCGTGTTTTAACACGGAGAATGCCCATTCTTCTGTATTTTATGGTCAGTTGAAACTTTGGAGGGCCATAACTTTTGATTGGGAGGTCGAAACGAGGTCTCGTTTGTCGCAAAATGAGCGTATCGTCGAGGAGCCTGAGATTAACCGCTTCTCCGTTAGACGGCCTTCTGAAATTTTAGAATCGCAAAAAAAATTATGTTTGGACCTCCGTTTTAGCACTTTTGCCGTTTGTCTCGGTCTTTCCGAAATTTTTCGACGAGTTTTTGAAGATTTTTGAGAAGAAAACCTAAATTCGAAAGTGAGCAGCGTATGGAAGAAGATGAAGTATCAAAACATTTTTTTAAGAGCAGTTTCGTGGGTGTTTTCAATAAATTAAAAGGAAGGGCAAAAGGGTCATTTGGAATCCGCTTTGGATAAGTTTCTCTAATTCTGGGCACACGATGAAAGTTTTTTTAGCGGTGGGTTTTTCATGAAACTTTTTTAGTTTTTGGGCATTTCATAAATCATCCATATATATATATATATATATATATATATATATATATATATATATATATATATATATATATATATATATATATATATATATATATATTGCCAATGACCCTCTAGCCTAGTGGTAGTGGTGAGGCATGCGGCCCGAGTGGTCATGAGATCGATTCCCGGTGGGAGCGTTCGCCACAATTACCTTCTTTCAATATATATATATATATATATATATATATATATATATATATATATATATATATATATATATATATATATATTAGAAATTGAAAATAATTAACAATAATATTTCTTTATCTTAGGATTACATCTCTTTATTTTATTTTTTTCTGGATAAGCTACAACTAAAATTTGTTAGACATGAAAAAACTTCCTATCTAAATATCGAAACGTATAACACATACAAGAAAGAAAATTCTAGAATTGTTATGCTAATTTTCTATTCTAACGTCTATACATCGGGATTAGTTATTTTTCAGTTTGCTAATTAAATAAACACAAATAAGTGATACTCTCCACCTATGTTGAGGGCATTATTATTAATTAAGGATGAGATGATGCTATAAATTCACTTTGATGGACACAAATTAAGTATATTTTATTTATGGATTTTGTTAACATGTGTCTTTAGGGCACATGTAATACATTGATAAATATATAATTTACATGGATACTCCTGCCGGAACATTTATAAATGCATATTTCACTTAAAATGTGTATTGATGAATATAAATGTGCATTGATAAATATGTTGGTAGAAATATATCATATAAAAAATATATTTATTAATATATTAACATGTATCCTTATGGACACATGTTAACAAAATCTTTTATTTATTATCACCCAACTATTCATCTTTCAATTTTCCTTTCCACACACTCTGTAAGCCCCCTGAATTTTCCGAATTATTTTTCGAATTTTCTAATGAATTATTTTCAATAATTCATTTCTATATAATTAATTTTCGATCATTAATGCTCTTTACCGTGACTTGGAATTCTAGAGCATCAGGGATGCCGGTATCTGGATACTTCCTTCTTGGAGTTTGTAGTAGACGAGATTATCTTCATTTTGATATATCCTGTCCCACTTGAACTCCTTCTCTTGTGCTCCTTTTGTATCGCGCAACTTTGGGTCAACTTAGACCAATTAATCATTGATTAATTATTCCCACTTTTATTTTTGATCTTCGTTTGCACATTACCGTGACTTTTAATTTAGGAGCGCCAGACCAGTCGTTTTCTCAGAACCAACTTGTCATGCCTGATCTACTCAAGACGCTCTTCACCCATGACCTTCGTGTCCCACTCAGACACTCCATTTTGTGCTCCATTTCCTTCGCACAACTTTCGGTTCAATTTAGGCCAATTAATTATCTACCGTAAAATCTGATTTAACTTCTAATTTAATTTTCGGGCCGATATCGGTCCAATCCAGTCGACCCAAAATATGGCCCTGGCCTGTTTTGAGCCAACTATGCAGGTGCCACTTGCGTACCACAATTTCGATCTCCCTTGTGCTCCCATTCCATCCGTAATTTTAATTGGTTTAAATTATTAATTAATTAAATCTTGGCTTCGACTTTGTCCAAACTTGGCCCAACGTCCGACCCAGTTTGGCATGGACCCTACCATGACTGCCCATACACCCCACTGATGTTTTCCTATTTTTTTGCCTACTCGAAAATATAATTCTTTTATTTTATATTATTATCTCTTTTCTCTCTCTATATATATAAATATACCTACATGTATATATGTGTTACATCTCTCCTCTCACTCATGTGCACACACACAAGAAATCCTCCCCCCTATACTATCAGCCGACCTACTTTTCCTCACCTCTCTCTCTCTCTAAATATCTATAGCTCTCTCTCACTCTCTCTCTCTCTCTTTATATTATATATGTACACTCACACATATATTAATCCCCACCCTCTCCCCTTAGTCACCACAAACACACCACCCCCTACTCCTGTACGAGCAACACCCCTACCATCATCTAACACATCTCTCTCCCTCTCTCTACTTCTCTCTCATTAATATCTAATTCTCTCTCTCTTTCTTCAATAACACTCACACTCCACCCTCACCATCACCACCATGCCGACAGCCCCATGGCTTGGCCGAGCTCCCTCCGAACTCCACCTCAGCCACCCCCTGGCCGAGAGCCTCCCCGAGCTCCTTCCTCCTCCTCCCGACTTCACCATCCTCACCATCATCTTCTCTTTCTTCTTAGTCTTCTTCTTCTTCTTCTTCTTCAAAAGAAGAACACCAACACCACCATCACCATTCTCCTCCACCACCTCCACTCCACCGCCGAGCACCCCGCCGTCGCCGCCCTGTCGCATGCAGCTCGCCGCCCCACCGCGCGCCACCGCGCGTGGCAGCAACAGCAGCGGGCAGCAGCGCATGCAGCGCACGCAGCAGCAGCTGCTACAGCAGCAGCGCGCTCCGCCGCCGGCGAGCCCACCCCCGACCGTGCGCGACCCCGGCAAACTCCCCCGGGCCAGCGCCTCCTTCTCCGGCACGACGCATGGGCTATTCGTGCGTTTTGAACGGAATCCCGTCGACGCGTGCGCGGGAAAGTTTCAGAAATGGTGTTTCGGGACAGCGACTTCGTGCCGATTTTCTGGACAATCCGACCGTTGGATCGGCAATTTCTTCGCTCCGTCTCAATCTCGGTATATACCCCTTCATCCCTGTCAAATTTGAACCGTTAATTTCGTCGTTTGATACATCAAAACCGGCCACCAAGTTGATATTTTAATTTGTACTGTTTTTGGACAATTTCGTGACGCCAACTTCGCGGGTTCGTATCTTCGCCGTCGCAGCTTCGTTTTGTGCGCCGCCAGTTCCGTTGCACATCTGGTATAACCCTCTTCCTGCCCCCTTTAGATTTCATTTTAGTTTGAGCTTGTTAGATCGGTCGAATTCGACGCCAAAGTTGGCCGTTTGAATTCTTAGTATTGCACTTGTAAAATTCTATTTTTGAACCCGGGACTCCGGATTCAATTTCTGACACCACCAGTAGACTCATGGCGTCGTTCTGGTATATTTTCATATAAAGTTTGCTTGATTTGGAGAACGTGGGCCTTGGCACGCATTTCGGTACAAAGCGGGTCCCACTTTCTGAGTCAACGGGACTTTTTGACGCCGGCTCATCGGAATCCAATTTCGGATATACCGTTGAGTTCGTATCGTCATTCTGGACTCGTTGACATATAATTTGCTGAGTTTTGAAGACATTTGCTCCGACACGCATTTCCGTACAAACCGGATTCCAAATGTCCGCGTCAATGGACCAATTTGAGATCGGGTCAACGGAATCCAATTCTGGATATACCGTTGGGTTCGTATCATCATTCTGGATTCGTGGACGTATAATTTGTTAGATTTTGTGCACTTTTATTTAGGCACATTTTTCGGTGCAAAGTGTATCCAACGGCGGACATCATTTTGGTCCAAAATTACTGTTTTGCCCGTGTCCAAATTGGACTTTTGGACAGGCTATCCTAGCTGATTTGACCATTCTGGACACGTTGGTGATGTTAGTTTCATCATCCGACAACATCTGTATATTTCTTCCCTTTTTGTGTCACCCTATTATTATAATATTTTCTCCTTTTGGTTGTTTTAGAGACCCGTCGATTTCAGTGATTTCTAAATCACTGAAATTCATAAGTTGACCTTGTAGAGGTTTATAGAGACTAGCTTGACCATGGTTGACTACTTTGACTAGACGTCGAAGTAGAGTCAACATTTGACCTAGGTTAGACTAGTTTTGACCCTGGTTGACCACAGTTGACTATTTTGACCAAAGTCAACCGGAAGTCAACCGTATCCTAGGATTGACCAAAACTTGACCGAAGTTGACCAGTTGACCAAAGTCAACTGTACGTCAACCTTGACCCAGTTTGTCATAGTTTGTCTTAGTTTGACCTAGATGTTAGTATATCTTTTGACCCTGATCAGCTCTTGTATTATTTTATCTTTAGGTCTGTGGCTTTACTCTGAACCCTGATTCATATTGACAGCAGGACCCCAGGCGAGTACATTCTCTGATAACTTATTTCCAATTTATGATAACTGTTATGATTCATGTACTTAGTGTTGATATGCTTATTCCTGACACATGGTTCTCACGGATTGGTATTCTTGGATCCCGACGAGAGATATTTCTCCTTCTTAGGTTGGGATGTATTGTGCAAGCACCCTTGTAGCTCTTGCTCGATATGTGGTCACTGATTCTAGAGAAGGTTCGCGACCTTCTCATTAGAATCCCGTGCAGTGACGTGTCCTGTTTGGATCCATTCTACCAGTTGGGGTAGGGGGAGTAGTAGCGTATGCCTGTGATCATATCCCCTTGTATTCTTGAATAGTGTGAGTCATATACCGCACTTATGACTTGCCAGGCCGATTCTTGACAGTTATCCAAGCCGATCACAAGTTGAAACTACTACTCACACACATTGGACATATGGCTTACCTTGATTTGTGTACATACCATGATTCAGTTCTACTTTCTTGTTCTAGCTTAGCTCTACAGCTTACAATGCCATGATACATACATACATGTATACTCCATGATTCATTGTATATGCTCTATTTACAGTCTTATAGCTTTTATTCTATCTTGAGATCTGTTATGAGATATATGTACTCGTTCCATCCTGACCGGATATGTTGACAAATTTTAGGAGTAGTTGTGCCCTCATTATTGGACTTCAGGATGTTGCTAGCTGAGGTGGATCTCACTATTCTTCTATGTGAGTTGCCTGGTAGTTATCCTTAGTTAGTCTTGTTGTTCCTTCTTTATTTTCTGTCTTATGATCATTGTAGATTCTAGTTGTTCTAGTGATATTGTTATTATTTCTTGTCTTATCTTCCTTAGTTTTCGTGATGTGACATGAGTACATTTCTAGTTATGGATTCATAGATGTTGTAGTTAGTATAGTATACTTGACAGCGTTCTACCGTCGATACCGCGGCGTAGGCTGGGCGTGGCCCACGTATTCATACCCGTATATCCGGGTGCGGGTCGTGACACACTCTTCTTCGTCCTATTCCTGTTCGGCTATTCCTCATCTCTACTATTATAATGATGCTTCAAAACGGTTCAAAAGTGAGTCGTCTAAACTGTGTATATCATCAACTATTTTTTTCTTTTTATTTTTTTAAATTAACTACATTTCTTATTTTCTGTATGGATAACGGAACCCCTCTTCTCACGTGAAAAAATAAAAACCACCATATAACAAAATATATTTAAATTAAAATTATGTTTAAACTAACTACATAATATTATCTAACCAAACACATATTCAAGATTTTAAAAAATAATTATAACAAATCATATTCAAATATATTCAAATTATGTTTTAAAATATTTTAATATAGTTTAAATTTTTATATATTTTATTAATATTATTATTGATTTTTTTATATGTGTAAAGCACGTGAACGTGCTAGTCTTCATAAAAATAAATAGGCTTAATTGCACTTTGCTACCCTCAACTATTCCGCTTTTCCAACTTGATACCCTAAACTTTTTTTTGTAACAAGTTGATACCTCAACTAATTTTTTTTTAACTTGATACCTAATTTTAAAAAAAAAATCCCAAAATGCCCTTATCCCTTCCCTCTTCCCTTCTCCCCTCCCCCACTCCGGCCACCCCCTCCGCTGAGCGGGGGTGGCCGGAGTGGGGGAGGGGGGTTGGGAGGAGGGGGGTAATTTTAATGTTTGAGCAGGGATATTTTCGTTCCAAATTTTTTTTGGATATCAACCTGTTATAAAAAAATAATTTAGGATATCAAGTTGAAAAAAAGGAATAGTTGAGGGTAACAAAGTGCAATTAAGCCAAATAAATAAAACGCGAGCGGTCAACAAGACACGACAACTGCCTTGCACGTACGCACCGAAGCATGGCGCCGTTTAACTATCTGGACACGTAACGTCCTTGCGTGAACCGCCGGCTGGAAACGCGATCGAGGCCATGCGCTGCGCGAGTTGTTAAAGGATTCGCGATGGCCCCGCAGGAGTTGTCGGCTGGACACGACAGCATGCCTATACGAGCCGCCGGCCGGACACAATGATGGCCCAATGCAAGCATTCGACAAGACACGACAACTGCCTTGCACGTACGCACCGGTCGCACATGTAATAGCCCTCTGCATGTCGGCCTCTCTCATATGTAACGCCACCCGCAAAAATTCCAGTGATTATGCCATTGCTTGCGTTTGGTAATTCAAACGGAAGACAAAAACCACATAAATGTTTGATTTTTACAACCTTAAGAACAATTTTTTAACATTTGTTTTAGTTGCTTTTTTTTTAACATCAAAGAGTAATATAATATCAGTTTTTACCGTAAATTAGGACATTAGTATTATGTGCACAACAGAATCTATAGAGTAGTTACAGATGTCTGGTTGTCATACCATCTATTATTGACCTAAAATTTTGTATATATATTCTGTATAGTTTACGATACTGCTACACGCATCATTTTTAAGAATACAATTATTTTTTTCACAATAATACTAGTTCGAAAGTAATATACACGATAGCTGGTATTTTTCAAATTATTGAAGACTTCTACACAACACATTTTACTAGCAGATACATAATATTGTCGCATAATTCCTAAAAAATTACTGAGTTCTAAGGATATAAGGACAAATTGGTACCATATTAAAATTTTGAGCGAGTGAAATAAGAAATATCTTTCTGTAATCTCTAGTATAGAGAAATATAAGTTCGTCTAGAGAACCATAAGGTCGTCGTCTAGATAGATTTTCTAGTTATTAACTAAGAATATACGTTATTCACATTGGAAATGTCGAGTCAAATACTAGCATAAGTCATAAGCGCAATCTTAAGGGTCCATTGTGAAATAAAAGTCAAATGATCTTATAACATTTAAACAATGACATAATCGACTGAGACGTACACCCCGAAATAATAATGATGAGAATAAACATAACAAATTCTTGTAGTAAACAACGACATATCTAATTGACAACTATGTGCCCTCAACGATAGGTTTGTTTAAAAACTATCAACCATGAATATTGTATTTAAATAATCAGTATTTTAGTTTTATTTATTTCGAATTATATTTTTTCGGATTTTTATGACTTGTGTTGGTATTATTTGGAATGATAGTTTTTACATCTATATCTTATAAAAAATAATTCTATGGGTTTATTCATTCAACATTCAACATATGAGGTATAGTTGGAAGCTTCCATGAATCACAATACGCATACAACTCACTCTTCATGATAATATGAGGATAATATATGCATAAATGTATAGGCAAAATAAAGTACTATGGTGAGGTGTAATATTCAAATGTATTGGAGGTTTTTTTTTTTTTTTTTTTAATTGATATAAGAACAAAATATAATATATTTTTGAGAGAAATAATTCTATAGATGTGCAAGCATCTTGTAAATGCAAGCATCCTCGAGATGTTAATGGAGACATCTTGAAGTATGTCTTTGCGTATTGTTCGATGAGATTTTTTTCCACCGTGTTTTTTCTTGGAAAGATTTTTAAGGAGGCACCCATTTGGATTCCTGAATAATCAAAATATTATTGTACTTCTTTTCTTTTGCTATTTTTTTTTTCCAAAGATGAGTGTTTTATTATAAAAGTTTTTAGTGAGACAATGATTAAAGTGGACATCTAAGGGAGACTATATGATTTGTGGATAAATTCAATTGTTGATGCTCTTATCTTTTTAACAACAAAAATTTTTCTAGATCGGCAAATTGAAAATAACGACACAATTTTAACAAAAAAATTTAGAAAACAATACCAATATTCACCAAATGGACAACCAGTATGTTTCGCAGAAATACAACACTTTGATTTATTTTGATTTTTTCACTTTATGGTTTAGTTGTGTTGGGCTACCTAAATATGAGTTTTCTCTACTCTCTTCTGTATCCCCATCAACACAGAAAGGAACAAAGATTCATCTTTGTTATTAAGGATCGTAGCGGGTTGGAAGATCGAATCCATAAAGAGATGTCTGCTTCATGATCCGTCAAACCAAGACAATGGATTCAGGTACGCTTTCGAATTTAGTTTGTTCATATATCTCATGAATCAACATGCACAATAATTCTAACATATATGATTTGTGGATAAATTCAAATGTGGATGCTCTTATCTTTTCAACAAGAGAAAATTTTCTAGATCGAAGTTCGGTAAATTGAAAATAACGACACATATTTTAACAAATTTTAGAAAACAAGACCATTCACCAAATGGACAGCCAGTTTGTTTTGCAGAAATACAACAGTTTGATTTATTTTGGTTTTGTTTTTTTCCCAATTTTTTCATTATTTTTTTTTCACTTTATTTTTTTCATCAAATACAACATAATATTACATCAAATTTTTTTCTTTCCTTCCTTTCCTATGACATATATTTGTTTCCTACTATAAATTCTAAATTTCTAATACAATGATACAAAATAACGATATTCCATGTACAAAAATCCAAGATAATTTTACATTGATATAAATAAAAAATGTAATAAAATTTTATTTTTACTAAATGATATTTTATCTCTGATACAATAGTACAAAAATCTCATCTAGACCCCGACAAATCACATTAATTAATCTTCCCCCACAACAAAATTAATTTCTCTATCTTCTCGCAACATTTAAAACCACATTTAAACCTCCACCTAAAAAAATACTTGTGCTTATTCTGTGGTACAAGTTAGTGTATTTATTTTATATATTAATTATTTGTGCCCATTTGTGGTGCACATTTTTACATGGAGAGTGTGTTTTGCTTGAATATTAGTTTATATATTAATCTGATATATACTTAAGCTATAAGCTATTGGTAATTATAAAAGAAGGGGGGCTTCTTTTTATAAATTAGAAGGGGGTTTATAAAAAAAAATGATGCACACATGTGAACTTAATTGGGCCATAGCATATGGCAGATATTTTTTGTTTTTTTTTTTGCGGTTTTGATTTTTTTTTTTCCGTTTGGTTTTTTTTGTTTAGTTTACATGGGTGAATCTTAAAAAAAAAAAAAATCAAAATTAACCAATTCCCAAAGACAACTAAACCAAGGAAAATAAATTATAAAAAAAACTGTTGCATTTCCGTCAAGCTTATTGACGAAAATTGTACATGTCCAATTTTCGCGAAATGTCTTGGTTTTGAAATTGTGTGAAAAATGTGTCATTCTTTCCAATTTTGACGGACTTCGACATCCTACAGAAAATTTTTTCTTTCTAAAAGGACCCTTATCATATTCATTTCTTATATATAATCATAATAAAGAGAAGCCTAGCGGGATTAATCCGGCTACAAAATTCCTCTTTTTCCTCATATTTTTATACATTGTACAGATAATTTTCTTGTTTTGTATAGTTAAAGTTGTTTGCTAAAAAAAAAAAAAAAAAAAAATCTCTCCCTAATATTATAAAAATAAGCCTTCCTAGCCATATATATATCAACTACCATTTACTAAAAATTACCTTTCTCGTTTTCTTCTGTACAAATATATATATTTAAAAACTAAAATTTTAAAAAATAATATTATAATCTATTCTACTATACCTATTCTACTATATAATAGGAAAACTTAGATGGTGAAACTTTTGAATTCCGAAAATACCCTTACATACTTATACTAATTAAAAATAGTTCATTAATTTTAATAAGGACAACTTAGTAATTAGGAAGACTACCATTTGATCTTCCTAAATAGTCTTCCTAAACTAATTAAGAAATGTTAAAATACGTGCAAGGCACGTGCACATATGCTAGTATATTTAAATTGTTTAGTAAATTTCACTTCAAACGTATTTAAATATTTGACTATTTTGAACAAATATCATACAAATATTTATTTCACGTCTAAGTCTAAAAACATGTCACGATCCGCTCCCGAATAATCGGATACGAGTCGGACACGCCCACCCAGCCTGTTTACTAAATCATTTTTTTTACAACTGAAACAAAAATAATTCTTTTAACAAATGGACTAAGCCCAACGGCCTAGCCATTTTCCCCAGCCCACTGTACTAATTTTACTGCTAACTTAACAAAATTTTAACAGTTTTAATAAGCCCAACCTTCTGGCCCACAAGACCCGGCCTAACTCACTGTTTAATCAATTAAAACCTTAATTCTTTAAATTCAACTACCAGCCCACACATTCTCTCCAGACCCGGCCCATCAAAACCAAATATCTACCCACTCCTTCTTCTCTCTCCTCTCAGTTCACTCAACCGACAGAACTCTGGATTCTTCTCCCCACTTCGTCTTCTTCACCCCCTAGCTCGTCTGAACCCTAAAAAAAACCTTCCATGGCCGCAGCCCAGCCTCTATAGGTTCTCCCATAGGTCTACTTCCTCTCCTTCGTTTCCAGCCCTTTCTTCTTCCCTCTGTAACCCTAGATCTAGGTCACCTTCTCCAGCCGACTCTTCCTTCTCTCCCGACTGTGTCTCACCGAAACCCTAGCTAAGCTTTCTTCTACAACTCCATAGGAAAACCCTAGATGAAACCCTCTTCTGAAACCCTATTCTAGGTTCTTCTTCTCCAGCCGACCGACTTCTCCTCCTCAGCCTTGGTCGAAACCCTAACTCCTTAGCCTTCACTATCTTCTTCCCCACTTCGTCTTCCTCCTTCAGCCCGAAAACCCTAACCCTAAATATTTCTCCCAGAACTTCCCAAAACCCTAGATTCTAAAAGTAAGCAAGAAGAGACGGGAAAGGAGTTCTTCCTGTATTCTTTTTCTTTCCCTCTTTCTTTCTTTTCGTCCTCCTCTTCTTCTTGATGTTGGCGGCGCGCTTTTCATCCGGTCCCGCCGCGCGCTTTTCATCCGGTCCCGCCGCGCGCCTGCCGCTCCCGTGCAACCGCGACCGCGACCGCGACCGCCTCTCCTCCTCCTCCTTCAAACCCTCTGCTCTTCTCCAACCCACACCGACGTTCGGCAGCTCCGGAAAAAAGAAGCAATTTTTACTTCGGCAACCGCAGAAGGGAGTTCTCTCGATGTCATCTTCCCGATGTGACTCCGGTTCTCCCATTAGGTGCGTGCTTTCCCGTTTGTCGTCTTGTTTGGTCTATGGGAACAGACATTACGTCGAACACTTTGGCTTCCTAGGACCTTTATGTGATTGGAATAAGTTAGTTGATCGTTGGTAAAAGATAGCGCCGAACACGACACGGGAACACGGACGGACATTGATTTTGGAGCCTCCTACTTTATTTTGTAGTATCCGTAGTATTGATGTTGCGACCAACATGACACGGACACGGCCCCTTTTTTGTTTCCGGAATGCCTGTTCTTCTTTAAGGTTCAGTTGCATTATTTTTCTAATACTGATTTAATTGCTTAATTTAGTTCGTTAATGGTCGGTCTATAGTGAGTCTTAGACTCTTGTTTGTTTTATATTCTTTTAATATAAGAACATGCTTAATGCTGTTTATGCCCAGTACAAGTCCTGAATTTTTTTTGAGTAAAAGACTATTTTTTTCCAAGGAAAATATTCTTTAAAAGTGGTACTAATATAGAGTATTTTGGAAACTTGATTCAACTTAAGAAGTTGCATTTTGAAGATCCAAACTTTGGAAACGACCATGTTTTTGGACTTTTGGTAGTATTTTTCAAAATTGCGTTTAAAAGAATACTAAGAATAGTATGCCTAGGCTACTAGTTGTTAGGCTCCGTCCTTGAAGCTTTATTGATGTTCCATCTTTCACGGCAGTTCTTATTGTTTTGTGAAGGTCCATATTGGGATATAACACATTTTATAGGAACTAATATATGGTATCCGATTTTAGTTTTTGGTCGACGGAGTGTGAGCTTGAAGCTATTTAACTGTATTATAGTCATGCATGCAACAATTTCTCCTATGGTTCAACTTTAAGAACAAGGCACCGATGCTTATGTTGCACGGACACAAATACTGCACGATATAATACATACACTGCAATGCAGACATATCATTTAATTTGGCGTGTTTAGTGTAGTACTGGGGTGTCTGTTTGTCCAATACGTGTATGACAGGACACCGAGTTTGAAATAGTTTGTGCTTCCTAGCACCCATCACAAACCATGTCAAGTATAGCAAATTAGTGACATTATTAAGCAGAACAATTGCATAGAGATGGCTATAGACTAACGGATGTCACATTTTTGGTAAGTAACTTGCCCTTTAATTATTAGAAATCCTAACTAAAATGCATCACCTTTTACTCCCACCCTATGTTGCAGGGATACCAATACTACACTACACGATGACAAACACCACACTGATATTGGCGTGTCCTAGTACATTTTGGCTGTTTGTGCTTGTGTCTCATACGTGTCTGTCATGACATGACACGGAGATGGCGCTGATGTTTGGAGTGTCCGTCCTTCCAGCTTCTGGTAGTCAATTCTTTAGGAAGGCCATCATTTTTATCATCTAAGCTTCTTGCAAGCAATCTGAATTGGATAATATTACACTATAATTTGCATTCTGTTTTTAATTCTTCATATTATTTCCACTTTAAGTAACATGAACTATTTGATTGCCATACTTTTTCACTTTTGGATTAATGTATTACAGATGTGAATGCAATTATATTTAGGAAATCATCTACCTCTTTGTCTAGACTATTTATAGTCTACCAGAACTTATAGGGTGCTCCTTGGTCACATGAGATTAAAATGCAAATCCAAAAGGTAGACCTACCTACTTGCCAACTGGACCTCTACGTTTTATGGCATGACCCTGTCATGCTCATAGCTACCTTGGCTAGGAATAAATAGAGGGTTGACATCATGTCGATAACCGGTCATAAAAACTTCATCAAATCCTTTATGGAACTTTCTTGTGCTCCATACATTGTGGAATGCGTGGATGATAATGACGAAGATGATGTAAGTAATAGGAACTACATACAACTAAAGCCTATATCAAAGTATATGATATACTGCTTGTGCTAAATTTTACTTCAATTCATCATCATGTGATGCAAACTTTTTCCATTACGAACCTTTTATTTACTCATTTAGATTCTTTTATTTGTTTGAACCAATAAGTTATCCACCAACTCATTTGATACCATATTCGTGTAGAGAGGATGATTTCCCGATCCATGGAGTCTCAAATGCAACCATCGGCATACTAGGAGGAGGTCAATTGGGTAAAATGATGTGCCAAGCTGCAAGTTGCATGGCAGTCAAAGTGATCATTTTGGATCCACTTGACAACTGTCCTGCAAGTGTTGTGTCTGATTATCATGTTATTGGAAGGTTTGATGACGGCGAGACTGTCCGTGAATTTGCGAAGAGGTGAATATTGTGTACACGAAATCCTCTAATAGTTTTCAATTTTTTTTTCTTCCATCCATAGTTCTATGCTTTTTTTTTTTCCTCTGTAGATGTCAGGTGCTAACTGTTGAAATTGAACATGTCGATGCTGATGCACTAGATAAACTTGAACAACAAGGAATTGACTGCCAACCTAAAGCTTCAACTATAAGGATAATCCAGGTTAGTAATGCTCTCTTAATAATCGTTTCTTTTCTTGACGTAGAAAGCATTTACAAGCACTAAAATTTTGAAATCATCTTGAAGTGCTTTCATATTTTAGAGATGACTTTCTAGTCAACTCAGTCAACGAAGAAGTCATGAAGGAAGGATTTGTCAGATGATTCATCGGAAATATAGATTTAAGTAGTCATAGGGGGGGATGCTGCTGGTCATAGAGCAATTCCACAAGAATATGCTGAGTCAACCCTTTAGAAGATCGCCTACTAAAGCCTATGTGTACAGCCCACGAGTGCAACCCCATTACATCATCCACTGCTTTGTGCAGTTACATTGACACTACTAAAGCCTATGTGTGCAGTTACATTAACTGTGGTAATACCTCTCACATCACTCGATACAAAGGCATCCAAATCTAAGTGAACTTCGAACAGTCATTACCAAATTTGCTGCTACTGCATCTTGTAGGTTAATCATAAGAAACGCTATATTTAACGAATCTAATTTGTTTAGAGTGAATGGAATATCCCGTAATCCTAAACTATAGTTCTAACTTGCATTGAATGATGCTTACATCAAATAACGGATGTTAAATTGCAATTTCAAAAAATTTATTTAGTATATGGAAGTACACATGATTGTATAGCGTACTACATTCTGGAAACATGCCTTTTGTTCTGCTAAAGCATTGTGAAGAAGCCTACCCCTGTCATATCTTGTACAATACCAAGTAACATTCACACTACAGTTTTTTGGTCCACAGGCCTAACATTCCACATTTTGGGTAACAATGTTCTTAACTATTTATCAAAGGTTTTAAGCATCAGATGGAACTGATATGTGTTATATTGGAATATATTGGAATTGTAGGGTACTAGGGTCTGAAACTACCAGCAACAGACCAATTCAAAACCACGGAAACCCCAGGAATTGTTGAAGTCAGATACTTATAGGAATGGTCTGAAGCTGAGTTTTTGAAGCTTGCTATTATATTCTTCGACAATGCAATGATGATTCAATCTTTGTAGCGTCTGCCCCATAAGTTCTCGTCCCCTGAAGCTTTGAAGGATCAAAATCTTCACTGTTGCTTTTTGGTAGGAAGAGTTTTGTTCAGTGTCCTCTCTAATATTGCATAATATTTGCTTGTTTAAAAAATAAAATACTCCTCTTGACACATCTTTTACTCTTATGTCTTCAAAAGGCTACCTGTTCTATTACCTATAATAATTATTATCATAATCACCATCAGTAAAATTTTGGTTTCCTAATTTTGGTTGTTAGGAAACAATATCTAGTGCTTTCAGTTTTTATATAAAATTTGAGATGGACTGTCCCGCTGAGCTTCATCTGTTTTAAATGTTATTGCAGGACAAGTATATTCAAAAGGTTCATTTTTCTCAGCATGGGATTCCACTTCCTGAGTTTATGCAGGTGATACATTGTTCTCTCATTTATACAAGAGTAATAATCTTGAAGTTTAAGTTTAAGGTATTTATCTTTGAAAGTTCTGTCACGGCAGATAGATAGTATAGCAAGTGCTGAGAGAGCTGGGAACTTGTTTGGTTATCCTTTGATGATTAAAAGTAAAAGACTGGCTTACGATGGGAGGGGAAATGCTGTTGTTCACAGTAAAGAGGAGCTTCCTTCTGCTGTTAGTGGTAAAATAATCACAGGCTTCACCTTCTTCCTTTTTAATTTGCTCACTCTGACTTACAAAGCTAGCGCAAAAGTTAAATCAGTTTTTATGTTTGGTCTAGAATTTTTTTCTTTTTGATTCTTTAAAGTTTTCTTTCTTTCAGGGATATGAAATCCTATTGGCATAAATCAACATATATTGTAACTTTCTTTATGTTTCTTATCTGTGTATATTTTTGAACATTAGACTTTTGAGCAAATGAACGACTAAGCCAAGTTTTGATTGCAATAACGATACAATTATTTTCACCTGAGTACTGAGTTTTATAAACCATGCTTACCTGCTTCACGACACCATATCTTAGACAAGGATGCTTTGAGTGCCCTCTTAGTGTTTCTCGGAGAAATTAATGTTTCATCTTTCCAGCCATTTTGGGACTATGTTGAATATATCTAGTCCATTTCCATATGTGCATTGCTGCTTCTTTTCTTTCTACTTCCTTTTAAGGATAAGTTGGTTAGAGATGTTATCCTACTGCGGTTCTTAACAAGTCATGTCTCCTTTTAGGTTTCTTACTTTTAGTAGATAAAAATCTAGTGACAATTGAAAGGCAAATTGTAAAGGTGCTACTAAGCCCTTTCTGTTAGGTGCTAATAAGCCCTTTCCATTTGGTGATGAGTTAGACCCTTTTACAAAAGGAGGTGAAGCTTTGAAGATATTATTTCACGTTTTATTGAGCTGATTTTTGTTTCTGATACTGCAGTTTTCACCCTCATAACGTGTATCAGCCACTGTTCTAAAATTCAGATATAGGCAGCACCTATTGTCACGCCCCGCTCCCGTAGGAGCGATCGTCCTCGCTAAGGCGTCATGCCGCACGAGCCTAGATTGCGCTCGTGCAAGGCGGGTTCCATAACGGCCGATTTCAACGGCTGCGACGGGGTCGTCGCACAGAAGTCCCAAGCAGAGACATTGAACACGCAGCGGAAATTTAGAACAAAACACAAGTTATTCAAAAGAAGCTCTTTATTGATATCGAAACAACGGTTACATTGGTGGCGCAAGGCCGAGATTACAATCACTCAAATTCACTCGTCTCACATTACAAATCACTCTGCTCTCTCTCCTCTCTCAATACTTGTCTCGAGCCAGCGGATGCTTCGGATAGGCGATGTCCATACATTATGTCCCATATAAGTCTTCGATTTCCATGCGGCCGCACGCTTCGAATCGCCAAGGAACTCCGTGCCTCGACGCATCCAAGCGAGCTCCGCGCCACGAGCTTCTACCTGCACCTGCACATGGAAACTGTGTGGGTGTCAGTACTCAACTGTACTGGTGGAGTGAGCTCCTCGTCCACCCATACAAAACCGACACGTTTATTTTACTTTGTGCGATACAAGCTCTTTTACGATTGTCTTTCTAGTCTTGCCTTAGGATCGATTTTAGGACCGACGTCTTGGTCTATTTTGTGTCTTTTAGACCGTTACCGTGCCTTGCACTAATAGTGTACTCATATTTTACCACTAGACCTTCCCGTTCCAATAACGTCAACTTATCGCCTCGTGCTTGCCTTTTGTGCCATACTCAGGGACGTAACGGCTCGGTCGTGCAATGAACTCGATTTGTGCTTTAGTATCACCGAGGCAGTGCCTCCTCGCTTAGTCTTGCCTATACTCGTGTTGTGACAACGCGACCATGCCTCACATCCCGAGGTCGTGCCCAGAAACTCAACATGACTTAACCAAACTTGTCCTACGGCCCTTCTCGACTTAACTCGCAACGACTAATCCGACTTGTGGAACCGATGTTGGGAACTCAAGCACGACGTCGTATCTCGTGCCGAAGCACGTGTCTTTACGTATAGCCGAATCGTATGCTTTATAATACTTTGGGTGCAACCGAGCACACATTTCACCATTCAACGCATACCGTGCATACACTTCCTTTGTTATGACCGACATCGTGCATGCGGATTCGCCGCTTAGCACGCCAATTATCTATATGAAAGGCCACTGGCATGACAAGCCATCGCGGACATAGCTCGGGTAGGCGGCGGGTCCTTCAGCGCAGGTAGCGAGCCCCGTTGAAATCCCCCGACTACCCACGCAATAAAAGCATGCGCTGCTATAACGTCTACCTCCTAGGATGACTTGGTCCGGTGCCCCGCGTATAACCAGTCTAGGCAGAAATCTTTGTCGACAAGGTGTCCAATGACCACGCACATACGAGACATCTAGACTCACGTAAATGCATGGCCTAATTTGTTGGTACGACTGGAACTATACTTAGCAACTCGTGCTCTGAACCACCCTTTGCATTACGTGCATCGGGACCGCGAGACTCCCAACCGAGGGACCGCCTCGAACTTCTTAACGTGGATAGAAACGCGAGACTCCCAACCGAGGGACCGTCTCGTATACTACTTTGAACTCGAAAGAACGACTACTACATAGCCTTCCAACTTGAACAAAACGTGCTCCTCAAGTGCCATAGACCGTGGCTAACTTTACATCGTGCCAACCGTGGCTCGTGCCTTCAACTGACTTACGTCCTACGCGACGCTATCACCCAAGTCATATGTTACATGACGGCCCTTGAGATCGTGGGACTATTTGACTTGACAACCGCAGAAAGAACGGGACGACACTTGGAATGACTTAGGTCGATCGGCATAACTTTGCCTAACTTCCTCAAGCCTACAACTTAACCCGAGGGACGAGCCAAGGCTATGCCAAGCCTTGCGCAGTGGAAACGTGCATGCTTTATCGAGCATTTACGCGGACGACGCCTATGACTTAGGCTAACTCCTCGTTTGTGTCGAATACCAACTTTTTCTTCTCCCAAGCCGCGGGACGAAGGAACGAGTGTCATTTTCAAAGCACGCTGAGCACCAACTCTAATCAGACCGTGGGACGTTTTTCATGTTCTAAACTCGATTCGATCCGTCGGGATAAATCCCTTTAGCTATGTGGATTCGTCTCTTTTATTATTAAGCCTACTTGTGCAAGTTGAAAACACACGAATTATTAAGTGAAGGCTGAGACGAGGCAATTTCACCGAAACTACCCCACCTGAGCGATGTCTTCGAGTCGCCGTTGTAAGGCCAAGTCCGAACGCCGTCGGCGTTTCGATTCCTCCGATTGACTTTGCGGGACGGGGCACTACACCTATGCACTAGGCGACCATGGGGTCCCTAGACACAAGTTGACGCCTAGCTGGAATTAGTCACTTGGTGTTCGGTGCCCGCCCGACTACCGCCTAACGACTTTTACAATCTTGGTATCATCAACAGTATATCAATATTTTATAGATACCTATAGCCGTCATCATCACCATCCAAGTCCAAGCCTTCTCCCATTAGAATGGGTCAGCTATGGAGCATGAGAAAGCTCCATACAAGATTTGACTAAGTTTTATGACCGGCTGTTGGCATGACGTCAACCCTCTATGTTAGCTATGAGCATGAGGTGGCTAGTTGGCATGGAACCTAGGTGGCTAGTTGGCATGCAGTTAAAACTTCCTTCTCGATTGCAGTGTAAGCTCATGCAATCAAAGAGCAACTTCCAAGGTTCTCCTAGACTATAACGAGTCTATATAAAGAGGTAAGATGATACATTACGCCAAAATAGTACAGTAATGACAATTCGAGTATTTTATAGATACTTATACAACCCGGAAAAGACAAAGGGCACGACCTCTGGAAACACAGTGATAGTTACAGTGCTACTTCATAACTGGTACAATAAATGAAGTAAGTAAACAGGAAAAATATATATTTCTTATTGGAAAAGATAACCCATCAATGTAGTTTCTTTAGTAGAAAAGTTTTTCCTTTACTATTATAAGTTAGTATGGTAAAGTCAGATGCAACTGAGCCCTTTAGTTAACTCTCCTAATACAGCACCAAGTACTCCAATGAATATGTTCCTAAGTTGATGTCTAGGAGCCATGGTCGCACCTATGAGTTGTAAGTGGCTCTTATTAATAATAGAAAGATTGTGGAGTATCCTTACCTATAATATAAAGCAGAATGGGTTTTTGGTCCGATCCATGTGCTTTGGTTCAACGATGATGAAAGGACTAAATTGCCCCCCTCTCTATAAGAGGGGGTTGTTCCAACGGCACCCCCGCCTCCAGCTTCTCTTGCACCGCACCTCCCTCCGCCGCCTCCGCTCCATCCTCGCCTACGCCGTCGTCGTCGGCCTCTTCCGCAACCCCTTCGTCGCAAGCAGCCTCCTCCACCGACATACAAATTCGGTCCCGACCGACGTACCAAAAGAAATGTTGACTCCAAATATGAACAATAGTGCCTTCGGTCCTTTTTAGAAATTATCATCAATGCTTTCCTACATAAATTCGTTGGGTGCAGTGCGACTGACTCAGATGACAGCTTCTTTAAAAATGTTCGGACCGTCTGACATGTTGTACTAAAACTGGACATCCTATGTAACAAAGTGTTTATAGCCTTCAAATGGATTTTGGAGCATGTAGATTGAAACTTCAATGGACGAGTAATTATTGTATCATCCATCCAAATATGTTGACAGCCAACATCAATAAAATTTTGTTGTACATGGAATTGCAAACATAAAAAAGCAACCCATAATTTCTTAGATCTAAGGCCTCATCTATCTATAATATAAAGCACAGTGAGTTTTTGGTCCATGTGCTGTGGTTCAACGATGATGAAAGGACTAAATTATCCCTCTCTATAAGAGAGGAGGAGGTCCCATGTTGGGTGCGGAGCAACCGGTTGTTCCAACGGCACCCCCGCCTCCAGCTCCTCTTGCACCGCCCCTCCCTCCGCCGCTTCCGCTCCATCCTCGCCCACGCCGTTGTCGTCGGCCTCTTCCGCAACCCCTTCGTCGCCAGCAGCTTCCTCCACCGCGCCGTCGACGCCGACCCTTCCTTCGCCGCCTCCCACTTCTCCGCCATGACCAACCCCAACCCCTTCTCCTTCAACACCGCCATTGCCATCTCCGCCGACCCACTCTCCATCTACTCCCAAATGCTCCACGGCTGCGTCCCTCCCGACTCCCACACCTTCTCTTCCTTGCTCAACACCGCCACCGCCGCCGTTGCCACCAGGTCGCTCCACGCACACACCCTCCAATTCGGATTCCGGTCCGACCCCTTCGTGCAGACCGTCCTGCTCACCGCCTACTCCCGACGCGGCTCCACCGACCACGCCCTGCGGGTGTTCGACGGAATGCCGCACAGGGACGTCGTCTCCTGGACCGCCGCCGTCTCGGGCCTCGCCGCCCTCAGACGCCCCGCGACGGCTCTGCGCGTCTTCGCCTCCATGAGGCCTCACGTCGCCCCGAACGCTGCTACCGTGGTCTTTGCCGTGTCCGCCTCCGCCGGGCTCGGGTCCCTAGCGCTGGCTCGGTGCCTGCACACCTACGTCGAGAAGGCCGGATTCGGAGGCCGCGTCTTCGTCCGGAACTCCCTGGCGCTGGCCTGGTGCCTGCACGCCTACGTCAAGAAGGCCGGGTTCGTGTCCGTGCCATGTGGCACGGGTTATCCACTAGTAATGAAATAAAACAGAGCTACATGATTTAGGTGTGGAGTTATGTTCAAGTGCATTGTTTAATAATTGTGCTTGCAATACTTCATGAAATATATGTGATTTAGGTTTAGAGTTGTATAAAAGTACCTGAACGAAAATTTGGGGCTGCATATAATATATTACTTATTCTGTTAATCCTATTTAGTAATTATTATGCATTCCTTTTTTCACTAGGAAGCACGGACAAACCAAAAATCTGATCCGTATTGTATTGGACACACCATTGACACGAAAATACATCAAACTACACTAGGACATTCCAAAATAGGTGCTGTGTCTGTGTCCTTATCGTGTCATGTCAGTGCAACGAAGCTCTTTCATTATATTGTGTTTATGTTTTGGGTACATATGTGCCGATTCTTGTTTGCAAATAAGATTGAGCTTGATGCTTATTGTTTCAAGTTAAGTGGATTTCCAGCCCTTAAACATTAATGCATGTTCATGATAATTACTATTTTTTTCTTTTCTTGCAGCATTGGGAGGATTTGACCGTGGCTTATATGTAGAGAAATGGACACCATTTGTGAAGGTTGACCTTAACTAATTTTGTCAATGCAATATCCAAATTCTATTTTATATTAGAGAATTATCAAATATATCAAGATAATTCAATGTGATATTCTGAAATCTGAGTCGGAGACTTTATTTTTACACGTTCTCATTCCTGTACTACATCTTTGGTTCCTGATAATTCTGTATTTTTTTTTGTTTAAAGGGATCTCTCTCTCTCTCTCCATTGTTTCTTTGGAAACTCTTAAAAAAACTTTTCTTAACTCTTCTCAATTTATTTGTCTTGAAACTCCTGTTGTTCAACTTTGTATTTGTGTCATTCTATGTCCCTCTTTCATGCTCCTTTTACTCCTATCAATTCGTTCTTTGAGAACTCCATTCAACTTTGTGGTCGTGTACAACATTTTACGTAACAAAGTAAAACTGATGCAATAGCAACTTAATTTTCTGATCTCTGTTTGTTTTAGGAGCTTGCTGTCATTGTTGCTAGGGGAAGAGATGGCTCAATTTCATGCTATCCTGTGGTTGAAACAATTCACAAGTAAGATCATACAATTCTATGGTTATGTAATAAACGGCATCAGTCTTTCTTCTGCTGTATTTCATCTTGCTAACATAAAATAACCTGGAGGGTAACCTCTTAGGGGTCCGTTCTTCTTTTCTATGCAGACTGATTTTCTTACTCACTGTTTTCTGATTTTCTGGTATTTTTAGGGATAACATCTGTCACATAGTAGAAGCTCCAGCTAATGTGCCTGGAAGGATAAAGGAACTTTCTGTTGATGTTGCTCAACAAGCTGTTAGTTCCTTGGAAGGTGCTGGCGTCTTTGCTGTAGAACTATTTTTAACAAAAGATGGGAAGGTTAGTCTTATTTTCTTACACATCCTGACTATGTCTTGTATATATATGCTTTTACACTTGTCCATTATTGTTCTTATGTGGGACACATTTCAATGTGAATTGATTGTACCTTATTTTTAATTAGGTTTTGCTGAATGAAGTAGCTCCTAGACCTCACAACAGTGGCCATCATACAATTGAATCTTGCTATACCTCCCAATATGAGCAACATCTGCGAGCAATCATTGGTCTTCCACTCGGAGATACAACAATGAAAACTCCAGCTGCGATCATGTACAACATACTGGGGGAAGATGAGGTAATGTTTTTCTTACACTATCTGTCTTCATTTACACTGATTTGCCTGTTCAGATCTACATTTGGGTCTGTTTGGTAAACGGTAAGTGTAGGAGAATTTGGATTGCATTTTCTTGTCCATTGCAATTCCAAAAATGTGTTTGGTTTGTTAATAATAGTAAATGTTAATTAAATTCTTTATAATTACAAGATACTAGTAATAATTGTTAATCATATTAATTAATAATTAATTACTATAAGTATATCTTAATATTAAATAATAATTAAATTATCAGGCTTAATTGATAACTAATTATTAATATTATGTCTTTAAACAATTATTTAATTTATGTTAAACAATTACTGTAAATATAATTAGTATTATTATTTAACTATCTTAATTACTTGTTGTTAATAATTAACTATCTTAATTACTTGTTGTTAATTTTAATTAAATATCTTATAATTATTTTATAAATTGAATATTATTTATTTGTTGTTATTAATAGTATTCAATTACTTACCATTGTTTATCCTCTTCTTTGGAGTGGATGTTAAAAGTTGAAAGTGAAGGGAACAAAGCGGGGACAAGAATTTGTATTGCAATGATGGCATGGACTTTTCTCTCCAAACCAAACAATAGATTTTGAAAAACTCCACTTTCCAAGATTTTGTACTTTCCACTCCCACTTTCAAGTTACCAAACAGGAAATGTTGATTCAAAGAAACGTCTTTATCTGGCTTCTTCAGACAACATCCTTGCCTCTTTTTTGTTTTTTGTTCAGTAAACAGATTCAACACTGAAGAATTTCCACTCAAAATGTTGTTGAGAGATAAAGATGAAAGTGGGATTGTCCCCCATTAATTAACCATTGGAACATACTAGTTAACTGAGCATTGGGATTATGCAAAATTGAGGCAGATGTAAAGTAATTCATTATTTTTCAGTTACTTTGATTCACATATTTCTTTCTACCTTGCAAATACTAATCAGGAGTTGACAGAGTAAAAGCACCTCATATATTTAGCTTATTAAGGCTAGAATTTTCCAGTATTGTGTTCGAACAAAACAAAAGAACTGAGGGTAGCAGATGATAAATTGGGACGGATCAACAACTGAATAACCCTTTTTCAATAAAACACTGGAATATGCAAGCTTGTTCTTTGAGTAGTAGCATTGGATTTGTGATTTTATGGCATTGAGGTGCGGGTATAATCCTCCTGATCGTGAATGCTTGGGTATGAAGTTCACCCTAAATGAAATCCAGGTAGCAAGTTAAGACCTATCCTAGTGGGATGCTGGTGATTCAATCCTGTCCATTCTATAATAAACACGAATGAAGGAAATGGACTTATGTGTAGTTGACCCAAATATCTAGGGTAAAGACGGGATAAACACTTTTTTCTTTCTTAATCCTATTTATCTATTTGACCCAAATATTTTGAGGATTCCTCTTGACTGCGTGAGCTTAAAATGCAGATCCAAAGGAAGGTCTACCAAACTTCTAACTGTCCGCCTAGGTTTTATGGAATGACCCTATCATGCTTATATCTTCTTTGGGTTGGAATTTGGCACCGACATAGAGGGTCGTCGTCGGATCAAAATCAGATTATAAAAATCTCCATCAAATTTTTTATGGAACTTTCTTATGCTCCAAAGCCGACACCATTTTGATGGGAGTTGATTTGGACAGGGATGGTGATGATGATTATCCTCTTTCTACTCTTTCATGTGTTTGTTTTTTAGAACTCTGATCTCAGAAATACCATATTCTGTATTATTCATCCTTAATATCCGCTTACCTAACTAGCTGTTTATTGTTGTTCACTTTTATAGATGTCATAGTCAAGGTCTAGAGTTTCTATCTCCTTTACAAGTGCTTTGGGTATTGTTTTTACTTTTTGAATTTTTTCACTTACCATTTATATCTAGTTTCCTTAATTCTAACTTTCTGTAATCAACTTGCTATTTATTTCTTTGTTTTGCTATCAATATGGATGTTATTTACTAATTTAACCTATCTATGAATTTGAAGTTCACAATACGGAATCATTTAATGATTTTTTTAATGGCCTTCTTTTAGGGAGAACCAGGGTTCTGTTTGGCTAACCAGCTGATTAGTAGGGCATTAAGTGTACCTGGAGCTAGCGTTCATTGGTATGGCAAAACAGGTGAGAAAGACGGAGATATGCTCATTTTATTATTGTAGAAAGCTTGATTTCTGCTTGGGTTTTCATGACAACTGGATATATCAATCTTGTAGAAATGCGGAAGCAACGGAAGATGGGCCATATTACTATTGTAGGTCCTTCAATGAATATTGTCAAAGCTCGTCTGGATCAAATATTGAAAAATGAAAATTTGGGAGGACATACTGCAGGTTGGTTGATGATAGCTTTTATTTTCCTAAACGAGTTGAAGAAAGTCGTGCTTTACTACATTTCCAATATCAAGATTATCCACTTCATTGAATTTCTTTATTTACAACATCAACATGCAAGTTCTATCTATTGTCATAACATCCAAGGATTTTTGGCTCTTGTATAATATTGTTTATTCATAAGCATAATGGAGACCGATGGTATTGACCTGTTTCTGTTCCTTGGTCATCAGTTGCTGTCTCATTTTGTTTCTATTTTCTAAATAGCTTTCTTTTTCAACTTGCTTTTCTATATTAATTCCTATTGGTAGTATTTCCGAAGAAATACAAATTATCAAGGAACATGTGGAACTTCTATTTCAAAATAAATCCCATACTACAACTTGCCTTGTAGATCTACATGATAGTCGATATAAAGTTTAGTTTACTATAGCTAAGAATATGATAGCATCTTAAATAAAGTGTCCTTATTGTAATAAAATAAAATTGTGATTGGGTGCAGTAACTCCACAAGTTGCTGTTATAATGGGTTCCGATTCAGATCTTCCTGTGATGAAGGACGCTGCAGAGGTTTTGAAGAATTTTAATGTGCCATTTGAGGTTGTCCTATTCCTGTTTCAGTAACTGTTTTATGGATAAATACGAAGGATGTTTGTATCAACCTAGATTTCTTACATAAACGCCACTGTTAATAAAAAATTTCAGCTAACAATTGTTTCGGCACACCGGACACCTGAGAGGATGTACTCTTTTTCGTTATCTGCCAAGGAAAGAGGAATCCAAGTCATTATTGCTGGTGCTGGTGGTGCAGCACATTTACCAGGTTTGTTCCTCTGAATATTGGTAGTCTATCACTGTTTACAACTTAAGATGTTATTGATCTCACCTTGAGAAGGTTTCATTTTCCAGGCATGGTGGCTTCATTGACCCCGTTACCTGTTATAGGCGTCCCAATACGAACTTCGTCTCTAGATGGAGTTGACTCACTTTTGTCAATTGTGCAGGTGCGTAATGTTATTACCCTTATCTGTTAGGTATTAGAAAGTAGCCTGAAATATGACATGTGTAAAAAGTTCCATATGTTGATTACTTGAGAAGACTATGCTAATATGTTGTTGAATGAACATGAATCTAATGGTTGTTGCCACAGCAAAATGAACTTGGACTCTCTGGTTGATTAGAAGAATTAGCATGTCTACTTTGTTTTACATTGTAGGTATAGCAAGTATAGGTGTGATGAATTCAAGTTGATATGATCATAACAATAAAGCTACAGTGAAAACATGTGTGTTTATAGGGTTAGTGATATGCTTACTGCTTGTTTTATCTAGTTTCTTGGGAAGTATCTAAATAGTCCAGCAGATGAAGTTAGGGTTTTAGGTCATTTCTCGAGTCTTTCGATTAAGCTCCATTTCTTCAACAGGGTTTCTCCTTCCTCTCCATATCAACAGAAGTCTTACCCTTCTAATCTGTTTAGAAGTATGAGGTTAAGGTTTTTGGTGATTACTAAGTTCTTAGATTAAGGTGTGTTTGCCTTTTATTTTATTTCCCTTGGATTTTCTTCATCTCTCCGTATGATGCCTGAGAAAGAAGTCACATAACATCAAGTTTCTTTCTAAGATGATGAAGGTTTTATTGCTACTTGAGCTCTTAAGTCAAGTTGCACTTGCCTTTCAGTTTCTTCCATTAGGTTTTCTTGTGTCCTTATCATGCTATAACCTGGCTTTCCATTAAATATTGTTCTCTCTCAGGTTTTGCATACTTTTCTTTTGTTGCTGCTAAACGTTTTCACAAGAATAACCTGCTAAAGAGTTATGTAAGAATTTCTCTAGCTTTATTCCCATAGATTTTTGTCTAGATGCAAAACTTGGCAACTTCATCTTGTATGACAATAGTGCACAAACCTCGCACAGCTATCTTCTTTAACTTATCCTAGCAAATCAAGTTGTGGTTACATATCCACACAAACAAACAAATAAAGAAGAGTAATAAGTAGGAAATCTCCCTGACGTTTTCTAGTTTGGTAGCTTACCCTCCTAACATTAGTTCCTGGGCATAGAGAGTCCTCGTCATCCAACTTTTAGTGAACCTGTTAGTTTCGAAGTGTCAAATCACAATGATATCCCTGCTTTGAGTATTTCAATCTATAAACACTTATGAGTTGTGAAAGAAACTCTCTCCCTCCCAATCACCATGCTAGTATCCCTCCTTCCTACCCACAACGGTGGCCAGCGGCCTTGCTGCTGGAAATCCCTCTTGCACCCTCCCATCCCTCAACTCCATCCCCCCCCCCCTCCTCCCTCTTTTCCCTCTCTCTAGACCCACTCCCTCTTTTGGTCACTTTCTTGCAATCTGTGAGGTTGGGCAAGGAGGTATCATCAGTGCTGGCCGTCGCCAGCAAAGAGGGGGGGGGGGGGGGGGAAGATTGAGAAATGTGGGTTTGGTAGGGTTGCCTGCTAACTAGTAACTATACAATAAAGAATGTATATATACACAACTTATTGATCTTGTTGCAAACACATGATACGAGATTTTAGAGGTATGACCTCTACCTGCTGACTACATCTAAGCTGCCATGTTAATTTGTTGGTATCGCCCAGCTAATCACTAACTAAAAGTTATTGGAGCAGCGCTCCACTGTCCTGACTATCTATGCTGTACTTTTTTGGTGCAATTCGATATTTAAGAACTTCCTCCTCTGAAGAAATAATACAGCAAATGTAAACAATATTTAAGAACAAAAAATGAAATATTTTTTGTGGAGGGATATAACATAAGGTGCTCTATATGGTTCATGTGAAAATGATCGCAAACTTTGGAAGCACTATGTTTTTTCATGAACTATATAGAAGTTTGGAGATTTCTTTGGAAGTACCTTGTCGACTTCATAATCATGAAGAGAATTTGAGAATCATGGGGTTAACCCGGATCTTCAGGTTTAAGCCTTTGTATCAAATTATCAATGTTAAAGATCAACATTGTTTGCCCTTCACGCTGGCATAAAGCAAGTTGTATTATCATTTACCTTGACCTGAGTTGGTATTCTTATGAAGATTTTATAGGCTGGCCTTGAAAATGAGTAAAAAAGAGAGTTAGAACTTTCCCTGCTCGGCATTTATATTACACATCATTTAGTGCACTACTCCCTGACTTATCAAGTTTCAATTGGCTTCACGGATAAAAGTAAAACATTGGATGATTTATTACTGGATACATGGATATGTTGGACCATTTTAATAGTAGAAATAACAGTGAAAGGAAGCTTCGGTGAAATAAGGGAAAGCTTGCAGATAATACGACACTGTAATTTAGAGTCTTAGACTTGATCTACTGTCTCTCTTAACACCTACTGCCTACTCAGACCATGATAAACACAAGTCTACCATCTACTCAGACCATGATAAACACAAGTCTACCATCTACTTTTCCTAGTATCCCAACAATAACAAGAGTACAAGTTAAGATTAACTCCATCAGGTTCAAGTATGTGGTTGGAGCAATAACACTATATATATATATATATATATATAGATTTATTTGTTAAGATGTTAATGGTATAATAAACCTCGCATTCGTTGCGAGAACTATTTGTAACACATGATAGTTACAAGTTCCATGGTTATTGATTTCACATTGGTTCTGGTGAATGTCTATTTTTATCTCTCTCGACCAGAGTTTCTAACTTTAAAATTGACACAGTTTCTTTCATACACGTAATGTCCATTAAGGCCTCGTTTGGTTCACGGAAAGGAAATGAATTCCTTTGTATTTTCCATGGGAAGGGGAAAGTAGGATTCCTGTCACATTTTCTTTCCGTTGTTTCGTAAAACAAGGAAACTACCTAGGAAAGGAAAGCAAAATATAACAATGTTCCAATAATATCCTTACCTTTTAAAATAAAAATAATATTATAAAAAATAACATTAATGGTAAAATAAGCAATGACACATGGTTACTTTTGTCATAACTTTTGTAATAAATGTTGGGAAAGGAGGAGGGAAAATGAATCCCGTGGGTTTTGAGTGGAACCATATTCCCACCAATTTTCCCCTTGTCAGGAAATTGATTTCCAAGTTTGTGGCTACCAAACAAAGGAAAGGAACAACTTTCCTTTCTTGGTTCCTTAAATCCGTGAACCAAACGAGGCCTAAGTGTAATTATTTGTTTGTTTGTTATTGCATATAAGTGGCGTTGGTTTTCTTTTCTCTATTTGATGTTTTAGAATGTTCCAAGTTTCTACAAAGTTGTCCTGTCTCGGTTAATAGTAAGGCTCCACCATCAGTCCTAGATTCCTTTTATGTTACATTAAAAAAAAACTTAGTTATTTAGCTTTAAGATATTTGTTCAATCTCGGAATCATCGCTGTTTTATCTTTTGACCACTCGTATAGATGGGATGCCATTCCTTTTCACTTTGTCAATGTGTCATAAAAATGAATTCAATCCCCTATAGAAGATTTTATCATCCAAAATAGAGAGCTGGTACAGACAGAACTTGGGTCCAACGATGAGAAAGGGCAAAAACTTAAAAAAATTATACCTCGTATTTGTTTTCAGCAAAAGGTTATGCTGGGTTGGATGGTGGTGTTGAGGATATGGTGGTTCCCAAGGTCATGCTTTTGATCCATCCTTCAGCTTTAAAAACTTGTCAGTTCTTTAACAGAGTTTTCTTATCCTACATTGCTGACCCAGTTCTGATGGGGGAAGACATGAATGGTGATGGCGCTGGTGTTGAGTTGACCAGCCATGTAGGATTCTTTTTCTTGTAACCAAATGTCAAGCTTGCCTAATTGTGTGAGATTATAATGTTCCACATTAATTATACAAAAGGATGTGTACCTGAAGACCTTATTTTTACCAGCTCTATATTCTGCGTGAATTATACAAGATGACTGATAGAAACTTGACAATCAGGCAGCCTTTAAAAAAGAGGCAATTTTTTTTAAAAAAAAAGTATGAGATCACTTTGGTATATGTTATTATGTTACTGCCACTTAGCAAAGTAAAGTTTTAGTACTCTTAGCTTATGCATACAGGGGTAAGGCTGCCTACATCTTGACCCTTCCCGGGACCTTGCATAAGTGGGTTCCCCGGGACCCTGAGACACCTTTTATGCATCAGCAGCTATACGCATTATTTTCTTCATGTCTATTTACCTTTTGTGCTCTTCGGTGTCAAGTTACTGGTTCCTTCTTGACGTCGTCAAAATGTTGTGTTTTTGAGCTTGTTTTGACCAGTCTTACTGAAAGTCTTCAGTTGTAGAGAATTTGGCGAATTTATTTATGCAAGTTCATGTGAAATGTGAAACTTGCAACCTGGTAAATAAGTAACTTGAAGACTTATGATATAAAGATGTGATCTACATGGTAAAGTTATTCTATTTTTTCTTTTAGCTATGTACAAAATGCATGCATCGTCATTTTACGATATTGTAGCTGATGGATAATCTCGTCTTCGTGGCAATTGCTGTTTCTGATCTTAAATTTTTATAATTTATGTATGAAGATGCCAAAAGGAATTCCAGTTGCTACAGTTGCAATTGGAAATGCGGCGAATGCAGGTTTATTAGCAGTCAGGATATTAGCAGCTGGGGATGCTGATCTGTGGGACAAGTGAGTCCCTCAGCATGTTGATTTTTTTAAGAGAAAACAACTCTAGATGAATTTTACTCACTGGCATGCACTTTCATGCTAATACCATCTACAGTAGAAACTCTATAAAATAATACACTTGGGACCACCAAAATTTATTAATTAAAAGAGTTATTAATTAATCGATAAATTAATAATTATTAATTTATATATTAATTAATATTTTATTAATTTATAGTAAAATACTTACGTAGTTTACAAACACCTTTCAAGCTTCCACTTAATTATTGTATACAATGCATGTGTATATCAAATGAAGGGTCCAATTTGAAAGAAACCTTCAATCTCCCACCTTATTATGCTTCTTGTGTTCAGTGTATCACTTTATGGACATTAAAAATATTTTCAAGAAACCTTCATTTTTCAAGAAACCTTCATAAATCATTCATGTAATATGCTATATATAAGGAATTATTAATTTATATTTTATATGGGGTCTGAAGAAATTATCAAAAATGTATTATCTTATAATTTTAGCGAATTATTAATTTAGCACCCTATCCCCGAGTCGGGACCGGCCAAAAATATTATCTTAGAGAGTTTATTAAATAATCGAGTATTAATTTATAGAGTTTCTACTGTACTTTTCTGGTAGGCTGATCAAATATCAAGAGGACTTGAAGGACACTGTACTTGCTAAAGCAGATAATAAGCTTGAGGCGGAAGGGTGGCAAAGATATTTGAACCCCTGATTTCCCCCCGTCTGTTGTGCCAAGATGATGTGTATGTGCACTATGATCTTAATCTAAATATTAGTTTCTGGTAAGAATCATTGTATTCTGAAAGTTTACATGCAGGCTCGAAAATTTTATACTCAGAAGGATCGGAACTGGGGACGATGGCTCTGAAATAAAGAGTATTGCTAACTTCCAATATATGGGAAAAAGAGTAGGAAAACCTTCCCATTCTTACATTTTGAAAGTGATTCTGCTTTGAGATAATCCGTGCTAAATTTTGTATTAAGCATACTTATTACCGAGTTGAGTTCTTCGCTGCTGTACTAGTTTGAGAGATTTTGCTTTGGTTTCTCTCATTCTGGCATTCTAAGATTTGTTTCCTAATCTTTTCCTGTAACTTAACTATAGCATCAATGTATCCTAAATTATAACATAGATGTATCTTATGAACTTGAAGCATAGTGACGCCAGCGAAAACAGGATTTTACAGCTTCAGTGGTATTCTTGAGGTTGTATCACATTGTTCTATCGAGTAAATGATATTGTTTGGTCATGGACAATTGTCACTCTTTCCTGCCATCTTTTGTTTCCTTTGACATGAGTTGGTATATTTTCAATAGTATTATTTAAATTGTTGGGTGTGATGTGTATGGCCATTGAAAGGATCAACTCAAGTATATCATGACCCATGTTGTCTTGAAATGTTGGAGATATCTGTAGAAGATATTTGTACGAAATTCTTCAAAGAGGTCCTCTTGGTGTACCGTTCCTTATGTCTTGCAATCTTTTCTCTGTCTCCATCTCTTTAGGTTCTTGTCAAAGGGTTTAGTGGGCCGGGCTTTATTTGCAAGCAAAGTCCAGCCTGCTTTATTCGAAAACTGATCGGCATCGGCAATTCGTGTCGGGCTAACCTGGGCTGTCCAATTAACTGAATCCAATTAAGTAATTTCGTTATTACTTATAAATTATAATTATATATAACACAAAATGGATAAGTATAAATATGCATAGTATCTGATAAAAGTATTATTTAAAAGATATAATTTGCAATGTTAAATAGAATCATTAAGAAAACATAAATATAAAGACCAAAAATCATAAAATTGATACTTATAATTGCTGACTTCCTCCACTCCTATTCATAGCTAAATAATTAAAACATAACTTTCATGAAGATACAAATTGTACGACCTTAAAAACCTTCGTACAAGGTTACATGCTTTGATAGCCTTTCATATGCCATTTTCTGGTCACGATTTCATTTGATTTCTACATTTTCATGCATTCAACATGCCTCTTGTAGCATCCTCCTTCTAACTACTAAAACTAGAGGTCAAGTTAATAAGGAGAGTATAAGATTTGAGTTGTGAATTTGTAATATGTTGTAAATCATATATTTATGGACAACCACAAATAACTGGCAAGACGAAACGAAGAAGGGATCTTGAAGAGAGGGATTGACCAACCCGCTTGTTCAATTTATTTTCAACAAAGTAGGTTTATGAAATTTATATTTTCAAACCTAGATTGCATGAACAATCTCTGTGAAGCATGAACTAAATTCGATTCTCTAAAAAAAAAAATCTCAATAACATGATGATTAATATAGATCATGGTATATTATGGATTTATAGGTATCAAAGCATTGGAATAATTATAGATAAATATGAAAAATAACAAATGTTTCTTATTAAAGATGTTGTTAATAGATGTGCATAAATATTTGATATATATATTAATTTTATTCTTTGGTCAAGAAACTATTATGTAGAGAACTCTTTGGTTATTTTTGTGATTTATAGTTGTATAGATGCATGAACCAAATAGTTTTGATCAAATATTTTGCTAACAAGATATAAATATTTGGGCTTAGGAACTAAGTATCACAGTAACACATATCTCTTGAGAATATTATTTTCTTTTAGTAGAATGTACTAATTTTTTTAGAACTTGAGAGCCTAGGCCTCGTTCGGTACAGTGTAATATAATCGTAATCGTAAAGTAATAAAATAATAATAATTTTATTATATTACAATTACAATTATATTACAGTGAACTAAACGGAGTTTAACTCCATACATGAGAGTGCATGCAAGAAATCATAACACCAATGGGTAAAAGAAAATCACATTCCCGATCGATTTCAGTTTTTCAATTATGTGTTGTATGCACAGGTCATAAAGCTTAGTGGTCAAGTTTGGAATCAATGTCAACAAAATTAGCCAAAAAGTCATCTTTCAGGATTACGTTGCATCTAGCACGAATCTTAAGACTCAATTGTCTTCTCTTGCACACTACTCTTTTAAAGGTTTTATATTGATGTATGCACTAAAACACAATGTTAAGTAGGAAGGCTATCAAATAGTCGTTTTCGAGTTGGGTTTTAAGATTGTGAGTCAGTTCACTTGGCAGGAAGGCTATACAATTCATTCCTGGAATTTTAAAGATGTAACATGGAAAGTCATCGCGACCGTGGGTCGTTGAGGCAGTCCCTAACTTGGGGTTAGTATTGAGTATTGAAGAAGATATGAGGAACAAAGGTTTGAGCAGTATCATCAGTAGACCGTACATTTACGTTGAGTCTAGATGTCGTCGTAGGTGCGTGGTCATGGACGACTTCTGCATAAGGTACATACTTCTTGAATGAATCGTCGGGACACCGGAATCATGTCGTCCTAGGAGGAAGAGAGATGGTTAAGCTGTATTGTACCACATAGGAGATTCGGGATTTTCGGTGGGGCTAGCTACCCGCACTGGATGATCGTCGTGCACTGGATGATCGTCGTCATCCTAAGCCACGTCTAAGATGGCTTGAATTGCCGGTAACCCTTCATATAAATGAGTCGGTGTGCCGAGCGACAATCCGCATACACGGTGTTGGTTGAGTCACAGAAAGTGTAAGTACGGCACGAATGAGTCAAGAAATGTGTGCACGGTTTGCAACCCAAATATGGGGCATAACATTTGGCTATAGCAGAGACACGTGCTTCGGCACGAGATGTGACGTCCTTGTTTGAGTAAATGACACAAGTTTATGAGTACGGTTTGAGTCATTTTTATGTTGAAACAAAAAAATACCGTAAGGCGAGTATGAATGAGTTACTCTGTGTTGCGAGGCACGACCTTGATGTTCTAACACAAATGGGTCTTGGGCATGGCCACGATGTTTGCACGACTGGATTTTGCAGCACGATCTTAAAGAATTTGATGGAACGCTCACGTTGGTTGCAACATGAATAAGCCAGAAGTCTAAGTATGAAATTGATCCTAAAGCAAGAATAGAAATACAATCCGCAGTCACTAAATGAACGTGCTGGTTTTGTATGGGTGGACGAGGGGCTAACTCACCAGTACGGTTGTGTTTTGATGACCCACCAGTTTTTATGCGCAGTTAACAGGTACTTGCTCGTTATAGGCGGAGCTCGCTTGGACGCATTGAGGCATGGAGATCCTTAGCATTTTTAGGCGTGCGACCGCGTTGAAGTCTTCACATATATGAGACATAATGTATAGACATCGCCTTCTGAAGCATCCGCAAGTGGCAAGCCTTGAATCTTTATATTGAGAGATGAGAGAGAGAGCTTGAGTGATTATAATCTTGGGTTCGCGTCCTTGTAATCTTATCTTCAATATCAATAAAAGAGTATCATTGTCTTTGTGTTATTCAACTTCTATGCTTGGAACTTCTGTGCGATGACCCCGTCGCAAGCTGCTGCAATCGACCGTTATAGAATCGGCCTTGCGCGAGCGCAACCTAGGCTCGCATGATATCACGTTTTAGCGAGGACGATCAGTTCTACAAAATCGGGACGTGACAAACAATCTCATCAATTTACAATTTAGCTAACCGATTGACGCTCCATGAGACTTTGATTGCGATAGAATGAGCTGACTTGGTCAATCGATCAACAATGACCCAAATTGCGTCTCTTGATATATCTTCAACAAGCCCATAATAAAATCTGTCGCAATATTATCCCACTTTCATTCTTAGATGACGAGATTTTGCAGCTCTCCGTCGGGTCTCTGATGCTCTGCTTTTACTGTTTGACAGGTCATACATTGTGACACGAAGAGAGTCACATTCCTCTTCATACCATTTCCTTATACATCTCCGTTCTTCCAGGATGTAAAGAATATTTCGCATAATGAGCTTTCGTTAATATTTCTTTTTGAGCTCCTCATCCTTAGGAACACAGAGTATTTCTTTCACTCACAATGTTCCATCTTCGTCTTCCGCTCGGTTGCATTTCCAGTTGAAAATAACACACATATCTTCTACAAGAATATGTCATCCTTTTGCGCAGTCTTTATCTTTTCTCGCAAACTCGGCTCAAGTTGAAGTTTTGACAGTTATGCTCCCTGGTTTCGAACTCGGAATTCGATATCTATCTTTTCCAAATCTCATAGTACTCTGCTCGCTACAGACAATGCTCCCACAAACTTTCGGCTCAAAACATTTGCTACAAACATGGCTCAATATATACGCGATCGAGAGATCATAGTCCTTAATCAGTTCCATCCAATGTCTCTGCCACATTGATAATAGTTATTTGCAAAGATGATAAGTGATAATCCTTGTTTTGCTAGAATGGACAAGTCGGTTGTGGGTAAGATATCATTGTACAAGTGATATATTTATGTTTATGCTTTGTAAATCTAATTATGAATTGTTAACATACTCTAGCCCATTTAGAAAGTTCATATTGATAATTTTATGCTTCACATATATTTTGTGTTAGTTTGGGTGAGTGTCACCAATACATTTTCCTATGTACAGCTCCACAGGTGTTGGGAATAACGCGGACATAAAGAGGCATTAAGAGTCCACGAAGCATCCACAACCCTTGTTTTCAAAGAATTTGAAATTTTTCTTTCAAGTTTTAAGGTCTTTATTTTTACAATGTAGTAAAATGGCATGCTGTATGGAACAAAATATTATTTCATGTCAGTATTTTAATTTTGTGAAATTGTAAGCCGAGTTGGCATTCCCATTTTTTTTATGAAATGTTGTATTCAGCTGCAGATGAATGAAGTGCCTTCAATTTTCTACTTAAAATTTTACTTCAACCTTATATTTCTATATGGTTTAACACGTGCAAGTTTATGTCTTGTACAAATACAATTTAGACTTGTATGACATCACGTCTAGTAGCAACTTATCGATTTACGAAATTGGAACGTGACATTATAAACACTACTAAAATAAGGCAAATTAGCGACGTCATGAGACGTCGCTAATAATGACAATTACGTCGCTAATAGTAATTGGCGACAACTTTAGCGACGTAAAGTGGTGGTCGCTTTTTAGCTAGTCGCAGATGGCAAATACGTCGCCCTACGTCGCTGTTTGCGACGTCCCGTCCGTGTCGCTAGGTCGTCGCAAATTTAGCGACGTTGAGCGACGAGAACTTTACGTCGCAAATGTAGCGACGTAGTGCGACTTCTTAGCGACGTTTAGTTCTATTGACATGATGACGTGACATGCCTGCCACGTCAGCAAGTTGGCGACGCACAGCGACGTACCGCCGCTAATTAGTGACGTATTGTCACGACCCGCACCCTAGCTGTCACGCCCCAGAACCAGAATACTGGAGAGCGGGGGCAGACATAGCCAGCTACGTATAATGAAATGGGATCCACTCCACTATACGGTCACGGCTGTCTTGATATATGAGGGTTTATCTACAAGCCAACAGTCTCTTATGGTCAATAATAAGCCTAGTGTCTCAATCACAAGCAAATAAGTGAATATTACAAGATGTAAGATCACCAAATATACAATAGTAAGGCGTCCCAAACATTACATATCCAGCTGATCATGAAGCTAGTCGTTACAAAATGTGAGGACTAGCAAGAGTTTAGTCATACATGATCAACCCTAGGTTGCCAATCACGTTACAGCCCGTAGGCAGACAGTAAGTAAAATGTACACGAGCTAACACTGGCTCGGCAGCTAAACGCCTCAAAAGAATAATTTTACAATAGAGTGGGAGAGCAAAAATAAACCCACTCGTTGCCCTGGTTACGCCTGGTGTTCACCATCGGGCTGGAAAACCGGTAGATCCTCTGGAGCTGCTCTGGTATCTGGCCATACAAAACCAGCTGGGTCAGATCCCAGAAAGAGCAAGTGCCACAAAGGAGACTTCACTTAAGAACTAAAACCAGCATGTCAGCACATAAATCATAGGTGAAATAACATAAGACATGAGTTAAAGAAAACATGATGATAAACGATAAGATAACTAAAGGACTATTCCGGTAACCAAGTTACAACCCGTAAACCAAACAAGGACCGGGGTTGTAACCCTTCACCTGAATAGAACTTAGCCTCGAACCAATTATCGATAAAGTAAAGCATAAACAAGCATGTCCGAAGATATCCATGTACCGGATCTAGGCAAGACTAGACAAGATAGGACTCCATCCATCATTCACGGCCAAGCAAAGAGTACGGCTTGATACTTAACTAACTAGGGTTATCACAAGCTTAGTTACTAGCAAGATGCAATGAGGTACGCCTACGGCCACAAGCCCTGCAGACTATCCAGGTTATCCAGACGCAAGGTTCAAGCTTAGAGTTATCATGCCTTGTTAGGTGACTTGGATGCAACACATGACAGTGTGCATAGTAATCGTTTCATGTAGTGCCCCACATAACAGTGAGCTGGAAATGTGCCATACTCGTCGGCAGGCTACAAGTCCATCAAGGAAGGCGCCCAGATAACGGGATTGCTTGTAGCCGAAATACCTCTCTATATGCTCTACTTGATCAATCTAGTCATTAACCTAGTCAGATTCGGTATGAATCCCTGACCGTGGTAACCAGGGATACATGTCCTAGACATGATGCGAGACAAGACTGGTTGCTTATACAAGCATATTCAATACAATCACCCACGGTGTCAAGAATTCACTTAGCATGTCAGGTTAGCCGTCGCAACAACGTATCAAGGTTATCATGTCGGGTTGCTTATCAAGATTACTTATCAAGGCAAGGGTGTGTCACAATGGACCACCATCAAGAATTATCATGTCAAATTACTTGTCAAGAGTGCACCACGGCGGGTCACTAATCCTGCAATTCCATCACTAAGCCTTGTTCCGATTAACATTCATAAATAATGTCATGATCACATCGGGTTCATGTCGAGTTTACATCAAAAGGCGTAAGGATATAAAATGGGTGCAAAAATCATAAAAAAGGGGAATATGGGGACATAATGCGCCCAAGGAGGGAGCAAGGGGTACTATGGCCAACAAGTGGCATTAGCCAAGTTGCGCCAGGGTAAGTAGGGTCAGGTCCAGCTGCGCCTAAACATCAGGTTGCGCCTGAGTCAGACTGTGCTCAAGTCAGGCTGCGCTCAAGTCAGGCTGCGCTCAGGTCAGGCTGCGCTCAGGTCAGGCTGCGCTCAAGTCAGGCTGCGCTCAAGTCCGGCTGCGCTCAAGTCAGGCTGCGCTCAAGTCAGCGTATGCAAGACATACGCCTCCAAAAGGCAGCGTATGGACTCCATACGACTCCTCTTCAAGGCAGCGTATGTACTCCATACGACTCCTCATCAAGGCAGCGTATGAGGTCCATACGACTCCTCATCAAGGCAGCGAATGAGGTCCATACGACTCCTCATCAAGGCAGCGTATGTACTCCATACGAATCCTCATCAAGGCAGCGTATGAGTCAGACTGCGCTGCGCTAAAGAGCGCACGCAACTCGATGGCGCAAGCTAAAAAGCTCGCGCACACTGCTCACTGTCTTCTCCAAATCAGCAAGAACTCCATGGTTTGAACCCAAAGCTTCAAAAGTCCATAACTTGGTCAAAATAAGTCCAAATCTAACTTTTCAAAGGTCAAAATTGGGTAGAATAAAATTTTCTACAACATGGAACCATCAAAACTTGAAAACAAAGAAGTTTGATAGATCAAAACCACCAAAATCTGACGTAGACTAATTTCTAGATCTACAAAAATTATAGCCTCAAAATGGAAAATGACAAGTTCTAATGTGTCTTAGAAACATGAGGAGAAGCTAATGGAACAATAAAAATGGGCTCTCTTGTGGAAGCAAGTTGCACTTGCCTAAGGGGTGTTCTTGGTTGGTGGTGGGTTTAATGGAGAAGGAAGAAGAGTTAATGAGAAAGTAGAGGAGAGAGAAAAGTTAAGTGGGTTATAAAGGGGGATGGTGGTAGGTGAGAGTGGTTCTCCACATAAAACCAAACCAAGCCAAACCCACTAAACCGAACCAAACCAAGCCAATGCAATGCCATGATGAACCATGCTAATGCAACATGCAAAAAAAAATAAAAAAAAAATCTAAGGCTAACTAATTATGACAAACCAAAAAATACGGGCCCGAAATACGTACACGTATTCCCAATACGTAATACAAACCACGGGCATTACACTAGCGTTAGGGCACGAGGCGTGGGTACGTCCAGCCTACGCCGCAGTATCGGCGGTAGAACGCTGTTCTAGGTTATAATCATATCTAAAATAATATGCTATACTCTCCAGACGGAGGACGAACACATAAAGATACTATCTCAATCACAACTCTAAAGATAGATAACAGCACGATGAAAATAGATAAGATAATCCACAAAAGAGAGAACCAGGAGTGATAGTAAAACAGTTTCTATTAAATAAACACAAGATTTCAAATACAACTCTTAAGACAAACAATAAAGAAAATAAACAAACTCTAGGTAAATACTCCAAGCTCTACCAGTGTCCTCTAGGCTAACTGTGAACTCCAAGTACCTGTAAAATTTTATCAACGGGTCAATCAGGACAGGAATGAGCACATATCTCTCACAACAGTTCATATCAGGAATGGACATATAAAGCAAGCTATAGAAAACTATACATGAAACGCTGTAAAGAGAAATCAATATGAGAGAAGATATAACTGAGATATAAATATGATAAATAAAGAATATAACCTTCTACGTGAAATAGAGCATGAATTGGTTATATAAACAGCTTGGGTTGCACATGGATACAACTATGGAATGCACATGGATAACTACTGAGGATAATAATCACATAACCAACTATACTCTCCCTGCCCCCTGTCACGCCCCGATTCATAGAGTCATTTATTCACATAATTTATCTCTTGGAATCGATCGTCCTCGCTTGGGCGTGATGCCGTACAAGTCCGGAATTGCACTTGTACAAGGCAAAGATGGTACATAATTAATAATCTTCAAATAGAAACACATCGCAGCGGCAGAAGCAGACAAATTGAAGTTAATGAGGACAATCTTTCTTGTTGAATAGAAGTAAATCACTTCTTTATAGCAGCGAAGATAAAAGGACAACTTGAAGTCACACAGAGACATATGGAACTTTATTCTCTTTATTGATAATCGAAGAAAAGTATAAGACTTGTATTGAAGTATAATGCTTATAACCAATCTCACTTTACATTGAAAGCCAACTGAGCAATGCTACAAGGTCTACATTTGATATTTGGATACAACTCGATATACTGACTTGGCTTACAATCTCACTGGTACAACTGATTACAATGTTCCATACATTATGTCCTTTATAAACAGAAGACATCATCTTGTACAAGAAGAGCATCTGTATGCCCAACAAATCTTCGATGCCGCGGACCAATCAAGCCAATCTTCGTGTGTAGAATATCCCAAGCACGAGCACCTGCCCACAAAATGTGGGTCAGCACATCATCTATGTACTGGCGAGCAGAATCCAACCCACTCGCATAAACCAACATTAAAGTGATCATTTAAGCAAGCATTTATTAGAATGATCTTTCTACTTGGGACCTAGCATCAGTTTACAGTTCATGGGCAATAATCATAGTGAAGCATGTAAACATATTCTTAGTAGCATTCATGTGGACATATCTTTTTAGCATTCTTCGTGTTATCATGCAAAGGCATCATTCCGACATACTAGGTGTTATCATAAAAAGGCATCATTGAGGCATACTAGGTGTTATCATTAACATCTTAAACATGTTATGACAGTTCTCACTTCAAGCATCACTTAGCATGTATGTTGTGTTTGAGCAATGATTAAAGCATGGCATCTTTCTAGCATACTGAATTTAACATGTTAAGCAGGATCTCATACTGAAAGGCTACATACAGCATCATTTTCTTATTTGGAACGTAAGCACGCAAGTTAAACCAACACATATATTGAATTATCACATTTAAGTGATTTCTTACCGATAGCCGACTCCCTCGTACCTGCACAAAATACAGGATAATATGATATTCTTATTCTGTCTGCACAAAACATTCATTAGCATGCATTCTGACTACATGACCACTGGTGGTTGTGCACCATGTCGATATGCCATATAGGACTTCATAGGATATGGGATGTGCCCTTCACCAGGTTACGAGCCCGAATGAGGATCCCAATACCGTGCTACCAAAGCACCAATTCCTCCTAGGCCGACTCGATCCCACCGCCACGGGTACCATTCGAGGAAATCCTTGTATACAAGTATGTCTATGGTCATGCGAATGCGTGTCTGACCCGATCGTGTTCGAAGTCACAGGATACAATAATAAGATAAGAAAAGGCAACAGTTCATCATCTCATCTTTCCAATATTTTCACCTGTTCACTTGGTGATCTCAATGATCCCAAGCCTCATCATTTCTCATTGCATCAATCATTGTAACATTTCTCATATCATTCTTTTCTAAGAGGAACAAATAACATTTCATTCATATCGATAGGACCTGCATCATTTTATTAATATCATAGGGACATTATTCTTTCTTTCATTGCTTATAAGGAAGCAAGCAACAACAACAGTTATACAGAAGGTACATGATTCTAGTGTTTCATTCAATTCTTTGTGTTAATAGCATAGCCAGTTCATTACTCATGTAGCATTCTCATAGCATCTCATTACTCAAGTATTCATTCATTTCATCGACATTAAGCAACAGGGACATTATCAATTCATTCTCAGGCATCAAGTTATATTAGCAGTTCGAGTGTGATTCAATCAGCAGTTCAACATTCATGTCTTATTCATTTCAATAATTCTCAACATAGGCATCTCTATTATTCAGCAACTAAGACATGGAACATTTAGGGACAATTTACAGTATCACGTTATTCCATTTATTAAGCATACAGGAATAAGGAGGAAGGAGGACAGTTCTACTTGCCTTGCATAACAGTCTTCCTGCTCCAATCCCACTAAGCGTAGCTCCACCAGCGAGCCACGTTCCAATACTCATTCCGTCTAGCCAGCTAAGAAAGACTGCATTAGTCTCAACTTTTTTGATCTCCAACACAAGTCACGGTCCAACATTCTGATCCCATCCAACAAGCCAACCAAATGCCTCGTGCGGAGTGGGGCATTACATAATATACCACTCAGAAAAAGTTTCGTCCTCGAAACTTAAGAAAACAACTCATCTACTAGATTCACTTAATCACCATTAGTTTACTCATTCAGCTTCAAATCAATATTCATTTCAGCCCACTCGGTCATTCCAAAATATCTACCCAACTGTACCATTTAAATCCATCTACGATTCGATCTGTCTATCTCTTTTTCAATTACTTGTAAATTTTCATTGATTCACCAACATTTTCCTTGCATTCTTTCTTGGTCGCAGCACATCACTTCATTTGGATCCATACACATATTTTAGGCGTCCCCAAAACATATGTATTTCAGCCAAAGTCCGCGCTAGTGCGATAAATTCTTTCCAAAATGTTATCTCAGTCGCAACCAATCACTTCAGCTGGATCCATACACATATTTTAGGCGTCCCCAAAACATATGTACTTCAGCCAACTTCCATGTTAGTGCAATTCGATCAGCCACAATATAACTCTCTTTTCTAAATTCGACTTAGCATCCTTTCATTTGACTTATTGCTTTATTCACTTTGCCACAATCACTATCTTCCAGGCTACAATACTTAATATCATGGACAACTTGGTTAAACTTTATACCCAAGCATAACATTTCTAACATTCGATCAAGGGTCTAACTTAGAGCCAACCATATCAAGAGTTCACAACATGCAATCATATTCCTTCCCAAATCCAACAATATTTTTTTTTCACCGAGGCAACTCATCTTTTCTATAAGACACAATCCGATGTCACCCACTATCGATTACCCGAGTCAGGGTATAATTCTATGCAACAGTCAAGGTTAACTTAGCTACCCGTCTATAGGTACACTCAAGTCTTACCTTACGATTGTAATTCCCACTTATGGCCGACATATAATCATCAAGGGTCAAACATCTCTTAAGGCACAAGTTGAAGCATACATTCCCTTAGGTCAATACTCATTATCACCGTCTCTCATTCAATGCCACAAGGTCATCCTAAGGGTCTCCAACGGTCACCTATTATTCAATCAATCTATAAGGTTAGCTATACTGATAGCTAAACTTAATCGTTCAGGTGACTTCCCTAGAGTGGACGGCTACTAGGGTTATACTAGTTTCTTATTCTTAAGGCCAACAAGCAACCAACAGTTCTAAGGAACTCTACCCAAACCTATGGGTTTTAACTCAGTCTGAATAGCTAATCGCCATTGTTGGTTATGCCAATAATTGGTCATACAGCCCACAGTTTCTAGGGTCAAGTCTATCTATCTAGTGTCTCCCTCAAGGACATAATCCCCACGGAGGCTCACTCTAGACTTACCCAACGATCGACTAAGATCGATCTATCAACATTACGATCAAATTCCAATCCGACATACGATTCTTATCGTTCTAATAATCCATCAAGTAAATTCTCAATGATTGAATTTCTATTTCAAATCCTTTGTACCCATACGAACCCATAAGCCAAGGCTAACTACTCAAGGTTCATTGATTCAGATAGTCTTAATATAACTATGGAATCATACTATTTAGTCTGTATGACAGAGTCACACCACTAAGTCATAAGCCAACAATCTATATCCCAACGAACAATTACCTATATCGACATTATCCAACATATTTGCAATTTCTTGTTCCCATTCGTTTCTCAATCATCAAACTATCTTACGGGCATTCTTAAATCTTGTTCCTTTTTCCAGCCGTCAAAATCTTATACGGACATTTTTAAATTCCCTACCTCAAGGGTCGAGTAGTTCATTCCATTCAATCCGACAATTCATGTATCAATTTAGCATTCTCTAGGCAACATAAATATTCAGGGCGGCTACTTGTTACTTTTCTAATCCCATTAAATTCCTCAGCATACATGCACATAGGTAACGACTATCCTTTGGTGATCAAGATGGATTAACATCTATTACACCTTAGGGTCAAAGCATAGATCTCTAATATTCCTTTGATTCACCGACGATATTTCTAAAACTTTCAGCTACGCAACCAACTTTGTATTAGCCACATTTGATTCACATCCAACCAATCGAAGTCAACATTCAGATGTTCTAAGCCACAACATTCTCTAGCCAAATCCATTTACCCATTGCATACTAACTTCTTACTAGTTTGAGTCATCACTCGACTAAACAATTTCGAACCAAGCCACCGGTTACAATTTTTGCCAATCTCGCTACTCAATATAACATCACCGTCAAGGGACACTCGAGTCATCTAACCACAATACATGACTCCCAGGTAAGACTCGACACTACCCAGTACTCACAGATAGTCTCATTGCTATTCTATGGAAAGGGTCAACATACATCTCGTTCTGAGGTGGTAGAGGCAATATACCACTCAGAAACGAAGCCATCCTTAAACAATACCAACTCAATCTATTTTGGACATTCGTGATCTATAATGATCACAATACTTAGCCAACATCTCGGAGTCTCGAAAGTACTAGCAAGCACATATGAGTCAACTCACTAGTTCTGCTGAACTCATTCATCAATTATTCATTCCAAAATCTTTTCCAATATCACATGCAATCCTCAATTCGTTACAGCATACCCAGCCACTTTTCTATATTCCCACATTTCCAACAGCATTCACAATATAGCATACTATGGCATCGAGTCATTGTTGGGTTATTTGTGTCCAAACCAACAACAATCATTCATTCAGGGGCATCACATTGTATATAGACTTATTGTATGGAACATCCAGTGAGCAGCCAAGAGGGTCAATGATCTTTCAGACACGAACAACATAGGATGATTACAGAACAACAACAATATAATCGCGGAAGCAATCTTTGATTTAATCGCGGAAGCAACGTTGAGTGATCGCGGAAGCAACTTTGGTTAATCGTCGATGCAACTTTGATTTGAAATGAATCAAAAAAAAGACCAAGGACGTAAAGCCGTGCTCTGATACCAATTTATCACGCCCCGATTCGTAGAGTCATTTATTCACATAATTTATCTCTTGGAATCGATCGTCCTCGCTTGGGCGTGATGCCGTGCAATTTCGGACTTGTACGGCATCACGCCCAAGCGAGGACGATCGATTCAAAGAGATAAATTATGTGAATAAATGACTCTACGAATCGGGGCATGACACCCCCAACCAATACACAAGGATCGAAGTATGTTATGTTATTGCACATGGATAACAACTACTGTATACATGGAGCTCATATGGTCATGAGTGTACATGAATAACACATGAGTGCACATGGATAAATGTGAATATATGGAGTACATGATGAACATGATAAAGTATATGAAACATGACATACTCGATGTATCCGAGGGGATAATATCGCATGAAAAGATCCAGAGGGTACTGATCCGTGTGAACGTCGTGTCAGCATCAAGTATACTAGTCTATAATAAGAGTACATATCCAAAGAAGCATGAAAAGATCAGAGAATGTACTCGCCTGGTAATCCAAGCCGCTGATAAATGTAGATGTCCAACTGGAGTCACAGTGTCCTATTTAGAGCAATCACAAGTCACAAAAGAGTCTAACATGAAATAAGAGTAATCTACAGTGCATTCTAGATAGTTCTAGGTCTTTCTAGGTCAAAGTCTAATCAACAAGTCCACTAGGTCAACTAACGTCAAATTAGAGTCAAACTAAGTCAACTAGTCAAGTTCTAGTTCAATCCGAGTCAACTAAGCCACTGGTTGACCTATAGTTGACTTTTGTTAATATAGTCAACCTGGTCAAAGGGGGATCAATTTTAGTCTCTAAGTATTAAACTATAAGGTTGTACTAATTCCGAATTACGAAAAAAATAAGAATTGACTAACTAATGGTGACACCTAGAGAAAATATCTACAAACATTGTCGGATGATAAAACAAATATCACCAACGTGTCCAAAAGTATCAAATCAGCTAGGATTGCCTGTCCTTAAGTCCAATTCTGGATACAGGGGCAAAACGGTAATTTCGGGCAAAAACGATATCCGCCGTTGGATCCGCCTTGCACCGAAAAGCGTGCCAGAGTCAACGGTCTCTAAAGTCGTCAAACTATATGTCTACGAATCCAGTTTTTTGATACGAACCCAACCGTATGTCCAAAATTGGATTCCGGCAGGCCGTGCACAAAATCGCCCGTTGAGTGGGACCGTGGGGCCCGCAAAACGACGTACGATTCGACTGTCTTAGATTTGGACCAAACTTGGCATAAAGGACCAAAAAAATGATACGGTTCTGTTGGCGCAAGTTTTGTCCCAATCTGACGAGCGTGCACAAAGTAATTGGAGAATTTGCAAAGTACAAGATACGGTGAATTTCGGCGGATACGTATCAAATTCGTCGCGCACACGCGACCAATTTAAATTTCGTCAAAGCCCACACGACCACAAAGCCGTTACACAGCTTTCGATGCTTTCGGTTCGCGGCCACGTCATCCCGATTGGCGTGACGCACGTCGTGTGGAACAATTTCTAATTCTTGAAAACAGGTTTTTGGAAAACTTTGGGATTCGATTTCTCGAAGCATAATCGATGATTTCAAATTCCGCAAAAAGGGTTGTGAAGCCCTACATGGTGTCTAAAAGTCTCTTTAAATAGATTTTCTAATAAGTCGCTGGATCGATCATAATCGATTGTCGAACATGGATGGCTGGACTAAAAATAGTGTTATGTTTTCATAGGTTTTCGTCGATCTTCTAATCGACTTCTCGGGCAACCTATCGCTGAATAATTTAATCTACCTAAAGGGGAATCAAGAGGGATATATTGAGTCCATACCTGAACAAACGGTTCGAAGAACCGTCGACCGTGCGCGGAAAAAATACCACACGAAGTGGCCTCGTCGCTGCTGCTGTGCGCTGATGAGTTGCACGCACGCGCGCGCTATTCTCGGCCTGTGGCCGACCGACGGCCGCCGCAGTGGCGCCGAGGGCGCCCGCGGGGTCGTCCAGGGGAGGAGGGGGTGGTTGCGTGGCAGAGGTGTTTGGGGTTTTGAATGACTCTCCCCATCTCTCGCATATATACTAGGTTTGTTGTTCAAAACCGAGGGGGGGTCGGCCTATTGCTCGGCCTGTAGCAATTGCTACAGTAGGGAACAAATTTGCTGCAATGGTTTAAATGTGGGACTGGGCTCGGAGAGGCTATGGGCCGGGCTCGGTCTGCTATTGCTACATCTTATTTCCTTTTCTTTTCTCTATCTCTTATATATATATTATTGGTATATATAGTCACATATATATATCAATACATATTTAATATTATATATATATATATATATATATATATATATATATATATATTATATATATATATATATATATATATATATATATATATATATATATATATATATATATATATATATATATATATATATATATATACATACACATACACATACACATTAATATATATATATTTATATATACATACAAAGATACATGTACATCATATATATTCATATACACATATACATTAATATTTATTAGACAATAAAATAATAATATTAGATAAAAATCTTAATAAATAATAAAACCCATTTTGTATAAATAACCAATTATTTAGAAATTATCATCAAGTCTACCCAAAAAGCTAGAAAATATTTGTACATACCTAAAAGTATGTCTACATAGGCTTGGGCTTGGTTTGGGTCCAATTTGCACTAATTTGGTACAACCGGGTTCCCTAAAACTAAATATGATAATTAATAAATAAATAATCTACGATAAAGGTTACGTCGCAACTTGGCTTAGTTTTCCTAGTTAGGACATCACTATGGCTCGACCTTCTCTACCAGGGCTAATACACTAGTCAAAATATGCCACTGCACTACCCGTGCCATAATTTCTAGTCACCTTGTACTCCAAATTTCAACCATGGCTAAAAATTATCTACCGTAATAATTAACAAAATAATTATTTATAAAATCATAATTTACCATTTTAATAAAATAAATAAAATAAAAATATTTTTAAAAATTCCGGGAAGGGAGGCTACACGTATAGCGACGTCAAGTTTTCGTCGCTATCCGTCGCTATACGTTTCTATCCGTCGCAGACTACTGGAAAAAAAATTAAAAAAATATGATGTGTATTTTTGTTATGCTGTGTGTCTGTGTTTACAGTGTGTGTGAAGTGCCGTGTTCGTACCATCGACAGTTTCGCTTACTGTTCTATGTTTTATCTTGGATAGAAAGAGCAACAGTTCAGGGTGCACTTCTCAGAGCTTCCTCTTCACGTCCTTCACCTTCTCGGGATCCTGTACGACGTCCCGAGAGAGTGAAGGATGTGAAAATGAAGCTCTCAGAAGTATACCCTGAACAGTTGCTCTTTCTGTCCAAGATAAAACATACAACAGTAATCGAAACTATCGATGGTTTCGAACACTGCATTTCACATACACTGTAAATACAGACACACATCATTACAAAAATACACATTATATTTTTTTAAAATTTGGGCAACACCTCCTTTGTATATCAGATCATCGCTTATAACCCAGCGTAGGTATATTTGTCATCCCTGTCACATATATCATCATAATTAACAGTCTTCCATCATAACAGTCTACAACTAATAGATGAATAACAGTCTCCCATCATAACAGTCTACAACTAAATATCATACATGTACTCAATAAAAATACCAACAAATTAAATATTACAAACATACATGTCCAACAAACATACATGTCCAACAGAGTCAAATAATAATGAAAAATCAGTGTACAGAATGGTCAATGGGCCCATAGGGCCAATAAATACAAAGATGATAAAAAAAATCTACTGGATCACTGAGGACCCCTGCCGCGCATCTGGGATAGCATGTACTCATACTGCTCCTGTGTGAGCTGCACCGTAGGGGCAGTAGGAGGCAATACAATGTCTGGAGTCGGCGCCGTCGATGGACTGGTAGGACGTATCTGCTCCAGCTCTCGCAGTCGCTCACCATGCGCAGCAAGGGTACTCACCATCCTCTGAGTACTCTCCTCAATCAAAGCTGATACCTGAGTGAGTGAGGCAGACATGGTCCTCTGCTATCCCTCCAGCTCGACCTGTCTACGCTCTGTGCGCTGCGTAGACTCGATGAGCGTGTGCAAGCTGGCAGCTGTAGCCTGCTGCAGAGTCATCAGCTCCTGTATACTGCGCTCGATCGCATCAAATCGTCCGGTGATCATCGGAGGGTCGGATCGTCGCTCGACTGCATCAAAAATTTTCTGCTGTAACTCACGATGCAGCTCGTCGATCTGACGACAAATATCCTGAGCTCGTGACGACACCTGCGAAGCCGGAGACGGCGCACTGACAGAGGGGGCCCGGGATGACTTCGAAGCCAAATACGCGGTCATCCAGAGGTCGTCCGACAATGGAGCTGTAGGCGGCTGGAAGGAAGTACCAGCCCCTCCCTCTGCTGGCGCACTAGCAGCAGCAGCCGCCTCTTCATGTAGCCGAACAAACTCGGCCTATAATAATGTTTGCTAACGTGTAAGTGTTTGCTAAAGTCTATATTGATATTTATTTTTCCGTCTTCTTAATTATAGTAAATTAATATAAGAATAGAACGTACATATGCCTGCGTCGCCCTCTCGTCAATGAACTCCCCAGCCCTCCGATGGGTGACCAGGAAGACGGTCACCATGTTGGGGTCCTCACACTTTTTTACCTGTTAAAATATATTATCTATTATTAGTATTAAACATTCTATCGAACTATATATAAATTAATGTCCGTCATAGGAAACGTACCAGATGACGAAAATGCTCCGTCATCGGAATGGAGCCACCACATCACTTACCGGCGCTCGAACGCGCCACCTTGGCCTTGTCAGACCACTCATGGTACTTGGGCTCGCTGAATCTAGCCTTCATCGCAGTCCACTGCTCTGGCGTGATCCAACCATGGATCGGCTGTCCGGAGCGATTACGAGACTTCTGGTCGTGGATCGCATCACGGATGAGCTTGTCTGCGACGGCAGAAAATTGGTCCTCGATCTTTGCCGCCCGGTGTGGTGGATAAAAATAGGTCCTCTATAAGAAGTAAAATAGAAAAGATGTATAATATACACAAATAATTATTAAAATTTAAAAATAAACAAATTTTTTACCTGGAAGTGGGCGAACCAAAAGGCCTTCCTATCTGCGGGAGCATCTGAGTAGTTAATCCAAGGCCCACCATAGTTCTGCCTCAGAAATACCCCCAGCTGTCTCTGTACTGCAGGAGGCCGTTACCTATACAATAATAATTCTCATGAATATATATGTACATATAATCATTTGAGAAATATATATTAACTAATTAACTTGCTTCGTAGGCCCGTCCGTCTAAATCTCCATACGCGTCTCGCCCGGGGGAGCGCATGGAGGGTCGCTCTCACCTCCTGCCTGGATAGGATCGGTCTGATCGCCGTCCTCTATATGCTCGGCGTCGGCTCCTCCCATGGAGCCGTCGGCAGGAGGAATGCTAGACGCGGGATCAGGAATGCTGGATGCGGGATCAGGAACGCTGGACGACAATGGAGGAGTCGCCAACCTGCTGGAACTGCCATGTCCCGGTAATGGACCGGGAACAGAACGATACAATGGCGTACTCGGAGATGAGGATGAGGGTACAGAATCTCCATCCCCATCCCGAGGCTGACGGGACTGCCTAATATAAAATCCTCCGCGTCGTCCAGATGGTCTAGTCATACCTGATAATAACATATGACAATAAAACAAAAATACATATTTATATGATAGACATCACAGATTTTTAAAAAATATCATAGTCACAGATAAAAGTGTCACTAAAGTGTCACAGATTTATATGATAAAAGTGTCACTAAAGTGTCAAATATGATGTAAAACAAACGTACAGATTTAATCCTCTTCTGAAAATTCATCTAGTTTGTTTAGCTCTTCTTCTTATTCTTCTTCTTCTTCTTCCTCCTCTACATCTTTACTTTCATCTGCATCTTTCTCTTCAGATAATTCTACTTCTTCTACACAATTAGATGTGTAATGAGGAACTTCCATCGTGTCCACTTCTATAATATTTGTTACAAGAGGTAGTTTATCCTCTTGATAAGCTATATCGTCAACCTCAAAGGTATTTCTAGCTTTGGTCTTGCATACTGCCCACCAGTCCGACCTTGTTGTTCCCCGTTTAGGATAACTTGTGAAGTACACGAGCTGAGCCTGACTTGATAGGACAAATGGTTCATAGGCTTGATATCGACGTCGATAGTTTATATCAACAAGTTGGCGTTCTTGTCTACTTTCTAACCTTGTACCCAGTTATAGGATCTTCGATAGCACTTGAAAAATTTATAACCTCCTCCCATATCGTGGCTCCGTACCACCTTGGCGGTGGATCACCCTTCTCTACAACGTCGACACGGAATGCATTCATGTTCCTTCTGAATGGATGATCTTTTGGCAGAAAAAGAAGCACGGTTTTCCTTCGTGTTTCAAGCGGAAAGCCTTACTACGGTCCATGCAATACGGACATGCGAGACGGCCATGAGTGCTCCATCCAGATAATATTTCATAGGTCGAAAAGTCATTGATGGTCCACATAAGGGTTGTCTTCATCTGAAAATTCTGCTTCCTGAAAACATCGAACGTGTTAGCGCCTACTTCCCATAACTGATTCAATCAAAGGCTGTAAGTACACATCAATGTTCCTCTTGGGATTGTTCGGACCAGGAATTATAACGGTTAGAAACATGTACTGAGTCTTCATGCACATCCAAGGCGGTAGGTTATACGGAGTGACAATCACAGGCCAGCACAAATACTGGGATCCCGAAAGACCAAAAGGAGTAAAACCGTCAGAAGATAGCCCCAACCTAACATTACGCAGATCTGAAGCAAAATCAGGATACACTCGATCAAAGTGCTTCCCCGCTTCTCTATCGGATGGGTGATCCAACACTTCTTCAATCTGTTCTCGTATGTGCCAACTCATATTTTCGGCCGTCTCTTTCACCATAAATAATCTTTGCAACCGCGACGTTAAAGGCAAGTAGTGCATTGAATCGGTCGGTCTTCTTGCACCGGTAGACCTTCCTGTACTAGTTGTCTTATAGCGACCAGCACCACAAAATCTGTACACATCTGCGTCCTTGTCGTCTTTCTAGTACATCATGCACCCATTGCGACAAGAATCGATTTTTTTGTATCCCATCCAGAGCGATCTCACCATCCTTTTAGACCGGTAGAATTCTTTAGGCAACTTAGCACCCTCAGGCAATATTTCTATAAGCAACTCCATAAGACGGTTGTAGCAATCTTGCGATATGTTAAAATCGGACTTGATGCTCAATAATCTTGTAGCCACCTCCAACGGTGAATGATCCTCACAACCAGGATATAATGGAGTCCTTGCATTCTCCAGCAACTCCATGAACTGTACAGCATCGACGTTCGGTGCCTCCTCAGGTGCATCATGATCGTCCGGATCGAAACTATGCCCCGCCGCGTCAAAAATTATGTTCACCAACCCATCGTCGTAAGTAGCGTTGTTGTGGACATCCACATAAGACTCATACTCCGATGCTAAAGACACAAGTTCTCCGTGCGCGCTCCACTGATAGCAATTCAGCGTGAAACCCTTCGAGTATAAATGATACGTGACTTCCACTTCTGGATGATATTTTAAGTTGCGACATCTCACACACGAACACTTAATTTTGGTACCGTCCATGTACTGAGGGAACGCCTTGGCAAACTGCATGAACTGCTGTACACCCTCTATGAATTCATCTCGCACACCGCATGTCACTACCATATTTCTAGTTTGAGGGTATTTTTGACATTTTTGGGGTAATTTAAATTTATTAGAATTTATGGAATTTTTTAGGAATTTTTTTGGAATTGTTTGGACTAGATTGACTTTGACTAGTTTTGACCCTTGTAGACCAACCTAGAAGCTAACCCTAGTTAGTATGGTCTTAGTTAGGTTATATGACTCTAGTCTAAGCTAAGCTAACCCTTGGTTTGGTCAATAGACTCTAGTTAGCAATAGGAATCAGAAAGTCATAAGTCATGGCTTATGATTTAGAATCCATTAATAAATCATTTCAAGCCATAGCCTTGTAGGTTGGCCCAAAGCCCAAGACATTACAAACCCTAATCCCTAGACATTGTTGGCCGACCACCCCTATCCACATTGGGAACATCACCCTATAAATACTCTCCTAATTTTTTGGTTGCCTCTTTTTAGGAAAGCTCAAGTTTAGGAAGAAGGTTTGTTTCCTATTTCATTTAATCCCTAGAATTCCATTCCTTTTCCTTTTTCATTCAAATCTCTTCCATTAGGTTTTAATATACCTATTCTTGCTGTTATAGGAGTTTCATTTCAGTTTGGTATTGTTTTGTGGGATTGGGACATCAAGGAGAAGAGCTCTAGAAATGAGATTTTTCTTGAAAGTTCAACTATAGGTAACTTCCTCTTTCCTCAATAAAATTCTGATTTCTTTACATATTTAGGAAGCCCTAGGAGTCCCCTAAGTGTCTGCATTGGTTTCGTGTCGGGTTTCATAAGTTTCGTGTCTGTTTGGATACGTATCAGGAACTGTCCTTAGGTATTTGTCGAAATGTCTCAAAGGGCATTTCGATTTCTTTTGAGCAATATTTTTGAATAGGAATCTAGGTTTTATTATTACTTATGGATTTCTGTTCCTCTGAGGCAGATTTTGTGTGTCGGGTTGTATCGAATTCGACGCATGGACACGCGCTGCACACACGCGCGCGCTCGGGTTCTGTCCCCTGCTACTCGGGAGCTCTAGAGGACACGACACGCAACTAGGACACGCGAGACTCGACACACGCCATGGGGCTATGACTGACACACCACATGCCAAGTCTCACGTGTCCACATGGCGTGTCGAGAGGGATATCAGTGTCGCACTGATTTTACACTGTGCAGTGCACACGTAAAATAGTGCACTGATACGGCTCTGTATCTTCGGACGCGACACTCTAGGACACAGTGCAGGTTGTTGGACACTTAGCTAGAACATGGGCGAACCTAGGTTTGCGAGCACGAGGCCTAGTTTAGCCTGTGTCGTGTGCACGACACGAGTGCACATGTGCACGAGACAGTACACTGGACAGTGCAATGTTATGCCCGATTTGGGTTTATTTGTATTGGACACGATTGTGTCGTATTGGTGGACACGTGATGGACCCTGGGACACAAATACATTGTATATTTCATTTACCAACTCTTTATTTTGTGTTTAAATGATCTTTCAATAGGTAATTGTTAATTTACCAATTTCTGAACTGTGCATTGATTTTCTGATTTTTCCAGATTTTGATATTGAACTTTGCCATCATTTTAAACACATTAGTACTGTTAACATGTTGGTTTAAGTTCCTAGATTCATTATCCTATACTTGAACTAATTATGTTTGAAATTTGGGATTGTTTGGTTGTAGTTTGGGGTTAAAAACTGAGATTTGAGGGCTAGACTGAAAACTGGAATTTCATAAACTGTTGTAAACTGTTTAGACTGTTTTCTTTTGAGTTCAATTATGAACTATGGAGGATTTCTAATGTGGTATGAAATCTGGGAATGTTTAGGAATGTAGACTGATTAGTTATGGCTGAACCCGAGAGACTGAAAACTGGGTTGGTTATGAACCTGAGATTGAATTGGGTGTTATGTAATATTGTGTTTTTTTCTATGAGTTGAACTCTATATTTCCTGCACTGCCTATTAGGTTTCAGCCACCTATTTCTAATTCCTGCAATTCCTTCATGCACTATATGTTTCAGCCTCACACACACTTCACTGCTTTCCATGTTTCAGTCACCTACACAACACCCTCATGTATGTCTCCCTCACCCACACACACACTATTACTCTCCTACACACACAAACCTTCATTTTCAGTCACACACTCACACATTTTTTTTCTCACTAACAGTACACCCACACACACAGTCTATTGCATCTCTCTCTCTCTCTCTCTCTATATATATATATTTCCTAGTCTTCTAAATATAGGTTTATGTATAGTATGTATACATATGTATTATATGTAATGTATATCTATATGTATATATGTTGAGCCTATATATATATATATATATATATATATATATATATATATATATATATATATATATATATATATATAATGTGATGTTTCTGTCACGCTCCGATTCCGTAGAATCGATAGTCGTCCCCCGGGCGTGATGCCGTGCAAGCCTAAGTTGCGCTCGCACAAGGCATAGTCATAAGGTTATCCGAAACACAACAACAAGAGAATGCGCAGAGTAAATTGAACACACATTATAGAGAAGAAAATTTAAGCTTTATTGATAATGAACATCATTTTACAGACTCGATACAAAGGCGCCGCGCGGGCTTTTTACAAACTGACTCCATTACAAAATGAACGTCGACGAGATAGCCATTCCATACATATCATCCCTTGATTACAACCAGCATTACAAACCACCTGGGATGATGGAAAGTCGCTCCATCAGTCTTCTTGGCCTTCGACGGCGGAGTCTTCAAAAAGGTTGGATCCAAACTTCGACCGCAAGGACGAAGCTTCAAAACACACGAGCGTTGCCTTCCTTCACGTAGCACGCTCCTTCCGATCTATCGCACCTGTAGAGAGAGCGAGGATCAGTACAATCAACATGTACTGGCGAGTGGCTAATTAATTTCCAGGCTCTCATTTGGTTCAAGAATTTAGATAAAATCATACAACTTGCTTTTAGTGGTCTTTCTAGCCATCCTAGATATTTTCATAAGAAGTATTAAGTTACACCAAGATTTCCTCCGGCAGAGCGTACCGTGCGACATAGAACTTACCATCATCTTCCCTGTTCGTTGATCACAATTTATATCAAGTGTTTGATATGGAGGTCACTGGCATTAACTAGCCATCTTGGACATGGCCTGGTAATACGGGACCCTTGCAACGCAAGTAGCGAGCTCCGATGCAAGTCCCCGTCTTACCGATTGCCTATTACCCAGCTCAGCTATAACCTGTTTCTTCCTAGGCCGAGTCAGTCCCGTGGCCCCGGGTTGCCGCTCGAAGAAACCATCGTCCTTGTCGACAAGTTGTCCATGACCATAATAGGTTAACATGGTGTATTTTAGGATATCGTTGGGCTTGTTATGTAATTAATTCATTTACTTGGTCATTTTGTAGGCCTAAAATAATTCTATCTCTTTTCAACACAACACATTTCTTTTCACTTCTAACATACATGACTTGTATTCTGCAAGCGAATCATTCAATTTTGATATCATTACCCGAGTTCTCATTTTGAAATAGAGGGTCGAGACGAAGGAGGTCAGCCACTCACCTTGAGTTTTTGCTTGAGGCGAGAGACTGGTTGGCTGCGCTAGACGTCGCCTACGCGATCACCTGAAATCGCACAAGCAACCGATTAGAACACTGTATTAGGCAAGAAATTCGATAGGAAATACGAGTTCGAAATGTAAGCCATGAAAACCATCGAAAACATTCACGAAAACGCATTCAGAAAACCAAAGCCAAAACCAACGCAAGCGGCGTGAAAAGCAGAGCAACGGGAGGTCTCTCCCGACTCAGCCGCAGAGTCAATCCTCGAGGCACTACCCGCTGAATATGGGACTTGGTTCCGAAGAAGCCATTCCATAACGTGGAATGGATCTTAATTCAACCGTTCCCGTTCGATCGATTCGATCGATCCCGACCTATCGGTCCCGACCGAATCGATAGCGACAGTGTTCCTTTCTCGCGCACCCCGTGGACGGACAACGGGGCACGATGTAGGGACGGGGCATGTCACGCCCCAGAAATAGAATACTGGAGAGCGGGGGAATGACTCAGCCAGCTACGTATTACGGGTAGATGAATACCGTATAATACGATCAATGCTGTCTAACCAGACGAGGGGGTGCATACTACATGAAAGTCTTACTATGGTCATTTTACATCTATTGTCTCAATCATTCAAATAAGAAATAGTAATACAGAACATGTAAGATAAAGCAGTAAGGCGTCCCAAACGCTCAGTCAGAATGTTCTGGAAATCTGGTTTACAAAACATAGCCAGATGGTATAGTAAGGTATACACAATTGTTATCAGCTGCAGTCTGATTTAGTTACAATTATGCAAGAGTAAGTACAAGACAATCCGACTAACATGTCGGTGCCAAACGGCTAAGTATAAAGTAAATAACAAAACGAGCGGTGAAGTAAGGAAACCCACTCGAGTCCTCCTGCAATCATTCTCCTAGTATTGACCATCTTGGAGGTAGAAGTAAGCTGGATCCTCGGGGACCGGCTCTAAATCTGGCCATGCAAAACCAGAGAGGTTAGACCTCTAATAGCAAGTACCACAAGGAAGGACGATATGAAGGATTAAACCAGTAAGTAAGAGAATATAATAATAGATCTCTGCCTCCCACTAGGATTTACATAACGCCACGACACTTCGAACCAACCTCCCAACCAAACAAGGACAGAAGTTGGCCCGTCATGTCCTGACATTCTGATCATCCCAGTTAGGTAACAGAGTAGTACAGTACACAAACAAATCATCTTGAACGGCCAATCAAATCCTACGGCTTGCTATTGTGAGTCCCAAGTTATCCTGGAATTATGCAATATAGGGATTCCTCAGTTCTTACTATGTGCAAGCAAGGCTAGTCTATCCAATCAATCAATTGTGCCAATCATGTAGTTAGACGAGTCCCAGCGGGATGCCCGCCGTTATAGCATGTACAATAATATAAGCAGATACCGTTCCCTGCCCGTGTGACAAATTTACCGTATCTGTGGGAACCAGCCGGCCCGTCGGGCACTTAATAGTCCCAAGGGGGCTGCCATGTAAGAACTCGGGAATCTATTCTCTCCATGCCATCGTTATTTTATTTGACTTAATGGTCTCTACGTTGAGTGAAGTTCCATGCCGTGGACCATGGTCATTCGAATGAGTACTTTCGTACGGGGTACGATATGCGCAACTCTACAACGATACCCGTGCGGCTAGGTTGTAGGTTTTACATAGCGTGATGCAACAATCAATTTAACCACGGAATAATCATGCCTTGACCATAAAGTACACATTCTGTCTTTGTAAGATAAATAGAAAATTAAATAATAAATAATTACTTTGAAGCCTGCATGTGCCTGTATGCCAATATTCGGGATCGGCTAATCGAGTATAATAGTTTATTACATGAACGTGTCTCATTCATTCAATTCAATAAGACGACTAGCCAGTCTCTTAGTTCCAACTAGGAACGCATGATCAATATTTAGTCCATGTCACAATCATTATCAATGGTGACAAGGCATGAAAGTCCATCAATATTACATGGGGTCGGGTCCATAACTCTCAGGGTTAAGTCCTAGTCATACTGGGTATCCATGGATCAATCAGGACACAAGGCACATTTTACATAACAATCCATTTTAACAAATTTAACATATCATAATTTATTAAAAAATTCACGCAAAAAGTCGTAAGGATATAATAGAAGAATTATCATGCCATCATTAAATGAATAGGTTGAGGAATAAATAAAAACACCCAGGTCAGGAAGTCACGCCAACAAGTCTATGCTAAGGCCAAAAGTCATGCAAGAAGTCTGTGCTTAAGACCAACAAGTCACGCTAAGTCTAGCTGGGGTAAGCGTGGAAAATGGGCGTGAACAGCGAGCGTGAGAAGAAATACACGCACGCACAGCATGACTAAAAATACACGCACTCATGCACAGTGTGAGCGTGACAAGAAATTCACGCACGCAAAGATGTGTGCGTGACAAAAATCCACGCACTTATGGATGTGTGCGTGACAAAAATACACGCACGCTCATGAGAACGTGAGCGTGACAAAAATACACGCACGCTCATGAGAACATGAGCGTGACTGAAAATACACGCACGCTCATGAGAACGTGAGCGTGACTGAAAATACACGCTAACATATAAGAACATGAGCGTGTCTGAAAATACACGCTAACATGTAAGAACATGAGAGTGTCTCAAAATCTACGCAGACACGTAGAGACGTGTGCGTGACTGGGCTGATGTTTTACGCGGACACGTAAGAACGTGTGCGTGCAACATCTCCCGAACTCCAAGTCCTATGGAGCCTTCGTTCCAGTACCAGAAATACACGCTAAGTTGGTGGACCAAGAACCCATGAATAACCAAAATACAATAACTTAGATCTAGGAAAAACCAGCCATAGAAATCCAAAATGCTAAGAACTAAACTCTCTCAGAATCATGAGAGGAAGAGTAATGATCCACAAAAATGGATGAAGGAGAAGCAAGTTTGCACTTGCCTACTGCTACTGCTACTGCTGGTGGGTGGAGAGTAATGAGAGGAAGAAGAAGAAGTAATGGAGAGGATGAGTAATGAGGAGAGAGAATGGAGATGGAAGCTTTAAATAGGAAGATGGTGGTAGGTGGGAGCTAATGGGCCGGGTTGCACAGATCCACCCAAGCCGAAACCCACTAAGACTAAAGCAGGAAATAAAATACAGGAAATAAAATGCAGAAATAAAATTGCAGGAAATAGATTAACATGGAATTTAAAGAGCAGATAATTAATTAACCTAAAAATTTAAAGAAATTTAAATACAGAATAATACATGATAAATACTAAATAAATACACATGAGCTGTACATGTATAAAAATACGCATTCCGGGAACGGGGAGTGACATCTCTACCCCCCTTAGAAAAATTCCGTCCTCGGAATTTCAAATCCAAGCCGGATAGAAATATCAGAGCTAAACTAATACAAGCAATTCTAGTGAGCAAGCAATCATTTTACCATATCAAAAGCAAGTACTATATAAGTAAATCCATCAATCTACGATATCAGGTAGTTCTATCCATAAGGCGATAAGCATGAGAAATCAAGACAATCAAGGTATACAGAAAGAGATATACCTTGTGAGTCAAACAGGTGTGGATACCGTGATCGGATATCATCCTCACGTTCCCATGTTGACTCTCCCAAGGAGTGATGACCCCAAGCAACACGGACAAGACTAATTGTTCGGTTCTTGAGTATCTTCTCTCTTCGGTCCAAAATGGATACAGGCTGTTCCTCGTAAGACAGGTTGGTACCAACAACCAGCTCCGAATGATCGAGGACATGACTTGGGTCCGATACATACCTACATAATTGAGATACATGAAACACGTCATGCACCTTGCGTAACGAAGGTGGGAGGGATAAACGATAAGCAACATCGCCTATCCGATCAAGGATAACGAATGGGCCCACGTACCGCGGCCTCAATTTCCTGCGAACGCCAAATCTAATGACCCCACGAGTAGGTGAGATCCGCAAGAATACGTGGTCCCCAACAGAGAACTCTAACGGCCTACGATGCTGGTCCGCCCAATGACGATGCCTGTCCTGCGCAACTCGAAGTCGCTCTCTAATTCCCTTAACCACTTCAACCGTCTGAACAATCATTTCTGGACCTAACATTTTCCTCTCTCCGATATCATCCCATGTAAGCGGTGATCTGCACTTCTTACCATATAGTGCTTCAAATGGCGCCATCTGGATACTGGCTTGATAACTATTGTTGTATGAGAACTCAACCAAGTGCAGGTGGCTCTCCCAAGATCCTCTAAAATCTAAAGTGCAGGCTCGTAACATGTCTTCTAAAGTCTGAATCGTTCTTTCTGATTGCCCATCCGTCTGCGGATGGTAAGCCGTGCTAAACCTTAACTTGGTACCAAGACTATGATGTAAGCTCTTCCAGAAATGTGATGTAAAGCGGGTATCCCGATCCGACACAATACTGACAGGGACTCTATGCTGCCTGACTATCTGTTGCATATATAACTATGCTAACTTTTCTGTAGATTGCCCTACTCTGAAAGGAAGAAAGTGTGCTACCTTTGTAAGCCGATCTACTATTACCCAAATAGCATCCTTACCACTTGGTGATCTCGGTAAACCGGTCACAAAGTCCATCGTGATGTGCTTCCACTTCCATTTCGGAATAGGAAGCGGTTGTAATAACCCAGCTGGCCTCTGCTGTTCTGCCTTCACTTGCTGACATACCAAGCAACGGGAAACGAATCTAGCTACCTCCCTCTTCATTCCGTTCCACCAGAAATGCTGCTTGATATCTTGGTACATCTTGGTCCCCCCAGGGTGAATAGAATATTGAGAACTGTGAGCTTCTGCCATAATCTCCTGTCTGATATCTTCACTAGACACACATAGACGTGATCCAAACCTAAGTGTACCATCTTTATGAATTCTCATCTCCTTCCTGAGTCCTGACTCACATTCTGCCCTAAGCTTCTGAATCCTTGGGTCTTGTGCCTGAGCCGCCTTGATCCTGTCTACCAAGTCGGATTGAACTTGCAGACTTGTTAGAACTCCTACATCACTAGGAAGTATAACTTCGATGCCCATCTCCTGAAGGTCTTCTAAGATATGCCTCTGTGTTGTCAACATAAATGCGCCGTCTCTCCTGCTAAGAGCGTCTGCTACTACATTAGCCTTGCCTGGATGATACTGAAGCTCCACGTCATAATCCTTGATCAACTCCAACCATCTTCTCTGCCTCATGTTCAGCTCCTTCTGAGTAAAGATGTACTTCAGACTTTTATGATCTGTGTACATCTCCACTCGGTCACCATATAAGTAATGCCTCCATAACTTCAGAGCAAACACTACTGCTGCTAACTCTAAATCATGAGTTGGGTAATTCTTCTCGTGGTCCCGAAGCTGCCTAGATGCATATGCTATCACCTTCCCATGTTGCATAAGGACACATCCAAGTCCCTTACCTGACGCATCACAATATACTGTAAAACCCCCGGGTCCAACTGGCAACGTAAGAATAGGTGCTGATATCAACTTCTGCTTCAAAGTCTCGAATGATGCCTGACATTCTGCCGACCAATCAAATAGCACATCCTTTCGGGTCAAGCGGGTCATGGGCGCTGAAAGCCTTGCAAAGTCTGACACAAACCTTCTGTAATATCCTGCTAATCCCAAGAAACTCCGTACATCTGCTACGGTCTTGGGTACTGGCCAACTTTCTACTGCTTCTATCTTCCTGGGATCTACTGCTACTCCAGCTCCTGATATGATATGACCCAAAAATGAAATGTGATCCGTCCAGAACTCACACTTACTGAGCTTGGCATACAACTGGTTCTCTCTCAGAACCTGCAACACTTTTCTGAGGTGGTCTTCATGCTCCTCTTCACTAGCTGAGTATATGAGAATGTCGTCAAGAAACACAACGACAAACTGGTCTAAGTATGGCATAAAGATGCGGTTCATCAAATCCATAAATATTGCTGGAGCATTGGTCAAACCAAACGGCATTACTAAAAACTCATAATGCCCATACTTCGACCTGAATGCTGTCTTGGGAATATCTTCCTTCCGAACCCTCACCTGATGGTACCCTGAACGAAGATCTATCTTGGAGAAAACTCTAGCCTGGCTCAACTGATCAAATAAGTCGTCGATCCTGGGTAATGGCTACTTGTTCTTTACTGTTGCCGTGTTAAGCTTCCTGTAGTCAATGCACAATCTGGATGACCCATCCTTCTTCCCCACAAGTACCACTGGTGCTGCCCATGGTGACACGCTATCTTGGATGAACTTCTTCTCCTTCAGTTCCTCTATGTGCTGATATACCTTGGCCTGCTCTGAATCTGCCATTCTGTAAACTCGATCCGATATCGGTTTAGTTCCTGGTGCCAATTCTATACTGAACTCAATATCCCTAACCGGTGGTAGTCCTGGAAGTTCTTCGGGAAATACGTTTAGGAATTCTTCAACTACCTTCGGAATCTGAACTTCTTCCATTGCCGCTACTATTCCCTGCTCTGGTTGAGTTGCCTCTGATCTGACTAAGGTGAATCTCTTCATGCCTGGAATATCAAAAGATACACTCCCTCTACGACAATCTATTGTCGCATGACTGTCTTTCAGCCAGTCCATGCCTAAGATAACGTCGAAATTTCCAACAGGAAATTCTATCAACCGGGCGGGTAAGGAATGTTCGCAAACTACAACGCTACACGCTAGAATAACTCTACTAACCCCTACGAGGCCATTACCAGTGAGTATATTCAATCTCCCTGGCAATGCCTCGAACTCCATTCCTAGTCATGTCGCAAATTGTGCAGATATAAATGAATGGGATGCTCCCGAATCAAACAATGCTACTGCGGGATATGAGGCGACGAGAATGTTACCTGCCACAACATCTCCCGATGCCAATGCCTCCTCCAAGGACAGAGTGAATGCTTGCCCTCGACCTCCTTGCTGATTTCCATGCTGGGCCTAGCCTGATGCTGCTGCTGACCCCTTCCTTGATGATGCTGGGGTGGTCTATGCTGGTGTTGCTGTATCGGCGGTCCCTGCTGTCGAAACATCTGAGCCTGCGGACGCTGTGCCAACGGCCTTACTGCCACTGCTGGTCCTCGATACTGGCCTGCCCCTGGGGCTGGCAGAGCAGGAAACTGCAACCCTGGTCCTCCTGTCCTCAAATTCATGAGACATGTGGTAACCCGATGGTCTGGATTTCCACATATCAGACATAGTCCATTCAATGTCTGACACACATCTCTAGTGTGTCCCATCTTCCGCAATAAGTGCAGCCCGCCGGGGGTTGCTGGTTCTTCCTCTGTTGCTGTTGCTGCTGCTGCCTGGGTGGTGCTGGTCCTCGTATCACCACATCGTGGATACGAATGCCAGTGGATGGTATTGTTGTTCGGGGCGCTGCTCCCCCTCCTCCTTCTATCTGACTGTGGGATCTCTTTTGACCCCCAGTCCTTACTGCAAGCCTCTGAATGGTGATCTCATGCCTTCGAGTCGCTGTCAATATCTCATCAAAAGTTTGGTAATTGTGCCCCTCGATCAATTGCAAGAGTTCAAGATAAAACCCTTGCTGAAACCTCATGGCCCTCTGGCTCTCTGTTGCTACCATCTCTGGGACGAATCTACTCAATCTGCAGAACTCTGCTGCATAAGCATCTATAGTCTTGCCAGCCTGCCTGAGGCTGATAAACTTCTGCTGTAGCTCAAACCGGGCCACAACTCCATAGTACTTGGTCTTGAATCTTGCTGTGAAATCGTCCCAAGCCACATGACGTCTAATGCCCACTTCCTCTGATTCCCACCAATCACGTGCGAGATCCTGAAGTAACAACTTCACTAGATCCACACGTCCTTCTGTCGGTACCTTAGCTGCTGTCAGAATAGCCTCCATATCCTTAAGCCATGCATCTGCTGAGATGGCATCTTCTGTGCCCTCGAAATGGTAGGGGTTGTACTTGCAAAACCTGGCTGATGCTCCTGAATATGGCGTTGCCCCTCTTTCCAAAGCCGTCTGTAATACTTGGTTGAGTAGCACATTCTGCTTTTGTAGCTGAGTGTGCATGCGCTGCTGGGCCAACATCTGATGTTACTGAGTAGCCATCATTCCTCTCATGATCTCCAGAAGGGCTGGTGTGTCCACTTGGGTAGGTGGAACTGTCGGTGGTGGTGGAACATCCGGATACTGCGATCCAGCTGCTGGTTCCACTATCACTTCTTCCTGGGTAGCCTCTTGAGTTAGTACTGGCCCTTGTTGCTGACGAACAGGGTCAGGTGGTTCATGTTGCTCCTGCGGTTGTCCAGCTCTGACAGGTGCAGACGAGGTGCCCCTAAGAAAAGGGACAAGAGAACAATCAAACAACCGGACATGAAGGATTAATGAAGTCAAAGGATACCGGAATGTCAAGCAAGGGTTGAGAATAACGAATCATGAGATCAAGGGGGAACACGTGTGATTGAGACATCCTATAAATCAAAACACCCCACAAGTCTGAAATCAGACCTGCATGGGCTACCACTAAAACCTTGTCACGCCCCAGAACCAGAATACTGGAGAGCGGGGGAATGACTCAGCCAGCTACGTATTACGGGTAGATGAATACCGTATAATACGATCAATGCTGTCTAACCAGACGAGGGGGTGCATACTACATAAAAGTCTTACTATGGTCATTTCACATATATTGTCTCAATCATTCAAATAAGAAACAGTAATACAGAACATGTAAGATAAAGCAGTAAGGCGTCCCAAACGCTCAGTCAGAATGTTCTGGAAATCTGGCTTTACAAAACATAGCCAGATGGTATAGTAAGGTATACACAATTATTATCAGCTGCAGTCTGATTTAGTTACAATTATGCAAGAGTAAGTATAAGACAATCTGACTAACATGTCGGTGCAAAACGGCTAAGTATAAAGTAAATAACAAAACGAGCGGTGAAGTAAGGAAACCCACTCGAGTCCTCCTGCAATCATTCCCCTAGTATTGACCATCTTGGAGGTAGAAGTAAGCTGGATCCTCGAGGACCGGCTCTAAATCTGGCCATGCAAAACCAGAGAGGTTAGATCTCTAATAGCAAGTACCACAAGAAAGGACGATATGAAGGATTAAACCAGTAAGTAAGAGAATATAATAATAGATCTCTGCCTCCCACTAGGATTTACATAACGTCACGACACTTCGAACCAACCTCCCAACCAAACAAGGACAGAAGTTGGCCCGTCATGTCCTGACATTCTGATCATCCCAGTTAGGTAACAGAGTAGTACAGTACACAAACAAATCATCTTGAACGGCCAATCAAATCCCACGGCTTGCTATTGTGAGTCCCAAGTTATCCTGGAATTATGCAATATAGGGATTCCTCAGTTCTTACTATGTGCAAGCAAGGCTAGTCTATCCAATCAATCAATTGTGCCAATCATGTAGTTAGACTAGTCCCAGCGGGACGTCCGCCGTTATAGCATGTACAATAATATAAGCAGATACCGTTCCCTGCCCGTGTGACAGATTTACCGTATCTGTGGGAACCAGCCGGCCCGTCGGGCAATTAATAGTCCCAAGGGCGCTGCCATGTAAGAACTCGGGAATCCATTCTCTCCATGCCATCGTTATTTTATTTGACTTAATGGTCTCTACGTTGAGTGAAGTTCCATGCCGTGGATCATGGTCATTCGAATGAGTACTTTCATACGGGGTACGATATGCGCAACTCTACAACGATACCCGTGCGGCTAGGTTGTAGGTTTTACATAGCGTGATGCAACAATCAATTTAACCACGGAATAATCATGCCTTGACCATAAAGTACACATACTGTCTTTGTAAGATAAATAGAAAATTAAATAATAAATAATTACTTTGAAGCCTGCATGTGCCTGTATGCCAATATTCGGGATCGGCTAATCGAGTATAATAGTTCGTTACATGAACGTGTCTCATTCATTCAATTCAATAAGACGACTAGCCAGTCTCTTAGTTCCAACTAGGAACGTATGATCAATATTTAGTCCATGTCACAATCATTATCAATGGTGACAAGGCATGAAAGTCCATCAATATTACATGGGGTCGGGTCCATAACTCTCAGGGTTAAGTCCTAGTCATATTGGGTATCCATGGATCAATCAGGACACAAGGCGCATTTTACATAACAATCTATTTTAACAAATTTAACATATCATGATTTATCAAGAAATTCACGCAAAAAGGCGTAAGGATATAATAGAAGAATTATCATGCCATCATTAAATGAATAGGTTGAGGAATAAATAAAAATACCCAGGTCAGGAAGTCACGCCAACAAGTCTATGCTAAGGCCAAAAGTCACGCAAGAAGTCTGTGCTTAAGACCAACAAGTCACGCTAAGTCTAGCTGGGGTGAGCGTGGAAAATGGGCGTGAACAGCGAGCGTGAGAAGAAATACACGCACGCACAGCGTGACTAAAAATACACGCACTCATGCACAGTATGAGCGTGATAAGAAATTCACGCACGCAAAGATGTGTGCGTGACAAAAATCCACGCACTCATGGATGTGTGCGTGACAAAAATACACACACGCTCATGAGAACGTGAGCGTGACAAAAATACACGCACGCTCATGAGAACGTGAGCGTGACTGAAAATACACGCACGCTCATGAGAACGTGAGCGTGACAGAAAATACACGCTAACATGTAAGAACATGAGCGTGTCTAAAAATACACGCTAACATGTAAGAACATGAGCGTGTCTCAAAATCCACGCAGACACGTAGAGACGTGTGCGTGACTGGGCTGATGTTTTACGCGGACACGTAAGAACGTGTGCGTGCAACATCTCCCAAACTCCAAGTCCTATGGAGCCTTCGTTCCAGTGCCAGAAATACACGCTAAGTTGGTGGACCAAGAACCCATGAACAACCGAAATACAACAACTTAGATCTAGGAAAAACCAGCCATAGAAATCCAAAATGCTAAGAACTAAACTCTCTTAGAATCATGAGAGGAAGAGTAATGATCCACAAAAATGGATGAAGGAGAAGCAAGTTTGCACTTGCCTACTGCTACTGCTGGTGGGTGGAGAGTAATGAGAGGAAGAAGAAGAAGTAATGGTGAGGATGAGTAATGAGGAGATAGAATGGAGATGGAAGCTTTAAATAGGAAGATGGTGTTAGGTGGGAGCTAATGGGCCGGGTTGCACAGATCCACCCAAGCCGAAATCCACTAAGACTAAAGCAGGAAATAAAATGCAGGAAATAAAATGCAGAAATAAAATTGTAGGAAATAGATTAACATGGAATTTAAAGAGCAGATAATTAATTAACATGAAAATTTAAAGGAATTTAAATACAGAATAATACATGATAAATACTAAATAAATACACATGAGCTGTACATGTATAAAAATATGCATTTCGGGAACGGGGAGTGACAGGACACTACAACATAACCAACTAAAAATAAGTTTCGTCCTCGAAACTTAAGAACATAACCTACCTCTATGAAAATAATGAAGGAAACTTTTTTTTCATCTCTGACTCGAGTTCCCATGTCGACTCTTCCGCCGCATGGTTCCTCCAGAGTACGCGAACAAGTGGGATCACTCGACTTCGCAGAAGCTTATCCTTGCGTTCTAAGATTTGAACTGGCTCTTCAACGTAGAATAAGTCGGACTTTAGCTCCAACTGGCCAAAATCTACCACGTGGCTAGGGTCGTGCACGTACTTCCGCAGCTGAGAGACGTGGAAGACATTGTGCACACCTTCAAGCGCCGGCGGCAGGGCAATTTTATAGGCTACCGGGGCGACCCGCTCGAGTATTTAGAACGGCCCAACGAATCTCGGACTCAGCTTTCCCTTCGCGCCGAACCGAGTAACTCCTCGCATGGGTGACACCTTCAGGAACACATGATCGCCCACCTGGAACTCAAGCGGTCTTCGATGGGTGTCGGCGTAGCTCTTTTGCCGACTCTGTGCAATCTTCAGTCTTTCTCGAATTAGCTTGACCTTTTCCACAGTCTGTTCCACCAGCTCCGGGTCGAGTATCTGCCGTTCCCCGACTTCATCCCAGCAAATGGGCGATCTGCACTTTCGGCCGTACAAAGCTTCATACGGCACCATTTGGATACTGGATTGGTAGCTATTATTGTACGCAAATTCTGCCAGCGGTAGGTGGACGTCCCAGCTTGATTTGAAGTCAATTGCGCAGAGCCGTAGCATGTCTTCGAGAATCTGATTAACGCGCTCCGTTTGGCCGTCGGTCTGAGGATGGTAAGCTGAGCTGAACTGCAACTTGGTACCCAGCGCCGACTGAAGGCTACTCCAGAATTGCGACATGAATCGTGAATCCCGATCAGAGACGATGGATACTGGAACTCCGTGCAGCCGTACTATCTCATCAAGATAAATCTGCGCCAGGCGATCAACACTCCAAGTAACTTTGATGGCGATAAAGTGTGCTGACTTGGTTAATCGATCGACGATGACCCAGATGGCGTCGTTCCCCCGTGGTGTCTTCGGCAGGCCAACAATAAAATCCATAGTGACGTGATCCCATTTCCACTCGGGAATAGCGAGGTTCTGCATCTCCCCGCCCGGTCGCTGATGCTCAGCTTTCACCTGCTGACAGGCCATGCATTGCGACACGAAGAGCACCACATCTCTCTTCATCCCGTGCCACCAGAAGGTCGTGCGGAGGTCCTTATACATCTTGATACTGCCTGGATACAAGGTATATTTCGCATAATGTGCCTCCGATATTATCTTCTTTCGCAGTTCTGAATCATCCGGTACACATAGTCGGCCATTCAATCTCAGCACGCTGGTCTTGTCTTCCGTAAAGTCGGTCGCACTACCTGTCGAAATTCGCTCACGCATTTTCTTCAGGTACGGATCATCCTTCTGAGCGGCCATGATCTTTTCCAGCAAACTCGGCTCTAACTGCAGCTGCGCCAACCGTATATCCCTGAATCGAACCCGAAGATCGATGCCCATTTCTTCTAGATCTTGTAGTAGTCTGCGGTTGATGGACAGCGAGGTAAGATATTTTTGACTCAGAGCGTCCGCTACAACATTTTCCTTGCCCGGAGAGTAGTCGATCGTCAAGTCATAGTCTTTGATCAGTTCGAGCCAGTGCCTCTGTCGCAAGTTCAATTCCTTCTGAGTGAAGAGATACTTGAGGCTCTTATGGTCGGTATAGATCGCGCACACCACACCATATAGATAGTGATGCCACAATTTCAACGTGAACACAATTGCCGCTAACTCCAAGTCGTACGTAGGATAGTTCTTCTCGTGCGGCTTTAACTGTTTGGAGGCGAAGAATATTACCTTGTTTCGCTGCATGAGCACACATCCCAAGCCCTGGCCTGAAGCATCGCTGAATATCTGAAAACCCTCTGGCCCATCCGGAAGTGCGAGTATAGGTACCGAAATCAGTCACTGTTTTAGCTCCTGGAATGAAGCTTCACAGTCATCCGACCACTCATACGCGACTCCCTTTTGAGTGAGGCGAGTCAGTGGCGATGCAATCTTCGCGAAGTCTTTCACGAAGCGTCGATAGTATCCCGCCAAACCAAGAAAGCTTCGAATCTCACTAGCAGACGCAGGCCGCTTCCAATCAGCAACAGCTTCCACTTTCTTCGGGTCGACTGCAATACCTTCGGACGAAATGATGTGACCAAGAAAGGATACGCTGCTTAGCCAAAATTTGCACTTACTCTGCTTCGCGTACAACTCATGTTCTCGAAGTGTCTGGAGCACGGCCCGTAGATGTTCTTCATGCTGCGCCCTGTCCTTCGAGTAGACGAGAATATCATCAATAAAGACTACCACAAATTTATCAAGGAAGGGTCGAAATACCCGATTCATCAGATCCATGAAGGCGACAGGAGCGTTCGTCGGGCCAAATGGCATCACCAGGAACTCGTAGTGGCCGTATCGAGTGCGAAAGGCGGACTTTTGCACGTCGTCTGACTTGATCTTGAGTTGATGATAGCCTGAGCGGAGATCAATCTTCGAAAATACCGAGGCGCCTTGCAGTTGATCGAATAAGTCGTCTATGCGGGGCAATGGGTACTTGTTCCGGATGGTGGCCTTGTTCAACTCTCGGTAATCGACGCACAGACGCATGGACCCATCCTTCTTCTTTACGAACAACACGGGCGCTCCCCACGGTGAAACACTAGGCCGAATAAATCCTCTGTCGAGTAACTCTTGTAACTGGACCTTGAGTTCCTTCAGCTCGACGGGGGCCATTCTTTACGGGGCCTTAGAAATCGGTCGGGTATCGGAGAATGTATCGATGCTGAACTCAATTTCTCTGTCGGGGAGCATGCCGGGTAGCTCGTCCGGGAACACATCGGGGAATTCTGCCACAACGTCGGTCTGACCCACGTTTGTACCATCCTGTCGTATGTCTCGGTCGGACGCCAAATAGCCTTCGCACCCAGAATGCAGCATCCTCCGAGCAGAAATCGCCAAGATCAGCATGCAGGTCGACGATGCCTCACCACACGAAAAGCAGAATTCAGGCACTCTTGGTATGCGGAAGGTGACCGTCTTTTCGGTGCAGTCTATGGTTGCGTTGCACGGCCCGAGCCAATCCATTCCTAGAATAATATCGAAGTCCTTCATGTCTAGGACTATCACGTCAAGACCGATCTTTTGACCGTCGATACAGATAATCCCGTCGGCGCAGGCTAAGTTTGTGAGTATTGGTGTGCCCGAAGGTGTGCTTACGCTAAGGTCAAGATCTAGTGATATTACAGGAAATTTGTGCTCGGCGACAAAGTCCGCCGATATAAAACTATGTGAAGCACCTGAATCAAATAGTACACGAACAGGCACATTATTGAAATTTAGTATACCTGTCACGACCGTATCTGATGCATGCGCTTCATCTCGAGTCATGGCATAGACGCGGTCCTGGGCATTGGGGCGACGGTCTTGGCCATTTTGTGGTGCGGGTTGATGGGCTCGAGGCGCTGAAACTTGATTCCCTGGACGGTTCTGTTGGGGCGCCAATGGGGCGCCGTTGGGTTCGGCTTTCTGGTTGGACACTCAGCACGAGTGTGGCCCCTCTTGCCACAGTGCCAGCATCCCCCCTCTGGTACCTGGCAATCGTCGATCGTGTGACCGATATTATAACATCGGTTGCAGTAAGGCTTTGGGTTACGCCCTTGATATCTGCTTTGGGGCCCATTGTTTGGACGCTTGGTCACGTTGTTCCTTCCTGCGTGGCTAGGGCGTTTGTGATTGTAGGTATGCACAGCGCCGGCAGCACCTGGAGGATATTGGCGTTCAAGGCGGAGGGCGTGGTTGAGAGACTCCCCCATCGTTTTGTATTGTGGTACGGACACGTGGGCGTAGATGGACGGTCGTAGACCCACTTTGAACCGTCGAGCACGACTCGCCAGGGAGGGCAGGAATTCTCCAGCAAACTTGGCTAACTTGTTGAACTCCGCTGCATACTGCTGCACCGTCATATTCCCTTGCCTTAGCTGTATGAATTCATTTTCCTTCTCTTGTCGAACGGCTTCGGGGAGGTACTCGATCTCGAACGCCTCGCGGAAGGTGGCCCAAGAAATTATCGCTGTCTCGTCGTCGCGTCTGATCGCTCATTTTTGCACGGCCCACCAGTCGTGCGCGTTCGACCAGAGTAGAAGTTGAGCGCATGCGACTTTCTTGGACTCTTCGACGTCCAGCAGCTCGAACTTGTCTTCCAGTTCCTCTAACCGGTCGATCGCTAAGGAGGGATCTTCCATGCCGTAGAAGGAAGTATGGCAACTTTTTGTGAATTTCGACACGTCGAAGTTAGAACTTCTAGGTGCTGCATGTGTAGGCTCAGGTGCCTCCGGATCGACTTCACTTTGTCTGGCCGCAGGCTCGGTCACGGCAGGAGTTGTCGCAGAGTTGTTGTTGTTGGCCACTACCGTCTGTACTATCTGCTGAAGAGTATCAAGCTGCTTCTGCTGCAACTTGAATTGTGCATCGAATCGGGCCTCGAACTGGGTCTGGCGTGCCTCTACCTCCCGTCGATGTGCCTCCGTCTCCCGTCGATATTGCTCATTCAGGCGTTGATTTTCCTGAGCTTGTTGTTGTTGCGCTTCCAGCATGCGCAACATCCGTTCCATGGCATCGTTAGAGGGTCCGGGCCTCGAGCTACTCGAGCCGCTCGAAGCACTTTCTTCGTTCAATGCCACGTTCACCGTCGCACCTTCTGGGATTTTGAAGGTAAAAATGCATTAGTCACAAAACTTATTACATACTCCCTCGTATGGAACGATATATCTCATCGACACGAGACCAACGATTTGAGACTGGAAACTCGACACTAGAGGCCAAGGACGTAAAGCCGTGCTCTGATACCATTATGTCACGCCCCGATTCCGTAGAATCGATAGTCGTCCCCCAAGCGTGATGCCGTGCAAGCCTAAGTTGCGCTCGCACAAGGCATAGTCATAAGGTTATCCGAAACACAACAATAAGAGAATGCGCAGAGTAAATTGAACACACATTATAGAGAAGGAAATTTAAGCTTTATTGATAATGAACATCATTTTACAGACTCGATACAAAGGCGCCGTGCGGGCTTTTTACAAACTGACTCCATTATAAAATGAACGTCGACGAGATAGCCATTCCATACATATCATCCCTTGATTACAACCAGCATTACAAACCACCTGGGATGACGGGAAGTCGCTCCATCTGTCTTCTTGGCCTTCGACGGCGGAGTCTTCAAAAAAGTTGGATCCAAACTTCGACCGCAAGGACGAAGCTTCAAAACACATGAGCGTTGCCTTCCTTCACGTAGCACGCTCCTTCCGATCTATCGCACCTGTAGAGAGAGCGAGGATCAGTACAATCAACATGTACTGGCGAGTGGCTAATTAATTTCCAGGCTCTCATTTGGTTCAAGAATTTAGATAAAATCATACAACTTGTTTTTAGTGGTCTTTCTAGCCATCCTAGATATTTTCATAAGAAGTATTAAGTTATACCAAGATTTCCTCCGGCAGAGCGCACCGTGCGACATAGAACTTACCATCATCTTCCCTGTTCGTTGATCACAATTTATATCAAGTGTTTGATATGGAGGTCACTGGCATTAACTAGCCATCTTGGACATAGCCTGGTAATACGAGACCCTTGCAACGCAAGTAGCGAGCTCCGATGCAAGTCTCCGTCTTACCGATTGCCTATTACCCAGCTCGGCTATAACCTGTTTCTTCCTAGGCCGAGTCGGTCCCGTGGCCCCGGGTTGCCGCTCGAAGAAACCATCGTCCTTGTCGACAAGTTGTCCATGACCATGATAGGTTAACATGGTGTATTTTAGGATATCGTTGGGCTTGTTATGTAATTAATTCATTTACTTGGTCGTTTTGCAGGCCTAAAATAATTCTCTCTCTTTTCAACACAACACATTTCTTTTCACTTCTAACATATATGACTTGTATTCTGCAAGCGAATCATTCAATTTTGATATCATTACCCGAGTTCTCATTTTGAAATAGAGGGTCGAGACGAAGGAGGTCAGCCATTCACCTTGAGTTTTTGCTTGAGGCGAGAGATTGGTTGGCTGCGCTAGACGTCGCCTACGCGATCACCTGAAATCGCACAAGCAACCGATTAGAACACTGTATTAGGCAAGAAATTCGATAGGAAATGCGAGTTCGAAATGTAAGCCATGAAAACCATCGAAAACATTCACGAAAACGCATTCAGAAAACCAAAGCCAAAACCAACGCAAGCGGCGTGAAAAGCAGAGCAACGGGAGGTCTCTCCCGACTCAGCCGCAGAGTCAATCCTCGAGGCGCTACCCGCTGAATATGGGACTTGGTTCTGAAGAAGCCATTCCATAACGTGGAATGGATCTTAATTCAACCGTTCCCGTTCGATCGATTCGATCGATCCCGACCTATCGGTCCCGACCGAGTCGATAGCGACAGTGTTCTTTTCTCGCGCACCCCGTGGACGGACAACGGGGCACGATGTAGGGATGGGACACTACAGTTCCTAATAGTTGCACTATAACCTATGTAATGTACACACATAGGTAATATGTAGGAATGCCAACTAACATGTGTAGTTGGTCTAGATAGCCTAGTAGTGTGGTGTACTAGCTTGTATAGGTTGAGTGACCTAGTATAGACTAATGTATTCTAGTATAGACTAGTTTGACCTAATTTAGACTTGGTTGACCTAGTTGACTATAGTTGACCTAGTTTGACATCTAGGGTTGACCAGAGATGACCAAGAGTTGACTTTGGCCTAGATTGACCTAGAATCATGTAGAATGCATAGTAGAACTTCATTTTACCATTCTGGACTTGTTGTGACTTGTGCTGTTCTGATTAAGAGCCAGACACCACTCCTCAGACAGTGCTTTCATATTGGACACTCAGATACCGGGCGAGTACATTCTCTGATCATTTCATATCCTGCTTAGAATTATTTTCTGCATTAAATTATTTTACTTGTACTGTCACGTTGGTCACACGGATTGGTACTATATGGATCCCTTCTTGAGATGTTATCCTTAAGGAGCATCGGGTACTACATGTTCTGTGCGTTTCACTTACATGGCGTATCACTATGCTTCACTGGTTCTTTGATCACTTGTGACATATACCCTTATGATCACAGAGTCTCCTAGAATCTCTTATCCTATTTACTGGGTATCCTAGAATCTCCTAGAATCCCCATTTATGGGACATCCATGTATCACCCTTCGGGGGCCTTTGCATGGAATTATAACATAGTCTGGTTGGATCCTTGTGTATTGATTGGGGGTACGGGGGAGTAGAAATTGACATGTGAATACTATCCAAGTAGTGTAGCATCAGAATCTCTTCCATAGTATAGCATCAGAATCTCCTATGCCATTTACATGTCTATATTGTACTATGACTCACTAGCCATATGTTAGTTCTCTATTTATAGTAGATATTTCTATTACAGCTCTCTCTCTGTTTACATACAACATTTTTTCAGTACTTGTATCTTACTTTACTGCATGATTATATTTTCTAACCTGCTATGAACTGTTGAGATGTACTGTGCTTGCTCCTGTCCTGACTGGACCTGTTGAAAATATTACAGAGGACGAGGAGGAGGCCTGTCTGGATACTTTCTATGGGGCAGCCTTAGATGACACTTGCGAGCTGGACCCTCAGGAGGACCCAGCTCTAGCTGAGGACATCACCCCCATTGCCTAGACTAGTTTAGTTAGGCTTATCTTATTTTATGTAGTCTTGAGATATGTTTAGCTAGACTTTATTCTGTTCTGAGTTGTATATATTCTTTCATTCAGTATCTGAGACCATGTACCTCTGGATATTTGCTGGAATTATCTTAGACTACTTTATCATCTATTTTTCTTGAGTTCTATTTCATATCATACTATCTTTTTCCTAGTTGTGATTGCGTTTATTTACTGCTATGTCACCCCCATTCGGGGAGTATAAACTGTTTAGAGATATATTGCTAGATGTATGTTGACCTAGGACAGCGTTCTACCGCCGACACTGCGGCGTAGGCTGGATGTACCCACGTCTCGTGTCCTTACTCTAGGGTGCGGGTCGTGACACCGCACATGTCATTAGGATGACGGTTGTACATCCACGAACGATTCCGTAAGTAGTAATTCATATCCATATCCAATTGAGGATAATTCTGTAAGATAGATACATGCACATTGCAGTCAGTGAATGAATGTTAAGACAGTTTAGATATAGGTGTGCAACATAAACTGTTCATTCATTCCACATATTACAAACAAAGAATTTGAAGGAAGAAACAAAAACAACTGTGTGGGGACTAAAACAACTGTCTTGTGTCAAAGTGTCGTATCCGATAGACCGATACTAATCCGATACGGTCGATACTAAGTACATACGGTCGAGGTATAATTATACTTGTAGGAGTATACGACACTAAGTACATACGGCCGATACTAATCCGATACGGTCGATACTAATCCGATACCGATTCTGATACTCATCCCAACTGTCCAATATCGACCCTTTGGGTCTACAAGAGTTACTTCATCCAGTTTGTCAAGAAAAGTAAAACTTTTTAAATTAATATCCTATAACTTGGCCTTTGGCCTGTGCTTGAGCAGTATCCTAACTCAAACTATCTATCCTAACTAATAAATTAATATCTTACTTTAACATCTACTAACTCTCCTATTGCTTCTAACATAAACTAATATCCTAATCTAAACTAACCCTTTAACTGAAATTAATATCTAAACAATGCTAATCATGAACTAACACCCTAACCTGGAAGTCCACACTGCTCAAGCACAGGCCAAATGCCAAGTTATAAGGCAAAATGCAGGCAACTGCCTGTAGCAACAAGGCAAAACCAAATATTGACGGTATATATACCGTCAACATTTAAAAAGTTTACTTGTCTTGACAAAATGAGTGAAGTAACTCTTATAGACCGAAAGGATACTCTATACACTCTATGTAATACGATATACCAATCATACCTACACTTCTAAGATACTCTATACACTGTAGTAATGAATTGCCCTTACTAATGATGTTCTTAGGTAACATATTTAACAGATGAGATTTTTATGTTGCACTTACGCATTTGTAGCTATAAACTGCTTGAGCAACAACATATAGGTATGGGAATCGGTATTAGACTATTCATATGAGTATTGGTATCGACGATACCTTAGGCTAGTATCTATCCACCTGCCTTAACATTATACCCATTACCTTAGCTAATACCTTATCCTTAGGCTATAGGTAATTCTCATTACTTTGCTAATACCTTAGATACCTTAGGATACTAACTCTACCGTTCTAACAATATACCAACACTCCTAAGATACTCTAATATTTACATAGAGATATACCCTATAGGGTATCCTATTACCATAGACTAATCTAGGACACTCTTAAGATACTAGGATATCTAACTATCCTAGGATACCAAATTCTAGCCAAGATACTAACTTAGGGTACTAACTTCTATCCCATATCCTAATATCCTATTATCTTGATACCCTCAAGATACTAGCATAATCTAACTACCCTAAGATATCTAACTTAGGATACTAACTTATCTAGGATAAATATGATACTAACTAACCTATCCAAGATACTAACTAACCTATCTAGGATACTAACTTCTAGTATCCTAAGATATTAACTCACCTATCTAACTCTAGGATACTAACATCCTAAACAAGATATTAAATTAGTGCCTAGGATACTATCCTAAATATCTAACTTAGGATACTAACTTATGTGTAGACACTAACATACTCATCCTAAAACAAAATCACACCCCCAACATAATAAGAGACACTAGCTTCTAGTCACTATTTACATATATACATGACTTGTGGGTCAAAAATACATAGATATATATAGGAATCCATATGAAAACCAATTGGGATACCTTAACCATGACTAACTTACCCTCATTTATGCACAAAACTGAAATTAGGATTCAAAATGGAGGATGATTCCCCACTTTGGCTATTAAAGAGAGGTAAGAAAGAGTTTTACTCCACTTTTCAAAGCACTACGACAATAAGTTTGCTAGCAACTCATCAGCTTGAGACCGAACGGCCTTTTCTGAAAGCCCTTATCAATTTTGAAGCATCCGAGAGGAATTTGTATGTCGTCGCAACAAAGAAGAAGATAAAGTTTTGAGTACATATAGTCAAGGGAATAGAGTGGACGCATGCATGCTGATCCATCTTCTGCCGACACATTTCCCCAAAAACTTTTTAGTTCTAGATTCATTGTAAGCTCTCGGTGTAATTCATTTACACAATTATTTTCTTTTTTCGTTTCATTAACTTTCCCCAAAAAAACACATGTTAAACATAAAGAACCTCCATATAGTTACTAATACCTATGAAGGAAAAAAAAATACCTAATAAATCTAAGGCATCCATCAACTAAGGAGTCCTAACGATTTTGGGTATGATCTGTAACAGATTAGTTCATAAACCCCATTGTCAAATCTTACATCAATTCATGCCTTGTTCCCTTCTCGAATTCACCAAACCAAACGGCCCCTAAACCCAAAATTATTCTAACATACCGATCAACCAACAACTCATAGTTAGAACAGATTATCTCGGTCACGACGTACGGACCAACAACTCTGACAACTTGAACATCAAAATAGGCCTGAAGATTACAATTTTGTAAAATTGATGCCAAGAGAAAACCTCAAACATAGATGACTAGCTCCCAAAGGACTCCGACCAATTATAAATCACATCCCAACACAAAACCCACATAACTATGAGTTGTGTCACCCTCCGTGTGTGTGTGTCTCTGTGTGTGTGTGGGGGGGGGAGGGAGAGAAGGAGGAGGAGGAATTAGGTTAGGGTTTACCGGAGAGGAGTAGCTCGAATTGGGGGAGGAGGAGCTCGAGGAGGATGAGCTCGACGGGGGGGGGGAGGGAGTCGCCGGGGGGGATGGAGGGGGAAAAATAGTTTTCAATTTTTTGAGTGAGGCGGAAAAAGGAGTCATGTGCCCTAAGTAAAAAAGTTAGCGACGTCAACAGTGGACGTCGCTAACCGTCACAAGCATTTTAATATAAGCGACATATTTTAATAATATGTCGCTGAACGTCGCTATTCCGCGACATACTGTATGAGCCTTCAATCAAAATTAATTCAAGAGTAACTCTTGAATCTGAACATACCAAGCATTTATAATTGTATCAAAGCTATCATGGCAGGGCTACCTGGGCAGAGCTACCAACAATGGGGGTACACAAGCGAAGCCTGCTAGGACACTCGTTCTACGACAAGAATACTATTGTCATGCCCCAGAAGCAGAATACTGGAGAACGGGGGAATGACTCAGCCAGCTACGTATTACGGGTAGATGAATACCGTATAATACGATCAATGCTGTCTAACCAGACGAGGGGGTGCATACTACATGAAATTCTTACTATAGTCATTTCACATCTATTGTCTCAATCATTCAAAGCAAGAAGCAAAAATAGAGAACATGTAAGATAAAGCAGTAAGGCGTCCCAAACGCTCAGTCAAAATGTTCTGGAGATATGGCTTTACAAAACATAGCCAGATGGTATAGTAACATATACACAATTGTCATCAGCTGCAGTCTGACTTTAGTTACAATTATGCAAAAGTAAGTGCAAGACAATCCGACTAACATGTCGATGCCAAACGGCTAAGTATGAAGTAAATAACAAAATGAGCGATGAAGTAAGGAAACCCACTCGAGTCCTCCTGCGATCATCCCTCTAGTATTGACCATCTTGGAGGTAGAAGTAAGTTGGATCCTCGGGGAGTGGCTCTAAATCTGGCCATGCAAAACCAGAGAGGTTAGACCTCTAATAGCAAGTACCACAAGGGAGCACGATATGAAGGATTAAACCAGTAAGTAAGAGAATATAAGAATAGATCTCTGCTTTCCACTAGGATTCACATAACATCACGACACTTCGAACCAACCTCCCAACCAAATAAGGACAGAAGTTAGCCCGTCATGTCCTGACATTCTGGTCATCTCAGTTAGGCAACAGAGTAGGTACAGTACACAAACCAATCATCTTGAACGGCCAATCAACTACTACGGCTTGCTATTGTGAGTCCCAAGTTATCCTGGAATAATACAAATAGGGATTCCTCAGTTCTTACTATGTGCAAGCAAGGCTAGTCTATCCAGTCAATCAATTGCGCCAATCATGTAATTAGACGAGTCCCAGCGGGACGCTCGCCGTTAATATAGCATGTACAATAATATAAGCAGATACCGTTCCCTGCCCGTGTGACAGATTTACAGTATCTGTGGGAACCAGCCGGCCCGTCGGGCACTTAATAGTCCCAAGGGGGCTGCCATGTAAGAACTCGGAAATCCATTCTCTCTATGCCATCATTATTTTATTTAACTTAATAGTCTCTACGTTGAGTGAAGTTCCATGCCGTGGATCATGGTCATTCAAATGAGTACTTTCGTACGGGGTACGATATGCGCAACTCTACAACGATACCCGTGCGGCTAGGTTGTAGGTTTTACATAGCGTGATGCAACAATCAAGTCTAACCACGGAGTAATCATGCCTTGACCATAAAGTACACATGCTGTTTTTGTAAAATAGATAAATAATAATTTGAAGCCTGCATGTGCCTGTATGCCAATATTCGGATTTGGCTAATCGAGTACAATAGTTCATTACATGAATGTGTCTCATTCATTCAATTCAATAAGACGACTAGCCAGTCTCTTAGTTCCAACTAGGAACACATGATCAATATTTAGTCCATGTCACAATCATTATCAATGGTGACAAGGCATGAAAGTCATTTAGTATTACATGGGTCGAGTCTACAACTCTCAAGGTCAAGTTCTAGTCATACTGGGTATCCATGGATCAATCAGGACACAAGGCGCATTCCACATAACAATCCATTTTAACAAATTTAACATATCATGATTTATCAAGAAATTCACGCAAAAGGCGTAAGAATATAATAGAAGAATTATCATGCCATCATTAAATGAATAATTATAGGACAAATAAAAACACCCAGGTCAAGAAGTCACGCCAAGTTGAGTAGGTTATACTAAGGCCAACAAGTCACGCCAACAAGTCTAGTCGAAGTGAGCGTGAAAATGGTTTATGTTGGCATGCACAGTGTGAGTGTGAAAAATGATAAGAAATTCACGCACGCACTCGTGGACGTGTGCGTGACTAAAAATCCACGCACTCATGGATGTGTGCGTGACTAAAAATACACGCACTCATGGATGTGTGCGTGACTAAAAATACACGCACGCTCATGAGAACGTTAGCGTGACTAAAAATACACGCACGCTCATGAGAACGTGAGCGTGACTAAAAATACACGCACGCATGGATTTGTGCGTGACTAAAAATACACGCACTCATGGATGTGTGATTGACTAAAAATACACGCACGCTCATGAGAACGTTAGCGTGACTAAAAATACACGCACGCTCATGAGAACGTGAGCGTGACTAAAAATACACGCACGCTCATGAGAACGTGAGCGTGACTAAAAATACACGCTAACATGTAAGAACATGAGCGTGACTAAAAATATACGCCAACACGTAAAGACGTGTGCGTTACTGAAAATACACGCAGCCACGTAAGAACGTGTGCGTGACTCAGCCTTCGTCCCAGCCAGAAAATGAAGTTCCCAGCCAGAAGACACGCTAAGTTGGGAGATCAAAACCCATGAATAACCGAAATACAACAACTTAGATCTAGAGAAAACAAGCCATATAAATCAAAAATGCCAAGAACTAAACTCTCTCAGGGTCATGAGAGGAAGAGAAATGAACCATAAAAATGGTTCTCCAAGCAAGAAGCAAGATTTGCACTTGCCTACTGCTACTGCTGGTAGGTGGAGAAGTGATGAGAGGAAGAAGAAGAAGTAATGGTGAAGAATGAGAGTTATGAGGAGAGAGAAGGAGAAGGAAGCTTAAATAGGAAGGGTGATGGTAGGTGGGAGTTTGGGCCGGGTTTGTCCACCATGAACCCGAAACCCTCCATGAACCCGAAACACAAGGCAAGACTAAAAGCAGAAAATAACAGCAAGAAATAAAATACAAAAAATAAAATACAGGAATAAAATGCAGATAATTAATTAACATGAACTTAAAGGAATTTAAATACATGATAATACATGATAAATACTAATTAAATATACATGAGTTGTACATGAATATAAAATATGCATTCCGGGAACGGGGAGTGACAACTATATACTAGAGTCGCTCATAGATGCGCCAACTTAGTGTCTGATGCATACGTACATCATCAAAGTACTACTTTGTATCATTCACCCATCTCCGAGTTGTAGGAACGAAATGTAAAGCGCTATACTCTAGAGGGAGGTGAATAGAGTAGGCAACGAAAAATTAGCTATTTAAAAATGTTAGCAACAAGATCACAAAATATATATCACAGATATGTAAATGAAAAGTAGAGAGCAGAGAGCAAACGTAAACACAATGATGTATACTAGTTTTTCTCTTGTGAGGACTAGTACAGTCAAAAGAACTCTAGCTTCCAGTTAAAATCCACTATGGAAAAATATCGCAAATTTTCATCCGAAGTCCTTGCAACTTCTACAATGTGAGCTTTGATCCGAAGTACTCGACCAACTTCAATTGTGAAGTGTCTTTCTTCAATCAAGCCTCTAATCACTCTGAAACTTCTAGACCGTACCGCACTAGCAAATCAGCTAGAAGAATGTAACTAGCTTGAGATTTGAAAATGAATAGCTCAAAACACTTTTGAAGAACGTATTAAGCTTAGAGAGAAGAGAAGAGAGATGCGTGTTGAAATGAGAGAAATTTTTCTCTATTTATAGTTTTTCCACAGGCAGAATTCGGACAGAATTCTATGAGAGAATCTCGGCAGATAGCCTTTGCATCCGTAATTGCGGGAAGACCAAGTTTAAAATCCAATGTCCACTAACCGAATTCGGGCCGAATTCTGATGTAATTCTGTTAAAATTGATTTTTGGAATTTTTGAAAAGTCAGACAGTTTATGAAGTAGTTTGGGCTTTGTAAGTGGGCTTCTTTTCAAAATAAAAGGGTATTTTGAAAACATTTCTTGGGTAGCCTAATTGCCAGTACGAAGCGATTTACAGCGTATTTATAGACTCAATAATATATAAAAATATATTGATAAAATAGGAAAACCAATAGCCCTTTGATGACGCATTTCTTCTGATATTTGAGCAGTCCTAAAGACGTCTTTTTGCTTGACGGCAGTCGTTCAAAGACAAACAGATCTGAAAATCTGAATACCTTTCGGGGACTTCGCCCCCGAACCCCCACGGGGGGCGCTGCCCCCTCGACCCCTACCCGGTCATGCGAGGCCCCGAATAGGTCATTGGACGGTTCAGAGAAATCTTCTTGTATAATGCCGTCTTTGTCCCATTAATAATTCTCCATTGCATATGTTCTGATTTGATCATGCTTACTGCATGTCTGCAAATACATGTTAGGCGAACAAAATACTATGATGCATTATGATACAAACATAGAAATATGATATAGAACATTAGGACAATGCTAAGTTTAAGCAGCAACATAATAGTGATTACATGAATATTAGTGACGTCATTATGTTAAACTTAATTAATTAGTCATATTTAAAAATATGACATAATCGTTGGGCTAACATGAGTTCGAGCTAAGCAGAACTTAGCTCCTGAAAAAATTCTTCCAAAAGATGATAATAAAAAATTGTAGATTATGAGATTTAAACCTTTAATTACCCACTAGAAAACTCCCACTACATCTACCACCTGGACTAACACATCTCACATGTAGATGTCAATGAAAAAAATAATGAAATACAATTTGTAAAAAAAAAAAAAAAAAAAAAAAAGAGTGGGACCGTTATCAATGGATACTTAACCTCAAGATTTATACATGAGATGAATTAAAGCGAGGAGCAAATTATATACTTGTCATTTCTAGCCATCATTTATTCCCGCTGTGCTTCAAGTTCATATATGGGAATTAAAAAGGGCAAAGAAAGCATCAACTATATATATATATATATATATATATATATATATATATATATATATATATATATATATATAAAAGGTGATAATATATTACAATTTACATCAGTGGATGCCTAGACAATGCTAGAAATCGACAAATCGAATGCATCGATCTTAATGGACTGACTAAGGATCTCGTACATTGAGTCATGCTATCAGCATCGCCTGCAGTCCATAATTTCACTGAATTCAGTGATTTGCAGTTTAATACCTCTTTTCTCATATGGAGACTAAAAAAAAGAGATATTTTATATGTGATTAAGGTTCGTATTTATTACGTCATAATATATTTACGCTTCAAAGAAGATTCAGTAACAGCATAGTTTCAGTCAATGTTGTAAAAATTGGACCGAACCGGTAGTTGGACCGGGTCCAACTGGTTTAAGCCAAAAAATCGGCCTGGTTCAACCAAAATCGGATCTTTCAAAGAACCGTCGATTTTTTATCAAAACCAGATTCAACCGGTGAACTGGCTGAACCGTTCACTATTGAACCGTCACTATTGAACCGGCCAATTTTTTGTTTTGTTTTTTTTTTAAAAATCAAAATAAATAATCATGTAAATTTTGGACAATTTGATTCTTGATTTGGTTTTAATCGACTTTATAGTTGTAAAATTAAACCAAACCAACATACTTATGACCAAACCAAACTAAACCAAAAAATAAATATGGATATTTTACCTATTTGAACCAAACCAAACCAAGTCTATTGAATTCCAATTGAACCCCGGTTGAACTCTGGTTGAACCCCGGTCCGATCTATACCAAAAAAATTTGGTTCGATCATCGGTCCGATTTTTAAAACATTGTTTCCAGTAGTGGCAATCGTAGTAAAGGTGCAAAACTGCTTTCCGATATGAGACCGTAAAATTTCTTGGTCCGCACTGGTAAGCCCGTTTCCCCAATGGATCACTTCGATGCGACAACGGTTCTTGGCTACAGTCGGTAAGAGAAAACATGATATGGGTGCTAATTTCTTAAAATCTGTCGATGATAGACATTAGAGGATAACTCCGTAGAAACTAGATGACTTGTTACATGTAACTCGGCCTGTTTAGTTTTGATTTTTTTATAAGGGCACAGCAAAACTAGATTAGGGCTAGTCAGTTCATAATTTTCATTTATTTACAAGTTTGTCACTGAAAAATTTACTCATGACTATCCAAATTTTAGGTATAAAAGACAACTCTTTTTATTTTTTTCTCTCTCTCTTCTCCTTCTTCACAACAAGAAGAACAAGAAGAAAGAATAAGAAGAAGAAGAAGAAGAAGAAGAAGAATTAAGAAGAAAGAAAACAAAAATATATATCTTTCTCCATACCCTAATTTATTTTTTTGCTCTCTTCTAATTTCTCATATATTTTTTCTCTAAACCCTAGTTTATGGATGAAATCCTAGTTGTAGAAGAAATTTGGTTATTAAATCTATCAAATCTACTAATCAATTAATCAATTTTTCTTTACTAATAGAAGAAATTATGGATGAAACTCTAATTCTAGAAGAAATCGATTTGTTAAGCAAGTTTATATCAGGGCTGCCACAATTTCTGGCAGTCCTAAAAGTATTGAGGACTGCCAGGAATTGTGGCAGTCCTGAAAGGGACTTGTTGTACAACAGGACTGGCACAATTTCTGGCTGTCCTAGAAGTATTGAGGACTGTCAGAAATTGTGGCAGTCCTGAAAGGACCTTACTATACAGGACTGCCACAATTTCTGGCAGTCATAGAAGTATTGAGGACTGTCAGAAATTGTGGCAGTCCTAAAAGGGACTTGCTGAACAACAAGTACATTTTAGGACTACCACAATTCCTGTCAGTCCTAAAATTGAAATGGCCGAATGAAAAACATATGTTAAGATTTATTTCCATCTTGATAATATAATGAAATATACATTTTAGGGTTTATTTTCATGTATTTTTTTTGTGAGAAAGAATGAAATAAACATGTTATAAGGATTTATTTTCATGCATTATTTGTGAGGAATCAAAATGATGATAATGAAAATTGTGGAGAGAAAAATTATGGTTTTGATGAAAACGATGGAGAAGAAAACTAGGATTTAGAATAGAAAAGTGGAGAAGAAGATGTATAGTTTGGGGAGTGAGAAATGAAGAAGAAAAAGAAGAAGAAGAGGAGGAATAAATTTAGGATTTTGGAAGAGAGAGAGTGAAATTTACAAATGAGAGTGAAATTTGGGGTTTGGGGGGTGTGTGGGGTTGGAACAGTCCCTGAGTAGAAAAATTGGATAGTCTCAATAATTCCTCCTCAAACATGGGATAGCCCCAATCCTGACCAGCCCTGGTCAAATTTTGATACGTCCTTGTAAAAAAATCTTAGTTTTTAGCTGTGCAGTTTAAACCAATACAATTAAGAAGCACATGCGAAGTTAATTTTTTCGAGTATGTTTGACTTAGACGCAAGTCTTAGTGCATGCATGTATACTGAAGGATCAACGGATCTTGAGCTTTGCTGAAACGACCTTTCTATATATATTTTTGAAGTAAGTTGCGCAGGATTATCATTACTAGTTGGGACTCTCAAATACAATTTAGGATTTAAAATTTTAAAAATAAAAATAAAAAATAAATGTAGAATAAATTGGATTTGTTACATTTGTATGAGAATAGTAGCAAATGATAAAGTCATGAGCCCCGGTCCCAAAGATTGTGTGATCAAAAATTGATGTGAAAAAAATAATGGAAATCTAGAATTTAGAAAGTTGGACTCCAAATTAGGACTTACTATTCTACAAATGAGTTCATACAATCTAGAATCTAGAAATTGGGAGACTCAACCCTTAGCAACTATGGATGGAATGGAACCAAAATTGTAGAAATTGAGACTAGAGATGTAATTTACTATTCTACAAAATGAGCTCCTACATTCTAATCTAGAATCTAGAAAATGGAATGAACCTTACTAATTATGATCTAAGGTCTCGTTTGGATTGTAATATAATCGAATGAACAGAGACAAAAAAAAGTTCTTAATAACTCTCCTCAGAACATTTCTTTGTACATATTATCATGAGGCGCCATTTAAACCACTAAGATCATCATCAACTTGAATTTGAAACATAAATTGGAGAGATCGATCAAGTAGGGCTTTCTTTGTAGTAGTATATATATATATATATATATATATATATATATATATATATATATATATATATATATATATATATATATATATATATATATATATGACCCAGATCTGGATCCAAAAACTTTTAACTAGTACGTAATATTGGGTTGGTAAAGATTCTCTTTTTGCACTCTAGTTTCTTTGGCTGCAGATCACTGAATTAATTATGAGATTGTTTTTTCTACTGGCAAGACCTACTGTGAAGCAGCGGGTAAAGTGCATTTAAACCCTCCTTAGAGTTGCCTCGTTCGCAAAATAAGACCTTTTAGAAAACTTAAAGCAGTTTGCACCTTCCGCAAACCATGTTTTGCGCAGAATACCCCTTTCCATCAAATTGACGTTAGAACAGCCGTTATAGGCCATTTTTTGGATTAAAAAAAAAGTGCACTTCCCAAAATACCCCTAATGCTTACATTTGGCTGTTGGCTCTCTTTCATTCTCTATGTATAAGACAATGTTTGTTTGAAACATAAAACCTAAACTTTATATTTTCTATTTTTGACCGGTTGGTTGGAAGGAAAAACAATATATTTTTTTATATATTTTTTTTTTTTACTTATTTGCTCTCATTTAATATATTGAAACTTTTTCTTACCTACAGATCTCAAATCTAACTGCAATTTTTTTTATATTCTCTTTTTTTTTTTTTACTTATTTGCTCTCATTTAATGTTTGAAGCTTTTTTTACTTATTCCTTTTTTTTTCAAGACGTCCAAATAGAAATTATGGAAGCCTATTCGTAGATAATCGACAAAGGCGGTGGCAGCCACTGAACCCGGACCATGCTTCGACATACATGTTTTGCAATTTATTTTTGAATTTTTGACACGTTTAGTAATATTTAAGTTATTTGTTTAAGTAATACATGTGATGAAAATAAATTTGTACCAAGATTTACAATTTCAGTTAGAATTAATAAATAAATAATTACGATAATAGTCATGACTAATAAATAATTACGATACAAGTTCAGGACTAATCGGACATTTGTTAAAAGATTTTTTTTTCCAGAAAAAATTTAAGATGAAAACCTACTATTTAGATTATAAACATTTATTTTCGAAAATGACGTCAAGCATGAGAATTGATTTTTGTTTAATAATCTTTTTAATATTTTGTTTTTTGTTTCCAATTTTTTAGTTCTTATTTCATATTTTTTTTTATCTTTTTAATAATCTTTTCTAGTTTTTTAAGAGTGACTTTTATTTTTAAATTTGTATAGTTTTTGTTTTTGTCTTTTTTCATTGTTTAAGATTTATCCTCATTTTTTGGTTTTTTGGAATATTTTGTCTATTTTTTATTTTTTCCATATTTTAATAGTATTTTTTGTTTTTTATTTGGTTTTTTTTTTCCCAGTTTTTCATCATTTCTATTTTTTAAGAATTGATTTTTTTTGTATTTATCAGTTTTATTTTTCCCAAAAATATTTATATATTTGTTAAATAAAAAATAATTTATGACAAAATAATTTTAAATAATATTTATCCATTTTTTTGACGAAACTAACCGTTTTTAACAAGTTAATACTAATTAAAATAATTTTAATAAATAATTTTACTAGCAAAGATCATTTTCCCTTTGTTAATATTTATCCACTTTTTAACAAGTATTTTTGCGTAACCGTTTTTAACAAAATAATTTTAGAACTAACCGTTTTTAACAAGTTAATATTAGATAGCCCAGGGGTAAAATGGTCAAAACAACCCCATTTTAACACCCGTAAACGAAAAAGTTAGCGGAGGGGGGTGATTTGAGCATTTTCGTATCTAGTTGGGTTTTTCGGATCAGCGAGTCTTTATTTGCATTTTCGTGCATCTAAGGAGGGTTTAAATGCACTTTACCCGTGAAGCAGCTAATCTTGTCAGGCCCTAATTGGTCTTATTTAGCTTTGACAGATTGATTATTCTCATATGCCTACCTAAGAGTAATTAGACTTGGATGCGATAGATAGGAGAACTGATCCTCAAAGGATATGAGGAGGGATCCGCATTATATATTTATATATATCCCATTATATATAAAGGAAGGATCAAAATTCTCACATTTTTTGCATCTCCAAGCATTTTCCTATTTACACCGTTGGATGGTGCTTTAAGTCATCTAATCTTAACATATATATATATATATATATATATATATATATATATATATATATATATATATATATATATATATATATATACAGAAATTTAGTGGTTGAGATTAAAATTTAGCGGTTGGTTTTTTATTATAGAATCACCCTATGTTTTATGGCTTGGATTGAAATTTAGTGGTTGAGATTAAAAGGTCTGTTGGGCTTCTGGGAGACGAATCTGGAGAAGGAGATGGCCGGTCTGGCCACGGAACGGAGGCGGGCGGCCATGGGCACCGGTGTGGAAAGGTCTGCTGAGGAAACGAGACGAACTGCAAATTAAAACAAAGCGAAGGGTTTTAGTTTCGGCGAGGACTAAGAAATAAATTAGGGCCCAATAAATTATTATTAGGTCAACCAAGTCCACCGTTAGAGCATCTCCAACCCTATTGTGACTTTGAAAAAAAGTTAATGCCACATAGGAATGACAAAATTTTATTCAAAAGTTCTTCTCCAATGCAATTGTCAAGTCAATTGTGAAGCTTATGTGGCAAAAATTAAAGAAGACATTGTGAAGTTGATTGTCTTGTTCTAGACAATGCACTTGACAATGTCTTCTCTTCCATGTCATCAATTATGAATAAAAAATATTAGAAAAAAGAAAGAAGATGAGTAGTTGTCTTAAAAGTTGTCTTGAAAGTTGAAAAAAATACTTTTTATTGTCTCCTCAATACTTTTGCATTGGAAAGAATTTTTCTATCTCATTGTCTTTTGAGATATAATTTTGCCACATAAACAAGACATTGTCTTGTGACTCATGCCACATAGGAGCCACCTAAGACTCACAACACTTAACAAGACAATAGGGTTGGAGATGCTCGACACTGGTCACCAAAAAAACTTACACGTAGGTCCCATCTTAACATGAATTCAACTAGAAAATTACTAGAGACAATACAGAAAGTTGAGAGTCCATCATTCACGCAGGCCTAACTACAATTAGTACCATCAAAATGATAACATATTTTGGTCGTTTCCAATTTAATTGTTACGATTTTCAAAGCTTTCAAATTTTTACAATGGTTTTTGAAATCATCAATAATGGTGTTCTAAAGAGAGCAAAAATTCAAGAGGAAGAGGAAGAAAATTTTTTGAATGTTTGAAATAGTGTGTTATCCCCTTAACAAATCATGTGTTGTCCTCTACCACGTTTACAAATTAATAGTGATATCTCCTATCACTTTTTGTGATGTCCCTAGTAATTTCCATCCAGCTAACGAGAGCGAATTATAATACTCGAATATGAAAGGAAGGTAGTCTCATGAGCAAGCTTATCAAGTGCTAGGTTTGGCTCTCTCTTTTTACTCAAATGTGACTTGACTCGGCACATAAGTAAATGATATATTTTTTAGATTTGGATGTGAGTTAGCTTTTAGTTTCACATTGGTTCGAAATGAAATGTAAATGAAAACTTCTATAATTTAGGATGTTCAGACTCTTCCTCCTACATATGACTACAGTGACCATGTGAAGTCTGACTCGAGATAGGATAGCTTAGAAGCTTCTCACAGGTAGCAAGCAGTTCAACTAGCTTGAACATAAATTCTTACAAGTTCAGACTGTCGCTCTAGTCCAGCTTGATAAGAACTAACCATAAACAAGTCGATATCGAAATATAAAACTCGACTTGCCTCGGGTAGATGGATCAGTTGCAATCCTATATTTCGCTATTATCAGGATCCCATTTTTCATTTGATAAGCCCTATATTATGTACAATAAGAGAAACTAGTCATGGTCCTCCCACTCTTTAATAGTTTTTTTCTTAGTTTAGAAAAAAAATTTGAGGTCTTCCTTGCACCATATTGTGTCACATCATCACATGTGTCATTTAAGTTGGATTATAAATTACATATCAACAAGATTTACTAGAGATACAAAACAAATTTAAATTACAATGTTTAAGTTCAACTTAATAAAAATCTAAAATATAAATTTTTACTAATTTTTGGAGTATGTTATTTTACAAATTTAATATTATAAAAAAAAGATTTTAAAGTATTAAACTTATCCAAAGTCTCACACACACATATATAAGCAGATTTTTTTTTTTTTTTTTTTTTGCATCGCCCTTAAATAATTTATCCAAATATATATAAAGAATTCAAAATTGTAATATAAAACAATAACTTTCGTTGTTTGTTTGAAGGAGATGGTACCTACTGCTAACCTAAACTTGTCTTGACCCTGAAGTAACTTGAACTCAACAGTTAATTCCCTCTCCCACCCGCCATCCTCACCACCAAACCCTCGTCCCCACACCACTCAACGTATGAACCGTCACAAAAGTACGTAAACCCCAACTCCTACCACTATACAAATCCCAACTCCAAGCAGTCAACCACACACGTACGTACGTACGTACGTACCATATTGATCTTCTTCTAGCCTCCCATGGAGTCCCCGGCCGAGCCCGTCGACGTCCAGACGACCGAGCGCATCATCCGCGCCCTCAGCCACCGCCTCGCCCTCCTCCACCGCCCGTCGTCGTCGGCTAGCTGCGTGGTGTGTAGAGCCAAGTGGAGGGAGAGGAGGGAGGTGGAGAAGTATGTCAACCTGGCTGCTTTTATGGGCGAGGAGGGGGAGCGTGGATGGGGGTCGTGTCAAACATAGTTATTAAGTTGTATCAATGTGCTACTTCATTTGCATATAAATTGGAAACAACCATGCATTGTTATTCATATATATTTATTCTCCCATATATATTATTCTCCCACATATATATATATATATATATATATATATATATATATATATATATATATACACACACGCGCGCGCGTGCGTTGCATGTATAAAAAAAAATAATGATAGTATTAATAAAGTAAATACAAATTTAAATTATATTAGAATATTTAAAAATAATTTGAATGTATTTTAATATGATTTGTTATGATTATTTTTTAAATTTTGGGATATATGTTTGATTAAATAATGTTCTGTAGTTCATTTAAACATAATTTAAATTTTAAATATATTCTAGTATCTGGTAGTTTTTAATTTTTTACGTGAGAAGAGAAGGTTCGGTTACCCACACAGAAAATAAGAAAGACAGTTAATTTAAAAAAAAAAAAAGAAAATAGTTGATATACACGGCTTACACGGCTCAAACTTGAGCCGTTTTGAAGCCTCATTATAATAGTATAGTACTAGTAAAACACGTGTGGTGTGATTACCTATAATAAAAATATTATTCAATTATAGTCAAATATTTTTTCTAGCTCATGTAGTTAAGGTGTGAGGTTTTCTTCTTGTTTGGTTGAGTTCGATTCCCTATTTTGAATATATATAACAAATTTAAACTTTTTTCAACAATTGTTTTACATAATTTAATTTATTTTAGAAGAAAATGGTTGATGATATATACGGCTTAGACAACTCAAACATGAGTCGTTTTGAAGCCCCTTTATATATGCTTTATATATACTAGGTATTCTTCTTGTTTGGTTGAGTTCGATTCCCCATGTTGAATATATATAACAAAATTAATTTTTTTTAACAATTTTTACATAATTTATTTTTTAAAATAAAATGGACCATAATATACATACGGCTTTGGCGGCTCACTTTTGAGCCGTTTTGAAACCTCATTATTTATATATATATATATATATATATATATATATATATATATATATATATATATATATATATATATATATATATATAATTTCATCGTAAAAAAAATTATTCCAAAAATACCTTCATCTATATTTACTATTAAAATTATTCATCTATCTATAATATTATATCTATACTACTATATAATAAGAAAACTAGGCTTCACCGTAAAAAATTTTGTTCCAAAAATTTCATCATCTATATTTACTAATTAAAATTGTTTATTATATTTAATATGGATACTTGTGTAATTATGTATAGAAAAATAAATAAAGAAGTTGTTTACTTTTCTTATTTAATATTATATTATATTATTGCCCATACTGTAGACATTATTATGTTGGACAATATTAAAACTTTTCTTATTCATAATATAATATAATTATTAATTGTTCGATTTTTAAAAAAATATTCTTATAAACGTAGAAAACTAGACAAGATATTCTTAGATAGTTAAATATATAGAACACGTACCAATACATGTTGTAGTACGAAGAAAATTTAATCTAGTTAATGGAACCGCTAAAATTAGAAGTATAAGTCTAATCGAACATGTTTGTAAGTGTTAAAAAAATTAATTTTTATTAGAGTTACAAAGATCCATCCATGATCTAATCTTTAACATAGTTGTACATAAGAAGATAATTCATAATTCAGACAACAGATCCTACAAAATTAGGATAAAGATGTATTTTATTGTTGTTGCTTATTATTTGGTGGGTGTAGTATATTATGCAATGCAACTGTGAGACATCTATCATTATTGGCATAAAAAAATTTTCACATAGGGATGAACTTTCTTATTTATACATAAAGGAATAAGTTTGAAAAAAATTAAGAAGGAAAGGAAGGAACGACATCAGTAATGACGTATAAAAAAATTAAACCAAAGGACCCACTCGACGACATTAGTGATGGCGCCAAGCTAGTGACCCCCACCGTTCGACGATATTAGTGATGCACCCCCCCCCCCCCCTCCCCCCTCCCCCGGCGTCATCACTGATGTTGTCCCACTGTGCAGTATATATCTGCAGCACCTTCCACCACGTCGTAGTCTACTGTTACCTACTATTATAACTGTTGCTTGGGATGGAGAATTTCAATGCTTCTAATCACTTTGTCTTTCTTTGGGGATATTTAAATGCCTTACATAATTATAACTTATTGGTCATTTGGTGCATTCCATGTTTGACTGTCATATATATGCTTTCATCAGATTTCACAATCAGGATGGAACAAATTATTTTTGTCCTTCATCCCTCTCGACACAAGAAAGCCAACTGCAAAAACAAATAAAGCAAGTATATAAAGCAAGTTTGGTTTAATTATTTTGGGCGTTATTACTGATATCGTCATTTCCTCTCTTTTTTAATTTTTTCAAACTTATCATTGTTTTCGTAAATACGACAAAATTCATCCATTTGTGTAAATTTTTTAGTTGTTGGCATGTTATGCTATACTTGTGTATATGATATAGGAGCTTGTTATGATTAAAGGTATAGGTCCCTCTTAGATTGGAAATGTGCTCTGTATACATACACATACCTTTCCAAAAGTTTGGTTTGGTGAAGTTTTTAAAATTTAAAAATTAGCATAGATTAAATTATTATTATTTTCCAGAAAATAACAACGTATCATTTACACATTATTACTAGAGGTACTAAATTTGTTGTTAGAATTATCACTATTTAGCAATCTTTTATATAGTCAAAATTGTAAAAAAATTAGCAGTCCTCACGACGGAGCTTATGATTGTCTAATTTTGTATAGTCATGAACTGCTAAAATTATGACAGTTCTGTATATACACATAATTACTTTGACAAGACTCATATGTTTTGACAATACTCGTAGGACTCAAATATTTGACAGTCTAGAACTACGTAAATTATAATATCCCCTAAAACTTTATATGTGGTACTTCTAGTAATCCACTTTTATGAGTCATAGTGGGTCTACATTCCATGTCTTTCATGTCTCATATTGATAAATACAAAATCTCAAATTACAGAACCACAATCTAGGCTACAAAAATTCAAATATGAGCTCAGAATAAGAAGAGAAATTTTGAGTGACACCTGCATTTCTGTACCTTTATTTAAGGTGCTCCTCCACCACTTTACATAAATGTATAACACCCCCACTCCACACGGAATCCGTCCATAGCTGACGATCAAAGCCATTTGACTGACAATTTTTTACCAAAATATTCTCGTCTTCATCATCCCCAAAGCTAAACCCAAATCTTAATCCCCCTCCTACGCCCCGCCGCTGCCCCCCGAATTTTCAATGCGAGATATAAAAACATATCTCTCCACGGCCCCTGTGCTAACTACTCTCTGGTTTGGGTCTTTACATTTATTTGCTAATATGATGGCCTGTCATAGTTCAGTAAAGATTTTAAGTGGGTCTGCTTGGACTATGTTATTCATGAATAATCTTCTTTATTTCATAGGATCTCGCCCCGCCATTGTCGTGCCCGCCCTCGTCTCGCCGCTGCTGCGTCCGCCCCCCGCTGCCCCCGTTACCGCTGCTACTGCTATTGCAGGGAAGAAGACAGAAAAAGGGACGGAGCGGGAGCGGGGGATGGGGCGGAGCTAGGGCACGGGGACGAAGCGGGAGTGGGGGCGTGACGGAGCGGGGGCGGCGGGGGAGCAGTGGTGGTGATAGTGGTGTTGGTGAAGGTGATGGTGGTGATGGTGAAGGTGAAAGTGGTGGTGATGGTGGTGGTGGTGGTGGTGGTGATGAGCGCGGCAGTGGGGGCGCGACAGCGGCGGGGTGGGGATACGGTAGCGGAGCGGGAGCAGGGGAGGGGGGCAGGATTTGGTCTTGAATTTGGAAGGGTATTTTCGTCCAAAATTATCGGTAATATGTAAAAAGTGGGGGATAACTTACATTTATGTAAAGTGGTGGGGTACACCTTAAATATGGATAAAGAAAGTGGGGTGCCACTCAAAATTTCTCAAATAAGAATTGTAATAATTATGACATATGGACTTATTCTCTATAGATATTTCATTTTTTATGTTTAAACTCTTAAAAAAAAGGAATGTGATGTTTGTAATCCAATACTTTAGTTTCAAAAATTAGTAACTCATGAGTTACTTAAGGGTCTGCTTGGCAATTGTAGGAGTAGCGGTTATGAAGCGTTTTTAGAGTAACGGTTATGAGCGGTTATGAGGGTCCAATTTTGGATGGTTTTTAAGTAGCGACTTTTAAACCAGTCCAATCCATGCTTGGTAATTCACTAACGAGCGGTTCTGAAATTTTTTTACACGAATAAATTAAATAGGGAAGGGTATCAGTAGTTATAATTATATATATTTTTGTGAGGATATAAATGGAATAAAAAAATAGAGCCGCTCAAAATCCACCGATTTGGGGTGTTTATAAAACCACACAAAAATACATTACACCGATTTTGGGAGATTTTTGAGCCGACCAAAACCGATGCCTCAAAAAAATTAACAAACAAGGGCTTTCACAAACGATCGGTTCAAAAACATCCCAAAACCGGTGAAAACACCGTTACCAAGCAGAATTTTTGATAGAAATATTCAAATTTCGGCGTTATGCCGTAAAAGTACCAATAAACACATTTAATTTTGAGATTTTTGACTTGACCCCCACTTTGTTTACCCGAATTAAGGGTTCATCCCACTGTTTTGTATTAATGTACGTCACCCCCCACATTGGACGGATTCCGTCAAAAATATTTTTTGGGACCAAAATGTCCTCGTCTTCTTCCTCCCTCTTTCCTCTAACCCCCCTCCCTACCCCCCCCCCACCCTACCCCCCGCGCGGCCACCGCCGCCGCTCCCCCCTGCCGACTCCGCTCCCCCCCCTCTGCCACCGCCACCGCCCGTCTCTGCGCCTCCGCTCCCCTCCTCCGCCACCGCCCCCTCCCCCCCCTCCCCGCCTCCGCTCCCCCCGCCCTCCGCCACCGCCCCCCTACCTCAGCTCCGCCCTCCCCTCCCCGCAGCCGCAGCAGTAGCAGCCGCGGCGGGGGCGGCTGCGACAGCAGCAGCAACGGGGGCGGCAGCAGCGGCAAGCGGCGGAGACGGCGGTGCGGGGGCGGTTGTCACGCCCCGCTCCCGTAGGAGCGATCATCCTCGCTAAGGCGTGATGCCGCACGGGCCTAGGTTGCGCCCGTGCAAGGCCAAGTCCAGAAACGGCCGATTTGAGCTAGGCCACAGAGTCGCACAGAGTGTCCCCATTTGCAGCAAAAAGTAAATAAACACAAATTGAAACGAATTCAACTCTTTATTGATATTCAAGAAGTTTACAAGCGGCGCTAGGCCGATATTACAAATCGCTCAAGCTCTCTCTCTCTAAAACATAAAAGGCGTACCAAGTGGCTTACAACATGGAATGATTCATGGCGATGTTTCGATACATTATGTCCTGTATATGGTGCTCCAGCTCCTTGCAACGCTCCAAGGCTCCAGAGATAGCTCCGCGCCTTAGCACATTCGAGGAAAGCTCCGCATCCGTCGATGTTTCCTGCTTCCTGCAAGCAGACTGTGGGGTTATCAGTACATTGTTATGCACTGGTGGGGATGCTAGCTCGCCGACAATGCTATCATTACCAAAAACGTTCTATTTACTTTTGTGCATCTCTATCATTCATTGTCTTTCTAATCTTGCCTTAGGATCAATTTCATGGCATATTTTATAGCCTATCTCGTGTTTTCAATTTCAAGTGTCGCATGAAAATACATACATGACTTACCCATACTTACTGTAAAACCCGTAATTTCAATTATTAATTATTAATTGTTAATTTAGGAATTTGTATTTTTTTTAGAATTATTAAAACTGGAAAATTTTATCGAAACATGTAATTTTTCTAATTAATTAAAAATTATGTTATTTAGAATACAATAATTATTATTTTTAAGAAAATAAATTGATTGGATTTTTGTATGCCAGGCCAGACATGAACCCGGTTTGAATCTAATTGAACTTAAAATATTTTTACAAAACAAATTATTTATTTTCTTCAGATTTTTGCTCAAAAGCTTTAAAGCCATTTTTATCAATATTTTACCTAGAGCCCAAAAAACTCTAAGAAACTCTTCTTAGTTTCATAAGCCTTAAAGCCAATTTTTATATAGCCCATCAACCAAACCCATTTAGTTTGGAACATTAGTCAATCATTCTTAGTTTCTTTTCTCTGATGGTTTCTATGTGAACGGAAGAAACTCTTCTTCTTCCAGCCGACCCAACACTTGACCTCTCGATTCCTCATCGGACGGTCATGATGGCTGGGCCGTTCGTCTTCCCCCTCTCTGGTAACTTCCAGATCTCCACTCTATATAAACCCTCTTCTTTTTCCTTCTTTCCCACACCACCATTTCCTTTCCCAACTCCCAAACCCTTCTCCCGGTCGACCCGAGTCCGACGACCCGTTCCAGCGTCTCTCTCCGGCGGTGCCGACCCCCGGCCACCCGACCGCCGGCCTCCAGCCCTTCGCGCACCCTCCCTGCGGCCCGAGCGCCCCTGAGCGCCGGCCGCGCCCCGTCCAGCGGAGCCCGCGCGCCACCCCGCGAGCCGCGCCCTCCTCGTCGGCCTCCCTCCAGGCCCGACGCCGCCCTGGCCGCTACTCACTCGGTCAACGTGCCCCGACTCAGATCTGTGGTTTCGCTGATTTTTCTCTGTCCGCGAGTGCTGAACGTTCCGAGTCCGAGGCATCACTTCGGATTCCTTCGATTTCGGTAACTTCTGGATAGTCCCATAATTCTCTCTTAGTCTGTGATGAAAACTGGTCCACCGATTCCTTCGGGAATTCGGATTGTTGGTTACGTTTCAATTACGTTACCATTTTTCCGAAGTTTCTTCGGAATTTGTATGCTGTTGGTTTGCTTCGTTGATCTTTCTGATTTCGGAATTTTCGAACACTTGTTGGATAGGTTCTGAGATTTTCGGTAGTAAAGTTAGAAGCTTCTGTTTTCCGAAGTTCATTTCGGAAGAAGTTCTGGTTTGACATTTTTAGGCTGTGGATATTATCTTCGGGTTTTTGGATATTATTTTCTGTTTGAAAATTGGGTTTCCCTGGTTTGGGATTATTTGCAGGAAAAATCGGCACGTTTTCCAGTTTTGGGTTATCCCGAAAATAGAGGGAATGCTGCCGAAATTTCTATAAAAATTTGATTATATAATTTTTAAAATGAATTTCGGAAAAGAATACTATTTTTGAATTTATTTGGGCGACGACCGTATTGGTCAATGGGCCCCAGTGAAATGCAAACGCACCGGTCTGTCCGGACATTGAGGCAGAGTAGCTGTAAGTGAAGATTGGACCAGTTCCGAGACTCATACTATTTTATTATTATTAGTTATTATTATTATGTAATTTTGTAGGTAATTTACAAGACTAACATTTTCTTTCTCTTATTTTAATTCATGGAAATGTAAGAGCATAAGCTCATTTATTTATTTTTGTAAATTTGTAATAAGTAGGAATTAGCTGTGGATTTTCTGGGATTGTGAACGCGTAGGATTAACTAATATTAATATTAATTATTAGTTAGAAATTCACGATTTTCTCATTTAAAGAAAAGAAAATATATTTATATATATAATTATAAAATACTAATTTTTTCCAATAAATTGATAAAAATAAGTTTTCCGAAATAAAATATAAATTTAATGCACTAGAAAAACGTGTTTTTGATTGTGTTGTTTAATACAAAACTAAAAATTGACTAGGAGACAAAATCTAGAGATTGTAACTAGATAATTCTAGGGCTTAATTGCACTTTGCTACCCTCAACTATTCCGCCTTTTCAACTTGATACCATAAACTTTTTTTCGTAACAAATTGGTACCTCAACTATTATTATTTTTCAACTTGATACCTAATTTTTCAAAAATTCCGAAAATGCCCTTCCCTCTTCCTTCCCTCCACCCCCTTCCCCACTCCGGCCACCCCCCCTGCTAGCTCTGGCCGCCCCACCCCCCCTGCTAGCTCCGCCCCCCCCCCCGCCCCCACCCCCCCTGCTACCTTCGGCCACCCCCTGCCCCGCCTCCCGCCCCGCCCTCCCTCCCCAGCCCCCCTCCTCCCGTGCTGCCGCGGCCTAGGGGAGAGGCGGGGGCGGGCGGGCGGGCGGAGTGAGCAGGGGGGGTGGGGGCGGGGGGGCGGAGCTAGCAGGGGGGGGGGCGGCCGGAGTGAGCAGGGGGGGCGGCCGGAGCGTGCAGGGGGGGAGGGTTAGGGGTAGGGGTAGGGGCATTTTAGTCCAAAATAACATATGGGTACCAAATTGTTACAATAAATAGTTTAGGGTACAAAGTTAAAAAATGGTAATAGTTGAGGGTAGCAAAGTGCAATTAAGTTGTGGTTTCTGAGACAAATTCCCGGAATGTAGGATTTCAAGGAAGAGTGTGACTGTTCAAACCCCGAAGAACCAACCCTCCAGTTCGATCAATTTTAAGGCAAGTACATTTATGTAAATTTACGATTATTTTAACAATCATTTCATTGCAATTTTAAACCACTGTTATACACGAACTCTTTCGAGAGTACTGACCGTACTGTTGGGGACTGGGGGAGTAGAGTAGTGGATATGACCAAATCTAAAATTAGGATAACTGACTGTATTAGCTTTCCCCTCTTCACACGGGGACAAGCCATACCGTATCGCTAGGATACTACTGTAACCCAATCCGGTCATATTCATTACCTATTCACATCACTGTACTGTATTGTTTCAAAACTGTTCATCTTCAAACTGTTTAAAAGTACATGATATTAATTGTCATTTTAATTGTTAAAATTTGCATAAATTGTACTTTGCTCCTTTCCTGACTGGATAACCGTAGGTACTACTGATGACCTGGAGATGCTGATCAATAGCTACTATGATCCTGATTTGTACCCGACGGTACTTCCATCTGAGGAGGATGTTGTGGCATCTCCATAGATGCTACTTTAGTATTGAGAGTTTAGTTGTTTCTATGTTACTTTCAGTTTATGGATCTTTTGTATCAGAACAAGTTTTAAATTATTGATTAAATAAAAGTTGTGGAAATTTTAGTATTTGTTGTTGATTTACCTGCATATGGATTACAGCTTACTGCCGCCGTCTCATCAACGGTGCAGGCTGGGCATGATCCGATTCGACCCAAATATTTGGGGACCGGGTCGTGACACTTACCGTCCGGCCTTCCCTGTTCAATGTAAACCAAGTTAGTCAACAATTCATATATTTCAACTTAACATGATTCACGTAAACATTTAGTGTCAAGGGCGTGTCCCGGCCTCGGGTCCTAGCGCGTCGTAGGCACGTTCTCTAACTCATTTTGTATGAATTACTCTTTATTCACTTGGTATGTTACATTTCAAGCATGTTCAGGGTGTTACATTTCGAGCATGTTCAGGAGGCACTTGTTCATTTTACTTAGACTACTTTGATTTCAATGCAAGGACTTGCACGTGGATAGCCACCAGCAAAGCCCACTTAATCTATATGCACCGGTCGCTGGCATCACAAGCCATTTGGACATATCCTCTTGGTATTTCTCAACTTAGCATAGGGTGATGGCTGGTACACCCCGTTAAGTCTCTTGAATATACCCTGCACTTACGTCTCCTGGTGCCCAAGCCCGCACCCAGGCAGCTCGTAAGCCCCGTTTTGATTTCGCCTAGGCCGGCCACGGTTTTCCCCCCATCGCCCGTGCCGCAGAATCCTTCCTCATGACGGCCACGGTATTCCCCCCCATCGCCCGTGCCGTTTGTCCATGACCATTTCGTATTGTCTTATCATTTTAACTTAACGGCTATCTCCGAGCCGTAGGCTAACCCTTAGCCATAATACGTTATCGACCAGGTTGGCGTCCGTGCAGCGCGGGTAGCGAGCCCCGTTGCACGTGTCCGTCACACCTGTCGCTAACTATTCTTTTCTTTCTTATCTTTCATGTATTCTTTCTTTTATTTCTTTCTTTCACTTGTTCGTTCGTTCATAGATTCATTCATGTATTCATTCATACATTCGTTGATTCATTCATTCACGCATTACGCAACTCCCAGTGTGGGAGTCGCCTTGGCGACCCATCGGTCCCATAGCCTTTCAATGTTGCTATACTCTACTCGGAACGACTATATTGATAGTCTTCCCATTTCATTGTTGTAACCCATTCATTGTTTCATTGTTGGCCACAAAAAGGAACATAAACGTAAGCTTGTGCCTTAGCACGAGCGTGGAGCGTGGTGCGAGAGTTCACATTTTTCAAGTTCCTTTCCATATTCTATACAAGCATACAAGATGGGATTATTCCCTTAGCTAGGTGCGTTGAGTCATTTATTAGCATGCGCGGGGTTATCGCCTAGCGATTCTCGTGATAGTGTTTGTATTGTTATGTGTCTAGGCTGAGCAAAGACGGGTTCATCGGAGCCACCCACCTTAGCGATGTTCGCATCGACCGAGCGATACTCCGAGCGCGCCTTTGAAAGTCTAAGTCTGGATTCATCTTGACGGGCCAATGTAAGCCTTGCATCGATTCTTCATCTGGTCGATGCCAACTCTTCGGGTCGACGGCTCGTTTGAGTCGTTGCACTTGCCGTTTGAATCGGCGTTCCGCTAGGGCGGAGCGGGCCATTACATAATACACCACTCAAAACAAGTCTCGTCCTCGAGACTTCCTGAGTGCAGGTCATCCTACCATTCCTTAACTTGTGTCGTCGTGTTTCTTAGATAATTCTATCGAACGGCTCTATCGTTCGAAGGCATCGAACCATGCTCGGTTATCCTTCCAAGTTTTATGTCGCATGTGTTTAGTGAATTTTATTGGATGACTGTCCATTCATTTTAGACTTGATGGTACTTATTCAATTCAAGTGTTTCTTCGTCTTGGTTGCTATTTCTCCGTGTCATGGGACGAAAATGGTTTCACGAGGCACGTTGTAATTCGTCAAATGCTAGGGTCGTAGGCTGAGGCAAACTCACTTTCATTTATCTCGGTCATCGAGATGACCCGATTCGCTTCTCAAGCGTTTGTGTCAACGAAATCAGTATGATTTCTTCTTAGCGGGGTCGACCAAGTCTAAATAATTTTCGTCCGATTCAAGACCAAGTATTGCACTATCATCGAGTATATCTTCCTATCAATGGTTCAATTTGTTATACCAACTTTTACTTGCACGATATCGATTCCATACCATTCACTTGTTTAGGCTAATCTCGTCGTCGTTCATGCACACTTTGCCTACACATTTCTTTGATTCCGAGCCACGCTCGTACTAGTAGCATTCCTTTCTTTTAACACGATTTCAAGTTCTCGACACTCATCCATTCCTCAAGTCTCGTTTGTACTCAACGTATCACTTGGCTGGATCGTACACGCATTCCAGGCGTCCCCAGAATACATGCATTCAGCCAAGCCGCATGATAGAGAATTCGTCATTCTCACTCGAGTCGCATCGTGCACATACTCAGGCGTCCCTGAAATATATGCATGTCAGCCGAGTCTCGTGAGCAGGGTTTCCTATATTCGTGATTCACGCTATCCATCCATGCCAATCTTCAAGATCAATCTTTTGATTGCTTACACTTGAAACAGGTGCGTCTCGCCTAACCGCTAGGCCATTTCTCAAGGCTAAGTCAATGTCAGGATTGGAATCATAGTTCCCCAACAATAATGCCAACACTGACCCCAAATCCTAGGGTCGAACCAAAGTCGGTAGTACGGGGTTTTCTACCCAAGCTCGCGTCACTCAGATTTCTAAACATCGAGCACGATCACCTATTCGCATCAATGCATTAGTTGCGTGTATTCGAGTCCATTCAATTCACCAATTCTAACCAATTCATGTATTCGATCACGAGGTCGTCTAGCTTTTGACAATACGTTGCGCCCTAATCTCACGCGAGTCCGATTATCCACGGTGGTTCATGAATCACCATGCAACGCTCCCGCGGAATAATCATTCTCATCGGGGCATAACTCTTACTTGCGTCTAGACTAATTCATTCTCGATACGCGGATTGGACCTACGCAATCCTCAAATTCGATCGTCATGCACGCTAAGTCATTTTCGAGTCCACCTTCGCGTCAAACCATAAGTCGAAGCACACAAATTGCCACGCCATGCTAGTTCAATCACCCCTGATGTATGAATCACCATACCAGCGCTCACGCGGAGTGATCGCCCTAATCGGCACGACGCATGTGCGAGGCTGGAGTTGCACTCGCATAAGACAAGAATGTCGACGTTGGGGTTATCGTCGAAGCAAATCCAACATTTCATTTTCTATCCAAGCCAAGATCGATAGTCCATTCATCATTTCGTTCAACTAGAAAATCCTCGAGCCACGTCTATATTTTCTTCGACATGTTTCAATATCAAGAGTATAGCATCCATCGGAACAATGACATTTGCACGATCGTCATTCGCTGAGTCAGAGTACCCCCGAGTTATCGCATATCGATCTTTGATACGCCTCAATACCATCGACGATATGCGTAACCTGACGATCTTCCTTTGCAACCAATTTTGAGTCGTGCGTTGATGTTGTTGTCCGAGTTGGATATTCCACGATTTCCTCGATATTCAAGATCAAGTTCGATCGCTATTCCTCAAGCTCGTTTCAAGATCATTGTTCAAAACTCAAGTCACATTTTATTTGAATCAATCCGAAATCGTACGTGCGATCCTTTCAGTTTCCTCGATCACGACATTCACTTTTATTCATTGTCCCGAATCATTTTCTAACTCGCGTTGCTCATTCACAAGTTGTCCGAACGACATCTCGTTCGGGACACACGAAGTCACGATCAACTAAGCGTGACGCGCTCTAAAGCTTTGCGCAATCGCATCGCTTGCCGACATACTCGTACGATCCGTAAATCCTTTAGTCTCGCTCAAACAATTTCTATGACGTCCATACACCACTCAGGGTTCGAGCCACTCGACTAGTCGTCGATACTCATTCTTATTCTTCTCCGAACCTATCACATACACCACTCGGATTCAAGCCATACAATCTAGTCCTCAATCACGTTCGCTTCATGCGCTAAGACATCCTTCAGATTCGTTCGGCGAATCTCTAGCGTAATCGCTCACGTCGCCTCGACGTACTAAGTCGTTCGCACTAATCCTCAAAATCCAAATCAATCTTTCGTGCATGCCTAAGCGTGAACTCGATAGCGCTCCTATCGATATACACTCTAAGTGTAGCTTCGTTCTCGACCGAGCGGTACTTGATATCGCTCGCAACTCGATTGCACCAAAAGTCGAGGTGCGCGACACGCGGCACAACATAACCAGAAGGCCGTGTGCATATCTATCCCGTGCGGACCATATTCGAGTTTGCACGCTCACTTATTCTCGCTCGAGCGATAATCGATCTCACTCGCAACTTAGCCAAAAGGCTGCGTGCATAACCATCCCGTTCGAACTAACCTTTGGTCTCGTGTACTCGTCCGCTATTGTCAGCGTAAGCTTATTCAAGCACGCACTGCGTTTGCTAACTCTTAGCATCGGTTCCTTCCAACTCAAGTTCGTCGTGGTGGCACAAAGGCCTTCGCTTATCGATCCCGTCCAACCGAGTACCCGTACGAGCTTTTGAAAATATTTAGACTTATTATATGGAACATCCTAAGGCACAACGAGAGAGAGCGTACCCTTCTTTTGTTTCCAACCGAGCTTTCAAAATTGAAAAAATCGAAATGAAGTCCAAGGACGTAAAGCCGTGCTCTGATACCAATCTGTCACGCCCCGCTCCCGTAGGAGCGATCGTCCTTGCTAAGGCGTGATGCCGCACGGGCCTAGGTTGCGCCCGTGCAAGGCCAAGTCCAGAAACGGCCGATTTGAGCTAGGCCACAGAGTCGCACAGAGTGTCCCCATTTGCAGCGGAAAGTAAATAAACACAAATTGAAGCGAATTCAACTCTTTATTGATATTCAAGAAGTTTACAAGCGGTGCTAGGCCGATATTACAAATCGCTCAAGCTCTCTCTCTCTGAAACATAAAAGGCGTGCCAAGTGGCTTACAACATGGAATGATTCATGGCGATGTTCCGATACATTATGTCCTGTATATGGTGCTCCAGCTCCTTGCAACGCTCCAAGGCTCCAGAGATAGCTCCGCGCCTTAGCACGTTCGAGGAAAACTCCGCACCCGCCGACGTTTCCTGCTTCCTGCAAGCAGACTGTGAGGTTATCAGTACATTGTTATGCACGGGTGGAGAGGCTAGCTCGCCCACAATGCTATCATTACCAAACACGTTCTATTTACTTTTGTGCATCTCTATCATTCATTGTCTTTCTAATCTTGCCTTAGGATCAATTTCATGGCATATTTCATAGCCTATCTCGTGTTGCCAATTTCAAGTGTCGCATGGAAATACATACATGACTTACCCATACTTACCGTCCAGTCTTTCCTGTTTAATGTAAACCAAGTTAGTCAACAATTCATATATTTCAACTTAACATGATTCACGTAAACATTTAGTGTCAAGGGCGTGTCCCTGCCTCGAGTCCTAGCACGTCGTAGGCACGTTCTCTAACTCATTTTGTATGAATTACTCTTTAATCACTTAGTATGTTACATTTCAAGCATGTTCAGGGTGTTACATTTCGAGCATGTTCAGGAGGCACTTGTTCATTTTACTTAGACTACTTTGATTTCAATGCAAGGACTTGCACGTGGATAGCCACCAGCAAAGCCCACTTAATCTATATGTACCGGTCGCTGGCATCACAAGCTATTTGGACATATCCCCTTGGTATTTCTCAACTTAGCATAGGGTGATGGCTGGTACACCCCGTTAAGTCTCTTGAATATACCCTGCACTTACGTCTCCTGGTGCCCAAGCCCGCACCCAGGCAGCCCGTAAGCCCCGTTTTGATTCTGCCTAGGCCGGCCACGGTTTTCCCCCCATCGCCCGTGCTGCAGAATCCTTCTTCATGACGGCCACGGTATTCCCCCCATCGCCCGTGCCGTTTGTCCACGACCATTTCGTATTGTCTTGTCATTTTAACTTAACGGCTATCTCCGAGCTGTAGGCGAACCCTTAGCCATAATGCGTTATCGACCAGGTTGGCGTCCGTGCAGCGCGGGTAGCGAGCCCCGTTGCACGTGTCCGTCACACCTGTCGCTAACCATTCTTTTCTTTCTTATCTTTCATGTATTCTTTCTTTCATTTCTTTCTTTCGCTTGTTCGTTCGTTCATAGATTCATTCATGTATTCATTCATTCATTCGTTGATTCACTCATTCACGTATTACACAACTCCAGTGTGGGAGTCGCCTTGGCGACCCATCGGTTCCATAGCCTTTCAATGTTGCTATACTCTACTCGGAACGACTATATTGATAGTCTTTCCGTTTCATTGTTGTAACCCATTCATTGTTTCATTGTTGGCCGCAAAAAGGAACATAAACGTAAGCTTGTGCCTTAGCACGAGCGTGGAGCGCGGTACGAGAGTTCACATTTTTCAAGTTCCTTTCCATATTCTATACAAGCATACAAGATGGGATTATTCCCTTAGCTAGGTGCGTTGAGTCATTTATTAGCATGCGCGGGATTATCGCCTAGCGATTCTCGTGATAGTGTTCGTATTGTTATGTGTCTAGGCTAAGCAAAGACGGGTTCATCGGAGCCACCCACCTTAGCGATGTTCGCATCGGCCGAGCGATACTCCGAGCGCGCCTTTGAAAGTCTAAGTCTGGATTCATCTTGACGGGCCAATGTAAGCCTTGCATCGATTCTTCATCTGGTCGATGCCAACTCTTCGGGTCGACGGCTCGTTTGAGTCGTTGCACTTGTCGTTTGAATCAGCGTTCCGCTAGGGCGGAGCGGGCCATTACAGCGGTGGCCGCGGGGGTGCGGTGGCCGCCGGGAGGGGTGGGGGGGGAGGGAGGAAAGAGGAAGAAGAAAAATAGAAAGCGCATTTTGGTCCAAAATTTTTGGCCAAAACGTTTGACCATTAATTTTTGACGGAATCCGTCAAATGTGTGGGGTGATATACATTAATGCAAAACAATGGGGTGTACCCTTAATTCGGGTAAACAAAGTGGGGGGCAAGTCAAAAATTCTCTTTAATTTTTCATTTCCCTCCGCATTTTTTTTTTTTTTTCATTTCCCTACTACCAACCTCCTCCATCCTTAGGGTGTCAGGGGGGAAGTAGGGTTTCTTTTCCAACACCCTAAGCCAAAATTCCCCAACCATGAGCGCCTCCGCCCACCGGAAGTCCTCCCCCGACCGCCGCCACCAGCAGTCCGTCTTCTTCCGCGACCTCGCCTCCCCCATCTCCTCCTCCCACCGCCTCGCCAGCCGCTTCGCCACCCCCGACCAGGCCTCCATCGTCTCCGCCCTCTGGCGCGACAACTTATCCTCCGCCGCCGCTGCCGACCCCCCTCCCCCTCCCGCGTTCACCCTCGACGACCGCCTCGACTTCTCCCCCGAGCCCGACCTCCTCCTCCCCCATCCTTCCACCCCCGAACCCGCTTCCGCCTCCGCCCCGACCCCGAAGCGGAACCACCCCTCCACCCCTTCCCCGGCCAGGGCCGCCGAGCGGAGTCCCGGGAGCGGAAGCTGGTGGTCGCCGATGAGGGTCGGGAGCGAGGATATGGCGGTAGCGGGGAGGAGCGGGTCGCCGGTGGAGGGGGTAGTGCAGCAGAAGCAGCCAGGGGAGCTGCTGATGCTGCCGCCGCCGAGGGAGGTGGCAAGGCCGGAGATGAGGAGCAACTTGCCGATGGTCCCCGCTGCCGGCGGCGGCGGGATGGACGAAGAGGAGTGGGTTACTGTTTATGGGTATGATCATACACTGTTTTGTTCAGCGAATTTTCCGGTTGATATTATAAAATTCTCCATTATATTGAAGAAAAAAAAAAAGTAACGTTTCATGCGTGTATTGATATTTGATAGTGTAATACAATTTTATAATTTGATCTTTGTGCATTGAACATCAGATTATCTGATGCCCACAGGTTGGTTTTGGTGAACTTATCAAAGTCGCATATGTCTTTTAGAAGCAAGATATAAGTGTGGTTGGTAAAAGCTGCTTATGTGTATTTGTTTGAAAAGCTATTGCTTTTCATAAACTGTTTCCGAAAGCAGGGATTGCTTCCAAAGCTGCTTCATCTTCGCATGCATTTATTTATAATAATACCAACTTTTTCTAAAATTTGATCTTGTACCTATATATTTGTATTAATACATGTCTTTCTATATTTTCAAAATCGAAAACAAGTTTTACCAAACATTTGTACGACAACATTTCAATTATTATACTGAGCAGTAGTTTATGCATCAACTTACAAAAGCAACACATGTCAATAGCTTTTGCTAAGCTTTGATAGTACAAAACACACCCTAGTAAAACTATAATTTTAAGCCTTCTCGTTTGTGGCTACTTGGTGCTAGGTGGTTATAGTTCGTGCATGTTTTGTATCTTTGCTCCATGTACATGCTTCATTACTCGTACTCACACAATATCATGTTCTTGCTTTTGTAATGTGATGATATTTTGGTTTTCTAAATTGATAACGAGGCCATGTTATTTCTAATATTCTATTACTGGTTATAACCATTGACATCTTGTATAAATATCCTTTGCTTTGTGTTTCTAGATTTAAATGCTGACACTCTTGTGTTTAGGGTTGTAAATGTAAAGAGCACAAGAGTCTGCTGACATATTGGTCATGTACTTGTTTGTCTTTTACTAGCAAGAGAACCAACCCCTTTGGGGCAATTAGTTAATTTTTTCCCTCAGAAATGCGAGTTGGGACTAGGGAGGACGAGGAAGAAGGAGGTGAGTTCTGACACTCGGTTTCGTTCTCAATTTGGAACAGTTCCTATGAATATGGGCTTATCACGGTTTCGGATTTGAATGTAGGAGGTTTAGGTCTCATCAACACTTCAGAAAAACATAAAAGAACATAAAAGAACATAAAAAGTAATTATCTACAGTTCAGGTCATCAACACTTCAAAAAAAATGTGTGTGTGCAGATCAGGAATCAGAACTTGGAAAGTAAGTTTACATGACATGTTCACAGTCAGCAATTCAGGTAAGTTAATAAATGATTTAGTTTAATGTAATGAGAAAGAGGGTGGCGGGAACGTTTGTAGGTTAAACTATGTAGTGGACCTGAGCTGAAGGACCAGATGACTGGTGAGACTTAAGGGCGGACCTAATTGGACATATGGAGATGGGGGTGTAACAAGAAGTGAGCAGATGGATGAGAAAAACCATACTAAAGTAACTTGGAAACAAAGGTAGATAAGGTGCTCCTCTCGTTTCAAGTATAGAACTGGCTGGTGCAAATTCTGTTATGTTCTTGATTTGATTCATGGAAAATACTAAGGTCGCTACCACTACACCAAAATTCCAAAGCATGGTGAAGGTTGAGGGTTAAATATTTATTATTGCAACATGCCCCCACAGGTCGAAGACCTAATTTTGTGGGATGAGAGCTGGATTCATGCAGGTTATATATTTTTATATTTAAAATCCCTTAAAATGTGCGCTAAAGAGTTTTGAACCAAGGTTGCTCCGATGCGATATTAAAATCAATGGCATTGCTCCAGAACTTCAGAGTTGTGACGGGGTTGATGGTTAAATATTTCTTTATTCCAACATAAAATTTTCTTATTTTTGACATGGCTATAAACTATTGCAGTATTTTCTTTTTTCCTTGACCAGTAATTGCCTATAAATTACTTGCTATTTGTATGTGTTGTAAGTTAATTCTTCTGTACCCATTTGAAGTTCAATATTCTTGGTTTATTATCCTCCAGATTCTTCCCTGGTGATACCAATTTGGTACTTCGCGAATTTGAGAAATGTGGTGTCATATTGAAACACATTCCTGGCACAAGGGATGCCAACTGGATGCACATTCTGTATCAGGTATTCTTTTCTATTGCCAATCTTATTTATTCTATAGTTGGATTGTAGATTTTGAAAATCGTCATCTTACTGTATTTTGTTGTTCGCTAATGCTAAAATCTTGAATGCCAAAGTTCAGGGATGTGATGCTTGGTTTTCAATATCAAGTATCGAATATCCTGTTGCCTACATTAGTATATCGTGGCCCTGGTAGCCCTTTGTTAATTCACTGAAGGATAACAGATCTATAGGGAATTTGTGCTGATTGTACTGGGCATGTTGAAGCAAAAATCACGATTGATAGTTATTCTGTTTATTTATGCATCAGTATATAAGGACACTAATTGCTTTCCAGAGTGATCTCCTTGAAATTACTAGCCAAATATTGTGAAAAGATGTGGACTTTTGGAATTCTTCTCAGAATAGTGTTCAGATATTAAATCTTTCACCACAACATTAATAGTGCACTGGGACTCTTATTAGGTGGGATCGAGGGTGGAATTAGTTAATGTCATTTTATGTTTCATTATTCAGGGACAGAGTTGCCATAAATTCCTCAGCGATTGGCATTCCACAAATATTGTTCCGTATCGAGAACAAAGCCTTTCCAAATTGTTAAATGCAGCCTTACATAAGGCTAAAAGCAACATTGTGTACTTTCCCAAGACTAAGTAGGGAGATATAGAAAACAAAAAGCCCTTTCCCTGGAAATATACATGTATTTGGTCTTGTGATTTTGAAACTAGATATGTGGCAACCAACCACTTTGTAAAAGTGTGTGTGGTGGTGGTGGGGGGGGTGGGGGGGGGGGGGGGGGGGGGGGATGGGGAAAGCGAAATCGTAAAACTCTCTTGTAATTGTAAACTGCGTGTTGGTAGTCATTATAGCTGATTATGTTCTTCACTTTGTCTTGGGTCCGAAGTGTGCATGTTGCAACCAACTTCTTAGGTGGCAAAGTGGGAGCGAGGAAAACATAAAGTTCCTTGGAAATATAAATGGCCATTGAAATACATATGGGTTCCTTATAATTTATCATGTCCACTTGGTCTTGAGATTCAAAGTGAATGTGTGTGTTATCCAACTACTTATCTTGCAAATTGGGACATAAAAATAAAGCTACTTGGAAACATAGAAAGCCCTTCGAGATACATTGGGGCTTTTGGATTCCTTATAATATTTATTATGTTCACTTGGCCTTCGAATTCTTAGTGAATGTCTATGAAGCGTAGGCACCGGTATGAGTATCCGGTATGGTACAAACCGAATACATCAATACGTCAATTTCTAAAGATTAAGGATACAGGTAATATTGATTGGTGCGTGCTTGTGTATGTGTGTGTATATATATAGAGAGAGTAATACATCTTCATGACTATAAGTAAAGAGTCTAAATCTTTTCATCAGTCACAAAATGAATTTTAGTCTGAAAATGTAGTTTAAGTTAAAAATAAAAAAACATTCGACTTCTAAAACAAATCTTCCAAAGCTATATATTAAAGGAAAGGCTCATCCAATGACCGCACTAAAGAGTATCCACAATGTACCAAAGAAGTACCTAAGAAGTATCTACGAAGTATCCAAAATTAAAAAATAAAAAACAAACAAAAAAAACTTTGGATACTTGTACGGTATGTACCTAGGAGTGAGTATCCACAATGTACCAAAGAAGTATATGCAAAGTACCCAAATTTAAAAATAAATAAAAATAAATAAAATTTGGGTACTTGTGCGGTACATACCTAAGAGTACCCAAGGAGTACCAGTACTCCTAAGTACCCGTACTCCTTCCTAGATAGGCGAATATGTAGCAGACAACCACTTAGCTAGCAAAGAGGGAGAGAGAACATAAAGCTCCTTGCAAATATAAAAGTCACATGGAAATTAATGTGGGTTATATGGTTCCATGTAATTATTGTGTTCACTCGGTCCTAGGATTCAAAGTGAATAATCAAGGTACAAGTTCATTGATTGGTGCATAGAGTTATGGGAACGTGTATGCTCGTTACGAAAGAACCTTTCCACTTTCCAAAGTAACATATCCGTTCCACCTAAGCGTCTGAAGAAGTCTACACACCGTTTCCTGTTCCACAAGTGGCCTACTGCTTTTTCGTTTCTCGTTCCACAACGGTCCCCATTCTAGGTAACCTTGTTCCAAGATCTTATTCATATTTATCCTTTCAAAACACAACCACAATAAAGCATTAACCCAAAAATTTGGACACGATCCTTCTCTTCTGTTCAACTCTACTAAGGGCTATCTACTGGCATATCCTTTTGCACCACCTCAATTCGTACCTACTTTTGTCAATCCTTAGTACTAGGCTACTAATAGTCTAAAGACCCTATAGCTTATCCAAATGGTGCAGCTGTCGTTCTTGTTGAATGTGTCAAAATCTTCCAAACCATCTCATTCAATCATTCAATTTTCCCTTTATCATATCACTTGCACCACTTCAACTTCCGATGCTGCACCCTTTTTCCCCCTATCTTTTATTTTATTATCACTTACCCGTTTTATTATTATCACTTACCCATCTCCACATTCTCATTCAACTAAGCCCATCTTCTGGACATATGTGATAGGTAGTTGCAAATGTGGGGAAAGTTGAAGGTATTAAATGCAAATAAAACTTAAGCGAGGAAAGTTGAAGGTTCAGGGCAGCAAAGTGCACACAAAACTTTATGTGGTAGGTAGTTGCAAATGTGAGGAAAGTTGAAGGTATTTAAATGCAAATAAGTCCCTCTTTTACTATCTCCAAGGGATAGGTGTGTCCTCTTTGTTTTTGATGTCTTCATGTTTTTTCAAGGGAGAGCAATTTATATACTCATCTTCCTTGAAACTAAAATGCAACCTTATCCAGGATATATAATTTTAGCTAGTTGGACTTTCTTGAGTAGTGCAATCAATTTTTCACTTTGGTGTAATCGTCATATGCATATAAATACCCATGTTTACCTGTCTTTGCTTCTGTACACTTTCATTGTAATCACAGATGCACATGATATCCTGCTGAGCTGTGCATTTAATCAATATTTTTCATTTCTTTATCCTGTGTACAGAACAGCTATGATGCCCAGAAGGCTGTGGGAAAGAATGGTATGCAATTAAACAGTGCTCTCATAGTCGGAGTGAAACCTGTGGATCCGGTACAGCGCCAATATCTGAATGAGAAGCTCAACGGAAGCGCCCACGGGGGCTTTATGGTTTCTTCACACCCACAGTTGGCAGGGAGGAGTGCTGTTGCTCCTGTGCCTTCCTCCTCTCTCTCGCCCCAACTATCTAACAAATGGCAGCAGTGACACCCATGGCAGGGGACAAGACTCAACAGGAGCCATCGCCTCCCCAGAAAAATCAGTTGTATCCAAATTGATGGACTTGATGTTTGGTTCATGAGTGAACAATGAATTAACCTCTTTCGACACTATTTTGAGTGCAAGCGATTGCCTTCTTTTTGTTGAGGTTTGGGGCAAAACCAAGTGTGCAGCTGAAGCTAAGTCCGGTCTGATGGACTGTTCTCAGAGTTTGTGCTTCTGTGCACTATGTTGCAGATTCCTGCTGCATGATTGTATCTTTCTCTTAACTATCAGTCAGTGAAAATTAATAAATTCCTGAGTTGATCTAAAAATAATAATAATTGGTATTACATGTTTGAGAGCAAGTCCTTTTTTAGCCTATAATCTGTCATCAACTATGCCTGTGGGCTGACATGCGGCTTCACTTTCTTGAGATTGCTTATAAATTTGGCCATCTTTGGTCCTATCAAATATGTTCCACGCAATTCTGAACTTTGGTATTCTGTATATTCAACTGTTAGTCCAATTTGGGTCTTTTTAAAAGTAATTGTTTCCAGTCTTAGTCGTTTCATTTCTTTTATTTTTTTGGATTATTTCGAACCGAACTTGATAAGACGGAAGACACATATGGCTCAATACGAAACACATCAAAAGCTTCCTGCAGCAGTTTTCTCCTTGACTATTGCTTCCATGATTCTGGGGACAATTGACATCTCTAATCTAAATATGATGGTAAAAAGAGTATAAATTGACTCGAGAGTAAAATAGAAGTGATGTCGTTTTATCCAAAAATAACATATAATTTATTGTTTTTGGACACTTTCATTCTAACACGTTTTTCGGTGCAACATGGGTCTACTTGCGGATTCCGTTTTGGCACGGTTCGAAACTGTCGTTTTTATGGGTTGGCTCTCTCAAAAGATAACTATTAGGTCTTGACTTCTTGTATTTACTAGATAAAGGGTTAATCTTGGTATGATACAAGCTTAGGCTGGGTCAGAATTGCTTATCATTGATGCTTGTGCTTACTTTTTCTCAACAACACTTCCAAAACTTATGCATACAATATTCTCTATAATTATTTTTTCATTGTTGGAAGCTCAATTCAATTTTAAGAAAGAAGATGGACCGTTGCTAACTTGCTATTGAAAGTTGCATTTGCTACTTCTTTCCAAAAAGCTACATAATTTCAAACTATTATTAGACTAATGTGTTTTCTAAGATGTATTTTGAACACACACATTGCTTTGTGAATTGAAGGATTATGACTTGGTTTAGGATGTTGTTTTTAATTGATAGCCGTTTTTTCCTTGTTTCAAAAGTTCTTCTATTAATTGAACTAGATTTTCAAAATTTTCACTTTTTTGATAAATTATTGTTACCAAACTTTTAGGAACGCTTTTCAGGAAAAAAAAAAAAAGACACAAAAACAATTATAATAGACGATTACAGACTTGACTTGACCTTCATTGGATTGCTCCAATTTTTCTTTTAGGTATAGCAAACCAAAGCCTTCTTTTAATATAATTTTATAGGTATTGTTGTGATTTGGATAAATTCAAATATGGTTGTCCTTATCTATATCCTCAACAACCTCTATTATATTCTCTCATCTCTATTAATATAAGGGAGCTTCAAAACGGCTCAAGATTGAGCCATCTAAGCCTTGTGTATTTCATCAACAATTTGTTTTAAAAATTTAAAAAAAAATCAAGTCTCGTAACCGTAGTTATTTTTCAAGTAGTTTAAAATAAAATTAAAACCTAAAATCTTCCTAACTACATGATATTATCTAATTAAACACATATCTAAAAGTTTAAAATATATTTATAATAAATCATAACAAAAATATATTCATATATAAATATTAAAATATTAGAATTTAAATTAGGAAAATTATATCTAAACTAACTACATGATATTATCTAACTAAACACATATCTAAAAGTTAAGAATATATTTATAATAAATCATACTAGAAATTGCTGAGAAACCCAATTTCGAGGTAGGCTTTATGAAATGCCCACCCGCTGGATGAGTTTTATGAAATACCCAGAATTAAGTATTTTCACGTTAAATATTCCAAGATTCCCTTTTAGATGCCACCCGCTGGAAACTGCTACTTTTATAATACCGAAACTACCCCTCCGCGCGAATTGGTCATCTATATGTATTTGAATTCAAAAAACTCAGATCTGGATTGCGATTTTCGTCTTCTTTTTCTTCACGAGAAATCTGAATTCCATTGCTCTCATCTTCAGCAGAGATCGCAAAGATCGTTCGTAGTTCGGTGTGCTTTTCTTCAGTCGAACTCAGATCATCGCTCATCATCATCATCGCCATCATCATCATCTTCATCGTGGAGACATTTGAAGTTTTTCGACGATTAGGTCAATTGTGGAGAGAAGATCTTTCTTCTTCTTTTCCATAAGAATTATCATCGTTTTGAAAGAAGAACGAAACTCTTTATTCCTGACAAAATTTTTCAAAAAAAAAATTCTCCGTGTTAAAACCACGGAGAATGACCATTCTCCGTGCTAAAATGACGGAGAATGACTATTCTCCGTTTTAAAAACCACGGAGAATGGCATTCTCCGTGTTAAAAACCACGGAGAATGACAATTTTCTATGGGTTTTAACACGGAGAATGTCATTCTCCGTAGTAAAGTGACGGAGAATGACCATTCTCCGTCATTTTAGTACGGAGAATAGCTATTCTCCGTGGTTTTAACACGGAGAATGGTCATTCTCCGTCTTTTTTAATACGGAGAATGACCATTCTCCTCTATGTTAACACGAGATTGGTCATTCTCCGTATTAATATCACGAAGAATGACCATTCTCCGTGTCGAAAAAGACGGAGAATGACCATTCTCCGTTGTAAAATATGACGGAGAATGTCCATTCTCCGTGTAAAGATCACGGAGAATGATTATTATCCGTGTTAATATCACGGAGAATGACCATTATCCGTGGTAAAGTGACGGAGAATGACCATTATCCGTCATTTTAGTACGGCGAATAGCTATTCTCCGTAGTTTTAACACGGAGAATGGTCATTCTCCGTCTTTTTCAATACGGAGAATGACCATTCTCCTCCATGTTAACACGAGATTGGTCATTCTCCGTGTTAATATCACGGAGAATGATCATTCTCCGTGTCGAAAAAGACGGAGAATGACCATTCTCCGTTGTAAAAAAATGGCGGAGAATGTCCATTCTCCGTGTAAAGATCACGGAGAATGATTATTATCCGTGTTTACGGAGAATGATCATTCTCCGTGATTTTACCACGGAGAATGGCATTTCTCCGTGGTTTTGACATGGATAATGACCATTCTCCGTCATTTAGTACGGAGAATGACTATTCTCCTGCGTTTTAACACTAGAAATGGCCATTCTCCGTGATTTTACCACGGAGAATGGCGAGTTGAAAGTTTGGAAAGCCATAACTTTTGACTGGGAGATCGAAACGAGGCCCGGTTTGTCGCAAAACGAGCGTATTTTCGAGGAGCCTGAAAGTAACGAATTTTTCGTTAGACGAACTTTCGAAATTTCAGAATCGTAAAAAAATGATGTTTTGACCTCCGTTTTGACATGGAAAGATTTTGGAGAAGAAAACCTAGATTCGAAAGTGAGCAGCGTATCGAAGAAGAGGAAGAATAGAAAGTGAGCAGCATAACGAAGAAGATGAAGAATCGAAATCTTTTTTTTTTTTGAAGAGTATGTTTCGCGGGTGCTTTGAATAAATTAGAAGGGTAAAAGGGTCATTTGGAATCCGCTTTGGATAAGTTTTTCTAATTCTGGGCACGCGATGAAAGTTTTTTTAGCGGTGGGTTTTTTATGAAACTTTTTTAGTTTTTGGGCATTTCATAAATTTCTCCTAAATCATAACTAAAATATATTCAAATTATATTTAAAATATTCTAACATAATTTAAATTTATATTTCAATCATATTGTAGATTTTTTTTACATGCAACGCATGTGAAAGTAATTAGTCTCTACTAATATAAGGGGGCTTCAAAACGGTTCAAAATTGAGCTATCTAAGAGCATCTCCAACCCTATTGTCAGTTCAGAGCATCTCCAACCCTTGTCTTATTTTGTGTTGTGATTCTTAGGTGGCATGGGACACAAGACAATATCTTCTATAGGTGGCAAAATTACATTCACAAAAGACAATGAGTTTGAAAAGTATTTTCCAATGCAAAAATAATGAGAAGTCAATCCAAAGTATTTTTTTACAACTTCCAAGACAAGTTCTACTCTTTTCTTTTTAAAAAAAATATTTTTCTTCATAATTGATGATGCGGACATAAAGTCGATGTGCATTGTCTAGATCTAGACAACCAAATTTACATTCTCCTTGCCATGTCAACTCCATTCTTTATTTTACATTTGCATTGGAGAAGTACTTTTGAAAAAAATGCTTGTCATTCCTATGTGGCAACCATTTTTTTTTTTCAAATTCACAATAGGGTTGGAGATGCTCTTAGAAAAAATGTTTGCCATATAGGAATGACAAGCTTTCATTTCAAAAATTCTTCTTCCATGAAAATGTAGAATAAATCATGAAGTTGACATGACAAGGACAATGTGAAGTTGGTTGTCTAGATCTAGACAATGCACCTCATAGAACAAGTCTATACTGATGTTCATCAATGTTCATAATTAGGCACTTCAAAAAAAAAAAGTTCATAATTAGGTGAATACTGAAATTGCAATAAGATGGTAGGTATTACTTAACAAAATCTTCATGTTATTGGAACATAGCAGTGATGAATTTTTAAGAATGCACTAATTTTATGGTGTTAGATTATATGATAATTCCAATAACTAGATCAGAAGTGACATTATGAGCAGGATACAAGCTGTTAGGTATCAAAGAAAAAGATAAGAGTTTCTACACTAGAACGACATATCCAACTTATGTCTGAAAAAAAAAAACATGCATGCATTTTTATTGGTATTTTTCTAAATTCAGAAGTCGACGTTAGGAAATAGAAATGGTCTAACCATGTTTTCATATATTGTTAGATCTCTTTACAGGTGATAAAATGATTGCAACTTGTCCACTAGCAAAAATGCTCTGGAGACGATGTCGGCCCAGGAAGTTGGGTTGCCCTATCTGAAACTAATTTTTATTGTCCGTTAACTTTTATTGTGGGCCGACCTTAGAGGGTCACCCGCGACTCTGACCTCTTGTGGATCACACTAAGCCTAGGGTTGTCCTAAACAGAGGACGTTGTCCAAGTCCAAAATATTGTCTGACATATCCCTGCGCCGGTCCATTACCTTTGAAGGTGAAAATTCTGATGTGACTCGCAACAAAGAAAAATGGGCCTACAGATTTAGTGAACTATTGGACATCATAGAAGAAAACTTTATCAGAAGTGCTTCGTTACTTGTTAGTTATTGTGCTATATGTCTATTCTTTGGTATGCATGGCATGAAAGAAATCAAATAATTTCCAACGGGTCTGTCGATTTGAATTCTTGTATATGTCTTGTGAAAAGATCCGATCATTTTGGGTAGAAGTTGGACTCATGATCCATCTTCTCAACTTTGCTTTGTCTAAAAAGAAAAAGTATAGCTAGTAACTTTCAAGCCAAGATGATGCTCATTTAGAAGTTGTTCATACACAAGAATTGGTAAAGGAATGATCCGAATTGTGTACTCCAACAAGCTTCTATCACAAATATACATAATAAACTCCAAACAATACTACTAGTATCAACCAAGCCTCCACAACTCAAAAAAAACTCCAGTCACACAACACAGGTCCTCTGTCTAATAATACAAGACTAAAAAACCAAGAATTGGAACTAATTATCAAATTTGCAGAACGAGACGTGAAACCATGCAGTAGAAAGGAGAACAGCATAAGAAGATCTCGCTTGAGACAAATATAATTATCGGATAGCTCTGTATCCGTTCCTTACACAGCTTAGGATGTCTCTGGTTTATCGGAAAGATATAAAAATAAGTATTTCCGGCAATTGCAATGGCTTCTTTATTTCTTCGCGTCAAAAAAAGAAAAAGATTGTCATGCATTTAAAGGAAAAACCAGCACCAGTTCTTAACTACACTCAAGGGCCAACTCTGAAAGCATCTTGCATATTCTGAAAGCATATGTGGTCAGAGAGGCTTTCAAGACCACATACATTTCATTGACACAGTTGCATATGTCATTGTTCCAGATTAAATTGATTTTTCCAATAATTTACATAAATGAAAAAAATGCTAGAAGAAAGAAAATGGCCAGCAAACAAAAACATTCAAGAAAGTAGAAAGAAGAAAATGACCAGCAAAACAAAAATATACACCGGATGAATCTCTTCTTCCTCCTCAAGTTCCCTGCCCTGCACAAATTGATAACCAACTTTGTTATTTCTTTCTACCAATCTACTCAAAACAGAAAAATGAAAATTCTATCTCACACCTTCTTTATGTGCATATCTTATCCTGATTTTCCAACAAAATTACAAGAGAACTAAGGGAACCAGGCTATCGTGAAGCCCATAATAATTTTCCGATGGTTACAAAATATACCTACTTCATCGAATACCAATCACGTATGACAAATACACTATGTTACATGCACACGAATACGATGCGACACAATATGGATTACGGTACAAATTCTGGCATGCCTTACTGTATTTTGGAGTGTTTGTGTCATGTCCAACATGATGTGGTACGTACACAACAACAATTTTTGGAGGCTATGCTTCCTGGAAAATAAACCACGAAACATGAGAGGTGTCTTTAAGTCCCACATAAACTCCCTCATCACCGAGCTGGAAATTTTTCCTCAGGTCATAAATATCTCAAGGTACTCTTTTAACAACCTAAATGTAAAAGAGTCATACAGTAGTTCATAACAGAACAACGTCTTCCATAGGACGGATTTAGGAACAGCACCTTATGATATAGGAAATATATTGATCTGGAGTATCATTTCGGGAGACTATGGTCCAGTTTGGATTGCACTTACGTTTCATCTGGCCCATTTGGTGCCAAATGCAAGATAAAAGCCGAACTGTTTTCCATTCTGGATGGACGTATTCTCTAAGGTGCTATTCATTTGGGGCTCAAATGGACATTGCCGAAACTCTAGCCCAACGAGCATGGACATTTGAGCAAATGGGTGAAATGTAAATCCAATCCAAACTAATCCTAAAATCAGAGAATGCAAAAAATCCCAAGGCAAAAATTACAGGCAAGACAGTATCTGTATCACTTCTAGAGACTTCGCTTATATTAACAAGGACATTGCAAAAAATGGTTTATAATTTTGTTAGAAGATTCTTCATTTTTCGGACTATTATAAGAGTTGATAGGCAGGTGTCAGTAACTGCAATCAGAAAATACAAAGAAATTCAATGAATGCATCCAATTCCAGCCTTACCCTGGGTCCCTCACACCAAACAAGCTTTAAATTACTAAATGAGTTGGAAAACCAAATTAGAAAGAGGGAAAATGATGATATAGAACATGAAAATAGTTACAGAAGGGAGAAAGAGGCAGGGGTCAATATGCTCAGTATAATTTCTGCTACTCCTCATTTTAGTAACATATTTGATTACGTCAATATGCCCAGTTGGCTTGCAGTGTTTGAAACACATGTAACTCATTAGACATTTCCATGATCAAGATTAGCATCCCCATAAACGTGATATATTAGTTGATCAAGGGGTTTAATAGTGAGATTAACACAAACCAATAACTCTTCAAGACAAAATGAATGTCAGACCATCTTTAGCTTAAAAGGAAAATCTAATGTCAATGAGGATAAAGATTGGAGTTTCAACAAGGAAGAAAGCACAAAATTGGAGAAGTGGCCATTTAAGTGTCAACCAGCTGAATTAACCATGAATGCATAAATATTTAGGTTTTCGTAGACTCAAAAAATCTAGATTTTGGTTTTTTTTTTTTTCCTTCTTGGAATTCAAAGTTTTCCAGTTACATATATTCTAAATGCTTTACAGATTTGCAATGAAGTCCTCTGTGTTCGTTCTGTTGTTTCACTGCTTCAAATAGGAGGATGTTGCAAATAAACACTTGTAACAAATGTTTGATTTACTGAAGGTGCAAAAAAGTTTCTATTACTGGCTGATAACCCTGTAGATCATTTCTCTCCCAAAAGAAAATGCTATAGATCATCAAAAACTACTAGCAAAGGTCTTGGTAGCCTTTGTAGTATCTACGTGGAACAATAGTACAGAAGCAATATCTGGTCCATTAATGCCTGTACAAGATAATTCTACAACTTGCCAAAGACAACTTTGTAACCTCAGAAGTCCTGGGTTTGGAAACACACCGGTATCCCCACCAACTTCCCAGAGCCATTCAGTTGGCATACTAAATGTATCTGGAGAGAATATACTGAGGTATCTACTGGCCAACCTCCGAAATGTCAAATTCATTAGTTAACAGTGAAACATACTCCAGATAACTGACCTATCCATTAAAGTTTAAACTTTGCCATGCCTTCCAAGAAAATATTGTCAATTCTTATGCGTACAAATGCTTCTGCCAAAAGAATTCAGTTTACCCTCACAAGGATACGGACTAACATCACCAAGTCCATGGAATTTAAGAACTCTTTTTAATCGTCAACCGTGCATACTCCTTGCAACCTGAGCAGTGAGCATCCTCCAGAAATGAAAATCTCAAAAAGCATGGATCCAAAAAAAAAATATAGATCCTACACTCAAGTTGTTAAACATATCCAACTTATGCCTACAATCTCCAACATGTTGATGTTCTCCTTTGGCCTCATGCAGTTTGGAGCCAAGTATCACTAGCAAAATGCATCAAACACTGATAAAACTTGACTAGTTTGAAGAGGTATTTGATCTGTCTAACCAAAAAACAAAAAGTGAGTGTCCCAAAAGGGAAACAAGGAGATTCCCAGAAAGAGTTCTACTGGCACAAGTTGCAATGAAATTCAACAGCACCTCCGAGGTCCACAGATTTATCCAACCTGACAAGCAGGCTGCATCTTGCAAGAAGAAAGGTTGATTGCCGAAGTAAGCCCAAGAACTAGGTCAAAACCTTTAACTAAAAGAACCACAGCAACAGCAGAAAAGCCTTAATCCAAAATATTGGTGCGAAACCTATAAACTAAGATTACCAAAAATTAGTACCCTCCTTATAGATGCCACTACCCAGCTGACCTCTTTTTCCTCAGAATAAAGACCCAAGAGACAACACTCTTCCAGATTGTTACCAATTTTATTTGATATAAAGACCTTAATGAACTGAAATACTCCCTAACTACGAACTCTTCAAACCAATCCACACCCCCAGCCCCAACCCTCTGCCCCAGTTCTTACATCATTTGGTACATATATTATCCCGTAACTAAATGGTACAGTATCTGAATCCATCCAATTTACCCATATGTTCTACTATAGTGAGCCCTCCAATAATGAATTTTGATGACTTAGCATCCATAAAGTGGGGCATGGAACAAGGTGCTCACAGGTGATTGCAACAACTGACCAAACTTATGGCATTTGACTTCGCTCCACTATTACAATAATGCTAAGTCTACAAACAAATTTTTACAACCATCTTACAACCTCTCTCTCCCACCCCTTACACATGGGTCCCACCTCCCCTCTCACCCCCCTGCTACATGGGCTCCACCCGACCCCACCACTTCCCCCCCCCCCCCCCTTCCTCCAATCGAAGTCCGACACGTGACGGTTGTAAGGGAATTGTAAACACTTGGTTGTAGGCATAGCAAAGCCCCCACTATTACCAGTCTACCAGACACCCGTGCTTGCAGCTTGCGGAGTTGCAAGGTATGTTGTCAGTATCAAATAAACCACGCACACCTGCAACCAGGTTTCTTCAAGCACGTGCCAGCTGTCTTCGCTTGCATGGAAGTGGACCGACAAAGGCCAAATGCCCCCCTTAATGTAACTGGATTTAGTGAAGCAACTTTGGTATCTAATACACATACAGCCTATGAAATCTATGTTCCCAATCTCAAAAGAATGATTAAAGTAAAAGGAGGACAACAGGATCTATATCATAACAGAGAAGAAGGCTGACTCCAAAATTGTGGGATAGTCCTAGTTGTAGAAAAGAAAATATAGTGCTTGATCATATACAGCTCGCAAAGAAATACCACTCCTAACAGAAACAAGTTTTGTATGTCAAGATCCTAGATTAATTCGGCAGGAGGACCGGAGTACAATTCAAAAGTATTATGCTCATCTCGAACAGCAGCAATCATAATAACCAAAGCTGCAGAAAACTCGGGATACTTTTATTGATAAATTCTTGCAGCTATATTAACCTATGATTTTCCAGACATTTTTCTTTAATTAACAGAGCTTCCAAGACATATAAAAGAATCAATCTGTAAAAAGCATTTTGTATTCGACCTTTCTCTTGACGAAAACATCATACTTGTCACGCCAGCAGTGGTATTGAATCTTCTCTCGATGTCTTGCTGAAATATGCATACAGCAACAACTGTGCAGCCCCCAAGACCGTGCCAATCCCATTGGGGATCTGAAATTCCAAACATAAATGAAGCAGAAATCAGCTACAGAAGCTAAACTAAGTCTAAACTGATCGAAAAAGAAAGGTTTCAGATTTTGTACATATATAAAGAAGTCATGCTCCAGCAATCCGTATGCAAAGAACGAGATGCTCATCAAGAAGGTTGCAAGTGACAGAGAGAAAGGCATGAACTCAACACTCTTTGTCCGAATGACCAAGTTCTGAAAGAAAAAAAAAAATTTATATATATATGAACATAACGATTCTAACGGTGGTTGGCATTCATACTAGTACGAAGGAAGGAGAACGTACAATGATAAACAAGGGCGACGCGAACATGGAGACGAGAGAGGCGACACTCAAGTACCCGACGAAGAGCCGTCGGGTATCTCTGTCAAGTACGTGGAGGCTCACAAACACTACGAGAGCAAAGGCGAATACGAGCCCTACCAACAGCCCCAACATCTTCATCTGCACACCGAAACCGAACCAACCAATCAATAATCACCTGTAGCAACAGAAATTGATGCGGAACGGGGAGGGGGGGACGGACACGTTACCCTCTTCCTGTTGCCGGCGTAGAAGATGAAGAGAGCGGCGTATACGGATTGGAAGAGGGCGCCGACGGTGTTGACGGTGAAGACGAGGATGACGCCGTTGGAGACGCAGGGGAGGCCGTAGAAGGCGCAGATGAGGCAGTTGAAGAGGGAGTAGATGCAGGGCAGCCCGGAGAAGTTCTCCGTGGACTTGTTCCTCACAATCCTCTTGAATGTAGGTCTGCCAACCAATAATACCAACACAAAATGAATCAATCAATACGAAAAATCCATCCGACAGCACAACACAGCACAGCAACTCACATCGGCGAGACGAACAGCACCAGCGCAAGCAGATTCCCTGAAATTGTTGGGCGTCAGATCGGACCGTCACCATTTGTTTGTTTGTTTGTTTGTTTTGTTAAAGTAATAAATCCAATAGAAGATTGGGAACAATAATAAGACCTACAACCTAAGGACAAATCTCTTCAATCACATGTACACAAACATACAAAAGAACAATTGTGATCATATATGTAAATAAATGAAGAGGAAAAAAAAAAAGGAAGAAGAAGAAGAACGAGGAGGAGAGTTAGTTACCAGCCATCCCAACAGCAAAGCTGCATATGTTGTAAAAATCTGCTGAAGACGCCATGAAACTCTTTCAATTTCTCTTTCAATCTCACCTAGGAATTATACATAAACATTGTTGTTGTTATATAATATATACACAAGCAAGAGAGAGAGAGAGAGAGAGAGGCTGTGAGGAGGAAGAGAGGGAAATTGGAAATTTGTCCCTGGCAGGCTGTATCGATCTATATAAAGAAAGACTAGGGTTGGGTCAATAATGAAATACTAATATTAGAAATGTTTTTCTTTTTCGTACCCTCTAAAATATTTACTTTCAGGGAAGCCTCTGCAAAATATTTTATTTACACAGTCTCTCTTAGAAATAATATTTTGGAAATATCTTTTTATTATAATGGATTTTTTTTTTTAGAGGATGGGTGGAAGATGTTGTAGAAAACTTAATACCCTCTTTATATATACTAGTAGATACACGTATAATAACGTATATTAAAAATATTATTTAATTATAATCAAATATATCTTCTAACTTATGTGGTTAAGGTGGAAGGTGTCACTCCCCGTTCCCAGAATGCGTAGTCTTATTCATGTACAACTCATGTGTATTTATTTTAGTATTTATCATGTATTACCCTGTATTTAAATTCCTTTAATTCATGTTAATTAAGTTTCTGTTAATTAATTATCTGCTCTTTAATTCTTATGTTAATTTATTTCCTGCAATTAATTTTTCGTAATTTATTTCTGCATTTTATTTCCTGCAATTTACTTCTCTGCTTTAGTTTTATTTTCGGTTGGATGAGCCCCTAGAACCCGACCCATTAAGAACCCGGCCCAACTCCCACCTACCACCCCTTTGCTACTTAAAGCTACCCTCTCCCTTCTCTCTCCTCATTCACTCCTTCTTCACCATTACTTCTTCTTCTTCCTTTCATTACTCTCTCCACCTACCAACTAGGCAAGTACATCTTGCTCTACATGAGGACCATATTTTATGGTTCAATATTCTTCCTCTCATGATTCTAAGAGAGTTTAGTGCTTAGTATTTTTGATTTCATTGGTTCATTTCTTGTAGATCTAAGTTATTGTAATTTCGGTTGTCTATGGGTTTTGATCTAGCAAACTCCTTTGTTCTCAAGATTTGATGGTTCCATGTCGTAGAGCAGTTCATCCTACCCAATTTTGACCTTTGGAAAGTTGGATTCGGACTTATTTTGACCAAGTTATGGACTTTTGAAGCTTTGGGGTGCAACCATGGAGTTCTTGCTGTTTGGAGAAGACAGTGAGCAGTGTATGCTAGCTTTTTAGCTGCGTCACTGAGCTGTGCGCGCTCTTTAGCGCAGCGCAGTATAGAGTCCATATGCTACCTTTTTAGGAAGCGTGTGTCTTGCATACGCTACCTTTTGGAAACGTGTGTCGTATGGAGTTCATACGCTACCTTTTGGGAGCGTATGACTTGCATACGCTGACTTGGATGGTCAGGAGTCGTATGGAGTTCATACGCTACCTTTTGGGAGCGTATGACTTGCATACGCTGACTTGGATGGTCAGGAGTCGTATGGAGTTCATACGCTACCTTTTGGGAGCGTATGACTTGCATACGCTGACTTGGATGGTCAGGAGTCGTATGGAGGTAGCGTATGACTTACATACGCTGACTTGGATGGTCAGGAGTCGTATGGAGCTCATACGCTACCTTTTGGGAGCGTATGACTTGCATACGCTGACTTGGATAGTAAGGAGTCGTATGGAGTTCATACGCTGCCTTTTGGAAGCGTATGACTCCCATACGCTAGCTTGGCTTGAGCGTAGCTTGACCTGAGCGTACGATGGCATGAGCGTAGGCTGACATGAGAGTAGCCTGCTTACCCTGGATCTTCTATAGCCCTGTATATTGATATCTTATTAGATGTTTTACGTCCATTTTATATCCTTACGCCTTTTTGCATAAACTTGATATAATCATGATATGTTGATATTTCTGTTAATTATAGATTGTTACGTAGGATGTACCATGTGTCATGAATTGAGTTATAGATACCCGGATTGACTAGAATTAAACCCTGAGAGTTGTAGACTCGACCCCACTGAATGCTAGTTGACTTTCATGCCTTGCCACCATTGATAGTGATTGTGATCTTGACTAAATTGATCATGCGTTCCTAATTGGAACTAAGAGACTGGCTAGTCGTCTTATTGAATGAAATGAATGAGACACGTTCATGTTATGAACTATTGTACTCGACTGGCTGATCCCGAATATTGACATACATGCACATGCAGGTTTCAATCTATTTATTTATTTAGTTATTTTTTTCTACAAAAGAAGCATGTGTACTTTATGGTCAAGGCATGATTACCGTGGATAGATTTGATTGTTGCATTACGCTATGTAAGACCTGCAACCTAACCGCACTGGTATCGTTGTAGAGTTGTGCATATCGTACCCCGTACGAAAGTACTCATTTGAATGACCATGATCCACGGCATGGGATTTCACTCAACGTAGAGACTATTAAGTTAAATAAAATAATGATTGCATGGAGAGAATGGATTCCCGAATTCTTATATGGCAGCCCCCTTGGGACGAGTAGTACCCGACGGGCCGGCTGGTTCCCACAGATACTGTAAATCTGCCACACGGGCAGGGAACAGTATCTGCTTTTATTATTATTGTATATTGTATATTGACGGACGTCCTGCTAGGACTCGTCTAATTCATGCATGGGCCAATTGATCGACTGGATAGACTAGCCTTGCTTGCACATAGTAAGAACTGAGGAATCCCTAATTGTATTATTCCAGAATAACTTGGGACTCATAATAGCAAGCCGTAGGAGTTGATTGGCCGTTCAAGATGATTTGTTTGTGCACTGTACTCTGTTACCTAACTGGGATGATCAGAATGTCAGGACATGACGGGCCAACTTCTGTCCTTGTTTGGTTGGGAGGTTGGTTCGAAGTGTCTTGATGTGATGTGAGTTCTAGTAGCAAGCAGAGATTTATTATTATATTCTCTTACTTACTGATTTTAGTTCTCATGTCGTGCTTCCTTGTGGTACTTGCTATTAGAGGTCTAACCTCTCTGGTTTTGCATGGCCAGATTTAGAGCCAGTTCCCGAGGACTCAGCGTACTTCCACCTCCAGGATGGTCAATACTAGAGGAATGATCGCAGGAGGCCTCGAGTGGGTTCCTTAACTTCACCACTCGTTTTGTTATCTACTTTATACCTTGCCGTTTGGCACCGACATGTTAGTCGGATTGTCTTGTACTTACTTTTGCATAATTGTAATTAAGTCAGACTGCAGCTGATAACAATTGTGTATACTTGTTATATCATCTGGCTATGTTTTGTAAAGCCAGATCTCAAGAACATTTTGACTGAGCGTTTGGGACGCCTTACTGCTTTACCTTACATGTTCTATATTTCTGTTTCTTGTTTGAATGATTGAGACAATAGATGTGAAATGACCATAGTAAGACTTTTATGTAGTATGTACCCCCTCGTCTGGTTAGACAGCATTGATCGTATTATACGGTATTCATCTACCCGTAATACGTAGCTGGCTGAGTCACTCCCCCGCTCTCCAGTATTCTGGTTCTGGGGCGTGACAGAAGGTATTCTTCTTTTTTGGTTGAGTTTGATTTTCCATGTTGAATATATATAACAAATTTTTTTACGTAATTTATCTTTTTTTTTAATAAAACGGATCATGATATACACACAACTTAAACGGCTCACTTTTGAGCCGTTTTGAAGCCTTATTTATTCTTGAACATGGTCATTGATAATAGGAATATTTTAGCAAATGCCTCCGTTTTAAATATGGAAACTAGCATATACCTTCTTCTTTTTTTTAAAAAAAAACTAGCACATACCCCCATTTCTTTGTATGGAACAAAAAATATTTAAGATTTACCCCCCACTATCTTAACTTAAATTTCTACTGTTTTACACAGAATGGAGGTATGTGCTAGTTTAATAAAAAATTGGGGACATATACTAGTTTTAACATTTGAAACGGAACATTTGCTAAAATATTCCTTGATAATAAGATGACGAGAAGAGAAAAAACGACGAGTGCACTTAGCCAAAACTTGCACCTATCAAATCGTGTATACATTTTTATTTTAGTCTCCCTTTTTTTGTTGAGCGAGAGATAAGAAACAAACGATGAGAAAATACTCTGGAGCTTAGCCGATAAAGACGATGAAGTGAATGGCTGAACGGTCCTATAATTTATGAATCCTATGCTCTGATACCATGACAATATTAATTTTATTAATGGAAGATATTAAAAACTATACAACTATGAATATATGTAGTGGGAGAACGAATCTGCATCCGTATAAATCTGAATCCAAAAAGGAGAATATGATCTCAATATACCATGGTTTTGATTTCTATTGGACAAATTCATGTTGTTTGACCGTCACGATGAGTTTGAAGGGAGGCGTTAATGTATAATTAATTTAGAATTGAGATTAATTCTCCTATTCGGATTCAGTGTTCTTAATAATATTTTGATAATTAATTACCGTATAATGCTATAAACCTAAATAGTTTTAGAGAGTCCAATTATTATTTTTTAATTACCGTATAATGCTATAAACCTGTAACGACGTGACGTACCTTGAATTTTTTTTGCTGCGTGAAACCTGAACCATATAGTCTTATACTAACAATGAGGATTTTGACTTATTTAAACTATACTACTATATAATATGGATAGTTTAAAAAAAATTATGCTGATTTTTTAATTCGAAAAATGACATTATTTATGTCTACAAATTGAAATTGTTCATTAAATTTAATATATATATTTAAGTAATATAGGAAGAAAAAATTAAAGGGGCTATTATTTGTTATTTCCTAGTAGTAAGAAATTAAGACTTAATGAACTATTATTGTTGTTTTTAAGTAGTATGCAATACATATAATGTACGCAGGGCCGGCCCTGGAATAAGTTGGACAAGACTTGGGACTTGAGCAACCTTTTCTGGTAGGAAAACACCCCAAGCTCGACGTGATCTCACTAAAGGTTAGAATCACGAATGACTACCAGGATCAACCGACAATAAGATTCAAGGAACAACCAAAATTAGTTCCGGATAGGACAATCCAACCCTCCGGACAGACACGAATCCATACATAGCAAAGGAGAGAAGTACAAATTTCCATCAACGCGCCAAAAACATTTGGTTTCCCTGCATTTTTCTCAGACAAGTTATTGTTGCAAATAGGTTCATTTGACTTTTTAGCACCACCAGTCAATTCTCACTCTTAGGTCGTCCACACTACAGTTGGTTTCCCCACATAAATGGGAAAGAGATTGCTACCGAATGTGATGCGATGATATATACACGGGCACGCTATTCACGTGGCCAATGGCCATATCAAAGATGGGCTTTGTCGTCACACCAACCAAAACGAACTTTTAGGTGGGCTTTCACAAACTTCAAAATCAATGAGAAATTATTCAACGGACGTACTAACAGTGCTGAATGGTAAATTCATTCAATACGTATAATAATATATAATAATATATTATTTATTTATTTTAATTATATCTTAATAATATTTTGATAATTAATTGACTATTTTTTTGTTAGCTTTATAGATTATTATGTTATTGGATTAGCTCATCAGTGACACATCACTGACACGTGGTGAGCTCATTCCACTAAATAACAATTCTTTTTGGTTTGGAAAAAAGTTAAAATATCTCACACGCAAAAAATAGGGGTCATATATTGACGAAGCAAAAGGAAAGAATAGAAGAAAAGAAATTGCGTGGTGGTGTCTTAAAAGTATCTTCAAAACTTTGTATAAAATAACATTTGAATATTCAATTTTGTTTTTATTAATATATTAGTGCAATAAACATATTCATCACCTAGATGATTAAATTGGAAGTTATTGATCTTTCATTCCCACATGCATTCACCTAGAGAAATATGGGACAATTGTTTTAGGAGTAATGTGATTTGGAGAGAGAAAGTATTCATTTGGTAGTGAATGTTTAACAAATAATATGTTTGCATATATAGAGAATGTATCTACATATATAATAAATGTGCTATTTATTTGTTTTATGGGTGTTCATTTCTAGAAAGAACATGTCATCCAGTGGCAGATCTAGAAAATTTTAGTTTACAAACATGAAAATTAAAGATTAAGTAGTCAATGGAAGTTTACTTTACATGTGCTAGATACAAGGTCAAATCCCTCCGATTGTTATTTTTTTTACAAACATAAAAATTCATATATATCGAAAAAAAGCCAGCTACACAATAAATTCCCTACTTTTTATTTGTTCCTTGACAAAGAACACATCATTAACCGTTCACACTAACTCAATAAATCAATACACAATAGTGCATGCCGCCAATTGTATACGTGTATTTGTATATTAGATGGTGTCAGGTCTGGGGTCGAGATTTATCAAGGTCGGACAACTAGACCGGGTGCGAAAACTAAATGGAGAATATATATATATATATATATATATATATATATATATATATATATATATAGAGAGAGAGAGAGAGAGAGAGAGAGGGAGGGAGGGGGACGATAATGAGCCTGACCTGTGCGATACGAGACATCCACAACGTCGGAGGACTAACGAAAAATTGTCACGATCTGAGCTGGCGTGGGACAGAATGGGGCGTCCCGTGCATGAAAACTCATCGGCTAGGACGTCGCGCATGCGGTCGAGGACCGGCACCATTCTACCACGGGTATAAACGACGGCTGACCACGCGGCCCGTCGTACGACGTCCAATGGGCGTCGAGAAGACGTCGTAAGGACGTCGTGCGCATAGAACGGGTGGCTGGACGGAACCGGCTGTCGTAGGTGTCGTGAAGATGTCGGGGGCGCCTTCGGCGTCGTGGGCTAAACTAGACGTTGAGTTGTTGGTGTCGAAAGACGTCGGCCGTCCCGTGAGGCTTTGGAGCGCGCGGAGTGCGCGAGGCGTACGTGTCGAGCAATGATGAAAAAGCCAGTGCGGACAGAATCCACACGAAGAGTACGAAGCGACATGACGACCGGCTAAAAATCGGATGCGGAAAGATACACAATTTAACTGAACTCGCACGTGCTGAAAAAAAAATTATATATATATATATATATATTTGGAACCAGATAATTATTATTATTATTATTATTATTATTATTATTATTATTATTATTATTATAATATATATATATATATATATATATATGTGTGTGTGTGTGTGTGTGTGTGTGTGTGTGTGTGAGAGAAAGCGGATCAAAAGTTCTTTAAAAAATCTCTAAAAAATCTCTCACTTTAATTCGTAATTTAATCCAAAGGACCAAAGTCACGTGTCCTGCCAGTAACATTTGCTTAGCTGGATTGATTTTGTGACATGATAAGTCCGATGATTCTTATCCATTCAGCAGCGCACCAGCTGAATGGATATGGATGGATACTATTCATCATACGTACATTATTTATAATTTCTTTATTTGTAATTTAGTTATTAATTCTTGGTAGTCCTCACTCACTAGTCACTCCTTCGAAGGAAAAGGAAAGTGCTTGCAATATTGTAATTAGTTAATAAAGTATCACCCATGTTAACTTAATAATAAAAAATGTACAGTTTGTTATAAGTTTTGGTACGATTAAACAACACGACAAAGATTTCTGAGTATTTGTGCTTCTTAGGTAGGAGAGGACCCATAGACTAATCAATCCAAAATTAATATGTAACTAAATTAATATGGGAATATATAGATAAAATTAGCATTGTACATAAATAATAATAGTATCAGCGGCTCTTTATTATTAGTTAATATGTAATTATCAATCAATTGTTAACAATTAATTAACTTAATAATAATAATAATAATAGTATATATATTAAAACAGCCACTAATCGAGTAGCAGTTATTTTTTGGCTGGGATTCCCTTGAAACCCATCCTCTATATCAATTTTTTACAGTTGCGACTAGGAAAAAAAAATAACTCACATTAAAAACTTACAATAAGATTATGACACATGTACAAAAAAATTCTGGAAATTGATGAGAAACCCAATTTCGGGGTTGGTTTTTATGAAAAACCCACCCGCATGATGAGTTTTATGAAATGTCCAGAATTATATATTTTCACGTTAAGTATTCCAAGATTCCCTTTAGATGCTCTGTATTTACAAAATTAATACCATAACTACCCCTCCACACAAACTCAAATCTGGATTGCGATTCTCCTCGTCGTCTTCTTCTTCTTCTTCAAGAGAGATCTGAATTCCATTGCTCTCATCTTCAGCAGAGATCGCAAAGATCGTTCGTAGTTTACCGTACTTTTTTTTCAGTCGAAATCGCTCATCATCTTCTTCTTCTTCTTCTTCTTCTTCTTCTTCTTCTTCTTCGATAAAGGTCAATTATGGAGAGAAGATCTTCTTCTTCTTTTCCATAAGAGTTAGCATCGTTTTGAAAGAAGAACGAAAACTCTTAGAACTTTATTCATGTCAATTTTTTTCACAAAACAAAAAAAATAAAAAATTAGGTTTTTGTCAACTGTTCTCCGTCGATATCACAGAAGAATAGTCATTCTCTTGCATTTTTAACAAGGAGAATGGCATTCTCCGTGTAAATTAACATGAAGAATGCCATTCTCCGTGTTGAATGCCATTCTCCGTGTTACTAACACGGAGAATGGTCATTCTTCTGCATTTTAACATTTGAATGACCATTCTCCGTGTCTCCGTGTCATTTAGCACGGAGAATGACCATTCTCCGTGTAATTTAGAACAGAGAATGCCATTCTCCGTACTAAATTACACGGAGAATGGTCTTCTCCTACGTTTTAACACTGAGAATGACCATTCTCCGTGTAAATTAACACGGAGAATGCCATTCTCCGTTTTATTTAACACGGAGAATGGCATTCTTCGTGCTTCTAACACGGAGAATGGCCATTCTCCTGCGTTTTAACACTGGAATGACCATTCTTCGTACTAAATTACACGGAGAATGGTCATTCTCCGTTTTATTTAACACGGAGAATGTCATTCTCCATTTTATTTAACACGGAGAATGCCATTCTCCATTTTATTTAACACGGAGAATGGCATTCTCCGTGTTTCTAACACGGAGAATGGCCATTCTCCTACGTTTTAACACTGGAATGACCATTCTCCGTGCTAAATCACACGGAGAATGGCCATTCTCTATTTTATTTAACACGGATAATGGCATTCTCCGTGTTTCTAATGGCCATTCTTCTGCGTTTTAACACTGTAATGACCATTCTCCGTGCTAAATTACATGGTGAATGACCATTCTCCGTGTAAATTAAGACGAAGAATGGCCATTCTCCATGTAATTTAGCACGAAGATTGGCCATTCTCCGTGTAAATTAAGACGGAGAATGTCATTCTCCGTGTTACTAACATGGAGAATGGGCATTCTTCGTGTAAATTAAGACGAAGAATGTCATTCTCCGTGTTACTAACATGGAGAATGGTCATTCTCTGTGTTAGTAACACGGAGAATGGCCATTCTCCTGCGTTTTAACACTGGAATGGCCATTCTCCGTGCTAAATTACACGGAGAATGGACATTCTCCGTTTTATTTAACACGAAGAATGGCCATTCTCCTGCGTTTTAACACTGGAATGACCATTCTCCGTGCTAAATTACACGGAGAATGACCATTCTCCGTGTAAATTAAGACGGAGAATGGCCATTCTCTATGTAATTTAGCACGGAGAATGGCTATTCTTCGTGTAAATTAAGACGAAGAATGCCATTCTCCGTGTTACTAACATAGAGAATGGACATTCTCCTTGTTACTAATACAGAGAATGGGCATTCTCCGTATAAATTAAGACGGAGAATGCCATTCTCCGTGTTACTAACACGGAGAATGCCATTATCCCTGTTACTAACAGGGAGAATGGCCACCCTCATGCGAAATTAAAATTCTTCGTGTTCTAACACGGAGAATGGTCATTCTTCTGTATTTTATGGTCAGTTGAAACTTTGGAGGGCCATAACTTTTGACTGGGAGGTCGAAACGAGATCTGGTTTGTCGCAAAATGAGCGTATCTTCGAGGAGCCTGAGATTAACGATTTTTTCGTTAGACGGCCTTTTGAAATATTAGAATCGCAAAAAAAATGACATTTTGACCTCCGTTTTAGCACTTTTGCCGTTTATCTCGGTCTTTCCGAAATTTTTCGACGAGTTTTTGAAGATTTTTGAGGAAAAAAAATCTAGATTCGAAAGTGTGCAGTGTATGGAAGAAGATGAAGTATCGAAACGTTTTTTTTAAGAGTAGTTTCGTGGGTATTTTCAATAAATTAGAAGGAAGGGCAAAACGGTCATTCGGAACCCTCTTTATATATTTTTTTCTAATTCTGGACACGCGATGAAATGTTATTGCGCGGTGGATTTTTCATAAAACTTTTTCGTTTTGGGGGCATTTCATAAATTTTCCCAAAAAAATTTATTAGGCTCTTTTGATTTTTGTCTGTTTAGGCCCTTTAAAAAAAAATTAAGGGATAAGATGCATGCAATCCAATGAATTGTCATTGATGAGTTTCCAAAATTACGAACTCACGAATTCCTCTCAGATTTTCGTTTTTTTTTTATAACCACGTTTTCTAATTTTATGGTGGACCAGAAAAATCTTATACATGCGTGTGGGTTACATAAACGCAATGACACGTTTAGTTAACCAAATTTGCCACCGACTAATTAAGAAGAAGGACTTGACTTGGGACTTTCAGCAAACAAATCACACCGCAGTAGCTAACCAGAATTCTTCTTTTGATATTTCGATAAGAGAAATGATTCACCCATTTCTTTTTATATATAAAAAAATCACTTAAAATGAGTAAACCAAAACTTTTAAAAGTGTGGATGAGAGGATGATAGTGAATATATTATATTTACATGCTAACAACAGAAGAAAACTACTAAATAATGATATCTATGCAATAGGTACCAATTTAACTCTCTCTCTCTCTCTCTAGTTCTTCTTCCATCACATTTTATTAGAGTTTGGGCAACCTAAAATAACCCAAAGATTCAGAATAACATTTAAAAACCATTGCTAAAACTTGTACACTCAATTTCAGGTCTATGATCAGCTGCGCATGCACATCCAATATACTTGTTTTTTCCCCCTACATACAATGACAAAGTTCCTACCATGCAAACATATAAAAGAACTTTACAAATGTAATTAACCACAGCAAAATCTAATCAAGAACAAACATTGAGCAACACAACCATGCACATGTCAGCCTGTTTCTTCTTGCGAAGAATATTGAGATGGTACGAAGCGACACCCCCTTCCTTCAAATTAAGACGACACGACATCTTGGTCAGCTTCGACGTCTTTTGTGATACCACCTCATGTTCTGTAGGTATGACATGGTTGAGCAACAGATACGTATGCATCAAAAAAAGCAGTAGAAGTTTACCACATAAACATAAATTAATTAAGTCGCATAATAGGATTAGTTACCTATTACAAATAGTTGTTTCCAAATATGCTCTAGTTCATCAGAATAGCATCAAAAGCTACACAAAGTAACTAAAATAAATTCTAATACTGATCGCAACATAAAAACGAAAATGGGAATTATTAACACATCTTCACGGTGGACTTACGGACCACAATTAGCCGATATTAGTACTCCCCATTTCAAAGGCCAGTTCCATCAATCCTCATGGCTATATTGTGATGGTTTGGTCCCCATCCAACAAATCATCAGCAGTCAAGGAAAAGAAAATGCTTGATTCTAATTAATTACACTCACTATGAAGAAATCAAGATTTTTACAATTTTTAAAACAACTCGTGTTGATTTTGTCATGGATATTTACTCTATTTGTTTCTATAGTTGTAAAGTTTTCAAGGATCAAAAGGTGGCGAACATCCGTCATGTAGGACGGTTTTAACCACCAAAAGGTTTTAGTTTTTAAAAAAACAATAAAATTGATGTTCATGGAGTCATTATCATCTCTAATTGATGTTAATGCTACTACTGCTCCAGGTGAATTTGAAAACTTTCTTTTCTTTTTTATACTTACAAGTTACAGGACAAGCAAAACTTGTTGGGATTGATCAGGAGTCGGTATCATCTTTAATTGACTTTTATTTGATGCAGAACTCATTTCCTTTTTCTTCTTTCAAATGGTATTTACATTACAACACATATCCATCTTCTAGTATTCATCACATACTGACCCATCTTCCAGTGTTCCACCTCAACAACTTCTTCATCTTCGTCCTTTTTTATTCTTTGAAAAGTGAAACCTCAGGTTAGTTAGTTAGTTAGATTGATAGATCATGAATTTTGTTGATGTTACAAGTTTTGGGTGTTACTAATGTTATATTTCAAATTAGGAAATTTTCTATTGTTTTGCCACAACTGTCCGAAAATTTTTAAAGAGAAAGATTGGTAGTGTTCGAGGGTCAAGGGACAATTGGTAGATTACTTGTAAAACTGTCATCGGAACGAACATTATAATGCTAATTTAGAGAACAATTCTCAATTAAGAAATAGAATTATGTAAGAGAGAAATAACTCATACAACCTTATGCCTTTACATAGGCTTACTATATGTTCTGATAATAATACAACCTATTTTTCTGAGACAAGGGTAAATATGAAAAAAAATGAAAAAGACGTATTGTCATGAAACTACCATTTCATGTTATTAACAGAACTTCCTTTCCTTTAAGTATCATGCTTGATCAGGCTGTATTTGTGCACGCACTCTTTCTGTTTAGATCAACTCTTTATTAGTGTGTTGGATACTTGCTAATTTCTCAGGAAAAAAGAGAAAATAAAGTTCATACTAGCACAATCATCGTTCCTGTTGAACTAGATAGCAATATAAATTTTGAGGAGAACGACTGTTAGCGTGTTATATATATTGTAGTCAGTACCACCATAGCACGGTTATGCTACACTGTGATACAAGATACATCCTCCTCACCCGCGACACACAGCACCACTCGCAAAGCTTCTTCCTATGTAGGTTTAGATACGAATCGGGATATAACCAGTGGCGAATCCAGGATTAAAATCTACTGGGGGCACAGTCATAAGGGAGTTCGAAATTAACGTTTCAAAAAGAGAGAGAATATAATAATATTATATTATATTATATCAAATATTACTATTTTTATACAATAAAATATTACGTCTCACCATTATTCTCTACGAACTTTCAAAATATTTAACTACAATATCATTTATAAAAAACTTTGATGTAACAATAAGAAAGCTTAGTTCGAGCATAAAAATAACAATTTTATTTTATTTCTCTTTTTCCTTCCTTTTAATTTTCAGTATTAATTTTTTTTCTCTTTAAAATAAAATTATTTTATTTTAAAAAGACTGCAAAGCTATCTATGTGCTGGTGCACAATGGGTTGTAGTTTTTAAAATATTGTTCTCTGCAAATATTTTTAGGCTCCAACTAAGCTTTCTTATTATCTTCTTTAGTAAATACTACCACATCAAGTAAAATAAATATTTAACTCAAAAAAAAAAAAAACTCGAATTTCACTGGGGGCCCAGCCCCGCAGTGGATCCCATATGGATCCGCCCATGGATATAACACAAACAGATCAAAGTAATGAGCATTGCATAGCATAGTCCTACTGACCAAAATTGAAATGCATCATTTTGGGGGGGAAACTAATGAGTAATATAGAGGTAATGTTGACATACATACGTACTATCTTTAGTTCCCCTTAAGAGCATCAAGCAATCCGCAGCAATTCCACAACGTAGCGCGATGCTCCAGCAGCGGAGCAGGAGCTGGAGCCGGAGCCGGAGGAGGAGCGACCTGTGACATGACCAGAGTGATATCGGTGGCCACAGAGGTTGCTCCTTGGCTGAGTTCCAGTTCCTCTTCAGTCAGGGGAGCAGCTGATGCCCCTTCACCAAGCTGCTCCAACACGACAACCTCACTTATGGAAACCTCGGGAGGAGGAGGATGGTGTTCTCGTTGTTCCAAATGGATACTAGTAGTAGTACTGCCACCATTGCTATGATCCTTGTTGTTGACATCAACATCCTCCTCCTCCTCCTCCTCTCCTCTGCCACCACTGATCTCTGGGCGCTCCAGCCCACTGCTGCCTGGAATTAAGTACATATGCTTACGTACATATAATAAATAAAGCAGACGAAGGAATTAATTTTCAAAAAGCACTCAAGTGGGATCATGAACTCAACCTTGAGCTTGAGGAGTGCTAGTTGGGGGATGGGGGGATGGTGGTTGGTGGTGGTGGATGTCCATCTCCTCCTCCCCTCTCTTCTTAGCACCTGATGGCATCATAATTAATAAGGAAGAATTAAGAAGGAACTCGAATGAACTGAACTGATTCTTCCTCTTCTGGACTTTCTTGCTTTCCTCTTGCTGTGTCATATTATACTAATCTTAGTAAAAAAGAAAAGTAAATAATGTTGGGCGGTTTTAACTGTAACTATGAGGACACGTCAATCAGTGCTCAATGTTAAAGATGTGTTCAACCTTGGGTTACAGTGTCCAGTGCTTGTAGCACGGACACGAGGCATTGTAATTAAAAAAAAAAAGAGCTTTGGGATTATAATAGTGTTCGATTGGTGCAACCCGAGTCTCATAAGCCGGCTTTATTTAATAAAATCAACATCGGTTCGTGTGGGCTTTTAAGCAGGCCAGTCCCCACCTGGATTTTAAATTCAAATTCATCTGCTCCTCATTTCTGTTTGGTAGAGTGGAATTGGGTCCGGATTACGAGTTTCGTTTAGGAAGTGGGCCAAAATCAATAAGCCCATTGCCGCCTCGCGGACAGCCACACCGTCGGATCCGCAGCATCCGCTACTTAGTTTTGTTGGATGAATATCGACTGCAAAAGAGGGCTTCCCACATCATTTTTTTTTTCCTTAGAATGTTGGCAGAAGTGGTCAATTTTTTTTAAGTATTCAGTATTAATAAATTAAATCATTAGTAATAATACTTAATTATCAATTTAGTTAAATATTAATTTAGAATTTGAATATTCTGCAATCAAAATATCTAGTGTTGTCCATTATGATAGGACTCATCAAAACTTCCATTTCTACTTGGCAGGAGACTGGGCTGTACAACAATCTTCATCTAAAATTTCAACTTCATACCTTCAAATGTTCATGTTTGACAACTTGATACCCTAAACTTTCATAATAGCTAACTTAATACCATCAACTATTGAACATTTGCAATTTCATATCTTAAAAAAAAAAAATTCGAAAATACCACTACCCCCCTCCATTCTCTCTCTCCCCACCCCCCACGCCTCCCAAGGCGGGGAGCGGTAACAACGACAACGAGCGCGGGCGGGCGGGACAACACGCACGAGGGCGGTGCAGGAAGGGGGGGGGGGGAACTGAACGGCAGGAGGAGAGGGGCTGGGGGGTAAGGGGATGGTGGTAGAGGCTGAAAAAGAGATAGATGGAGGGCTATTTTGGAAATTTTATTTTTCAGGGTAGGCTCAATTGCTTCGGTGGTACTCCAAGTTATACCCAATTAACAATAAAGTACCTAATGTATTATTTCTTACTTAAAAGTAACACACGTTATAATTAAGATGTATCACAGTCCATGTACCAACTTTCCGTCAAGTTGCTAACGGAAATGGGCTCAATTACTTCGGTGGTACTCCAAGTTATACCCTATTAACAATAAAGTACCTAATGTATTATTCCTTACTTAAAAGTAACACACGTTATAATTAAGGTGTATTACAGTCCATGTATCAACTTTCCGTCAAAGTTGCTGACGGAAATGTGACATGGCGTGTACACGTGTGTAGTCCACGTGTACACTCAACCTAGAATAACCATATTTGACCTTCATCTGTCTCTTTCTCTCTCTCTCTCTCTCTCTCTCTCTCTCTCTCTCTCTTTCTCTCTCTCTATTCGATCGACACACTCCGACGAAAAAACGAGGCCACCGAGAGACGCGGACGACGAGGGGACGAGCGGTGCGGCTGAAGACCAAGCTAACGGAGCATTCGCAGATGGGTACCTCTCTCCCTTGCTCTCTTCTTATTCTTCTTCTTCTTCATTTTCGAATCTCACTTTGTTTCTCTTTATTACCGAAACACTAAAATTTGAAAAACCTCGAAGTAGAGTAGAGCAACATTAGAGGAAAACCCTAACCAGTAGTTATTATTATGGAAACCCTAAAGTAATTTATTGTGTAAACCATGCAATAATTTATTGTGGAAACCCTAAAATAAAAGAAGAGCCGATCCTAAAAATGTTTATGCTGACAAAATTGCAGCAAATGAAGCAAGTGAAATGGAATAGGATCTTGCGAAGATCCCATGTTATTGCGAAGGAACTTCTCTGTGCAAATTATTCACTGCAAATACACCTTGGAATCGTGGGCGCCAATTTTTAAAATGTGCAAGGAGCTAGGATGTGATTTTTGGTGTTGGACTGATGAACTTCGGTTATGTCGTTGCGAAGCCGGATTTTGCAAAATACGAACATCAAAGGTGCCTAGGAGCTTAGGTCAAAAATTCTACTATTGTCCATTATCTACTAGTGTAAGTGAAACATACTTTTCTTTGTACATTAATATAAATTAATTATTATTTTTTGCTATTAATGTGTAACTTACAATTGTAATTTCTTTCTTCAATACGTGTAAAGGAAAAATTCCGGTTGTGAATAAATTAGGTACTTTATTGTTAATAGGGTATAACTTGGAGTACCACCGAAGTAATTGAGCCCATTTCCGTTAGCAACTTAACGGAAAGTTGGTACAGGGACTGTGAGACACCTTAATTATAACGTGTGTTACTTTTAAGTAAGGAATAATACATTAGGTACTTTATTGTTAATAGGGTATAACTTGGAGTACCACCGAAGCAATTGAGCCTTCAGGATATCTAGTATGCTATTTTGAAAGTTTAGTATATCAAGTTGTCAAATATGGATAGTTGAGGGTATCAAGTTGATATTTAGCCTATGAAAAGTCATTTTAAAGTTCACATTTTATATTTCTACTAGTAAATTGACTTACGTTGCACATAAAATATGTAATTTATAATATTATCAAAAAATGGTTCAAATATTTAAATATATTAAAATTCATATTTGTAAAATAATTTAAATAGTTATGATAAATTTTCTTTCCTTTAGATTATTTTTTTAATTTAATTTTTAAATAGTTTTAAGTTTAGTTTTTAAATATATATTTGTGGGAAAAAAAATAAAAAGAAATATTTTTTTTTATTGTTTGTCATGATTTTTTTAATAAATGGTTGACAATTTACAAACGGCTTAGACGATTTAATTTTAAGCCGTTTCCAGAGTAGAGATAAGGAGAATTTTAAATTTTAGTTAACTGGATTTTTGGAATTACTTATTGGAATTTGTTTGTGCTTTTATATATTTATATATATATATATATATATATATATTTTTAAACACAATCCAAAATTGTTTGAAACAATATTTTATAGAAAAAAAATCACTTCATTTTTAGCCAACTTTTGGTGAGAACCTCTCACCTACTGTTTGCACCAACCAATAAAGTTGCAACATAGATATTAAAAACAATATTGTTATTTTGATCGTCCGGGGACCTGGTCCGTCTCCACGTGACAGACGTTTATTGGCTCCTCCATCTGAGTAGGTCCAAGTTAGCATGGAGGTCAATAGTTGTCCGTCACGTGGACGCGGACCAGCGCGAACCAGCGTCACGGAAGGACAAAATAGTATTTTTCCTATTAAAAATGATGATAGCAAAGTTGATGGCATGCAAGGAAAGCCGATATTTCATGAGCTTTTCTTGTTATGTTAGTTGGATTTAGCTACAAATTAGAGGGAAAGTAAAATAATAGTACGGAGTAGCTTGCAAGTCATAATCACTTATCCCACATACTTTTGTGTTAATTACGTTCACTAAACCTAATCTAGTTTTGCCGTACCAAATGTGTAGAAATTCAGAAGAGGTTTGATTAAAACACATGATGCTCTGCACTTTGCTAATCATGTTATTCCAGTTGTAACAACACTTGTGTGATAAAATTAACCATTATACATTTATACATTCTTTTTTACTTATCAATGTTTGATACTAGTTTAGTTCCATTTTTTTTTGAAATTTCACACACACACGCAATTGGGAGACTCGAAGCTTACCGGTTCCTCCGGATGTCCGCTCTAATACCACTAGGCTAGAGAGCTCGGACGTTTAGTTCCATTTGAAATAGATCATTTGACATTTTCAATGATATATTGGCCCAAAAATGGCAAAAGCCAAACTTTTAGAATCATTTAAGGGTTCATTGAAATGAAACTTTTAGCGTATTAATAGGAACCCATTTTTTTTAAGTATTTGGTATTTCAAAACAAATAAAATAAATTTGCGAACTAGTAGAGTTATCGTACCTAACATGGCTAAAAGCGAGTGTGCCAGGAGGCACTGACCTACATGTTATGCATTGTGTTGAAAATATATATGCTGAGAAGATGCATCACAAAATTTCATGGATAAGTTTTATCGAGAGTATAGATCTAAACACGTTGAGGTTTTCGTGGTTTACTTTTTTTTTTATATGCAGAGATTTACTTGGACTTGTTTGGGTTATGGATTGCAATTAATTATCCAAAATATTGGAGCGAGAGTTTAATTGTGAACAAAAATTATTGATATCATTTCTTTTCTTGCCGTGTTGATAAAATGTGCCAAAAAGAAGCTTAATTGTAGATGAAACAAGATTCATAACTATTAAAAATTAAGTTTAAGTTGCCAAGACATAGTACCAACTTATCTAAACCCAAGTTTCAATCTTTTTATTTATCTATCCTTTTAACTCATGATTACATCCATACTTATAGCACATTGAAATTAAAAGAAGATAACACAATCTCTAAATAGTTTATCTAAAATCCTAAAAAAATCAAAGAGATAAAAAAAATTAATATGTTGTTTCATTTCTAACCAAAAAAGACTAAACTAATCTTGGTCCTCCACGATCGAATACAAACACCAAATAGTTTATCTAAAATTATTACAAACCAAAAAGAGAAGGAAAAAAAATCAATTATAACAAAAAAAAAAAAAAAACTAATCTAATCTCCGTGCTTCATTGTCGAATTCTACACTTAAACAACATAGAGAGTATCCACAGTAGAAATGGTTTCAAATGATACATTTAACTTTAGTTAAAATTTATAGTATTTGGCAGCTGAAGTTGGCTGTTATTCGCACTTGAATAATGCTAGCAAGTCAAAAGATAATCCAAATTTCAAACAAGCCATAGCAATTGAACAATAATCTAACTGGGCCCACCTAGAGGGAAAAGAAGGAAGAAAAAAGGAATAATTAAGGAAAAGAAGGAGAGGGAAAAAAAAAGTTTAATTGAAGTAGGGGTGAGCATCTTTCGATTTTGGACCGAAAATTGAACCAAATCGAACCGAATAAGAGATTCGGTTCGGTTTTAAAAAAAATCGGTTCGGTTTCGATTTTGAAAATACTAAATTTTCTTATTCGGTTTCGGTTTCGGTCCAAAACCGAAAACCGAATAAAAAAATTTAGTTTATATATATATATATATATATATATATATATATATATATATATATATATATATATATATATATATATATATACACACTTTCGGCATATAATAAATATATGTATACAGGTATATTTAGTTATTATATATATTAACAAAAAAAATACAAATAAACCCAAAAATCGAATAAACCGAAAATCGAACCGATTTAATTCGGTTCGATTCGGTTTCGGTTTTGCTTATTCGGTTTCGGTCCAATTCGGTTTTCGGTTATTCGGTTCGGTTGAAATCGAATAAACCGAATACTCACCCCTAAATTGAAGTATGAACTTTGTGTGTTATTTGGGGGTGTTTGTGTACCAATATAAATTGGACACTGCAAAAATATTAATTTATACTATTTTCTACAGATTTTGGAGTTTATGGAATATTGCTACTGGTAGATAGTAGACACCTTGTAATTTTTTCCCTTCTATTTAATAATGTTTAATTCTTTCGATCTTTCCTTTTCTTGGGATCCACCCAAACGAGGAAGACGTCACCCCTCATGCATCCTATTCCTAGTGGATTTCGACCAAGATCCACCGACGGTTAAATAGGTAGGTACAACGAATCAATGATTGAAGAAAAAATAAAAATAAAAATCATACATGTTACATAATTTTTTATTTCCCTTTTCTATTACATTTAATTTAGTTGTTGACATATCTTAGCACATGGCTGCTCGCTATGTCAACTTCGCAACAACATTTTTTTTTTCTTTTCTTAATATCTTTTGGTTACAACATGTGGAAATAGATGGGGTGTAATATGAAAAAATTCAATACAAATATCTAAAAAATTAATAGTGAAATATGCGTTAAAAAAATAAATAAATTAGTGAGCAACATGCATTTTAAAAACAAAAATAAATGAATTAATTAGTAAGCAAAATAAAATCAGAAAAAAAAAAATTCAATTACTGAACAGCAACATACGTGAGCAGCAGACGTTAAAAAAAAAATTAAATAGTAAAAGTCTGATTAAATGATATTCAGATTTTCTTGAGCATGCTTAAATACTAAATAAATAAATAATATTTAGATTGGATTGACCATGGTTTAATATCTTTCTTAATAGGGTAGTGGGTTCATGATAATCATTAAAAGTCAAAATTATGATATTTGCTTAAATTTTTGATAAATAATATTAAATTTAACGTAAAAATTTGAATATATTTTGAAAAATGATATTAAAAATACTGTAAATATTAGAAAGATGATTAATATGACAAAATATCACAATAAAAAAATTACTTCTCTTCGAAAATATTATTATTAGAAAAGTAAAAAATATTATCGTTAAAAAACCAAAACAAATTTTTTTTTAAATAAGTGCGCAGTAAGCGTTCAATACAACTTAAAACAAAAAATATATATTTTAATGTGTGAAATATGCGTTAAAAAATAAATAAATTAGTGAGCAACATGCATTAAAAAATCAAAAATAAATTAATTAATTAGTAAGCAACATGCGTTTAAAATCCAAAAAAAATTATAATTACTGAACAACAACATACGTTAGCAGCAGGCGTTAAAAATAAAAAAAAATTAGTGAGTAAGCATCAGGCGTTAAAAAAAAAGTATTTGGAATCGCTATCTTCTACAATACATGGGTCCTCTGTATTGAGATAAACATTAGAATTAATAAAGTAAACGTATTACTTGATGGTATGTCGTTACCAGCAGGGTTATAGCAGCCGGGTGAAAAATGTAAGTGATCAGGTTAATGTAGGGTGAAAAATATGCGTTAATGTAGGGTAAAAAACGTAAATTTTGAATGAAAAATGTCCAACAAATTAGGTAATCTAGGAGGAATTTTTTAATAAAGTGAGCAGGTTAATATGACTTGCTGTATTAGGTAAAGTCAAAGTCAAAGTAAACAAATTTCACAATTTTTAATGCAATTGTTTGAAATGTATTGATACATTTTCCATGTATTGTAGAAGGACACATATATATATATATATATATATATATATATATATATATATGTATATATATATATATATATATATATATATATATATATATTATTTTCAAGCAATGGATAATTGTGGCGAACTCCGACCACTTTTCTCTCTCTCTCTCTCTCTCTATATATATATATATATATATATATATATATATATATATATATATATATATATATATATATATATATGACCTCTAGCATAGTGGTTAGAAGAGATGCATGCGGCCCAAGTGGTCAGAGCTCGAGTCCCAATGGCCCAAGTGGTCGGAAGTTCGAGTCCCGGTGGAGGCGAGTTCGCCACAATTACCCATTGCTTCAATATATATATATATATATAAAGTACAGTGGTTTTTTGGTCCGACCCATGTGCTTTGGTTCAACGATGATGAAAGGACTAAATTGCCCCTCTCTCTAAAACTCATTTTTGCTTTAGATTATAGACAACCCACTGTTTTTGGTTCTACCACATAAATAAAAGGACAAGTTGTCCCAACTTCTCCCTCACGTTCATCCCAGCATCCCAGCATCTCAACTTCTTCCTCACATCCCTCCGAACGGCGGCGGCAACGGGGCCTCCTCTCCGCCGGGAAGAACCGGAACTCCAGCTTATGCGTAAGCCTCGACCCGCAACACGAACCGGAACAGCCGGCGGCGGTGAGGTTACCACGGAGGATCTCCGGGAGGCATTTTTCGGCAGGAGAGAAGTCACTCGACCCTTCTCCAGGTGGTGGTCCAGTCGGATCAGTCTTCGGAAAGAAGCAACAGCAAAGGTGGAGCGACTTTCGGCCGTCGGATCTGCTGTTTTTGCGGTCAGATCTGTTGTTGCACATTACATGTTTGTTTAAAAAAAATTGTTCGTGTCTGTGCCATTATGGCATGGGTTATCCACTAGTGTATATATATATATATATATATATATATATATATATATATATATATATATATATCAAAGTCTGTGTCGTTTGACCGTATTTAGCCCGGAGTCCTTGTCCCAAAGACACCGAGCCGACCCCATGGGGGCCGTGGAATAAATTCACCCAGCCGACCCCATTGAGGCTCGTTCCCACGACCTTCCCCCAGCGTGCCAATGCACTTAGCCACTAGGCTATAAGCCCATTGGCTATATATATATATATATATATATATATATATGTATATATATATATATATATATGTATATATATATATGTGTGTGTGTGTGTGTGTGTGTGTGTCGGATCGGGAGCCCCAGGGAGCCACGTCACTCTCGACCATTGGATCAAGAGGGTGCGCACGCAGGTCCCACCCCGCTATTTACAAAAAAAAAAAAAAAAAAAAAAAAAAAACACTATAATGTGAGAGGGCTTGTCCAACTTTTTTGATGATTCATGTCTTTTACTTATTCTTGGACTAAAAAACTTATGTAGCCTTGTCCCTCTTGGAACGGTTTACGTGCCTCGGCCTATTGCCTATATATTCCTACAACAAGGAGAAGTTTTCTTACTGCTTTACTTAATTGGTCTCTCTCATCATGCGCCTTAGCCGACGTACCTTCCAAATTTTTTTTTAGTTCTTATTTAATTTATTTATTAACATATTTTATATAGTCAACGCATGTCAACCGTCATGTCAGCACCCAAATTCTAAACTGGACATCTTCATAATCAAAACACTAATTTTTTAACATTTTTTAGAACCCAAAGCCTAAATAACCTAAAATATAATGATAAATGAGACTTGTTTTCTCAATTACTCTTAATGAAACACTTAAAGGACAATCGAGGGTTTTTAGAATAAGTAAGAGAAGAGATTATTAAACATGTCTAATCTTACAATATTGTGCGTGTACAACTAAGGGGAAGGTTAATCATTTTTCGTGTACTCGAGATGAGACATGTCCATTTGATGGCCCAAAGGGCATTTGGTCCGATCATCTAAGTTGATTTCGGTGGATTCATTCTTTATTTGGTTCCAATCTAAAATGTATCAAGTGGGAGTGACGAGTCAATTTGTGTGTTCTTACCCAATATGAAGCATGGTTGACGTTGTGTGATTGAGATTTCACATCCAATGAGATTGAGACCTACTTCCATGTCTACTCCACAATTGTTTAGATTTTGAAAAACTCTATTCCCCTTTACGTATTCATAGACAGTTAGGATTTACTTTTTTAACAGACCAATATTTTTTTAAAATAGATTGGCATATCCTATTTTTATTTTTATTTTTTTGTTTCCAAGAAAAAGATGTGACCACCCTTGATGTGTTTAATGTTAGGCCTCGTTTGTTCCCGTAGAAAGAAAATAGAAGAAAGTTTATTATTTATCTTTTTTCTTTAAAAATTTAAAAATTTAATTAATTTTATTTTTCGGTGGTGTAACTACTATTTCTCTTTCTAATGTTTTGGAAATTATTTTATTTTTATTTTTATTTATTTTGGCATTCAAATTCCAAAAAAAAAAAATTCTGACTGATTTTACAAACCAAATTTGTAGTTTTATTGATGTTGAAGGCTGAAGGGTCCTTGAGTGCCATTCTAGCTTGGGAGCTTGGGATATACTATCACGTCTATTCATATTCGTTGGGATAAATTGTGTTACATATCCCTATGTTTTACACTTACATAAACTATTCATACTTTGAAACTAATTACACAGACTATCCATTACTATATATTTTCTATAAAAACTTATAACACTGACCATCCTTATGTTATATAAAATTTATAAGGAGAGAAATGGTCAGTTTAATTATATTCGGAATAAAAGTAATCACATTAATACTCATAAAACATAGAAGGATCATATATATATATATATATATATATATATATATATATATATATATACTATATAATAGGAAAATTTGGATGGTGAAAATTTTGAATTCTGAAAATACCCTTGCATGTCTATACTAATTAAAAATTGTTCATTAATTTTAATAAAGTCAACTTAATAATTAGAAAGACTACCCTTTGGTCTTCCTAAATAGTCTTCCTAAGTTAATTAAAAGAATGTTAAAATACGTGTAAGGCACGTGCACATATGCTAGTATATATATATATATATATATATATATATATATATATATATATATATATATATATATATATATATATGCAGATGCAGATGACCTCTAGCCTAGTGGTTAAGAGAGATGCATGAGGCCCGAGTGGTCAGGAGTTCGAATTCTAGTGGGAGCGATTCCAAAAAAATTTTACCTACTTCCAAAAAAAAAATATATATATATATAGCTAGCACACTATTATAATTGTTGTAGCATCTAACGTAAAAGGACTAGTGCTACACAGAAGAGACGACTTCTATTCTTACAAGTCAAGTCAAGTTCTATTCATCGGCATATGGTATGGATCGGATCAACTACTTAGTTAATTTGGGGTTGACAAAAAAAGAAAGAAAGAGAGAAAGGGCCAACTTACAAAAGACTTCTTCATGCTTTCAAGAGTCAACGTATTGTTTAGATATACACTAATGGCCAAATTCAATGCTCTTGGTTGCCAATCAATCCCTTCCGAATATTTTACTCTTGGTTCGTCACAATTGACCAAATCCAAAAGTCTTTAAGTGTGAAATGCTAATCCTCAACAAAGATAACAAAAGAAATTATGATTTTGGGAACTTTTATTTATGAAAACGATAGGCTCGTGATGGCATCCACATCCCTACCGACTTTATAGTCTTCAATAAGATTTGTAACGCTAACAATGTCATCCACAAAACAAGCATCCGAATATATCTATACTATTATATAATATAAAACTTTAGACTAATAGTGCTTTAAAAATCAAATCGCGATGTAGATAAGGCACTGGATCGAATCAAACTACTTCAACCATTGGTTCAATCAGTGTGTAATCTAAGTGGCCATAGCTCAATTCCTTCTGGGCACTAAAGTTTACAAAAATATTTATTTACAATCGATTTTTGATACAACAACATGACAGCAAAAGGTTCACGGCTCAACCGATTGAACCAATCGGTCCGATCCGATTTTTAAAACATTGGTATAGACTTCATTTTTTTTAAATGTGTTTTTAGCCGTCTATATTAATAAAAATTGTTCACTAAATTTATAAGAACAACTAGATATAATATAGTAAAAATTAAAATTAAAAGAGTTCTCCTTTGCACTTTCCAATAGTTTGGCATTATTATTTTTCTTTGTGGATTGGTTAGTAAAATATTTTATGATTATAACTAAATCTGAATGTGATAAAGTATGTATTAATTACTTTATGCATGCATGCATGCATATAACTAGTTGTATTTGTAGTACAATTTACAACAACAAATAAAAATAAATATTGTATATCATATTTTATTAATTTTACGGGAAACCAAATAAGTCTTTGACGAAATATCAATAAACCATTAGCATTAACATTACAATATGATTAATTAATCAAAATCTTGAGATGGTGATAGGGCCGTTCATTGCGTGTAAATTAGGGAAATGCAACGTTAATTAATTGAACTTTTCTTGTTACATTTAGTTGGATGTTGGTTTAAATTGGAGACAAAGAAAAGAATAGTAAGTAGCTTACAAGTGTATGTTAACTAAATTCTATAAGCCGCAATCGACCGTTTATAAAGTTGATAGAAATGAAGGATAGGGGGTGGCTAATTGCGTGTAAAGAAAGCCAAGATTCATGAGTTGGATTTAGCTTCAAACTAGAGGCAAAGAAAGGAATACTAGTGAGTAGCTTGCAAGTTACTCTTAAGCAAATTTGTTGATTCCAAATATGTCCATATATTTATGTGCTTTGAGTTAACTACGTTCACTTTTTAGCCCACCCGAATTTGATGTAGCCTACTCAAGTTTTAGTTTCTGAATCCGTCTCTGTTTTCGTGACAAGAAGTAACGTATATAAGGTTGGTTGGATGAAAATTAATTGCAATATTGATTACATTTGCAATTTTTCAATAAAAGAAGAATTGGAACAAAGAGACACTCATTTCGATTTTAGATTAGTTTAGAAGTTTGAATTAGTAGGTATAGTCCGAGCTCTCTAGCCTAGTGGTATTAGAGCGGACATCCGGAGGGGCCGGCAAGGTTCGAGCCTCCCAATTGTGTGTGTGCGTGTGATTTCAAAAAAAAAAAAATTAGTAGGTATAGTAAATGACTTGGTTATCCATAAATAATATTTTTTTAAGTAAAAAAGTGTTAAACAAAAAAATAGCAATTCCTAATATTTGGATTATATATTACTATATAATTACACCAAAATCTATATTTACTTTAAATATTATATTATATTTAATTGAAAGTTTGATTAGATTAGTCCAAGTTCACTTTTTTTTTCATATAAGATTTGAATAATATTTTTAAAATATAAGATTAGGAAATGACTGTTTGGTAATTCCGACATACAAATATTGTTTTCATTATAGGTGCCCTCCCACTTTTAATTATTATTATTATTTTTTTTATGGTTTGCATAGCCAAGTTTCCTGCACTAAATGTCATTTATCTTCTTTAGTTTATCAAACTTTTTTTTAAACTAAATCCTAAACGAATCTTAAATATTGGATAGTATAGAGCTAGTAAAGTGTTCCTAATCTCTATCCTATATTTTACAAATTATTGGAGGAGATTCCAGCGGTTGATGTCAATTGGATTTGATTGTATAAATATTTTAACTATACCTTAAAAAAAAACTCACCTAAATAAAATTAAATTTTATTTAGCGTTGAGATCTCGTCTAATATGTAGATTTGCGTTTAGAAATTCATATCGTCCAAAAGAGTGTTTGGATTTCACCCTAACGGTTGAGTTAGACTAACCGATCAAAATAGTGAAATAAATACAAAATTTGAATATTATACGAGAATATAAAATTAAACAAAAATATTAGAGGATTGTCATTTGGGTTATTTAATTTAGTCATGACCAATCGAGAATAAGACTTGTGATACCGTAATTTATAACTATCTTGGTCTCAGCAGCCACACAACCCTCATGACAACAAATTTGATGGGAGACGTTTTCTATTGGGAACACGGTGTAACCCAAACCGGAGTTGGTCCATGAGGTGCGATATTGAATTGGGCCCATATACCCTAAAAGAGAATTCTCATGTAAGGCCTGAACCAATCTCAATTATCTACACCACATGATCCCACCTCCTAACCGATGTGGGACTAAATTACACTCCATTGTCACCCTCAATTTGAGAGCTCAACCGGAAATGAGATACAACCCAACAATCTCCACCTTAGCTCGTTTATGCTAGACGAATAACCTTAGCACCTTGCTACAATTGTCCGTTCCCACTAGCCGAACAACCTTAGCATCCCTGCTATCTTTTGTTCGTTTCCGCCAGCCGAACAACCTTAGCACTCCTTACTACCTTTTTATTCGTTCCCGTCAGACGAGCACCCAGGAGATCCAAAATATTGTCATCTCGATCCGTTCGACCACAGAACCAAACCGATATGTTCATCCACGCCACCATTGTGTGACAACCACAACGTCTTACTCCACCTTGGGCTCGTTAAATTCACCTTTGAAGCCAATTCGTGTAGTTGATGCTTCTACTCCACCTTGAGAAGAGAGCCCGTATATATATCCCTGTATACACATGAATGTTCAACACCATCTGTCTCGAACCAATTAGAGCCGCTCAAACCAGTTCCGTAACCATGGGCTATGATACCACTTGTTGGGCGTACTGAAGCATTTTCTAACCCATATGATCAACCAAATCTCGTCTAACGGACACCAAGCACAGATAAAGACAAGTATATGGCGGTGACTACGTCATCTGGACAAGTTTTAACCTTTATAACTCAGATAAAAATTACAAGATTGACAAAAACTAATGTTGAACCCTTTGTCCTAATAGGTTCAACCCCCTCACCACTCTCAAGAAGAAAAATAGAAGATTATAATTGAGATCACTCACCAACCCGTAGCAATTTTCTAACGGAAGTTGACGACTCATCGATAATATCTCCTTCTTCCTTCTATTTTGTATGGCGAAGTCATAATAGCAAAGGACGAGCTTTCTCTTAGATTTTATGTGGATGAGCACCCCGAATCTCTACATTATCTACATTATGCTATGTTTTGTACCTCCACCCTCACCCCATATATATTTGATGAGAAAAATATATTCTAGTCATAATAGGATTTCTAAAATAGGAGTAAAATATGAATCCTATTATGCCTAAAAAATTTCATCAGCATCCTATTTTAGATCATAATAGAATTTCTTTAAATAAGAATCATATTCTATATAAAATAGCGCAACACCAATTATGGACATCCAAATATAATTAAATAAAAATTTAACTATATTTATATTTCAGAAATATGTTGTTATCAAATTCAGGCTGGACTCCAACAATCTTTCTCTCCAGTCTGATGAGAGGGTATTGATCCCATGGGTGAGTTTCATGGACATCTATCGTCAGATGTGTCTCGTGCTAGTCGTATTACTAAATGCTTACAACTCAAAAGTCCCGGAGAATTGTGTGGCTGCTAAGATAACAATATCGTAAGTCTTACTCTTTATTTGCCATGATAAAACTAAATAATCAAAGTTACAAAATCCACACATATTTCTGTTTAGCCTTAGGGTGACGTGTAATATTTAAAATTTACGTTTATGTCTCATTTTCGAACGATCCGTCTAGGCCAACGGTTAGGAAGAAATCCAGTTAAGACAATATAAAAATCTAATCGTAGATTTTCGTTGTTATTACCAGGCCTTAAGAATAAATAATCCTGAAATTAGCTATGCCGATTGGCGATACAATTTAAAATATAAACATATTTTATCATAAATAAAATTTAACAAAAAAGAGAGAATTTTCGAAATTCTAGAAGTTGGGAGCGACGTAAACATATAGCTCATGTCCAAATGATATTATCATAGTAATGTTAATTCTCTCCATTTCTTCCTCGTTGGACCCACCACGAGAAGAGGAGAGAATAAGAAACGTGCGGAGAAGAGAACAATGACGCGCCTTTGAAGCCACCCCCTGCTGACGTCACTCACACGACTAAAACGTGCATTTTAATTAATTAAGCATATTTTTCACTGGTACTAGCCATTGCCAACCAGGGATCCACCGACGGTTAAGATACTAACCAGTCGTTAATATGAAAGATAAATAAATATCAAATATGATTTTTTTTTTTTTTTTTTTGAGGTTACTTTTTTTTTTTCGGATTGACAAATAACAAGAAAGAAAAAAATCTGACCGTATCCATCTCCAAGGAATCTACTGATGTACCTAACGAGCTAAACCCCCACAAACTATAATATATACTTCCTATTTTTGATAATTAGTTGTATGTAGAAATATTTTTGATAATTATAATTTTAGTCTATATAGATCCTAATTGACCCGGATGCGAATCCATCCTTCAACCAGGACGGGAATCATGAGAGAGAGAGAGAGAGAGAAATGATTGAATAAGTGATTTCTCGGAAACAAGAGAATAATAGAAATACTGATAATTATTACTAACCAAAATTTAGAAAGTAATTTGGTCAAAAAAAAATTTTGTTTTCAAAATATAAAACTAATACAGATTGAGGTAGGATACAACTCAAAAATATTTGAAAGTAGTGATTGATATGATATTAAATTATAAGATATAAATTTAAAAGACTTAAGTGGTTGAGGATATGAAAATTTAAAATTAGCATATGCATTGTATGAAACCGTGAAAAAAAAATCATAATTAATTTCCAATGGATAGTCTATAACGAACGAGTAAGAAGAAGGAAAGCACATGATTCAAACGGGTCCAAGTCTAGTCTTACAATATTGTGTGTGTACAACAAGAAAAGGTCAATACACACACACACACACGATAGACGACTTGTGCACGCCCCCAAGTGCACATTGGGAACTTTCCGTTCGATGACCCAAAGGGCATTTGCTAACTTAAAAGTTGTGGTCAAATTGTGGGCGACTTGTCTTGCTCAAGCACGGCCATGGGTGACATGGGTGTGAATGAGACTTGTCATCAAATCAAACGATACACTAATAACTTTTCCATGTCTATTTTACAATTGTTAAAGAGAATTTTACACACATCTAAGACGATTTAGTCCTCCCATGCTTCCGTTAAGACTTTGATTTTTCTTTTATTTTCTCTCTCTTTTTTTTTTTCTTTTTTTTTTTATTTGTTTAGTAATGGAAGAGACAGATATGACAACTAATTTCTCTTTCCCTTTCAGCGAACTTAAATAATCAACCAATTGAATTAAGTAGCTACGGTGACTAGGGGTGAGCATTATTCAATTTTGGACCGAAAATTGAATCGAAGTGAACCGAATAAAATATTCAGTTCCATGTAAAATAAAATTTGGTTCCATTTCGATTTTGAAATACTATAATTTTTTTAAAATCGGTTTCGATTTTGGATTCGGTCCAAAACCGAAAATCGAATGTACAATTATGTAAATACCTTCAATTCTATCCATATGTTGTAATTAATGTGTATATTTTGAAAGCAACAATTTTATTTATGTGTTTGAAATAAAATTTTGATAATTAAATAACTAACCTAATTTTGGACGCAAATACAACAAATGTGTATATATTTTTTTTTTTTACTATCATTTAATCATAACTTCAACTTTGGACCCTATCCACGATATAGTCCAACCGAACGCTCGTCCCCATCCACCCAAAGAAATTGTTTCTTTCGTGTTTTCATATGTATTTTTCTTTAACGTGAGTTAGTACACATCTAGTTCACACCAATCTACCTTAGTCAACCTAAATTTGAATTTTTTGTTTCGTCCTTGAATAATATCAGTATTAGTAGGCGTGTATAAGAAACACAGGTATACCCACTACATATTAGGAAGTGCAAACTATGGTAAAAAAAATTTGGCAACTAGAGGAAACTAGAGTGCTTAAATTTTTTATATATAAAACGAACAGAAAATTGCACTAACAACATTCGACGTTACTGTTTATTATATAAAAGGTATATAGTTTGTGAAATTTTCAAATTGATCATAAGGTCGTCCTAAATTAGGGCATAAGTTGATTTACGCTCTACTTTAGGACGTAAATTATTAGTATTTTATTTTAAAAGAATTCTTACGCTTAAGCATGTTAACGATTACGGACGGAACAATTAAAACAGGGATTAGCAACTCATAAATTATAGGACGTAAGTTGCTAATTTCGTTTGTAACAGTTGAGAAGCATTTTCTCGTCCCTCCTTTCTTTACATACTGTTTTGTCCAACCCATATAAATAGTGAAGCAGAAAGCAAGAAACACACCACAATAAATGCATCAAATTTATCTCGCTAGACAACAAAATCCAAGAGCAACGACCAATGTGTAATTGCTCTGAAACTTGCCCATTTAGACTTAGGTTGTGCAGTAACTAACTCATTTTTGGGCATTAGTAACTTACGCCCTATTTTTTGGGGTATTAGTAACTTACGTCCTATTTTTGGGGGTAAGTTCGTGTTAGTTAGTAAAATTTTCTTTTATGTTGTACAATAAATTCTAACGACTATTTTTGGCGGTTTGAGGCTCTGAAAAATAACTTCAATTGCTAAATTTAAAACGAGCATATTTCAGATGATAATAATATTTTCCAAACTTATGCACAATTTTTGGAAAAAAAAAAAATTACGTCCTACCTTAGGGGACGTAAGTTGCTAATTCTCGTTTAAATTACTTCGTCCGTAACCATTAGCAAGCTTAAGCGTAAGATTAAAAAAAATCATAATTATTAATAATTTACGGCCTAAATTAGGACATAAATCAACTTACGTTCTAATTTAGAACGATCTTATGCTTAATTTATAAAATTTTAAAACTATATACTTTTTATACAATAAATAGTTAGTTGAATGCTGTCAGCCCAGTTTTCTATAAAGAGAAAGTAATAGGAGAGTGAGATTTGAGACTATAGAACCAAAATCTCTTGCACAAAAAATAATCAAACATTGGATTTTTTTTTTTTTTTTTTTGTGTGTGTGCGCGCGCGCACTGGTCACAAGTCACAGTCATCAACACACCCAATCCAACCCAACCCAACCGTGCCAATTTGGTACAACAGCCGCTGCCTCGTTTCTCCATCCTCCCATCTGCCTTCCTTCCTGTCATAGATCACACTCTCAATCGATTTAGTAGTGTCCAGAAAAAAAAAAAAAAAAATTAGTAGTGTCCATTCATTCCTACAAGATTTCTCTAGGTTGGTGAGCACATGAATTGAATCTACACGTGCTTGCCATTTTGGACAATAAACAAATGTTTTCCCAAGACCTATGGGCCTACACGTAGACTAGACTCCATCCACTTGGACAAATAGAAAGAAATGGACAAATTACTATGATCACCAAACATAGATACAGGACCGACAACCCCTTCTCTCTCTCTCTCTCACAATCCTTCAACTCTAATGCAACCTACAAGAAATCGGAGCCGCAAGTGACCTTCCAAAACCAGTCCACAACAAAAATCAAGACACAATTGAAATAAGCTTCGGCTCGAAAAATTCAACCCTCCGAACCTGGCTCTTAACAGATATAGTTCATCTCATCCTAATCCGAACCCTTGTTATAAGTATCAATTTTGTCAATTTATAATTTTTTTTTTTTAATATATAGTTTCAAGGGTTTTGGAACCTCCAAAAAATTCATGGGTGGGATAAGAATGAAATGACTTGTACTCTATCTGGCTGGCTGTTGCGTACGCAATGTTACTACTTTTCTTCCGAAAGAAAGAAGGTTTGTTCTCTGCCTATATCACATTCCATGTGTTACAAAAGTGAATTTGGTCGGCAGATGTAACCGAATGTGAGGAAAGAATTAGAATGGGAACAAATAGAAAGATTGGGATAGGGAAGAGTGGTAGGGAGGAAATATCAACTAAGAGTGCTACATGTGTCCAAATGTACATTATGCAAAGAGTATATGGAATATGCTATTATGCTATATTATATGATGATATTAAATAATTTTTTATTCATCTACATGTCTTACTATATGCTTTGCATTTTTAATTAAAATAGAAAAGACTTCCAAAATCTGAAGGTTTTTTTTCCCCTTTCAAAATGGTTGTTTTGCTTCTTCTTTTTTTCTTTCAAAATTCTATCTTATTGGTTGGATGATATTTAGGAGAGAGTTCTATCCGTAGCTTGGTTTGGAATTACTGTTGTTTTTCGAAAAAGAAAATGACAATGAAAAATAGCTTTTGACAGCAGATAGAAGATTGTTGTTAATAATTGTTTCCAAATTTGAACTAAATTTTTTATTATTTTAATAAGTTCTTGTTATTAAACAGTTTCGGTCTTCTTTCAAAAGAAAAAAAAAAACACAATTAGTCTCCAATAAATAATCCCAAACTCATGCCTCAGTTGTGTGGTTTTCAAAATTTATTGTATGTAAACATATATAGCATAGACATATACAAAGAAAGAGCTATTATATTCAACAAGGGCACATGAGACTGCAATTTTAAGTACTAGACCACCAAAATGTACTAATACCAAACTAATTGCTTCTTCGTACAGGGAAAGAGTTTATTTTTGTTCACCAACCAAAACTTAGATGAATGTTCACCTTTTTACTTAAAGTTGCCACGTGCATAGACGGACACACATAGAGTCAAGTGAGATCAACTGACCCGGTTCAATGTTTTAAAATTATATAAGAAATATGTTATGTAGTAGACAACAAAAAAAGAGCTTCTCTCAACAAGTTACAATATAGCAGCTGAAATATGAAGTTACATATTTTTGCACATTTAAAGTCAAAATAACTATATATATCATATTAAGATAAAAAATTTAGAAAATATAGAAAATCATATCGAGATAATGATGACATTTTCTTAAAAAAAATGGAAACTCAAAATTTTGTTACATAACTTTAAATTTTTGTTTTTCAGCTGCATACTTTGTCATGAATGATAGTTAAGTAGCCATATTTTTTGTGTAAGACAGCTGAAAAATATATATTATTTTTAGTAGGTGATTTTATGTTTCAGTTTTTTTTTTTTTAACATTTGAGGTTGACCTCCTCTCCTAAATTGTTAGGTCCGTCTCTAGTTACATGTCATTTTTTATCTAACACAAAATTAATTTAAAAGCATCCATACTAATTTTAACTATTAATTTTATACGTGATAAATTTTTTAGTGGGAGGACGAACATTCATGCTGATTTTGGTGAAAAAGAAGAAGACTGTATAGGAGAATACAAACCCAAGAAATCTCTCCTGCAAATATTCTATATTTCAGCTAACCGGCATTCAAAAACAAAACATTAGCGGATAGGAACGATCCGACTGGTAACAGGCGTACACACTTCCACTTGTTGGTATACGTATACGAATACGTATACACTTCGCCCTTGTCGACACGTGGAGCCACCACAGTGGAATATACCTCCCCAACGCTCTGGACGGCCGCCTCACGCTGACTCTGCCCTTTCCCTCATTATTATCACACCCTTTCCTTTTTATTATTTATTTATTTATTTTACTTTACTTTTGTAAAGAAACTCGAGCCTATATATATACGTCTAAACAAATTCCACTTCTCCATTCCAAAACACAACTACACAATTTACACAAACAAACTCAATCTCAATTGGTATGGCAATGGGTGCATGGAACAGAGGCCGGGTCCTCGGCCGCGGCTCCACCGCGACGGTCAGCCTCGCCTCCGCCACCAATTCCGGCGACCTCTTCGCCGTCAAGTCCGTGGAGCTCGCCCGCTCCTCTGTCCTGCAGCGGGAGCAGACGATCCTCTCCTCTCTCGATTGCAAGCACGTGGTGTCCTGTCTCGGACACGACCTCTCCGCCGGCCACTACAACCTCTTCCTCGAGTACGCCCCCGGCGGCTCCCTCGCCGACGAGCTCCTCAGGCGCGGCGGCACCCTCCCCGAGCCCTCGCTTCGGTCCCGCGCGCGGGAGGTCCTCTCCGGCCTGGCCTACTTGCATTCCAGAAGGATCGTCCACTGCGACATCAAGAGCCAGAACATACTCATCTGCTCCGACGGCCAGGCGAAGATCGCGGACCTCGGCTGCGCAAAGCTCTTCGACGAGGGCGGGTCCCGGCTGGGCGGGACGCCCATGTACATGGCGCCCGAGGTCGCCAGAGGGGAGTGCCAGGGGCCCGCAGCCGACGTGTGGGCGGTCGGGTGCGTGGCGATCGAGATGGCCACCGGACGCGCCCCGTGGCCGGACACGGCGGACGCGATCTCCGTCCTGCACCGGATCGGGTTCTCGGGAGACGTGCCGGCGATCCCCGAGTGGATGTCCGACGAGGGGAAGGACTTCCTCGGCAGGTGCTTGAGGAGGGACCCTGACCAGAGGTGGACTGCAGATCAGCTGCTGGCCCATCCTTTCCTCCAGAATCTGGAAAAGGAACGTAACTGGACTTCCCCGAAAAGTATTCTCGATCACAGCTTTTGGGAATCGTTGGAAGAGGAGGAAGTAGACCACCACGACCACCACGACCACCACGACCACGACCACGAAGCTGCGTCCGTCGCACCGCAACGAATGATTGCCGAGCTAGTCGGCAGCAGTAGCAGCGCTCCAAACTGGACATGGGACGAAGATTGGTTAACTGTCAGGACCGACGACGAAAAAGAACGGGAAGCTCCGGAAACAGAACACGTGGTCGGTGACGGATCCGTTATAAATTTTGCCAGCGGCAGTACCGAAGACGCTGTTATATCCAACAATGCAATTATTGGTAACGAAGACGCCGTTACAGACGCTCTCGACGACCGCACCGACGGCGCAGAAGATCTCCGGTCCGGTGCAGTCGATCTTTGCCACGGTATCGGCAGTCGTGATCTCGTAACCATCTCGGGGCATTTGAGCTTGCTAGATTACAGATCGGGTTGTTCGATGAACTGTAACTTTGTCGTCGACAGTGTTCGTTTTACTAATGAAAGGTTGCTAATTATGTTTAATTCTTCTTACTGCTTTCGTTTTCACCCCTTTGTTGTGCTTTCTGGTTGGTTTAGAACGGCTAATTACATACTTAAACGTCTAATTCTTGCTGATAATGGCAACCTGGGAGAGAGTTTGTATTTTGGACGTCGTGACAAATGGACGTTTTGGCCCAAATATATCCAATGTTTACTAACCTTTCCTTCTTACCAAGGAAAGGTTATAAATTTGGTGTTACTCCATTTGATGCACACCTTTTGAATTGTACTTGGTGTAGTCTATGCCATAAAAGAAGCACCAGAACTTCACCTAACCATGATGGCCCAGGATCCATCCATCCCTTGGGAGCATGTGGCTTACAGCGTTACAGCAGCAGCAGCAGAAGCAGATGATTTTTTTCCCCACAGATAGGCCCTGGCCAACCATAGCTCACACACATTCAGGATTTTTAACCGCATTTAAACATAAAAGTAGTGGTGGTAGGTCAAGCAATGAAGGAATGCAGCTTCTTGATGGCCTAACCATATATCCACCTACAATCTACAATCTGTCTCGATCTCATTAGTCAGTCGACCTCCGCGGCGACTGCGGCTCCGCCTTCGGCGTCCCCGAAGAGACATTCTGGTCTAGCAGCAGACACCGAACTTGTTATCCAGAGGTAATTATGCCAAGTTACCGAAGAATTGACATCAATGACAAGCACAAGAATTGAATTAAAGTACTTGTTGTCTGCAATATGTACATATGTGACTTGGTGTATGAATTAATCTGCAGAAACACACAATTGCTCGCTGAATTTTTTCGGATTAACGTAACTCTTAGATTTATAGATGAATTAAACAGTTAGAGATTGTAGCGGAGCGATCGATGCAAACAGCAAAGATCGTTGACGAGTGGTCGATGTCCCTTGGGCCTTACTGTGTCCATGACCACAAGTTGTTTCATTCATATTCTGCTTGGTGACGTAACATGGCCAATCTGTCGCTCTGTTTAATCGTGAAGAGTCGTTGTCAGCTGCAAGAGTGCCGCACGCACTTCTTTTCCTTGCAATCTCTACTTTCTTGTGAACAGCAGCTGAGCGGCTCAATAAATCTACTCCACAACAATCTCTAGATATTTCCTCCCACTAAATATCCATCTCCATTTGACTCCTCTACTGGAACGTACGTCACCATATGCTTACAGGAACATCCCGAGTGGCTCGGATAACTCCCAGGTTCATAAGAGGTCGGGATCACGAATGATCCTTCGTGATCGACTCACTCACGAGTACAACTAGGCCTGTCAATGGTAGACCGAAAATCTGTATCCGATCCGTATTCGAACCGAAAATATTCGAAATTTCGGATACGGATACGGATTCGGATATCATATCAGATATTTATCGGATATCGGATGCGGATACGGTAAATGTCGTATCCGGACCAATAATATTCGAACCAATAATATTTAAATTATTTAATAAATTTAAAATATATTGCGCTATCAGAAATTCAGGATTCAGCCGAAAATCTGTTGTTTCTGCTGTTTCTTGACAAAATCTGTCGTTTCAATGTAGAAATATGTTGTTTCTTGACAAAATGTGCTGGTTCTGATTTTTTTTCTTCCCTTTTTAAATATTTTTTTTAGTAAACTTATTGGTTCGGATGTTATCCGATATCCTTTAAAATTATCGATAACGGATATGGCAGCCAAAAAAATTTCTATTCGATCAGATATCGGATAGTTATCGGATATATCCGATAGTTAATGGTTCGGATATAGTAATGCCAATATCCGACCAATAAGCTATCATTGACATGCCTAGGTACAACCCAATTTCGTGGACCGGTCCTGTATACTTAGGCGGGAGTGTACGAGTAAGTAGTACACGTAGACAGATTTTCAGCAGTACTTCCGAACTTCCAGAAAATTATATAAACTGCCACTTACGTATGTAACGTGTCAGAATGATGGAGGTCCATGAATGAAACGAAGAACTAAGGACAATGACAAGGAAGAGCAGGAGAAGGAACTCGAACATTTCTCGCGTATGGATGGATGGGATCGATAGATCCTTGTAGTTTTGTTAGCCAGCTGTCAGGTTGAGCTTGCTAATGCTAGCTGATCACAGTACCTTAAACTAGAATCCAGGAGACTCAACAAACGTAGCACCAAATGGAAACATCTAGTGATACTGCTTACAACAAACAATGTTGTGGCCACAGAAAATAACACCAATAATATTTGACAAACGCTGAGAAGCCAATTGTCTGCGGTTCTGACAACAAGGAGGAGCTCGAATTCTGAGTTCCTCTCCTACAGTGCCGGACTTTAGATTCTTGGGCCTGAGACGAACTCTAAAAGTGGTACCCCAAAACTTACTGTCCATATTATATTTTTTTTTCTCTCCATCCAATTATTTTTTCCTCTAGGGGCCATGTTTGCATCTCTAGTCTATTAGTGCTATGCAAACAAAAAAAAAATCGCTAAATTGTTTTAATATAGGAGGTAAGTTTGATTCTCTAGTCTAATTTGCAACATATCACATTTCCAAATAAATAATCTAGACACGAACACTATGAAATCAAATGACATTATCATAATTTTTCAGCAAATAATAATAATTAATGACAAACAATCAACAATAAATAAAAAAAATATAATCTTTCTTAGTTTATTTATTAGTTGATTTCAATCTCAATATTACTAACTATGCAATCAAATGACAAGAACATATTTTTCAGATAAATTAGTCAAAAACAAATAAAGATGATCAACAATTTCTGCAAGAACATATTTTTTCCAAATAAATTATAATTTATAAGTCCACCACAATTTTAGACTTCACTTACTTGCGATTGTAAAACATAATTAAGAGGCTTTACTAATAATTTAAGTGACTTCTCAAAATGTAATGTGAACAAGAAGGCATCATTGACACAACAATTAAGAAATAGACCAAAATATGAGTGCATCAAGCAAAGTCTACAAACTAAAAACAATTTATATTATTGTAAATAAATAAAATTAAAGTCTTACATGTGGAAAGGGAGGGACTGACTTATCTGTGGCTTCTAAAAATGAATTATTCCACAATTCGACCATAAACAAGAGTCTCTTTCTAAAAAAATTGAAATCCTAAAAAATAACTCAACCGACAGCCACAAGACTCTCTTCTACTGTTTGTCTCGTCAAATCCTGGCCACAAGGGTAGCTTACACATCCGGGCCTTATTAGTATCATATGGACATGATACCACTTCTCATCAATTCAAATCTGGTATGGATAAGTCTACATGATATTACTACTTGTCTCTTTAGTTGGCGGATCTTTTAGTTGCCATAGCCACAACAAACTCTTTAAATTTTCAAATCCAAGCATTTTTAGTTGGACTTGTATATACTAAAATTTTTTTTGATGCCCTCCATAATTTTGGGCCTGAGGCAACTGCCTCATGGACCTCATATTAAGTCCGGACCTGATCTCCTAACTCATGAGCTACTCAGAGACATTTTCAGTAGAATCTCAAAATATAGACATGCATGGAGGATTACCAGTTCAACTGACATGGAGGAGTTGGTTGACCGCAAAAGACTCTATTGGTGGAGAGATGAAGACTCTATTAGGGGTAAAGGTAGGGGTGGCGATTTTGCCCTCATACCCTCTACCCTAGCCGGGTACCCTGCACCCTCAGGTGCCCACGGGTACCCTCTACCCTTCGAGGGCAAGCTCTACCCTTACCCTCTTGGAATTAGGGTAGGGTAAGGATTTTATTCTGATACCCTAGTGTAATTACCCGGGTACCCGCCCTACCCGCCCTACCCTCTGCCCTGTAACCCTACCCTGAACCCTACCCTACCCTGAATCACTACCCTACCTACTACCCGTTAACCTTAACCCTTTAAAACCCTCGACCCTACCCTTCTCCCACCCTGAACTGAACGGCTAGTGCAATTACCCGGATACCTTGTAGTTTTTTGTAATTAGTACTTAGGATTAGGAGAACTACATGGTGCTTGATCCTAAGGAGTCAGGTCTAGCCCCCTCCTTGGGTATGTAGGCAGCCCAGGTTCTACTATATAACTGGGTTCAGCGCCTTTAGTAAAAAAAATATTCTCCCTATTATTTCTTGTTAAGTTGTTATGATTTTTGAATGCTGTCAAAATCTAAAAAAAATGAAATGGAAAGAAAAAATATTACCCCCCCCCCCCCCGTTTAGAGCATCATTAGTAGTTGGGACTCTTAAATACAATTTGGGGCCCAAAATTTCAAAAAAAAGGTAAATGTAGAATGGGTTGGATACGTATGAGAATAGTAGGGAGTGATAAAGTGAGCTCCGGTTCCAAAGATTGTGTGGTCAAGAATTGATGTGGGAAAAAAATAATATAAAGTCTAGAATCTAGAAAGTTGGGCTCCAAATTGGGACTTACTATTCTACAAAGTGAGTTCCTACAATCTAGAATCTAGAAATTGGGAGGCCCAACCCTTAGCACCTATGGATGGGATTGGACCGAAATTGTAGAAATTAGGACTAGAAATAAGACTTACTATTCTACAAAATGAGCTCCTACATTCTAAATCTAGAACCTAGAAAATGGGATGAGCCTTACTAATGATGCTCTTAGTAGCAAAAAATTTGATTTTCAAAGTTAAAAAAATGAAATGGCAAGGGTAATACCCTTACCCTCCCTACCCTGACCCTCAGCTACCCTGTGAGGGTAAAGGGTTGTTGGAGTGGGTGGGGTTCCCAACCTATGTGGAGAAGATCCCGGAGTGCGACGAGCGCCGTCCGATGTCGGAGAAGCTCGGGAGTAGTTGTTACTGCTGCTGCTGCCCCAAAGGGGGTTCTGGACCAAGTCTGCCGAGTTCGGGCCGAACTCGGTCCCAGGCCGAACTCGGTCCCAGGCCGAGTTCTGGCCGAACTCGGTCTGGCCGTTCCAGGGTTTGGCCATCCAGTGCTGGTTGCCCCACACAGAGTTCTGGCCGAACTCTGTGTGTCGGGGGGCTGAAGCGGATTTCAGGATGAGTTTTCATCATTGGATCTAATCCAACGGTCCAGGTTGGTTGCGGGATTAGGGAGATATATTGAGTTTTCTCAACCCTAATTCATTATCGTATTATCGCATTGGACAACACACAGTTTGAGAGAGAAGGAGACAAGAGTGCCATTGCAACTTCGGAGAAGAAGACGGAGGATTGAAGGTCGTTTTCGAAGGAGATCGTGTTTCGGGTAATCTCTACTCGTCGTTCTCGTTCTTCGTAGCCTTGTGATCATTGTTCTTGTCTCTGAGTGTTGTGGGGATCCGATTTGGATCGGGAGGAGTTTGTAGAGGGTGTAATTCTTCTATTCCATTAGTAGAGGCTTCTCAGGGTTGGACTCCGATCGTCCCGTAGTTTTTCCCGCAAGGGTTTCCACGTCAAAAATTCTCTGTGTCTGCGTGGTTGTTTTTGTGTGCTTGTTTTTTGGGTTCGTACGTTGTTTGCTCGGTCCTCTCGCAGGTACTCTCCGGTTTGGGGAAAGGTTTCCGCGCTTCTTTCCCAACAGAGTGGTATCAGAGCTTTGGGTTCAAAGGGTGTCAGGAGTTGACAGAGGAACCAGAGAGGAGAGATGGACGCGAAGCCGGTGCGCATGGTGAACCTTAATGGCACAAACTATCATTATTGGCGGAGCAAGATGAAAGATTTGCTATTTGTCAAGAAGCTGCATCTACCCGTATTTGCATCCGAGAGGCCCAGTGATAAATCCGAGGAGGACTGAAAATTCGAGCATATACAGGTGTGCGGATACATCAGGCAGTTTGTTGATGAGAACGTGTACAACCACGTTGCCAATATTGAGCACGCGAAGACGTTGTGGGATAAGCTGGAATCCTTGTATGCGAAGAAGACCGGGGTAAACAAGTTGTTCCTGATCCGAACGATGATGGGTCTGCGGTACAAGGATGGGGCGTCTATTACGGATCACTTGAGTGATTTCCAGGGCGTGGTTGACCAGCTATCTTCTATGGGAGTCAAGTTCGACGACGAAGTTCAGGGACTGTGGCTGCTGTGTACATTGCCAGACTCGTGGGAGACCGTACGAGTATCTATGATCGCTTCTGCTCCAGAGGGCGTGGTCAGTCTGGAGTTGCCAAGAGCGGGGTGTTGAATGAAGAGATGCGGAGACGTTCTCAGGGCACTTCATCCACATCCCACCACTCAGAGGCACTTGTTTCAGAGAGCCGCGGAAGGGGCAAAAGTAGGGGTCCAGGTGGTGGCAGAGACAAGAGCAGGGGGAAGTCCAAGGTTCGTTACGAGGACTCAGAGTGTTACCATTGCGGTAAGAAGGGCCATATCAAGCGAAATTGTTTCGCTTGGAAGAGAGAGAAGAAGGGCGATAAGGGGAAGCAAGAGGAGAACACTACAGCGGCGGCCTCGGTGCATGGAGGCGATGTGATCGTCGTAGGTAATGAGGTCATTACTAACCTCGCCTGCGATGACAATTCTTGGCTGGTGGACTCAGGGGCTTCAGCACATGTATCTCACAATAGGGCACTGTTTGCCACTTACACGACAGGCGACTGTGGCGTGTTGAAGATGGGCAACGGAGATGTGTCGAAGGCGGTTGCCGTTGGAGATGTGCATTTGAGAACGAAGACGGGTGCGGTTCTTGTTCTCAAGGATGTTCGTCATGTCCCTGATATCCGTTTCAACCTGGTGTCGGTTGGAAGGTTGGATGACGAGGGATTCTTCAGTCTCTTCGGAAATAGTCAGTGGAAGCTTTCCAGAGGTTCGATGGTGATTGCCAGAGGAAGCAAGAAGTCCGGTCTCTACTATATGGAGGGGAGCGCAGAGGGGGCACAGGAGGTGAACGCAGTCAGTGACGCGTCTACCGAGTTGTGGCACAGGCGGCTCGGCCATATCAGCGAGAAGGGGATGAGCTACTTGGTGAACAGGAAAGTGATTCCGGGGCTCAAGTCTACAAAGTTGGAGAAATGCACGCACTGTTTGGCTGGAAAGCAAAATAGGGTGTCTTTCCAAAGTCACCCAAGTTCGAGGAAGCCGACGTTGCTCGAGTTGATTCACTCGGATGTCTGCGGTCCTATGAAGGTAAAATCTCTTGGTGGTGCTTCTTACTTTGTGACTTTTATTGATGACTGTTCCAGGAAGGTTTGGGTCTATGCCTTAAAGACCAAGGATCAGGTGCTGCCTACTTTCAAGGAGTTTCAGGCCTCCGTTGAAAGGGAGACGGGCAAGGAGTTGTTGTGTGTTCGGTCCGACAATGGCGGCGAATACATCGGTCCCTTTGATGCGTATTGCAGAGAGCAAGGGATACGACACCAGAAGACTCCGCCAAAGACACCTCAGCTCAATGGTGTAGCGGAGCGCATGAACAGGACACTGATAGAGAGGGTGCGGTGTTTGCTGTCAGAAGCAAACTTGCCGGGCAGTTATTGGGGTGAGGCTCTTCTCACAGCTGCTTATATTATTAATTTGTCTCCTAGTGCTCCTTTGCAGGGTGATGTGCCTGATAAAGTATGGTACGGCAAAGAGCCGTCATACAGTCACCTGCGGGCGTTTGGTTGTAAAGCCTTCGTACATGTACCGAAGGACGAGAGGACCAAACTTGAGCCGAAGACGAGGCGATGCGTCTTTGTCGGCTACGGTCGGGATGAGTTTGGCTATAGACTCTACGACCCAGTGGAAGGAAATCTCTACAGAAGCAGGGACGTGGTGTTCGTCGAGGATCAGACCATGACCAACACTCAGGATTCCGAGACGCCTTCTGAGGCTGAGGAATTGCCTGAGTTAGAGTCATTTCGCTTCGAGCAGTTTCCAGAGGACATCGCGGAGGATCCAGTTATGGGGGAGCCGGTACATGGAGTTGCTCCCAACCTTGATCATCAGCCTGCTGATGGTGGTCAGGGTGTCCCTCAGGAGGATGAGCATGCCGGGGAGGCAGTTCCTGAAGGGGAGGAGGCTGTCGGTATACAGCCAGCACCAGTGGCTCCACTGAGAAGGAGCAACAGGGATCGTCGACCATCTACGAGATACTCGTCGGATGAGTATGTGCTATTGACTGACGGGGGAGAGCCCGAAAGTTTCGCAGAGGCTATGGAAGACGAACACAGGCAGGAGTGGATGGTGGCTATGCAGGAGGAGATGAGCTCCTTGCACACCAATTCTACTTATGATCTGGTGCGGTTGCCAAAGGGCAAGAAGGCTTTGAAGAATCGATGGGTGTTCAGAGTGAAGCAGACGGATGATGCTACTCGCCCTCGATACAAAGCGAGGCTGGTAGTCAAGGGCTACGGTCAGCGGAAAGGCGTGGATTATGATGAGATCTTTTCGCCTGTCGTCAAGCATTCGTCTATCCGGGTGGTGCTAGCATTAGCAGCCAGTTTCGAATTGGAGGTCGAGCAGATGGACGTGAAGACGGCATTCCTCCACGGTGATCTTGAGGAGGAGTTATACATGGAGCAGCCGAAGGGATTCTGCGAGAAGGGCAAGTCACATTTGGTCTGCCGGTTGAGGAAGAGCTTGTATGGTCTGAAGCAGGCTCCGAGGCAGTGGTACAGGAAGTTCGAGTCGTTTATGGGGGAGCATGGTTATGCACGGACGACGTCGGACCATTGTGCATTTGTGATGTATTTTGCCGATGATGATTTTATCATCTTATTGCTCTATGTTGATGATATGCTATTAGTGGGTCGGAATGCCACTAGGATAGCGGAGTTGAAGCGCCAACTGGGCGCGGCCTTCTCTATGAAGGATTTGGGCGCAGCGAAGACTATTCTTGGGATGGAGATCAGCCGAGAGAGAGAGTCCAAGCTGCTACACTTGTCCCAAAAGAAGTACATTCACCGGGTACTTCAGCGTTTCGGGATGGACGGGTCGAAGAAAGTGAGTTCCCCCCTCGCGGCTCACTTTAAGTTCACTGAGGAGCAGTGTCCATCTACCGAGGACGAAAAGGAAGATATGGAGCGGTTCCATATGCCTCAGCTGTGGGAAGCCTTATGTATGCCATGGTGTGTACGAGGCCAGATATTGCTCATGCAGTTGGTACGGTTAGCAGATATCTTTCGAATCCTGGAAGGGTACACTGGAGTGCGGTCAAGTGGATTCTACGATATCTTCAGGGCACTGCTGGTTGGAGACTTTCCTTTGGTGGTGACGAGCCGAAGCTGGTTGGGTATACCGACGCTGATATGGCTGGAGATGTAGACACGAGGCGATCGACTTCAGGCTACGTGATGATGTTTGCGGGAGGAGCAGTGTCGTGGCAGTCGCGGTTGCAGAAGTGTGTTGCCTTGTCGACGACGGAGGCGGAATATATTGCGGCGACGGAGGCTTGTAAGGAGCTGTTGTGGATGAAGAAGCTGTTGCAGGAAATGGGACTGAAGCAAGAGCAGTATACTTTGCTTTGTGACAGTCAGAGTGCTATCCATCTTGTGAAGAATCAGACGTTTCATAGCCGGTCCAAGCACATCGAGACTCGGTATCATTGGATACGGGATGTGGTTGAGAAGAAGGACGCGGAGCTTGAGAAGGTGCATACAGATGACAACGGAGCTGATATGTTCACGAAGATTCTACCAAGGGGGAAGTTTGAGTACTGCAGGCAGGTCGTCGGGATGACGATGTCCTCCCCATAGTTGTGAAGGGGGAGATTTGTTGGAGTGGGTGGGATTCCCAACCTATGTGGAGAAGATCCCGGAGTGCGACGAGCGCCGTCCGATGTCGGAGAAGCTCGGGAGTAGTTGTTACTGCTGCTGCTGCCCCAAAGGGGGTTCTGGACCAAGTCTGCCGAGTTCGGGCCGAACTCGGTCCCAGGCCGAGTTCTGGCCGAACTCGGTCTGGCCGTTCCAGGGTTTGGCCATCCAGTGCTGGTTGCCCCACACAGAGTTCTGGCCGAACTCTGTGTGTCGGGGGGCTGAAGCGGATTTCAGGATGAGTTTTCATCATTGGATCTAATCCAACAGTCCAGGTTGGTTGCGGGATTAGGGAGATAAGAGTTTTCTCAACCCTAATTCATTATCGTATTATCGCATTGGACAACACACAGTTTGAGAGAGAAGGAGGCAAGAGTGCCATTGCAACTTCGGAGAAGAAGACGGAGGATTGAAGGTCGTTTTCGAAGGAGATCGTGTTTCGGATAATCTCTACTCGTCGTTCTCGTTCTTCGTAGCCTTGTGATCATTGTTCTTGTCTCTGAGTGTTGTGGGGATCCGATTTGGATCGGGAGGAGTTTGTAGAGGGTGTAATTCTTCTATTCTATTAGTGGAGGCTTCTCAGGGTTGGACTCCGATCGTCCCGTGGTTTTTTTCGCAAGGGTTTCCACGTCAAAAATTCTCTGTGTCTGCGTGGTTGTTTTTGTGTGCTTGTTTTTTGGGTTCGTGCGTTGTTTGCTCGGTCCTCTCGCAGGTACTCTCCGGTTTGGGGAAAGGTTTCCGCGCTTCTTTCCCAACAAGGGTAAGGACGGGTAATGGGTATTAGTTTTTTGGAAGAGGGCTACCCTACCCTACCCTCATGACTCCCCTAGGATATCAAAAAAAGGTCAATACCCTACCCTACCCTGCCCTCTTCCTGCCCTTATCCTACCCTACCCTACCCATCGCCAGCCCTAGGTAAAGGAGGTTGCTCAAGCTCGATGACTTATCTGACTTATCCTAGGGGTGGCCCTACGTACAACTGTGGTTGCGATTAAAAAAAAAATTGAGAATAGCGAATGGGATCTCCAAAATCCCAGCAAAATTTCATTGGCAATAGATTAATAAATTTACAGTACAAAGGTTACAACTATGGACCAAATACTAAATTATAATTAGCAATTGACTTCCTCTCGAGGTAGCAATGCTTGCTAATTAAACATGGGCCATGACAACCCAGTCAGATACGCTTATGGGCTGCGATTAAGCTAAAAAAAGAAAAGAATTGAAGAAAACTAAAATAAAAACGAATTGTGAAAGTTTTCGTAACCTGCTGCTAAAATATGCTTTTGAAAAGGTAATTTGCAAGTCACAAGGCTGAAACTTGATACCAGGAAGTTTATTTTGATCTTTCATCATCATCCAAACCTTCACGCTTCAGAATGAGTTGTCTATGGCATGCGATTAACCTCCCCCCAAAAAAACAAACCTTTTCCTTTCATAATAAGTTGTCTATGGCATGCCATTAACATCCCAAAAAAAGAAGAGAGAATTGTCAAGGTCAACCTGATGTCTAATCATTATGTTGTTGCAAATTGTTGACAAGATAGTCATGAGCTAGAGGTCGTTGTTGGTTTTTTTTTTCCCTTGAATTCTAAATAACAATTCCATGACTACCCAAAATATGTCTATAATATAAAGTACAGTGGGTTTCTGGTCCGACCCATGTGCTTTGGTTCAACGATGATGAAAGGACTAAATTGTCCCCCTCTCTATAAAAGAGGAGTAGGTCCCATGTTGGGTGCGGAGCAACCGGTTGTTCCAACGGCACCCCCGCCTCCAGCTCCTCTTGCACCGCCCCTCCCCTCCGACGCCTCCGCTCCATCCTCGTCCACGCCGTCGTCGCCGGCCTCTTCCGCAACCCTTTCGTCGCAAGCAGCCTCCTCCACCGCGCCGCCGACGCCGACCCTTCCTTCGCCGCCTCCCTCTTCTCTGCCATGACCAACCCCAACCCTTTCTCCTTCAACACCGTCATCGACATCTCCGCCGACCCACTCTCCATCTACTCCCAAATGCTCCGCCGCCGTGTCCCTCCCGACTCCCACACCTTCTCTTCCTTGCTCAACACCACCACCGCCGCCGCCGCCAGGTCGCTCCACGCACACGCCCTCCTCCTCAGATTCCGGTCCGACCCCTTCGTGCAGACCGTCCTGCTCGCCGCCTACTCCCGACGCGGCTCCGCCGACCACTGTCACGTCCCAGAACCAGAATACTGGAGAGCGGGGACGGACGCAGCCAGCTACGTATATTAAAGTGCAACCCATCTCGCTATACGGTCACAGCTGTCTAGATACATGAGGGTTTAACTACAAGCCATCAGTCTCTTATGGTCATGAACACGCCTATTGTCTCAATCTCAAGCAAGTAGTAGCAGTTACAAGATGTCAGAGCACCAAATATACAATAGTAAAACGTCCCATACATTACATATTTGGATGATCATGAAGCTAGTCATACAAAATATGAAGACTAGCAGGAGTTTCAGTCATACATGATCAACCCTAGGACTTGTCAATCATGTTACAGCCCGTAGGCAGACAGTAAGTAAAGTGCAATCGAGCTAACACGTGCTCGTCGGCTAAACGCCTCAAAAGAATATTTTTACAATATAGTGGGAGGGCAAAATAAAACCCACTCGTTGCCAGGGTTACGCCTGGTGATCACCATTTGGCTGGAAGGTCCTCTGGAGCTGCTCCGGTATCTGGTCATGCAAAACCAACTGGGTCAAATTCCAGAAAGAGCAAGTGCCACAAGGAGACTTCACTTAAGAACTAAAAACCAGCAATTAGCACAAAACATAATTATATAATAAAAACTGGAGATATAAAAAATCATGATGATATACGATAAGATAACCATGGGACTATTCAGATAACCAAGTTACAACCCTTAAACCAAATAAGGACCGAAGTTGTAACCCTTCATCTGAACGGAACTTGGTTTCCCACAATTTATCTATAAAGTAAAGCACAAGCAATCAGGACATGTAACAATCTTGTACAAGATCAGGACAAGACTATACTGGGCTGGACTCCATCCAATCAATCACGGCTAAGCAATGCATACGGCTTGATACTTTAACTAACTAGGATTATCACAGGCCTAGTTACTAGCAAGATGCAATGAGATTGTTCCAAATTCCATGATGGGGCGCCCAGATAACGGGATTGCCTGTAGATGGGAAATCTCTTCATGACTACTGGTTTATTCTAGTTATTAGCCTTAATCAGTTTCAATAGGTACCCCTGACCGTGGTACTCAGGGGTCCCTGCCCTAGACATGATGCAAGACAATACTGGTTCATTGGAACAAACACAATCATCCACGGTGTCCAGGCCATTCATTCTTGTCATGTCATGCTAGCCGTCGCAACAGCCTTCAATAGTTTCCATCGTACTTACTTGTCATATCATGTCTTGTCATGTCCTGTCATACTTGTCATACCGTGCCATGTACAATTAACCAATTTCGTGATTATCAAGTTTATGACCAAAGTGCAAGCATAGAAGGGCAATCGGGTGCGTTTAGGGGCTCAAGGCCTTTACGCTAGCCAAAATACGCTAGGCCAAGGAGCCCCGAGCGTAAACATAGCTTTACGCGGGCAAGAACAAGGACAGAACGCTCTACGCGAGCAAGCACTCTACGCGCACGAGAACTCGAGCGAGACTCTACGCGCGCGAGAACTCGAGCGAGACTCTACGCGAGCGAGAGTCTGCCCCTGCGTAGAGCTCGGATGAACCCGGCATAGAAGAGATTACGCTGGCACGCAAATGCGTGTGCGCAGAAAAAAATACTAGGCTGGCACAAAATAACGTGGGCGCAAAGGAGAACACTACGTTGGTGTAGTGCCCCGTCCCTACATCGTGCCCCGTCTCCGTCCACGGGGTGCGCGAGAAAGGAACACTGTCGCTATCGATTTGGTCGGGACCGATAGGTCGGAATCGGCCGAGTCGATCGAACGGGAACGGTTGAATTAAGATCCATTCCACGTTATGGAATGGCTTCTTCGGAACCAAGTCCCATATTCAGCGGGTTGCGCCTCGAGGATTGGCTCTGCGGCTGAGTCGGGAGAGACCTCCCGTTGCTCTGGTTTTCATGCCGCACTTGAATTGGCTTTGGCTTTCGTTTTTTTTGTGAATGCTTTCGATGGGTTTTCGTGACGCGTTTTCGAGCTCGCATTCATATCGAAATTCTTTGAAATATACAGTGTTCTAATCAGTTGCTTATGCGATTGCAGGTGATCGCGTAGGCGACGACAGCGCAGCCAACCGGTCGCTCGCTTGAAGCAAGCTAAGGCGAGTGGCTGACCTCCTTCGTCCCGTCCCTCTACTTCAAAAACTCAACATGTGAAGTAAAATAAATGCTTGTCATAATAGTATAGAATCAGTGAAATCGTGGCACGATACTTCACGAAACACTTGTTATCGAACTGTCGGTTTTGGAAATGAAAAACGTGCTTCCCTATGTAATTACACTTGGTCTATGCCAATCCAACGAATGAATCTATTAACGCTTATCGCAACGATACGGAAAAAAATGAGTAAATCAACTAAGTTCCAAAGAAAGCGGTCATTGGACAACTTGTCGACAAGGTGAAGTTCCTCGAACGGTTGCCTCGGCCAAGGGACCGGTTCGGCCCGGGAGGAACGAGTGTAGCAGCGCCAACCCTTCATCGGCGCGAGTTATGCGGGCACTTTCGCACAGGGCTCGCTACCCGACGCGAAAGGGGCGTCGTCTAACCGAATGCTATAGTCCGCGATGGCTTGACATTGCCAGTGGCCTTTAAACCCCTATCACTACTTAACAGGTGCACGGGACACGGGATGAACATGATAGTTGCTTGTCTCAAAACATGTTAACATGCAAATCATACAGGATGGTTAGAAAGATCATTGAAATAGCTAGCAAACATGTTATGAAACTTCTTGAATCAAATGCAGAGCTTGGATTTAATTAGCCATTCGCCAGTACATGTGTTTCGTGCTGATCCTCGCTCTTTGCAGGTCCCGCGAGCCAGGAAGGACGTGCCAACTAGCAAGGCGACGTTCGTGACTTTTGAAGCTTCGGCCGTGCGTCGAAGACTATCTCTCAGCGACTCCACATTTTGAAGGCTCTCGACAGTCCAAGGAAAATGACTCAGCGTCCCTCCCATCCAGGTCAATGGAGTACTTGTGTATATTGAGGGATGTGTGCAATGTATGGAACGGCTATCTCATCGGCACTCTTTTGTAATCGAGTCATGTTGTAGCCCGCGCGGCAATGAGTCTTGTGTCGGAGTCTGTAAAAAGATGTTCATTATCAATAAAGTTCAAGTTTCCTTTACTTATTATGTGTATCAATTTGTCTGCGTACTCTCTTAGATCTCGTGTCTCGGATTACCTTATGACTTGGCCTTGTGCGATCGCAAATTAGGTTCGCACGGCATCACGCCCGGGGGACGACTATCGATTCGACGGAATCGGGGCGTGACATAATGGTATCAGAGAACGGCTTTACGTCCTTGGCCTCTCGTGTCGAATTCTAGTCTCCGACCGTTGACCTCGTGTCGATGAGAAGAGTTGTTCCATACGCTGAACCCAGGACATTTTCTGAAACTAACGAGAGTTGCCTTCCTTTTTCCCTGCAGTTATGGGAGCTCAGGCGGAAGACGAGACGAGCGCTTCGAGCGGCTCGAGTGCTTCTAGGCCCGAGCATTCCGTTAACCCAACGGGAATGACGCCTACTGTAGCCGGATCTTCCGGCGACCCGATGCAACGTATGCTGCAAATGCTTGAAATGCAGCAACGTCAAAACGAGCTCCATCGTCAGCAAGCGGAGGCTCGTCAGGCTCAATTTGAGAGTCGGTTCGAGGCTCAATTCAAGCTGCAGCAGCAGCAGCTGAATACCCTCCAACAGATCGTACAGTCGGTCGTCGGCAACAACAACTCAACGATGACACCTGCCGTGACCCAGCCTGCGGTTCGATCCAACGAAGCTGAACCAGAGGCGCCCGTGCTCTCACCTGCAGCACCGAGAAGTTCCAACTTCGACGTGTCAAAGTTCACTAAAAGCTGCCGCACTTCCTTCAACGGCACAGAAGATCCCGCGGTGGCGATCGACTGGTTGGAGGAGCTGGAAGACAAGTTTGAGCTTCTGGATGTCGAGGATCCGAAGAAAGTCGCGTGTGCTCAACTATTACTTCGAATGAACGCGCACGATTGGTGGGCTGTGCAGAAGCGGGCTATTCGACGTGAAGACGAGACAGCGGCGATCTCATGGGCGACATTTAGAAATGCGTTCGAGAACGAATATCTTTCTGCAGCCGTGCGACAGGAAAAGGAGAACGAGTTCATGCAGCTGACGCAAGGGAATATGACTGTACGACAATATGCGGCCAAATTCAACAAACTGGCCAAGTTCGCTGGCGACTATCTACCTACTACTGCAAGCCGAGCAAAGCGATTCGTAGTGGGCCTGCGTTCCACTATCCGTGCACATGTCTCGGTGCCGGAATACAAAACTGTGGGCGAGGCACTCAACCACGCCATCCGTCTGGAGTCCGAGTATCCTCCTACTACTACCGGCGCTGTTAACTCTAATAACAAACGCCATAGTTATGCGGGAGGCAACAACGCACATAAGCGTCAACATCGCGGCAACCAGACGAAGGAACGGATGGTCTGCAATTTCTGCCACAAGGACGGGCACCTGGACACCGACTGCCGACTTAAGAACAGAGTCTGTTTCGCATGCGGCAAAAGAGATCATCTCGTAAGGGACTGTCCGGAAGCTGCGTCGACCCAACGCCCGCCCCAACATCAACAAAACCGAGGCCAAGCACCTCGGGTTCCACCGACCACACAACAGAATGGCCAAGACCGTCGCCCTAATGCTCAGGGCCGTGTCTACGCCATGACCCGAGACGAAGTCTACGCATCTGACACAGTCGTGACAGGTATACTGCAATTCAATAATAAACCTGCTCGTGTATTGTTTGATTCAGGTGCCACGCATAGTTTCATATCGGCGGACTTTGCCGCCGAGCACAATTTTCCCCTGTCACCGCTCGGTCTCGAGCTCACTGTTAACATCCCGTCGGGCATGCCACTAGCTGCGAGTTTAGTCTGTGGAGACGGAATCATCTGTATAGGTGGTCAAAAGGTCAGTCTCGATGCGATAGTTCTAAATATTAAGGACTACGATATCATTCTGGGGATGGATTGGCTCGGTCCGTGCAACGCAACCATAGACTGCGCTGAGAAGAAAGTCACTTTCCGCATACCGGGAGTGCCTGAATTCTGCTACTCGTGTGGTGAGGCGTCGCCGACCTGCATGGTGATCTCTGCGATATCTGCTCGACGGATGCTGCATTCCGGGTGCGAAGGCTATCTGGCTTCCGTTCGAGACATGCGACAGGATAGTGCAAACGCGGGTCAGACCGACGTTGTGGCAGAATTCCCCGATGTGTTCCCGGACGAGTTGCCCGGCATGCCGCCCGATCGAGAGATTGAGTTCACTATCGATACCTTCCCCGACACTCGACCGATCTCGAAGACCCCGTACAGAATGGCCCCTGCAGAGCTTAAAGAACTCAAGGTGCAGTTACAGGAATTGCTCGACAAGGGATTCATCCGACCCAGCGTCTCGCCGTGGGGAGCGCCCGTACTATTTGTCAAGAAGAAGGACGGCTCTATGCGTCTTTGTATCGACTACCGCGAGCTGAATAAAGCCACCGTCCGGAACAAGTATCCCCTGCCCCGCATAGATGATCTGTTCGATCAGCTCCAAGGAGCCACGGTGTTCTCAAAAATTGATCTGCGTTCGGGTTATCATCAACTCAAGATCAAGCCGGACGATGTGCCGAAGTCTGCCTTCCGCACTCGATACGGCCATTACGAGTTCCTGGTAATGCCGTTCGGCCTAACGAACGCCCCTGCTGCCTTCATGGATTTAATGAATCGGGTGTTCCGACCCTTCCTCGACAAGTTCGTAGTGGTCTTTATCGACGATATACTCGTCTACTCGAAGAATAAGCAGCAGCATACTGAGCATCTGCGGACCGTGCTTCAGACCCTTCGAGAAAATCAACTATACGCGAAGCGAAGCAAATGTGAATTCTGGCTTAGCAGCGTCGCATTCCTCGGACACATCATTTCTGCTGAAGGCATTGCGGTCGACCCAAAGAAAGTTGAAGCCGTTGTCGATTGGAAGCGGCCAGCGTCCGTCGGCGAGATTCGAAGTTTCCTTGGCCTAGCTGGATACTACCGACGCTTCGTGAAAGACTTCGCGAAGATCGCATCGCCTCTGACTCGCCTCACCCAGAAAGGAGTCGCCTTTGAATGGTCAGACGACTGTGAAGCTGCGTTCCAAGAGTTGAAGCAGAGGCTCGTCTCGGCCCCGATACTCGCACTTCCAGAAGGGACTGAGGGTTTCCAGATATTTAGCGACGCGTCCGGTCAGGGCTTGGGGTGCGTGCTGATGCAGCGGAACAAGGTGATATCTTTTGCGTCCCGACAGCTAAAGCCGCACGAGAAAAATTATCCCACGCACGACCTGGAGTTAGCGGCGATTGTGTTTGCGTTGAAATTGTGGCGCCACTATCTCTATGGTGTGGCGTGCACGATCTATACCGATCACAAGAGCCTCAAGTATCTATTCACGCAGAAGGAGCTGAACTTGCGGCAAAGGCGTTGGCTGGAACTAATCAAGGATTACGACTTGACTATCGACTACACGCCGGGAAAGGGAAATGTTGTGGCGGACGCTTTGAGTCGGAAGTACCTTGCCTCGTTATCCATCGACCCTCGACTGCTACGCGACCTTGAAGAGATGGGCATCGAGCTCCGAGTCAGATTCCGGAACGTGCAGTTGGCAAAGTTACAGTTGGAGCCGAGCTTGCTGAATAAGATCAAGACCGCTCAGACGGACGATTCGTACCTGAAGAAAGTGCGAGAGCTAATTTCGACAGGCAGGACGACCGACTTTGCGGAAGACGAAACCGGCGTGCTTCGATTGAAGGGTAGGCTATGCGTTCCGGACGATTCAGAACTTAGAAAGGAGATCCTGGCGGAGGCGCACTATGCGAAATACACTTTGCATCCAGGCAGTACCAAAATGTATAAGGACCTCCGCACGACCTTTTGGTGGCACGGGATGAAGAGAGATGTGGCGCTCTTCGTGTCGCAATGCATGGCCTGTCAGCAGGTGAAAGCTGAGCATCAACGACCGGGCGGGGAGATGCAGAACCTCGCTATTCCCGAGTGGAAGTGGAATCATGTCACTATGGATTTTATTGTTGGCCTGCCGAAGACACCACGGGGGAACGACGCCATCTGGGTCATCGTCGATCGATTAACCAAGTCAGCGCACTTTATCGCCATCAAAGTTACTTGGAGCGTTGATCGCCTGGCGCAGATTTATCTTGACGAGATAGTACGGCTGCACGGAGTTCCAGTATCCATCGTCTCTGATCGGGATTCACGGTTCATGTCGCGATTCTGGAGTAGCCTTCAGTCGACGCTGGGAACCAAGTTGCAGTTCAGCTCAGCTTACCATCCTCAGACCGACGGCCAAACGGAGCGCGTCAACCAGATTCTTGAAGACATGCTACGGCTCTGCGCTATCGACTTCAAATCAAGCTGGGACGTCCACCTACCGCTGGCGGAATTTGCATACAACAATAGCTACCAATCCAGCATCCAAATGGCGCCGTATGAAGCCTTGTACGGCCGGAAGTGCAGATCTCCTATTTGCTGGGATGAAGTCGGGGAACGGCAGATACTCGGCCCGGAGCTGGTAGAACAGACTGTGGAAAAGGTCAAGCTCATTCGGGAAAGATTAAAAACCGCACAGAGTCGCCAGAAAAGCTACGCGGACATTCATCGTCGACCACTCGAGTTTCAAGTAGGCGATCACGTATTCCTCAAGGTGTCGCCCATGCGGGGAGTTAGTCGGTTCGGCGCGAAAGGAAAGCTGAGTCCGAGATTCGTTGGGCCGTTCGAAATACTTGAACGGGTCGCGCCAGTGGCCTATAAAATTGCCCTACCACCGGCGCTTGAAGGTGTTCACAATGTCTTCCATGTCTCTCAACTGCGGAAGTACGTGCACGACCCGAGCCACGTGGTGGATTTTGGCCAGCTGGAGCTAAAGTCTGACTTATCCTACGTTGAAGAACCAGTTCGAATCATAGAACGCAAGGATAAGCTGCTGCGCAATCGAGCGATCCCTCTTGTCCGCGTCCTCTGGAAGAACCACTCGGTCGAAGAGTCGACGTGGGAGCTTGAATCGGAGATGAAGGATAAATTCCCTTCATTGTTCTCGTAGAGGTAGGTTTCATCTTTAAAGTTTCGAGGACGAAACTTTTTATTAGTTGGTTATGGTGTAGTGCCCCGTCCCTACATCGTGCCCCGTCTCCGTCCACGGGGTGCGCGAGAAAGGAACACTGTCGCTATCGATTTGGTCGGGACCGATAGGTCAGAATCGGCCGAGTCGATCGAACGGGAACGGTTGAATTAAGATCCATTCCACGTTATGGAATGGCTTCTTCGGAACCAAGTCCCATATTCAGCGGGTTGCGCCTCGAGGATTGGCTCTGCGGCTGAGTCGGGAGAGACCTCCCGTTGCTCTGGTTTTCATGCCGCACTTGAATTGGCTTCGGCTTTCGTTTTTTTTGTGAATGCTTTCGATGGGTTTTCGTGACGCGTTTTCGAGCTCGCATTCATATCGAAATTCTTTGAAATATACAGTGTTCTAATCAGTTGCTTATGCGATTGCAGGTGATCGCGTAGGCGACGACAGCGCAGCCAACCGGTCGCTCGCTTGAAGCAAGCTAAGGCGAGTGGCTGACCTCCTTCGTCCCGTCCCTCTACTTCAAAAACTCAACATGTGAAGTAAAATAAATGCTTGTCATAATAGTATAGAATCAGTGAAATCGTGGCACGATACTTCACGAAACACTTGTTATCGAACTGTCGGTTTTGGAAATGAAAAACGTGCTTCCCTATGTAATTACACTTGGTCTATGCCAATCCAACGAATGAATCTATTAACGCTTATCGCAACGATACGGAAAAAAATGAGTAAATCAACTAAGTTCCAAAGAAAGCGGTCATTGGACAACTTGTCGACAAGGTGAAGTTCCTCGAACGGTTGCCTCGGCCAAGGGACCGGTTCGGCCCGGGAGGAACGAGTGTAGCAGCGCCAACCCTTCATCGGCGCGAGTTATGCGGGCACTTTCGCACAGGGCTCGCTACCCGACGCGAAAGGGGCGTCGTCTAACCGAATGCTATAGTCCGCGATGGCTTGACATTGCCAGTGGCCTTTAAACCCCTATCACTACTTAACAGGTGCACGGGACACGGGATGAACATGATAGTTGCTTGCCTCAAAACATGTTAACATGCAAATCATACAGGATGGTTAGAAAGATCATTGAAATAGCTAGCAAACATGTTATGAAACTTCTTGAATCAAATGCAGAGCTTGGATTTAATTAGCCATTCGCCAGTACATGTGTTTCGTGCTGATCCTCGCTCTTTGCAGGTCCCGCGAGCCAGGAAGGACGTGCCAACTAGCAAGGCGACGTTCGTGACTTTTGAAGCTTCGGCCGTGCGTCGAAGACTATCTCTCAGCGACTCCACATTTTGAAGGCTCTCGACAGTCCAAGGAAAATGACTCAGCGTCCCTCCCATCCAGGTCAATGGAGTACTTGTGTATATTGAGGGATGTGTGCAATGTATGGAACGGCTATCTCATCGGCACTCTTTTGTAATCGAGTCATGTTGTAGCCCGCGCGGCAATGAGTCTTGTGTCGGAGTCTGTAAAAAGATGTTCATTATCAATAAAGTTCAAGTTTCCTTTACTTATTATGTGTATCAATTTGTCTGCGTACTCTCTTAGATCTCGTGTCTCGGATTACCTTATGACTTGGCCTTGTGCGATCGCAAATTAGGTTCGCACGGCATCACGCCCGGGGGACGACTATCGATTCGACGGAATCGGGGCGTGACAGTTGGCACGTAAACGTGTGCGTAAAGGGCTCGTCTTCTCCCCAAGCCCGAGACAAGCAGCTATGGGTCTCCATGACTCAAGAAGCCCTATCTCGGCCAAGACTTGATGAAATACAACCATTCAAAAGCCAAACTTGCGTAAAAATTGAAATTCCTACTACCTGGAACTCTCAATCTTTGGAAACAACCAAGTTTAGAAGATCAAAACCATGAAGATTCGAAAAATGCTAAAATCTAGATCTACGAAAATCCATGCACCAAAATGAAAATCTACAAGCTCTGACGTGGTTTAGAATCATGCTAAGAAGCCATTGGAACCATCAAAATGGGTTCTCAAGTGAAAGCAAGATGCACTTGCCTACTGTAGGTGTTTGGTGGAAAAATGAAGAAGAAGAAGAAGAGTTAATGAGAAATGAATGAGCAGAGAGAAGGGTTGTTGGGTTAATAAATGGGAGATGGTGGTAGGTAGAGGTTTGCATGCTAACCCAAACCGAGCCAAACCAAGCCGAACCCAACTGAACCCAATGCATGCCAAAACCAAGATGAACTACACGAACCATGAAATGCTGACTAACCCATGCCAATACAAAAACCCAAGACTTAGCCAGTCAGGACAAGTCGAAATACGGGTCCGAGATACGTGTACGTATACCAAAATATGTATAACGAAATCCGAGAGTGACAACCACGTCCTGCGGGTGTTCGACGGAATGCCGCACATGGACGTCGTCACCTGGACTGCCGCCGTCTCGGGCCTCACCGTCCTCCGACGCCACGCGACGGCCCTGCGCGTCTTCGCCTCCATGAGGCCCCACGCCATCCCGAACGCCGCCATCGTGGTCTTTGCTGTGTCCGCCTCCGTCGGGCTCGGGTCCCCGGTACTGGTTTGGTGCCTGCACGCCTACGTTGAGAAGGCCGGGTTCGGAGGCCGAATCTCCGTCCGAAACTCCCTGGCACTGGTCCGTTGCCTGTACGGCTACGTCGAGAAGGCCGGATTCGTGTCCGTGCCATTATGGCACAGGTTATCCACTAGTATTTTAATATAATATGATTCTTTTGTTGACTTGTGCAAATGTAAAATGGTAGTCCACGTGGTTGGGGTGGTAGGATATTCTTTTAGAGGACAAGGATAAAGACATCCTAGAAACATTCTTGATTTTTGGCAGTTATTTTTGGAGATTTTTCTTAGTGACTCGGACTCGAATGATGGTGAACACTTTATTGATGCGTTTCGCACCTACGCATCGGCCCGGGATGATCCTTTTGCGCGTAAATGTGCCCTTTATCGCTCGTCTGCACGAGTTCTAGGAGCCTGGTGAGCATGAGCTTCCGTGTAGACTTCTGCGCGACAAGAAATGTTGGTAAACAATCATGTGGCAAAATCCAAAATTCAGATTATCAAACAATAAATTTTTAGAAGAGCACAATCAAGGAATATGATTGGAGTTAAGGCTAAAATTTCTTACTCTATATCATATTCTTGAAGCTCAGCCATTTTCTTTCCTACTTTTTCCTCTCAAATTTCTCTCCCCCATTTTCTTCCCTCTTTTCCAAACATCATCACTTTTAATTTTTATCTTACTTTTCCCTCAACTTTTTCTTTCCTCCAATTTTTCTCCCTTCCCAAACAGTACCTAAAAGATTAAAAAATCTCCAACCTTTACTCCAAGAAACCAATGTTCTTGATAATTCAAAACCCACTAATTCAAATTATTCCTCAATTATCTCTACTTTTATCAAATTAATTAGATAGTACCCATGAATCTAAATTTCTGCCTTGAATCTCTTAATCACCTGTAGATTTAATCCAAATTTATCCTAGTCATCTTTTTGTTGGATAATGATTCAAACCAACGTTCAAGTGAACGTTGGATGACCAATTCTTTTGGAGCTCTGGCTCCTTTGTTTGCTTGTAACCACAAGTATCCTTTTTTCTTTCCTTATTTCTTGCTTTCTTAGTTAAGTACATGTACTATATAAAGCACTCTATCCTAATGAATAACACACAGAACATTTGAAGTAGGCTTGGCTCTTGCATACTCTTGCTAGCTCTCTCTCTCATCTTTTGTTGTTCAGTTTAACATTTTGGTATCAAAGCTTGGGTTCGTGTTGAAGCTGGGAGCAAATTTTCATCGTAGAAGATTGCTACCATTGCATTTTGAAGTTTTTGAAGTAAGAGTGCTAGTAAGTTTGTTTTGTTATTTTTGGTGAAAAAAAGGTACATTTATTTTTTGTTAATTTTTTTGTTGGTTTTGATTTATTTTTTACGTAAAAAAAATGAATATTGGAAATGGTCTCAATCTCTCACAAACTTTGATTCCTATTTTTAGTGGTGAAAACTATAGTTTTTGGAGAATCAAAATGAGGACACTTTTTATTTCACAAGATCTTTGGAAACTTGTTGAGAATGGCTATGCAGAGACGAATAGGACGGCTGAAATGAGGGATATTCGCAAAAAAGATGCGAAGGCACTACTCATATTACAACAAGCGGTAAATGACTCCATCTTTCCAAGAATTGCAAATGCTGAGAAGTCAACCGATGCATGGAAAATTTTGAAACAACAATATGAAGGTGATGGCAAGGTAAAATCTGTCAAATTACAAACTCTTAGAAGTGATTTTGAAAATCTCTGTATGAAGGATGCTGACACAATTGATGACTATTGTACCAAAGCTGTAAATATTGTTAATCAATTAAGAACTCTTGGTGAAGAGTTTGACGATAAAAAGGTAGTAGAAAAAGTTTTAAGAACTCTTGTTCCTAAATTTGACCATGTAGTAGCTGCAATAGAGGAATCCAAAGATTTATCTACATATTCTTTTAGCGCACTAACAAGTTCTCTTCTAGCTCATGAACAAAGACTAAACAGGACAAATGAAAAGAATGTTGAAAGTGCATTTCAGACAAGAGTTGAAAATATAAGAACACATCAAGGAAGAGGATTTGGAAGAGGTGGCTATCATGGACATAGCAGAGGTAGAGGCAGAGGAAGAATTGATTGGAACAATCAAAGAGGAGACGCCAACGATAGATGCAATCAAGGACGACCTGACTGGAACAATCAAAGAGGCGGCCACAATGATAGAGGTAATCATTCACGATCTGACTAGAACAATCAAAGAGGCGGCTACAATGATGGAGGTAACCAACACCAAAGCTACAAGGGAAAACAATGCTATTTTTGTAAAAAATTTGGGCACACTGAGGCATATTGCTTTGCCAAAGGTAAGCAACAAGTGAATTACGCAGAGAAGAGTGGAGATGAAGGTAAAGAAGATACTAATCTTTTTATGACTTGTTCTAATTCTGAAAAAATTAGAAGTAATGTTTGGTTTTTAGATAGTGGTTGTAGTAACCATATGACAGGAGACAAAAAGCTTTTTTGTGATTTGAATGAATCTGTGAAGACAGAAGTTAGGCTGGAAAATAATACAATCATGCAAATTGAAGGAAAAGGTACAGTTGTAGTAAAAACAAAGTCAGGTATGGAAAAGGTCATCCATGATGTCTTTTATATTCCTAGTCTTGCTCATAATTTGATAAGTGTGGGTCAGTTGATTGCAAAGGGTTATTCAATTACCTTCAAAAATGATACATGCTTTGTTACGTCTAAAAATTCTGATAGGCCCACGTTAAAGATTCATATGGCTGAAAATAAAATGTTTCCTCTTGAAATTTCATGTCTTGATAATTATGCTTTAGTTTCTAATATGAAGAATGAGTCCCAGTTATGGCATTTACGTTATGGACATTTACATTTCAATGGCTTAAAGTTGTTAAGTCAGAAACAAATGGTTCTGGGCTTACAAGGAATTGAATGCGTTGATACTGTTTGTGAAGGTTGTGTTTATGGAAAACAATATCGTATTCTTTTCCTGTTGTAAAGTCATGGAGATCTAATAAGCCTCTAGAACTTATTCATGCTGACATTTGTGGTCCAATGCAGACTTTATCATTGAATAAGAATATATATTTTTTACTCTTAACTGATGATTTTTCTCGAATGAGTTGGGTATATTTTTTGTCAAAAAAGTCTGAAGCATTTTCTAAGTTTCAGGAGTTCAAGGCTTTTGCTGAAAAGCAAAGTGGAAATGCTATAAAGATCCTCAGAACTGATAGAGGAGGAGAATTCTTATCAAACGACTTTAACATTTTTTGTAAGAAAAATGGTATATTTAGGCAGCTTACGGTGAAGTACACACCTGAACAAAATGGAGTGGCTGAGAGAAAGAATAGAACCATTGTGGAGATGGCTCGAAGCATGCTGAAAGAAAAGAACCTTCCCAATGATTATTGGGCAGAAGCTGTGGCAACTTCGGTATATTTACTAAATCGCTCGCCAACAAAAGTTGTACAAAAGATGACACCATATGAAGCTTGGTTTGGAAGGAAACCAGGAGTTAGCCATCTCAAGGTATTTGGTTGCATTGCTTATGCATTTGTTCATCCTCAAATTCGTAGAAAGTTAGATGATAAAAGTGAGAAATGCATTCTTCTTGGTTATAGTAATGAATCAAAAGCATATCGATTATATAATCCAATAACCAAGAAGTTAGTTATTAGTAGAGATGTAATTTTTGATGAAAATGCTAGTTGGAGATGGAGTGATAGTAAACAGGTTCAAAAGACTGGTGATCAAGGATTTATACCACATCCTCCAAATGAAGAGGTTATGACCCAACCAACATCTTCAACATCGACTGCATCTACATCAACATCTCCATCAAGTGCTTCTCCTACAAATAGAACTGCTTCATCGGTCACATCTTCATCGGCAACACCAGCTAGTTCTTCACCGGTCACATCTTCATCGGCAACATCAGCTAGTTCTTATCCTGTAAACAGAAGTCCTTCAGCTTCTGATGAAGAAAGTCCTTCAAGAAAGGTCAGATCCTTATCAGAAATTTATGCTTCTTGTCAATTTGCTTTAATGGTTGCAGAACCAATTTGCTACGAAGAAGAACATGAAAAAGAAGAATGGGAAAATTCTATGAAAGAAGAAATTACAGCAATTGAAAAGAACCAAACGTGGGAACTGACAGATTTGCCCTATTGAAAAGACACAATCGGGGTCAAATGGGTGTACAAGGTGAAATATGACGGAGAAGGTAACGTAAAAAGGTATAAAGCACGTTTAGTTGCTAAAGGGTATGCGCAGGTATATGGTATTGATTTTTATGAAACTTTTTCACCTGTTGCTCGATTAGAAACAGTTAGACTAATTATAGCTCTAGCAGCTCATAAAAGGTGGGATATTTTTCAATTTGACGTTAAATCTGCTTTTTTAAATGGTTATTTGAACGAGGATGTTTATGTTGATCAACCACAGGGTTTTGTGATCAAAGGTAAGGAGAATAAAGTCTACAAATTAAAAAAGGCGTTGTATGGACTGAAACAAGCACCACGAGCCTGGTATAATCGACTTGACTCTTATTTTCATAAACACGGATTTCACAGAAGTGATAATGAGCCTACATTATACGTGAAGACACAAGGTAATGATAAAATACTTATTGTTTGTGTTTATGTGGATGACATAATATACACGGGTTCTTCCTCATCCCTTATTGAGGAATTTAGAACAATTATGATGAATGAGTTTGAAATGTCAGATCTAGGATTATTGCAATATTTCCTTGGCCTTCAGGTCCAACAAACAACAAGTGGTATTTTTGTATCTCAAGAGAGGTATGCCTATAATTTGCTTAATAAATTTCAGATGAAAAATTGTAAAGGGTGTTCTACTCCAATGAATTCAAATGAGAAGTTAGTTTTAGAAGATGGAACAGAAAAAGCTGATGAAAAATATTTTAGAATGCTTGTTGGAGGATTAATGTTCTTAACTCATTCCCGTCCTGATATTATTTTTGTAGAAAGTTTAATATCAAGGTTCATGCACAAACCTTCTAAACATCATCTTGGAGCAGCAAAACGCATTCTCCGCTACATTCACGCTACCAAGAACTACGAAATTTGGTATTATCCTTCCTCCATTTTTAATTTAATTGGTTTTACTGACAGTGATTGGGCAGGTTCCCTAGAAGACCGGAAGAGTACAAGTGGATTCATCTTCAACCTTGGTTCGGGTGCGGTCTCATGGATGTCAAAGAAGCAAGAAAGCGTTGCACTATCTTCTTCCGAAGCTGAATACGTTACTGCTACTTTAACTGTCTGCCAAGCCACATGGATGAGAAGAATCATGGAAGATCTGTTCGAGAGGCAGACATCTCCAACTCCTGTCTATTGCGACAACAAGGCAACAATCTGTATGGCAAAGAATCCGTCCTTCCATGGTAGAAAAAACACATTGAGCTTCGTCACCATTTCATACGCGAAGCTGTTACAAAAGAAGTCGTTGAGCTGAAGTACTGTTCGACAAATGATCAAATCGCCGATGGCTTCACTAAAGCATTATCCTATGAAAAGTTCGTCAAATTCAGAGATGTCCTTGGTGTTGTAGACTTTGAATCAAGGGGGAGTGTTGGATAATGATTCAAACCAACGTTCAAGTGAACGTTGGATGACCAATTCTTTTGGAGCTCTGGCTCCTTTGTTTGCTTGTAACCACAAGTCTCCTTTTTTCTTTCCTTATTTCTTGCTTTCTTAGTTAAGTACATGTACTATATAAAGCACTCTATCCTAATGAATAACACACAGAACATTTGAAGTAGGCTTGGCTCTTGCATACTCTTGCTAGCTCTCTCTCTCTCATCTCTTGTTGTTCAGTTTAACATTTTTACTTTAAGATATCTCAAATTATCAAATTGAAAGTCTCCAATAACAACATCATAGCTTGTTACTCTCTAAAAGTTTCTATTACTGCATGGCTATTTAAGTGGATTTTCTGTTCTGACTACCGCTCGTCTTTTGGAATTTGGAGCTAATAGTTAGTAACCGTCTCTTATCCATGGAAATTATCTCTGAATTAAGTGGATGACGGCTGATTAGGATTTGGCTTGTGCCTCCCCTATATATATTCTCTTCTCCTTAGAGTGAGAGAAAATATATATCACTACGAGATGAGAGTTAGTGGCAGCCGCAACATATCCACGAAGAGCCATTTGTTCCTACAGTTCGTCCAATCCGACATCCACAACAAGCGTGACAATGAGCGTTCTAGAATTAAGTTTTTGTTTTGAAATTGCTTGTTTCTGGGAGCGGATCGACGGAAATGATTGACCTTGCTTTAAGCAGCGACGATCTTCGTCACTCCATCGAGCTTTCTTCTCTATCGAGTTCCGTTCATTCTTTTGTAGCAATTGTGATTGTAAAGAGTTTTAATTGCTTTGATTTGTTTCTAGCAATCATTGTTGCAAGCTTTCTGTTTCATAGAGTCAGTTTGTAATCTTAATTCTGTACAAGTTGTGGTTGGAAGCAAGGAGTTATAATCGATTTGGTTACATAAGACCAAAGCCTGGAAATTTACAAGGATATACATCACACACTCACTCTCTCTCTCTCTCTCTATATATTATATATATGTGTGTGTGTGTGTGTATGTGTGTTCTTTTGTCATGGTATAACCAAAGAAGCATTAGGTCATAGATGCAAGAATAGCAGAAAGTTCATCTTCAAACAATTGATCATCAGGGTAATCTTGTATCCACATTCTTTCACCAATTAGAAAGTTTGATACATTTTTTATGTACTCATAGGTGCTATATTGGATTTCAATCAGATTTCGGGACAATCTATATTGTTTGACTGTTCCTATTATGTTGTTGCTAGCAAATACCGCTATTTTTAGCTTTTGATCTTCCTACTACATGTAATTTTCACGGTTTGACCCAGGAACGGTGTGAATTTTTTAAGGTGTAATTTTGTGAAAACGTAGGTGCAGTACGTGTCAAACCCTCTACTTGGTGCAGTAGTGTCAAATATACACACGAAAAGAATACAAGAATAGTGTTACTGCAGGCAAAGATGCCAAAATTGCGACGACATTGTCGAGCACTTGGACAAGAACGTGGATACAACTGGCTTAAACATGTATTATTATTGGGGAAAATAGAGCAAATAGTATTGTGTCAAAGTCCACACACTTCCATTCGCAGGCCTAACTTTTGAATGTTGAATTGCATGTGCATGTATTTTGTAGCTAGTTAACTTGGCGTTGATCAATTTCCATATAAATGCACATACCCTCCTGAAAATAATATGTTGATGTACATAACATGTACTAGAGAGCCATCTAATTATTTCTTAAGGTACGTACATGCACAACTTGCTTACATTTTATTGTATAGTCAAATTATGGAGTCATATGGACAAAACAAAGTAGAGCCTATATTTTCCAACAATCCCGAATTGAACAAATTATGAATGCCAGGTTGCTGACGTTACATCTCTTAAAGTTTATAATCAGTATCTAAATGAACTTAATTTTTTCCTTGAAACTGAATCTTAATTTTCAAGCATAGTTGCACATCCCAAACCTGCAGAAGTTACCCTTCTTGCACCTGCTCTTGCAACTCCCGCAGTTTTTGCCATCGAACATCACATTCACACACCTCACTGCACCTGCACCTCTTCCCACACGACCCACAGTTGAGGTTAACAGTCAGGCCCGGGGCTTCCCTTGGGTCGGCAGACCCTAGGGAACGTTGAACTGGTACAAATCCAACTTAAACGTCTATATTTATATCTGCACTGTCAAAAGGTAAGTAAAATTAGCTCCGGTTAGGACAACCCAACCACGAGACGGCCCTGCTCATCACTACTCTGAAAACCATCATAAGCATGAAAATGTACGTCAAATTTCCCACTCTACTGCTACAAATTGAAATAAACACGGCTGGGCTGTCACTGGTTCGAGTAGGACCTAACTTCAAAATCCTCGACGAGTCTGGACGATGTGTGCACATAACTAGGGACCTTGATAGCCTTCAGTCTTCTTCCTGCCTAACTTAGCCAAGCTTGTTTGACTCATGAATACATACATACATATATATGCTTCGACTTTGGACTCCATGCATGATGTACAGATGATTATGTGCTGCTGAGAGTCCATGCAATTCCATTGAGAAGCCTAACTTCTTTGTTACTTGAACAAGTTGAACTCTGACAAGAAATTGTATGGTCTTTAAACAAACACCCTCCCGATCGGCTATATATACCCACCCCCTCTCTCCTTCTTTCTCCCAACAACAATCCTCACTTCTCTCTTCTCCTTCTCATTTAGAACTCTTTGAAGTTTTCCCTCCGCGTCGTCGGAACAATGGCAAGGATTGCTCTACTTCTCATCTTGGCATTGTCCATGGCTCTGCAGGTCACCACCACGACTCATGCCTTTGCTGCAAATACAGGCAACGAAGAAGAAGAGATTACTCCGCCGGCCGTCGGGGAAGATGAACTATCGTCGCTCCGGGGGTTGAGCCGTTTGCTTGGCCAGTACAATCCTAGAGCCTCCTCCATGACATGTGACAAGTTCCCTAGAGTGTGTCGAGCCAAGGGAAGTCCCGGGCCCGACTGCTGCAAGAAGCATTGCGTGAACGTCGTCACCGACAACCTCAACTGTGGGATGTGCGGGAGGAAGTGCAGGTATGGCGAGGAGTGCTGTCGGGGTAGGTGCGTGAACGTGATGTTCGATGCCCAGAACTGCGGGAGCTGCAGGAACAGGTGCAAGAAAGGTGACTTCTGCAAGTATGGGATGTGCAGCTATGCGTAAGAGATCAAAGAAAAACAAAATTTCAAGATTATCATAACGTTTGTAATATTAGCATTCATGTTTGTTAAACTGTGTTGATTCATGGATACCATAACTCATAATTTGAGTCCGATTCATCTATATGCATGCAAGCTGTGTAAATGTAAACAAGCTGTGATTATAAATTATTTATTTTAGTAGCGACTTTGAGCCATTTATGTCTATGTGGTGCTGTTAGAAATAATTTTCTTTTCCCGTTTTGAAGTTTGCAAACAAAGTCAATTAAAATTAAAATTTATCGGTCTCCGGAGAAGTCGCTTACGTAGCACTGTTCAAAGAGTTAATCCGCGTCCAAGTGTAGACTTTTCCGAATGTTGATCCTAGTGGTAAAATTTTCGTTCTCCCGGCCGGTATCCCGTCGTCGCGCACAACTCAGAAAGATTGACCCTGACTTAACTATGTCCAGAGCGAAAAGGTGAAGAACATGAAGAAATTCGGCAAGAAAGTAATTTTGAGAGATTTTTTTTTTTTTCTGTGTAGAAGAGATGAGAAAAATGTTCAATTTATATGTATAATAGAGGGTAACGGATGGCTGAATAATGGCACACATAAAAGACGTGTTGTAACGTTTTTGATTATTGTAGGAAACCAATAGGTATTTTATTGTCCAACGTTCAAATATTTATGATTCACAAACGGTCGAAAAAGAAGAGCAAAATGGGTCTTAGTCTGAGAATCCGAAAAAATTGAAATGACATTTGAAGCCCGCAAATATGGGCACGTGACACATACGCGCGCCACTATGCGGCACCACAATAGGCAGCAACGGAGGCACACACATGTGGCTCATAGGACACCCACACAAGACTTCAAAGAAGCGAAGGAGAGTAAAATAATATATACACAATGAGATCTATGACCCAGCCGATGTGGGGCTATATTGAATTGCAATAATGCTAAGTCTACTACCAAATTCTTACAACCCTTTTACAACCACTCATCCATGTGCTGACATGTGGGCCGGCCCACATGTCAGCAATGAGTGAAAGTTGTAAGAAGGTTGTAAGCATTTGGTTGTAACTGTAGCATTACTCATTGAATTGGGAAGTAATTAGAGTTTTTTGCTAGAGTGTGAACTCAGGAAGTTGAGCTCTTGCTCATGTGTGTGAACTCAAATACACACACCGCCAACAGGTGCTATATATCTGATGTTAATCGCTGTTAGGTGCTAAAAGAACTTGGAAAAATAATTTCGGTAAAGTTTTTTCAGATACTCACAGAATAGGAGAATACTCGGAGAAGAAAAATTAGCTTAAACTTCGTATAAAAAAGTTTAAAAGGCTTACCAACCAGTACATCAGAATTCGCATTAGTTATAGATAACTCGTAAAAGTAGGTAAATTATAAGGGCACAGCCTTTTTTACTCGGGACTAGCCAAGTGACTGTTTTCTATTATTTACAAGTTTGCCACTGAAAAAATTACTCAGGACTATCCAAGTGGTAGGTATAAAAGTTAACTCTTATATTTTTTTCTTTTCTTCCTCACTTTCCATTCTCTCTCCCTCTTTCTTCTCCAAACCCTAGGTCTGGTCCACACACTTTTTTCAACCCCACCTTTCTCCAAACCCTAGAAGATTCTCCAAAGAAGATTCTTAGAATATTCGGTACGATGACGTCCGCTAAACGACAAAATTTCTGAGGTTTTTTTTTTTGAAGTAATATTATATTTTGTCCCAATGTAGAAATTATGGAAGAAAGTGGATCATCACGTCTATCAATCGATGAACCCGGATCTTCCGAACAACACGACAAAACACCCGAAGAACTCTCGGTAAATTTTCGACCGACTGCTACGCATTCGACTGTACAACAGGACTGCCAGAATTTCTGGCAGTCCATAGAACACGAAGGACTGCCATGTTACGCGGCAGTCTATTTGTACAACTAGTGTAAAATAGGTCTGCCGCAAAAAATGACAGTCCAAGAAGTAACGAGGACTGCCAGATTATGCGGCAGTCCATATGTAGAAATACTGTAGAGTTGGACTGCCAGACATTCCGGCAGTCCATAAAACACGCATGACTGCCACATAACTCGGCAGTCTATGTGTAGAACTAGTGTTAAATAGGACTGCCAGACTTTCTGACAGTCTATAAAACAAGAAGGACTGCCACAAAAATCGACAGTATATGTGTAGAACTACTGTAAGACAGGACTGTCAGACTTTCTGGCAGTCTATAAAACACGATGGACTGCCAGAATGTCTGGCAGTCCTGTTGTACAGTCCTGAAGGAAGGGCAATTTTTCTTGACAGTCTTGAAGTTGTTGATATTGTAATTTTGGCTGTAATTGTGATTGGCATTTTTTTTTTTTTGAAATTAAATGTAGGGCCTACCACCTATTTCCATTGACTTGAGTAATATATTCTCAACAGATGTCGCATTTGAATCTTATGAAGAAGCATTAGAATGGTGCAGACAAGTTGGAAGGCAAGTAAACATAGTCATTGTCATTTCAAGGTCATTACGAGGCCCGTCGTGTCGTAAAACTGCTGATCTTGGATGCGAAAGAGGTGGGACATTTAGGCTTCATCGAAGGAAAGAAGAATGTGTCCGAAAAAAAGTCCCGGAGAAGGCGGTAGGGTCCAGAAAGTGCGGTTATCCTTTCAAGATTGTGCTTGTCTCAAGAAATGATAGAAAGTGGACAGTTGATGTCAGAAATGGGATGCACAATCATGCGGTGGCGGAGACACTTACCGGTCATCCCTATGCCGGAAGGTTGAACGAACAGGAGAAGAAGTTAGTTGAAGAATTGTCCTGCTCCGGAGTTGGCCCGAAGCAAATTTATTCCGCGGTGCGCCAGAAGAATGAACAGAACAAGTCAACAATCAGGACAATCTACAATGCACTCTCGAGATCGAGGACAAATACCCTAAGAGGAAGAATGGCGATGCAACAAGTTTTGAAGTTACTTGCCGACAATCACTATGTGGAGTACCATAGAAGACATCCGCCGTCCAATAAAACTACCTCTATGTTTTGGGCGCATCCGGAGTGTACGCATTTGGCACGGTCCTTTGCCGATGTCTTGGTGGCTGATTGCACGTATAAGACTAACAAATTCAAGATGCCACTCTTCCACATTGTCGGCTTCACGTCAACGGGTAAATCATTTTCAGTTGTATTTTGTTTCTTGAAGAATGAAACAGTAGATGACTATACATGGGCATTGAACAAATTGAAGACACTTTACACTGGACACAAAGAGCCGTATGTTTTTGTCACAGATCGAGAATATGCATTGATGAATGCTATAGATATCGTATTTTCTCATGCTCGTAGACTACTATGTACATGGCATATTAATCGAAATATTCAAGCACAATGCAAGAGCCGGTTTGAAAAAGTAGACGGCAAACTTGATATTGACCGCTTCACAGAATTCTACGAAGATTGGGGCCTTGTTTGGCGAGCAAGTACTGTAGACGCTTTTGATAAAGTGTGGTTGGAGTTCAAAGAGAAGTGGGAAAGTAGCAACAAGCCATTTATATCTTATATCAAAGACACATGGGTTGATCCATTTAAAGAAGATTTCGTCTTAGCATGGACGAATAAGGTGAAGCATTACGGCACGACCACTACAAACCGTGCCGAAGGTTCACCCTCGACGTCAACGTCCTTCGTCTTCGGAGTCGAGTCGTGACTACGAATATTTAATATCAATCGATTAATACTTAGCAAACATCAAACAAGACTCCCAATTCAGGACTGCCGCTCTTTCTGGCAGTCCTATGTACTGTTAGGACTGCCAGAAAGAGAGGCAGTCCACTTGTACAACAAGTATAATACATGACTGCCGTACTTTGTGGCATTCCTTTATGCATAGAGGACTGCCACAAAGTGCGGCAGTCCAGTGTTATACTTACTGTATAAGTGGACTGCCTCTCTTTATGGCAGTCCTAACAGTACATAGGACTGCCAGAATGGGCGGCAGTCCACTTGTACAACAAGTATAACACAGGACTGCCGCACTTTGTGGCAGTCCTTTATGCATAAAGGACTGCCACAAAGTGCGGCAGTCCTGTGTTATACTTGCTGTACAAGTGGACTACCTATCTTTATGGCAGTCCTAACAGTATATAGGACTGCCAGAAAGAGAGGCAGTCCAGTTGTACAACAAGTATTACATAGGACTGCCGCACTTAGTGGCAGTCCTTTATGCATAAAGGACTGCCACAAAGTGCGACAGTCCTGTGTAATACTTGCTGTACAACTGGACTGCCTCTCTTTCTGGCAGTCCTAACAGTACATAGGACTGCCAGAAACATGGGCAGTCGTCGTCGACTCGAGAGGAACTGACTGGGGTTGTTCGAACTAAATTAATAGGATTTGGGGGGGGGGGGTAATTGACAACTTTAAGTATTAGGTTTCTTACCTTGATTGAAAGCAACGTTTGCGTCCCATCGTAGGGAGAGATCGTTGGAAAATGGTGAAGACAAAGGAAATGGTGGAGATGAGGATCGAAATCCTTACCCTGACAATTGCGTAAAACAAATGGAGAGAGAGGAGTGGGAAATTGTGGAGAAGAAGAAGAAGAAGGAGGAGGAAAAATAGGGTTTGTGAAGAGTGAGAGGGAAAATTTTAAATGAGATTGATTTTCGGGTTTTGGGGGGGGGGGGGGGCTGTGGGGTTTGAACAGCCCCCTGAATGAAAATTTTGGACAGTCCGAGTAAAAGTTCCTCAAAGCCTGGCTAGTCCTAATTCTGGCTAGCCCCGAGTAAAAAAGGCTGTGCCCTTATAATTAACCTAAAAGTAAGATGTATGTAACCAAAAAGAAATAATTTCTCATAGCATGTTTGCTTCTCTTTGGTACATAATTACAAGTTTAGACTTTAGAGTGAAAAAAATGAAATAAATAATATAACTTTTTTATATAGTTGAATTTTTATATGAATAAATATAATTGGCACATATAGTTGTTGTTAAAATGACAAATGTGATATAAATAAATATAGCATAGACATTTTTTTTTTATAGTTGGATTTCTATACCCAAAAAAAATCACTTACACATAGAAGCCTTCTAATACATGAGATAGAAATCCAAAAATAGAAATAAGCATTAGAGTTAAAGAAATTTTTTTTTAATGAAACCTTTATCTTCTCCTATTAGCCTTCCCACTCTACTCCAGGCTTGAAAACGATTCAAAATAAATTGTTAAGTCGTATATTTCCTGACGTAATTAAAACTTAAAAATAAATAAATTCAAACTAACTGGTTAACTATATAATATTATCTAGCTATCGTCAGATACCATTAAATTATATGGTTAAGATTGAAGACATTCTTCCTAACTGATTGAGTTCGATTCTACATGATAACCGTTTTCTATAATAAATTAAATTAAAATTATTTTTATATTTTTTTTACGTATGTGCAATACGGTACTTGTACACTATAATTGTGGTTATGACAATTTTTGCTACAAAAATTCTGTTTAGCATGTGCGCGTGCAAAGGCTGTGCACGCGCGCGACCGAGGACGCCAGTGCTGCCGCCACAACCACCCTCCTTCGTCGTCACAGACTTCCTCTTCTCCCCATCTTGCTCCGGAGACCGCCGACGTCTCCTCACTTCTCTCCTACCGCTCCGACCATCCTCTCCGACGTCCTCGACTGCACGCGCGCGTGCCAAACAGTATAATTGTTTTTGTTAAGATAGATTATAGTAACCTAATAGATTAACAAATATAAGGATAATATCTTTCTAAAAACAACCACCTGAAAAAATAACAAATCAAGATTTTTCTGATGTAAATTACATTTATACCCGTCTCCTCACCAAACTTGTCTCCCTTTCTGGAATGTAAACACCCGTCCAAAGTGGAAGCCGCCCCTTTCTGCCCCCATTCTTCCCATATATAAATTCTTCCTCGGTTGCTTCTCCATCTCTCTCTCTCTCTCTAAAAAAAAAAAAAAAAAAATCAATAAATGGACCCTACCATCGCCACCGCCGACGACCCCTCCGCCTCCGCCTCCGCCTCCGCCTCCTCCCACGGCTGGCAGAAGGTCACCTACCCCAAGCGCCACCGCCGGGCGCAACCACCGCCACCCGCCCACCACCCCGCGGGCCCCGCCGCCAACGGGACCTCCCACGTCTTCGACTCCCTCGAGATCAAGGCCGAGGAGCGCCGCCGCGCCATAGAGGCCGCCGCGGCCGCTGCCGCCGAGTCGTACGCCACCCCCGCCGCCGCGGCCTCCAGATCCGACGATGAGGACGAGGACGAGACACTCGGAGCGGGCGCCGATGCGGCGGGAGCGGAGAAGCCGAAGAAGCCGAAGGAGAAGAAGCCGAAGAAGCCGAAGATCACCGTCGCCGAGGCCGCGGCCAAGATCGACGCGGACGATCTCGCGGCCTTCCTCCTCGAAATCGCTGTGAGAATTTTGGATCTGGTGGAATTTTTCGAATCTTCTTCGAAGTTTGACTTTTTCCCCCTCCTCTTTCTGTTTGTTTTGGTTAGGGTTCTTATGAATCGCAACAGGATATTGAGCTGATGAGGTTCGCGGACTACTTCGGGAGGGCGTTCGCGGCGGTTGGGCCGTCGCAGTTCCCGTGGGCGAAGTTGTTCAAGGAATCTACTGTGTCGAAGATCATCGATGTGAGTTCTATATATTTCCAATAGAATAATTCGTAGTTTTTGCTAGTAATACTTATATTGTTGATAGAATAATCTGCATGCGATCTGTGACTGAATATTTGCGATCATTGCCGTTAAAGGTGGAATCTTTGTGATTTTGTTGAGTAGAGTTGTAGTTCTTAAGGAAGTTGTTTGCTGATATCGTCTGCATGTCATAATTTTCGTAGAATTCTGCTGTTGATTATGTTGTGGAGGAATGTATTTCTGGAGGGTATTTTTTGAAGCTATATTATGGATATGAATTTGCATTTTATTCGCAAACTTGTGATTATTTGCGATTGTGGTCTTTGACATAAGGAATCAGGAATGCAAACTTGTGCTCTTCCGATATAAATGTTTGTTGTAATTACCTTACGTCCTTACCTGCACATGCGACCTGCACATGCGATGTCGTTAGTTTTCTCAATTGGATGCATCTCAGTGTAAAATCATTTTTATGATATTATTGGAGTAGTTTGTTTCCTGGATGCAATTTCTTATGGGATTGCTAGCTCGAATGTTATTTATGTCATTTTTTAGTTCGTTCGACCCGTTTTGCCTATTGTGTAAAAAACATTGATTCCTGGTTCTGATTGGAATTATTATATTTAACTCGGCTCGACTCTTTTAGAGAAACATTTCTCGTCACTTGCACTGTGCTTGGCTTCGATGTGCAATCTTAACCGTAGAATGACTGAGCTGCATGCACTATGAGCAGCTTCAGGTTTTTCAACTTGTTCATTTTGGAATTGAAAAATGAGTATGGTTCATGCCACTGTGAGCTAAATTACCAAATTGATGGATCAAGCTGCATTCAATATGAGCAGTTCGTTCAACTTGTTCATTTTGGAAATTTGATGTCGCTTGAAATTTTCTTGTGCATCCACTGGGTTTGGCTTGGATGTGTAATCGTTACCTTGGTTTTAGAAGATCGTTTATGCTCCTTCAGTTCAGAGTTTAATTATCTTATTTATATAACAATTTGCATCCAAGAAATTTGGGATAAATGCTTTATTGTTGTTGGATATAACAATTTGCAACAGAAAAGTAACTCTCTGTCTGTGTCTGCGGAACCTATGTGCTTCTTGTTAAAAATTTGTTGCCTCATGGTCAAACTATGATGGTGCCTAAAATATATGTAAAAAATACGTCATCTGGCCCGACGATAAGTTTTGTTAAGGCTTGTGCTGTTTATATCCTGGAGGGTGTTGTTTCCAGTCAGGGAAACAGAGTCTACATGCTCTCCATACATATGGGGGTTAGGCTCCACACATCTTGACCCTCCCGGGCCCTGCATGCATAAGCGGGAGCCTCGTGACAATGAGGCACCCTTTTATCTTGCAATTGTTTTCTTGTTGCTTATTATCTTGGAATTGTGTCTTGATCACATTTATGCGGGGGAAATTATTTGCATGCACAATTTATTTGTCAGCTTGGAATTGTGATCTTGCTTACAGAAATTGTGATCTTCTCGTTCTCATTTTTTTAATCAGCTTGGAATTTGACCTGCATTTCTTTATTTCTTATTTGGAAAAAGTATATTTTGATTTTTAGAGCAAATATTATTTAACAGCTTGGATGAATGACCCTTCTTACAATATTCTGACTTGTTATGCAAACTTTTTGTCACATTGAAATTATCATCTTCATCAGTGCTTTAGCTTTTTAGGGACAGAAGTTATTCGGATATTGCTGTTGGGTGTTTATAACATTATTAAATCATGATGACTAACTCATTTTATACTACGTTTTGAGTTTTCATGCTAATTTTGTTTCTCATTTATGATTTTATATTTTAGTGTAGAGATTATTATCTCTTTGATCTGAGTGCTGTCTATCATCTCTACGAGGCTCGATTGGCGATCTTGCTTATAGGTTATATAATTTATGTAATGTAAGCAAATGTCAGCATTTTGTGTCACTTTCTGATCTTGTGATCAATATAGGGTGCATTTGGTTCATGGAACTGGGATAAAAGTATTGATTATTGGCCCTTCTTCCATCCACTTCATTTGATCCACGTGGGCTCTCTGTCGTTTTGTCTGGCGAACTGATGTCTGCCCATTGGGTTCTGGAGTAGTGGGAAGTAACTAGAAGTGTATTTCTTTCATTACTATCAGCCTGTTTAACATTTTTCCCTTTGGTCTAAACCCATTAATGCCAACTTTAATACAAAAAAACCTACTCGCAAACCTGGGACTTCAATAAACCAATAGGACAAAATTCAAATGGACATCGTTCTACTCAGATTTCACTTTAAAGAACTGTCATCTAAATCCCATACTTCCTATCTTGTGTCCAAGTTACATGAGCAAAATGTGTTATAGATTATAGTCGCAAAGGTTATTCTTTTAGGAAAAAAAAATGTTTTTAGGTAATTGTTATTTTGCTTTTAAAGACCCTTCAATTATTATATGAAATCATTTTGTACAATTATGATCTGATGCAAGTCTAATTTTGTTAATGGAAAATGTGATTGTGAACGATTAGTTTATGTCAGGGTAATATTTGGACCAAAAAAAAGTCTAGGTTCTTTGTGGGAGATATGCTAGAATATGATTAGACAAGGTTTTTATCTCTTCTACCAGGTCCAAGATTGGGCATATTTTGTGTGAATTTTGATTCTCATTATTTGAGTTTATTTTCTTAAAACTGTGATTCTGTTGTGAATTTAGTTTTTTTGATGGATAATATTCTCACATTGGGAATACTTTGTTTGTGTTTGGAGGACATTTGAGGGAAAAATAGTTTTAGTTTCTTTATAAATGTACATGCGAATAAGATTTTCACAATTGGAATCTTTGATTGTAATTATCCTGTTGATGAAAATTGGTGATATTTTTTTGTGTGAATTTTGATATAACTGTGGATTAATTTTCTTACAAGTATGTTCTGATGTAATGGTTTTATTGGTGAAAGTGGCTGCATGTTGGGAACAATTAATTTATGTTTGGGAAAATTTTGAGAATATCAGGTTTACTTTTCCATTTGATACAAATTAAAATATAATTAGACAAACAGAACCTTTGGTTGGAATTTTGTAAAGAAGAATGCTTCCATTTGATTAGGTCCTTGTCTCACATACTCGCAATAACCGTCTTATGAGCATAGCAATCACTTGTAGTGCTTTCTTTGTTGATTTTTTTTCATTGTAATAGTTTCCTTCAGTTGCTTACTAACTGTGTGGGCATTTGGTAATCTAATAATGATTTTGACAACTTTGTTTGTTTGCTGATGGTAGGGTAGTATGGTACTGAACACTTCGTTCAAGGATTGTATTTCTGATATTTGAAGATCACTATAACCTGATAGCTTTAATGATTTCTCGTACTGAAATCTGATCCATTTTGTTTGAAACAGGTTCCACTCTGCCATATTTCCGATCCAGTTTATAAGACATCAGTCGATTGGATTGCTAAAAAATCTTCTGAATCTCTTGGCAATTTTGTTTTGTGGTGTTTGGATTGTATTCTAGCTGACTTAGCAAGTCAACAAACAGCTGCTAAAGGCTCAAAGAAACCTGTTCAACAGTCTCCGTCAAAGGCACAGGTATCATTCAGGCCTATGTACCTTTTTCTTCATTAATAACACGTGCTGTTAGCATTACTATCCGAGCTGCTAGGCACTAACTTGTGTCTAAAAGTTTATCAAACTTAAGGAAGATTTTTCACCTCCTCTGCTTTGAGGCCTGTTGTTGTCCATTCCCTTATAAATAAATAACTTCAACTCTTAGCTACTGTAGTAGTGGTTTCTTGGCGGAGATATGCATATCATGCAAGGTGTTTCAGAGAAATCTATCTAGTCTAGCTCTATATTGTGAACTCTGACGCAAACTGCAACCATGATTCAATTGAAATCAATTTGTTGTTTTATTGAGTGATTTACTCAATTAATTATTATAATTTGGTGTTGGTTTGGATCCACTATGGTCTTGGTGCATTATTTCAAGTAGCAATAAAGCAAGATCTACAAGTTATTTTATTCACAGGACATATTTTTCGGATGCCTTCATCTGGACTTCTGTTAAATATATATATATATATATACTCATTTATAGTCTTTAGGGCGTGAAAAAGTCAAAGATGGAATAAAGTATATGAATTTAGTCATCTTTTGATCTCTCTCTCATTTCTGCCATAGATGGAAGGGCAACTTATTTGGCATGCTCGATCAAGTTAATATTTAGACTTGTAAGAAACATATTTGAAAATATTTGAACTCATCTTTTAAGGATATTGGAGAGGGTTGACTCCTATTTGCATTGGGGTTATTTTCGAAGGCCAGATATGAACTTATGTTGATTTTGGTGCTGAAACCGAATACATCGACTTCATTTTTTATTCCAGAAGGTTTTGAGTTAAAAAAGGAAGGCATCTTGGAAGTTTGTTTATTCTTGTTTCTGTATAACTTTTATATGGTCTTTTCTCTAAATTTTCTTCTTTTATGCTCCCTGATCTGCTCATATCTCCTTGTTTCATCAAATTACAGCCCCGGCGTCAATTTTCTCTTTCCTGGATTGCTGCAATACATGTAGACATACCTGTTCGATAATATTTCCTCATGTCATTGACAAGCGATCACTTCCTTAAACTCAGACATACTGTCCTTCAGGATTTCCACTTCTCATTTCCATATTCTGTCGTATTCGTGTCCTTGCGACCATAGTTTGCTGTATCAGCCGATACCAATACATATCGGGCACGGTTTTGGCATGTTCTGAACCGGCGCCTAAAGATGATGGCCGATACTAATGCGACTCTCTTTCCTGGTCAATTTAGTAGGGGGAAATTGAACAAAAAGAATGGAAAAATAGTGTCGACACAATGGTTCTGTTCGGCTGAAGATCATCATGTTACAGTATGTCCAGAAGATTCCTTATCGACAAACTGTTAACCATTACCATTTGCTGAAGTTATATTCTATGAATTCACAACATTCATCCATCTTAATATCATTCTATTCGAACTTATTTTTTGCAGTGTTCTAAAAATCGACCTAGGCAGCCATCTAGGTGGCCGCCTAGGCGGCATCTAGGCGCCTAGGGCCCGAGGTCTGCCTCGGCCCCTCGACTATGCATATTTTTGGATTTTATGGATTTTTTTTGCAATTTTCAATAGATTTTTTGGATATTTTTTTGATCTGCGGCCGCCTAGGTGCCCTCCTAGCGCCTAGAGCCTTTTACAACCTTTATTTTTTGTGGTTGTACTTTTTCTTAAAGTCAAGTAAATAAGTAATAATATCTTTTGCAGGTGACGATTCCACAATGTTGTTGAATATCATTCCAGTTGAACTACCGAGAAACAAGGAATATATATAAAATTATGTCTAGATGTATCAAATATTTTTCTAGCTTTTTAAAATACTTTGAAACGAAGAACCCCGATACTCGATCCGGATACCCTGCAACTGATACTCATAGGAAAGGTCCGAAATCGGTTTTGATACGGATAGTGCGATTGGGCGAACCATGCTTGGGATAGGTTGTCAAACATTAAAGGTACTTGGAAACACACAAAATATTCAATATAAGTTTTCTATAGAGGAATTAGATGGATACCTGCCGTAACTGAGACAAAAATTTAGATACATCTAGGAAGTTTGCTACTGATAATGACTAATAGCAGCCTAAACTTATATTTGTACCGTTCTTATTTTTCTTCTTTTATCCTTTGCCCTTTACATTATTATCAATGTTATGGTTTCACCCTTCCGGAGATTGGTTATGTACATTAAAACTTGTCAGTCATGTCAGATGCATTGTTCGACAATTTCCATATCAATGTTCCTCATTTGTTCTTATTAGAAGTTTTAATAAAAGACTTTCTAATTGTTTGTTATCTAATAAGCCATGTACACTCCAAAATTACTGCCTTTCTGTGTGGTGTTGGACATGAATTAGGCACTCCAAAATATGCTAGGGCGCGGTAAATTATTTGTCGCCATGTCATTATTGTGTTGCATTTTATTTGTGTTTGTGCAAGACAGGCTTATTAAGGCACTGCAAGGCACCGAGCGCAAGGCACTGTGCACTGAAAGGCCTGGGGGGCTTAAGATTAAAATAGGGGCATGCATATTTGAGGTAAGCTTATGGTTTATGACTGAGACTTTCGTTATGGAGTCAGGGACCCTCCAAATTGGTATGACGAATGTATAACATAAAAACCATAAGCATCACATGTGAAATTTCTTGTGCATACTGCTTATACCGGTTTAAAACTTCCAACGGTCAATGGAATGTGTGTTCAAGCAAGAAACGAATGTTTAGAACATCACTACTTTATGTGGAAGAAACAACAAAAAGAAGCTAGTGAGTGAACGAGATATAAAAAAGGAGATAGATATTAAGAGAAATAAAGAGACTTATGTGTTGGCGTTGGACAGTAGAGTAGACGTCAAAAATGGAGATGATATTCGATTGGTTAGGGCAGACACAAGGGAGGAGAATCGAGAGGGCAAAGACTATTGTTCATTTCTTCTTTAATATCAGTATTAAATTTATTAATGATATTTTTATCTTTAAGTTAGTGGGTCTAGTCCACGTACCAAATTCATCATCATCAACATCATCATCTTCCAAGTCTTCTCCAATCTGAATGGGCTTGGCTATCATAAGAAAGATCCCTGAAAGATTTGACAAAGTTCTCATGACCGGCTGTCAAAGTCATACTGACATCAACCCTCTTTGTTGGTGCGAAGTGCTTAGCAAAGGTAACTTTGAGCATGAGGGGGTCATGCCATAGGATCTAGGCGGCCAATTGGCAGGTAGGTAGGTAGACTTACCTTTTGGATATGCACTTTAAGTTCATGTAACCAAGGAGCACCCTCCAAGTTCCCTAGACTTATAAAGAGTAGACGAAGAGGCAAGATGATGCAATTTGCTATTAGGAATTGTATTCATCTCAATGACACATTAAGCCAAAGAGTTTAGGAAGTTTAGGAATGACAATCCCATGTCCAGGTTCCAAATTCAAAATTTAGATAGAAATTGGCATGGGTCAGGTCACAATTGAGTCAATGCGGGTCGCGGTGGCTCCTACTGCGTCAAGGCTACACAGTATCCTAAACACTTATGCGGACACCTTCAATAACATAGTGCTAGATAGTTTGTAACTGTGTTTCTTACATATAATATGATCTTCTGTCAAATAGGGAGCACATACCTCACTCTTTTGAATTTTGTAGGCGCACTCATGTCAATAGGACCTACACAATGTGGAATTCTGAGATGTTATTACTTATTAGGGAATAACATAACTGTTAACGAATTCAAATACTGAGTTGTTAATTTAATGCACTTGCATAAATAATAGGCTTGATTGCAACTTGATACCCTCGACTATTTCAGTTTTTCAATTTGATACTTTATTTTGGTACAACTTGATACCCTGAAAAAAAATTGGACAAAAATACCCATGTTCAAAGCTTAAAACTACTCTCCCCCCCCCACCACAACCCCTCTCCCCTCCGGCCACCCTCCGGCTGCCCACCCCCGGACCCCTACCCCCCACCTCATGTCGCCCAAGGTTCTAAACGACAGTAGGCTGTTGCGAGGCGGAGAGAGTCCACCTACCGCCTAGGCGCCGCCTTGGCGGTTGATACATTTTGGTAAATTTTTTTATTATTTTACCATTTTTGTGTGTGCATAATATGTATATTTTAAGGGTGTTCCATGCATAACTTAGTTGTAGAACGAAGATTTGTGAAGTTTGAATTTTGTAAAAGTGAACCATAGGTCCATAATGCTTGCAAAATCTTTTGGTCAAAATATCTTGTTAGGTATTTGCTCCGCTTAGGCACCCGCCTACACCGCCTCACCTCTGCCTATGCCGCCAAATCTCCGTTGGCTGCCTACTCCACTGCCTACCGCAAAAGCGGTGTGGAGAGAGACCGCCTAGGCGGCTGCCTCAACCGCCATTTAGAACACTGCCGCCGCCCCCGCCCCTGCTGCCCCCACCCCCGGCTGCACATGGGGCCTTCGATGGGTCATCCCAAGATTGGATTTTGAGATGGTGGGCACCTCTACTTTGGGGTTTCAAGTGATGGGCATCTCTTGGTTTTTCATTATTTTGGAGTTTTCGGTGGTAGGTCATCTCTTTTTGGGTTTTGTGGTGTTTTTTGGTGATGGGAAAAGTTAGGATCTTTGGGTGGTTATGACAAATCTTTTGCTTCCTTTTGTTAGATTTTTTGAAGAGATTTGGTGGATTGGGCATTGGATGGTGATGATCCGTGGATTTGGAAACAATATTTAGACATCAGTGAGGCACTTTAATTTGTCAAGAAGTGGGGGATGGATTGCCAGAGCTGGCTGTGGAGGAGGAAGTCTTCAGAAAAGAGCCCGGGAGAGAGCGGGGCGGGGCAGCAGGGAGGGTGGGGGTGGGCAGGGGGGAGGGGAGGGCAGGGGTAGTTTGGTTTCTTTAATGTTTTAGGGTATGAAGTTAGAAATATTTAATAGTTGATGGTATAAGTTGTTGAGTAAAAAAGTTTTAGAGTTTCAAGTTGAAAAACAGGAATAGTTGAGGGTATCAAGTTGTAAATAAGCCATATATTTCGATTTGAACTATTGATCATGTTCATGTTACCAATACTTCACATCTTTTTTGTACAATTACTGCATATTTCCCGAAGATACCACTTGATATTAACATTACATACACCTGCAGGTTGCAATATTTGTAGTCCTAGCAATGGTACTGCGCCGGAAGCCTGATGTTCTAATTAACATTTTGCCAATACTGAGGGATAACAACAAATATCAAGGACATGAAAAGTTCCCAATACTTGTATGGGTTGTTGGACAGGTATCATATTGTTTGCATTTCTCTTTGAAATATTTGATCTAAAGAAGCAAATCCTTCATGTTGTATTGATGAGAAAATTCTAACCAAATAGGCTTCTCAAGGCGACCTAGTAGCTGGGATGAATGCATGGGTGCAACACCTATTACCCTTAATATCCGGAAAAGCAAATGTCAACACACAATCTAGGGACTTGGCGTTACAGCTAGTTGAGAGGTTTGACCACAAAGGAAGACTGATATGCCTGTGTCCAATGCTTGTGAGTCTAATCTTCTCATTCATTTTATTGCAGAATTTTGTCAGGGCCCAAAGCACGTTCTATTTTACTGAATGGTGCTGTTAGGAAAGGGGAGCGCCTAGTGCCACCTTCTGCACTTGATTTGCTGATGAGAGCTGCCTTTCCTTCTACTCAAATCAAGGTCTGGTGTTTATGAGTGTTTACACGGTGTTGGTTTCTAACTCCCATGAAATTTAAGATTGGTTCATATTTTCTGGATGGCTATTGTCCTGTGCAGGCTACTGAAAGGTTTTTAGCCATATATCCTACACTCAAGGAGTTAGCACTTGCAGGATCCCCAGGGACTAAAACTACCAAGCAGGCATCACTGCAGCTTTTGCCTTCTTCTGTTAAAGCAATGCAGGAAAGTAAGTCTTGATGTAGGGTGTTTCCCCCCTCAACTTCAATTATTTCACCTCTTTAAAAAAAGAAATAAAGCATTCAAGATCGTATTGCTGCTGCCCGATCCTTACCATAACTCTACTGCAGATAATCCTGACTTGAGCAAAGAAGCTGCTGATATATTCATTTGGTGTTTGATTCAGAATCCTGAATGCTTCAAGCTATGGGTGAGCTCTTCCTATCACTTTTGCTGATTTGTGATAAAAGTATTTTTTCAAATCTTTACATTCAATTGGTTGCTTAACCCTTGTTTATATGACATTTAACCCATGGAATTCAGGAAAAACTTCACTTGGATAATGTAGACGCAAGTGTTGTTGTTCTTCGTAGACTGTCTGAAGATTGGAAAGAATACTTGGCCAAACTCTCCCCTCCTGATGCTCTGAGAGGGACACTTAAGAGCTTAAGGCTGATGGTAACAACCGGACATATCCTTTGAGATTATAACTAGTCGGTTAAAATCTAGATTCTAATCATGTCTTAGGTTAAGAAATACAATATCCTCATGACAAAAATCTTCTTGACATATTTGATTATATTAATTGTATTCGAGTATCAGCCCTAATCCTTCTGCCTACAGAATGAACAGGTTCTATCTGGGGCTGTGGATGTCGACAACCAGGGATCCTTTAAGGACGCAGACAAGTATTGCAAGGTGATCCTGGGTAAAGTTAACCGTGGCTCAATCTGCTTGAAGGGTGGAGCTCTTGTGCTCCTGGTTGCAGTTGCGGTTGGTTTTGCTGTTTCCCCAAACATGGAGTCACTGGATTGGAAGAAGCTCCACTCAATGGTCAGCAGTTCCCTCCAATCCTTCTGAAACACTACATGGGGTTGGGGACTACTGAAACCTTTTCAACATCTAGCTAAGAGATCATCAGAGACAGGTAGTTGAGAAACAAGTCGATATGTTGATTACGAAACTGTTTGAAATGTTTAGCTTGGCTAAAGAGTAAGCGAGTTTATTTCTTATATTAGTTTGTTTTAAGGGATTTTGTAAGTTACAATATCGTGTTTTCCATTCCTTTTTATTTTTTAAGCGTTAGGTAACAGCTGCTGCTGAACCATAGTGCACTATATACTAGTTGATCTTTGTCTCGGTTAATGATCGCATCTTTGGCAATGCTTTGCAACTTTTGATCTGTTTACTCATTTATTCATGTCTCTCCATGTTACATTGACATTTATTCATTGTAGTACACCGTCTTGCAACTAGCCTGGAAGAACTAGACACTTTTCAATTTGACACCAGGAAACCACTCCACGTAATCTTTAGAAGTCAAAATCTCTGTCGCTGGGGTCAAATAGAATCAATAAGACCATTGATGGCACCTGCAAATATTAACTTCTTGTAACTAACTTTTAGTGAATCATCAGCGATCGCTTTTGAAGGTTTTCAGAAGCTAAAATGCTTTGTTGTTCCATGAAAGCAGCTGCATAAATCCTACAAGTACTTGTCTGAACCGACAAGTGGCGCGGGTTCGAGCCCCCTTGGAGGCATGCCTCCAAGCCCCATTAAGAAGTGGACACCCTCCAAAAAAAAAAACCCACTGACCTCTTTCATTGATTGTTGTTCCGAGTGTCGAACTCGTGCAATGGAATCCTGCTGATAATATGGAGTTGGAAGTCCAAACAAAAAATTATACTTTTGGTTACTGAATGTTTGTCTGACCAAAGTTTTAGTCATTCAAAGATATTTTTTAAAAATTTAGTAACTGAATGTTTGGTCTTCCAAAAAAATGGCCATTCTGTTAAATTGTTGTTTGTTTTATTAACGATTTTTGTTGACATGGCATGTTATGTGCCATGTCAGTCGTTAAGTATGACGTGGCACATTCACGTGGGCTATTTTTGGATTTTATTTTGCAAAAAAATTTGTTTGTGTATTAAGTTATGTGCCATGTTTCAATGTTTATGACATGATATTTTATTTTTTTATTTAAAAAAAAAAAAAAACTTAATACCCAAACGATTTTTTTTGAAAAATAAAACCAAAAAATAGTCCACGTGAATGTAACACGTCATACTTAACGACTGACATGGCACATAATATGTCATGTCAACAAAAATTGGTAATAAAATAAACAACAATTTAACAGAGTGACCATTTTTTGTGGACGGCCAAACATTCAGTGACTAAATTTTTGAAAAACATCTTTGAATGACTAAAACTTTGATCAGGTAAACATTCAGTTAAACATTCAGGACTAAAAGTATAATTTTTCCAAACTTTATTTATGCCCATGTGTAAGTATGCACCATTCAAGTCCAAACAAACCATTCAATGCTTACTTTCGTCCTTCGGCCCTTTTTGTCTCTCTTTCCATTTTGAAGTCGAGCAAGTGTACTACTACTAATAAATTTTGAGGTGCCATTATCATTTCTCCTGCTCACTAATTAATTAAAAGTGGCGAATATATTTGAATATTTACTTATGAATTCCGAACTCATAAAATAAAAACAAAACGATTTCTAATTTTGCACACTAAACATAAGGGATACGACTACCTTTCCAATAAAAGCTTATTTCCCCCAGAGATCAGAGATGTGATTATACTCACATTTTTTTCACAGTACGATAACATCAAATGAATCATAAATCACTCCAACTAATAAGAGGAATGAATCATAAATAAGTCCAACTAAGAGGCGGTTTGGTATTTTGAAAACATCGAATGAATCATAAATCATTCGAGTGGTGATGGAGATGAAGAGTCAAGGTTCCAAGGACCAGAAGCTTGGATTTTGCAATTTATGTATATGGCAATGGCTAGGTGAGCATGGCTCGGTGGCGGGAGGTCATCGATGGCGGTAGAGATGACGAATGCGGAGGAGGAGGAGGGGGTTGGTGAGGAGGTCGACGGAGAAGGCTATGAGGATAAGGCGAGCCTGGCTCGATGGTTGGTGGCAAGGACGACGGAGAGGACAAGTGCGGGTTTGGCCAACGTTGGTGGGCTTCGACGACTTGGACTCCGACGGCTACTTTTTATATTCTAATAGATAAATAATATTTTCAATAATAATTCATCTTTCTTATATAATGAATTCCTATTTAATAATTCACTACATTATTTTATTTAGTAGTTATGTTAATTAATATTTAGTAAATATCTTTAATTAGTCGATAATGTCTACTTATTATACTTTAGTAGTTAAAAAATATTTATTATACTAATTGTTAATATTTAAATAAAAAATAAATAATTAGTTTTAATAAACAATTACCAATTTAGTGAAATGGTTAATCCATGTCTGTTATTATTATAACAAGTATATATGCAAACATTTTTTAGCAATTGATTAACTACTCTACATGCCAACATTAAACAGAAATACATTGTTTTTCCATCTACTTTATAGTAATTTATGAGAGAGTACCACATGTAAATACATTTTGAAGTAAAAATCATCCTTAATTAAGGTTATGATTGAGGCTTCAAAATAACAAATGATGATCCTTCTTAATTTTTTATTATTTAATTATCTAGCTGAATAATTTTTAATTAATATAGATATGTTTGGACATATTCGAATAACAAATTTTACAATGGAATAGTAGTATGGAAATACAGATGTACCATTTTACTTTCTTACATATTTTTTATTTGACTTCCAACAACAATGAAAGTACAATTTTGGTCACTTGATATAAAATATTATTATATAAATATTGAAAGACGAATCTTCAAACAAAAACTAGAATGAAAATAGAAATAAACATGACCTCGTATACTTTCTCAATTTTGTGGAATGAATCATAAATCGAAGACAAGAAAGGAAGATTGCCAAATAGTAAGGCCTAGTTTGGTTTGAGGAAAGGAATAAATTTTTTTATTGATATTTCTTTTCGATATTTGGAAATGCCAATAAATTTGAAAATGAAAGTGAATATTTCAAGCGCCTTCAAGGTAGAAAAATGATTTCTTACTGGGATGGATGAAATTATTTTTCTCCGTAATTTTTCTTCCATTAAAAATTATTTTTCTTTCTTTTTCAATTTTTTTGGCATTTAAGCATGAAAAAATAATCGCTTGCTTTTTACCGATCCGAGAATTTCGCAAACCAAACGAGCCCGGGGGCGTTTGGTACGCGGTATTTTTTTATTCCCGGAAAAATTTAAGATGAGAATCTATTACCACGTTTGTTTGGCTTATAAAAAATTTATTCCCGGAAATTATAAATACTCGGATAAATAGTTTACCCACAAAACATGGGAATTCTATCCCTTGAGAATATGTGGGTATTTTTTTTTGTCCGGGCAAAAAAAAAATTGTCTAAATTTTTTTCTTCTTTTTTGATCAATTTTGATTAGTTTTGAACTTTTTTCTTTTTTTTTTGTCGTTTTATTGTTTTTTGTCATTTTTTGTCCTTTTTAACCAATTTTTATCATTTTAAGCGATTTTTTGTCGTTTTTACCATTTTTTTGTCTTTTTGTCACTTTTTGATTATTTTTTGTTGTTTTTATCGCTTTTTTGTCATTTTTACCAAATTTTTTTGTCATTTTAAGCGATATTTTTTGTCGTTTTTACCCATTTTTTGTCACTTTTTGATTATTTTTTGTCACTTTTTGATTATTTTTTGTCGTTTTACCCAATTTTTGTCATTTTTGTCGTTTTTTGTCAATTTTTGTCGTTTTTAAGTGATTTTTTGTCGTTTTTGTAGCTTTTTTGTTGTTGTTTTTATCGATTTTTAGTCGTTTTTTGTCGCTTTTTGGTTATTTTTACTAATTTTATGCCCTTTTTTTTGTCATTTTTTTTTGCTTTTACCGATTTTTTTTGTCGCTTTTTTTGTTGCCTTTACCGATTTTTTGTCGTTTTTTGTGGTTATTTTTATCCGTCTTAACCGATTTTTGTCATTTTTTGTCGTTTTTATCGATTATTTTTCGTTTTTATCGCTTTTGGTTATTTTTTGTCATTTTAACCGATTTTTTTTTTTGTTGTTTTTAACCTTTTTTGTCGTTTTAAACCGATTTTTTTTGTCATTTTTTGTCGTTTCAACCGATTTTTTTTTTCGTTTTAACCGATTTTTTTGTCCTTTTTTGTCATTTTTATCGATTATTTTTCGTTTTTGTCGCTTTTTGGTTATTTTTTTGTCGTTTTAACCGATTTGTTGTTGTTTTTAACCGATTTTTGTCGTTTTTAACGATTTTTGTCAATTTTTTTTCGTTTTAACCGATTTTTTGTTGTTTTTGTCGTGTTTTTGGTTATTTGTCGTTTTTACCATTTTTTTGTTATTTTTGTCGTTTTATACATTTTTTTGTCGTTTTTTTGGTCATTTTTGTCGTTTTTCATCGTTTTTGTCGTTTTTTGTTATTTTGTCGTTTTTTACCATTTTTTCGTTTTTTACCGATTATTTGTCGTTTTTACCTTTTTTTTATATTTGTTCATTTTTTTCGTTATTATTATTTTTTATTTTTTTCCCGGGAATATTTATATTGTCACCAAACATGAGAATGTAATTTTTCAGGAAATTTAATTCCTTGGAATTTGATTCCCGGGAATATAGTATTCCCAGCTATATAGTATTCCGCATACCAAACGCTCCCTTAGATTAATAATGGCTAATTATAAGGGCACATGTTTTTTTGATCGGGGCTAGCCAGGATTAGGGCTAGCCAGGTTTTGAGGAAATTTTACTCGGGCTGTCCAAATTTTTCATTCAGGGGCTGTCCAAACCCCACAGCCCCCCAAACCCGAAAAATCACTCTCATTTCAAATTTTCACTCTCTCTCTCTCTCTCTTCACAAACTCTAGCTTTCTTCTTCTTCTATCCATCTTCTTCTTCTCCACCATTTTCATTCTTACATCTTCATCAAAATCCTAGTTTTTTCTCATCATCATCATCTTCTTCTTCTCCACCATTTCCATCATCATCATCTCCATCAAAACCCTAGTTTTCTTCTCTTTTCCAATTTCGATGGCACCCAAAAATTAAATAAACCCTAAAATGTATGAAAATAAAGGTTAAATACTTCTTTCCTCACAAAGAATGCATGGAAATAAATCCTAAAATGCATATTTCACTCTATTATCAAGATTGAAATAAACCCTAACATGTTTTTTTTCATTCGGGAATGTCGACTTTAGGATTGCTAGAAATTGTGGCAGTCCTGAAAGGAACTTACTGCAGAAATTGTGGCAGTCCTGAAAGAAACTTGCTGTACAGTAAGTATCTTTCAGGACTGTCTCAATTTCTGGCATTCCTCAATATGTCTAGGACTGCCAGAAATTGTGGCAGTCCTGTTGTAGAGCATGTCCCTTTCAGGACTGCCACAATTCCTGGCAGTCCTCATTACTTCTAGGACTGCCAGGAATTGTGGCAGTCCTCATTACTTTCAAGACTGCCACAATTTCTGGCAGTCGTCATTATCTTTTATACCTACCATTTGGATAGCCCTGCATAATTTTTTCAGTGACAAACTTGTAAATAATGAAAAACTATCATTTAGACAGCTCCAATAAAAAAAAAAAACTGTGCCCTTATAATTAGCCTTAATAATTTGGTGGCTACCGAAAGCTGAGGCAGTGGCAGGTGCATATGTTCTGTGGCCTACCCACCTACTTCCAAGAGTGGAATCGACCAAGAAATGAGTAGTGTGTTTGAACTTTGAATGCAGTGGCAGCAACTCCAAACTCCTGCCTGTCGATCTGGCTGAAGAAGAGTAATAGTGAGAGAGAGAGAGAGAAGTTGGAGTTGAGTTGTGCTCTGTTGAGCATTGAGTGCACTCTCCACTCTCTCTCTCTCTCTCTCTCTCTCTATATGTGAATGGATGGATGACTCGTTTTAAAAAGGGCGCAGGAGTTCTTGGACTTCCTCCTCTCATCACTTCCTTACTCTTCTCCTTCCCACTTCAGAAATGTCTCTCTTCTGTTGTTCTCTCAATGCCCAGATCTCACCCAAGGTCAATCTCTCTCTCTCTCTAGTTTGGATTGATGGGCTCTCTTGTTTTTGATAGATTAGTTGTGGGCAGTCCTCAAAATCCCACCTTTCCTCTCTTTCCGTTGCTTCCGAGGCTCCAAATGTTGATTTTGAACTGAAAGTTCTTCTGATGCGTGGTCTTGGTTTTTGGTAGATTAGTTGCGGGCAATCATCAAATTCTCACCTTTCCTTTCTTTTCATTGGTTCTGATGATCTAATATATGCCGAGTCTGTGTTATTCTTCCGGTTTGAATTGAAGGTTCTCATGGGCTCTCTTAGTTTTGTTAGATTACTGACGGGCAACCTTCAAAATCTCACCTTTCTTATTTTTTCATTGGTTTTGAGAATTGTTTTTTCTTGTTTCGGTCAAAAGAAGAAGTTGATGATATTTCCTTTTTTTTTTTCCTTCTAGATTGGTTCTGGGTACTCATCAAAATCTTCCCTTTCAATTTTATTCATGGAAATCCCTCATCTTCATTGTCTTATATGTGTTGTTTCTCAAAACTGTAGTTTATTTTGATCTCAGAGTATATGGGGTGAGCCAATAAGCTTATGCTTTTGTGATATAGAACAAACTTCTTGCCGTTCTTATTCATTCTCACCCTGTGAATGAGAGCACATCATCAGACTATGGTATTCAGCAAGAATTCGTTTCAAATTGTTGTGTATATTTGAAATAATTACAATCGCTTATTGAGTATCAAACATCGAGTATCTCCATCTGTAATCTTTGTTTATAGAACATCTCCTAGAATACTTCTTCCTAATCAAGGAAGATACTGAGTAGTTCCGGTAATTAGTGGCTTTAGGAATCATTGTTCTCACATTCAATTTTATGTTATTGTGTGTCGATTCCCAGATCAAGCATGCCTAATATTGATGTGTGAAGAGGATAGTTTAGTAACTTATGTAATTGCTGCACCTGCTTGCATTTCATATCCTATCATTATGATTTAACCCAAATATGTTTGGAAACACAGCCCTTTTATCGGAGAACTCGACCAGCTATTAATGTTAGATTATCTGTCAGTCGTGTTGGGTCTGCCGCTCAGTTGAGAGCTATGAAACAAGTCCGCGGTAGTTTAAAGCTGGAATTGGCATAATATTGCGAAGTGGCCGCCTTCGCTCAATTTGGGCCAGACCTTGATGCTGCGACTCATGCATTATTCAACAGAGGGGCCCAGGACCCGGCCAGAATATTTCATAACATGTGTATCATTCGAAAGGCCAGGAGGATGAACTATTGGGTCATCGTCCTACGTCGAACAAAAGATCTTTCCACGAATTGTTTCATTCTCTCGGCTATGATAGTAGGAAAGAGTCCTATTATTCTCCTATGACTCCTTTTCAATAGAAAGGAATAGTCGTGTCATGCTAAAACTAGCTGGTTGGTCAATCTCAGTAATCTTATTGTCCAAAAAACTGGATACGGATGACCAAGGTCCCGACCTTACCAACACCGTAGGTTTACTAATCAATGAAGCCCCTCAATCTACTATCTTTTATGACTCAACTAGAGAAGAGAACTCTGGTTAATGGCACATCTATGTATTTATATATAATGTCCTTGAGAGTATGTGACAGCCCCTCTCCGCTGAGGTCTGAGGTAAACGTATTGCTTGGTTGGTATACTAGAGGGAGACAATCCCAACCCTTCGTTAGCTAGTTTAGCTTTTCCTCTTTTCAATCTATATCAGATCCTCCATGACTTCTTCACCACTACATTTTAATTTTCTTTGCTTTCTTTTACTCTCAACTTCCCAAACGATACTATAAGAAAAAGTCGGTACCGAATGACTTGTTGTAGCTTCCATAGTTAGGGAATCATCGGAAGACTTTCTTACTCATGAAGAAGGTTTTCATTGTGATTGGGTGAAAAGTCGCCTTGCCTAGGACTCGATCTTGGTGCCAGTCCATAACGATCAAAGTCGAAATTCTTCTGTCTATTGGCGGACGGACAAGAGTTCGCTAGGAAAGAAGAGGCCAAAGGACTTAACAACGCATGGCACCATATCTCTAATGGATCTCAAACATTTGGTCTCAGAGAATGGATGAAATTCTTTGGTTCAGCTGAAGGAGATATCATCTACTTGCACGAATCATCTACCTAAATAAATGCGCAAACCGGTGCTCACTAAACAACTCGGATCGATATACTATAATCATTCTTTGCTGGAGTTTGATAGAGGTATGCCTATACCATAGGGTGTTCAGAGGTAGGGGTAGCCGGATGCACTTGCTTGCCTTGCTGCTCTCGCAACACTATCTGTTGTCCGCTGCTTGGCTTGCGCTCTCAAAACCTAATCTGTATGGAGCAGGAAAGAGAAAAGGGTAAGTGGAAGACTCGAAGAGAGTCAACCAACCCAAATATGACCTACTGCTGCCCTTCACTTCTTAAGTGTGAGCCGCAGTTCAGGAAAGGAAGCATTCAGTGATGCCAGACTTTGGGCTTTGCTTGGAATGTGGAATAAATGGTTGGTTTGATTGAATGTGGAATTTCATTTCATTCTCCCGGCTATGATAATGGTAATGGGAAAGAGTAATATTCTTCTCCTTTCGACCCGTCCTTGGGTTATTTTTCACAATCTAAGTCAGTGAACTTCTATTGGTTTCAATGGAGGGTGGTGGGATGGGAAAAGAGAAGTTGGGCGATGACGAATCAGTTCTCTTGTGTTGACCCTGACTAAAGTTTTGAACCTTGCTTCATGTCCTTAACCTCAGTGCAGCTCTTATACTTTAAAATCATTTCAATTATATAATTTTATATGAAGCAGTAGGTAGAAGAACACATTTATGTCAGCGGAGATTATATGTGATTTAGGCATCTTAATCATCATTGGGTGTACTATTCACAACATATTATGTAAGCACATAATTTGTCCCCACATGCCATAAGACAGGCATAGCTTATTTTATATTTAGAACTTCATAACTATTTGTGTATGAACTTGGGTTTTAATATGGTACTTTCTTTCAGGTCACTCAGTCATGGAATACCAGGCAGCATGTTCCTTCCAAAATTGCAGATCAAAGATTGCTCTTAGCTCTTAGAAGTGTGAACACTGGACTTCTTGGCCAAAGGCTTCTAGACAATAGAAGCAAGGTTGGCGTTAGTTGGAGTTTCTTAGGTGGATCAAGAGTCGTGTTCCGACGAGAGGTTGGAAGAACCATCGACAACCGGAAAGGCTCTAGTCTATCAGCCTCATGTAATTCCAGACGACCATCCTTTATTGCTCCTTTCTTATCTACTAAAAAGTTTATAGAGCCCATTTTATGAGTGCTGATCCTTTCTGGTAACTGAGAGTACCATTATATTTTATAGTATAATTGTCTTCGTTATCGCAAGTCTGGTCTGTTAATCGAGGTAACAACTGGGTAGACTCGTGATATTCAGAAGACAATGAATAAAAGAAGCTGAAAAATGGAATATAATTACTTTCTCATTCTTTATACTTTGAGGGATTATCCATGAAAACATGACACATAGTGAACTAAATTATAATAGCTGATGTGATTGAGCACTTGTTTTGTCTCTTTGGATAACTTACGTTAATGCTGTTGGTAAAGAGTTTGCATGTTTACTTTGTGCAAAATAGTCTACATATTTAATAATATCTTTATGAAGTATAAAACCTCATCATCATTTCTAGGGGAAATATTTATATTATGCTTTACATAGTATTTCATATCCTTTAAATCAGTCTCATGACAATCTTGCGCTGTAAATGTCTGTTCTTTTAACCTTCTTTTACATCTATACAACCTTCTCTTTAAACACTTGGACATGGACACTGAAATATAAACATAATGCATTATCTTTTGTAACTTGTAATACAAATGGCTATATCCTTGCAATAATGAGACACTATAAGATGTACATATGGTAATTCTTGTTGGAATGTCATGCAATTGATCTAGTTTTCATCAAGGCCATATATGGTAAGGGACAATGCACTTTGAATAGGTAGTAGAAAATAAAGTGCTATACTTTTGGTGTATTACTACATGTGCATAGTAGGCAATTCTTCAGTCTATACATATTACACATGGCAGTGATTATGACTAATGAGAGGTGAGTTACCAGAAAATGCCATGTGGGACATTGAAAGAAATATGCCTGCCAAGTTTGATATACTTTGATTACTGCATAAATGCCTTGCAGGGATGGCAACAAGGCAGGGAAATTCTTTCCTGCACTGCCCCAATATCCCCTGTTTTCCCATCCCCGCCACATACATCGCTGGGGATTGCAATTAGGACCATCCCCATTCCTGCAGCGAACCACTATACCCATCATCTCTACAACCCTCTCTTTCTGTGGCATTTTATGTTTTGAAGGTGGTCAACACAATGCATAAAATGCATAGACGTTAATTTTATGTTCTCAATCTACATGTTTATGATTTATATGCACTCTGCTGTTCAAGGGGACAGATGAAGGTGGCTCACCTAGCCATGCCCTGTCCCTCTCCCTTTGTTATGGGATATGAATCATCAATAAATTATATATTGTTATACTTGTCGTATATCCTAAGCCTATTCTGCAAACTCATTCATTCTAAAAGCCAATGCATTAACTAATAAGATTATATGGTGTACTGTGTGGGTGGGCGAGAATGCATGTAGCCGGGAATGTGTGTATCATTTCTCATTTGAGTGAAGATAAAACTGCGGGATGGAGTGGGAAGTTTTGCCATCCCTAGTGCTTATTTAGAGTAGCTGCTTCATGCTCTTTACAATATATTGGCAGGCAATGGTAATGGTGGATGAGTTGTGATTTCTTGAATTTCGGGATTCTGAGACAAGTATGAGGTTATCAAGCTACAATACAAATAAGTTAACATGCATGAAGTAAAGGTAAGAGTAGGTAGTTGTGACACAAGGATTATCCTCCTTCCCTGGGAGGGTGATTATACATCCAGTATAAGAAACTAGAAAAGGAAAGAAGAGAACAAATTAAGCTCTCAATATATTGGAGACTGTAATCTTCATAAGGAAGGCTGAAATATTTTGAGTTTTTAGTCCCACTGCAAACTTTGGCCAAGTGATATTAGCCTATTAGGTTTGTTGAGGTACCGAGTCCAAGTATGAAGAGTTGGATAACTTGTGGAATTGACCAAACTGATGAGCCAAAGGGACATCCCCAAGTTAAGCCAGGGACTCTGACTAGATGACGCTTGGAGAAAATTTCATTGGAGACCTTTGAACTTTGAAGCTTACTGAATTTCCTTCACCGCCTCAAGGAAGTCCGACTCAATAAAAATTCTTCAGTAACCAACATCCCAGCCATGACGAAGACCTAATAGGATAACCCATAATCGGGTATCTAGTAACTTAGTCAGCACATCATATCAAAGTGACAAACAAAACCCGACTGCCATTAATTGAGGTGATTCTGATATACTCTTGTACCCCCGCTACATACTATACTTTGAACCCTGCCATTAAGGTGATTTTAATTTTTACCCACCTCGCAGTGGAAGGGGGGGGGGGGGGGGGGGGTGTCGAGGGATGGTGACAAGCTTGTAAGGACCCTTTGCTTTGGTGTTTAGGTCTCTCTCATGTTATGCTGCGTAGGCATCAAGGACTTACACGGATTGGTCATGAGCTGTCCGTCTAGCTACATGAGGCACCCACCTTGAGTGCCTTAGGCCGCTAATTCCGTTTGGGCCACCTCATCAGCCTCAAATTTTCACTCAGGCCACATTACCATCGTCATCATCATCCAAGCCTTCTCCCATAAGAATGGGGTTGGCTACGAAACTTAAGTAAGCCCCATAAGGGTGCGTTTGGGAACATACTTTCGAAGAAAACTGATTTTTGGTGGAGTTAGGCCTCCAAACTCCAAATTACTTAACTTCCATCTCGTTCAAGAGTTTTTTGTTGTTTAGCGATAATCCATTTTAAACTTCAAAACCCCATCAAAACTCGAGTTAACAAAACTCCAATCTTGAGTGAATTTTGTGAAACTCCATTTCCTCCTATCTTTTTACATAACTCCAATATTAACTCTAAAACTCCCAAACGGCTCCTAACTTGAGTGAAACACCAGCTTTCCCAATAGAGTTTTTTTCTTTTGAAATTCCAGTTTCAAATCACCAAACTCCAAAATAAATCCAACTCCATTTCAACAAATTTTGCTCCCAAACTAAGCCTAAAGGATTTGACAAAGTTTTATGAAGGTTGTCTACCAGACATCAACCATCTCTGTCGATGCCAAATTCCTAACCAAAGGTAGCTATGAGCGTGAGAGGATCAAAGCCATAAAATCTAGGGGACCAATTGTGTAGACCTACCTTTTGGATATGCAATTTAATTCATACATCCAAGGAGCACCTTCCATGTTCCCCTAAACTATAAAGAGTCTAGACGAAAAGTAAGATGCATTGATCTCTATGACACATTAAGCCAAAGAGTGAAAAGGAATGACAATCCCGTAAAGCTCAGCCTACATATTAACATAGAAAAATGTTCAGGCCCAAACCCAACAACATGATAAAATAGGAAAGAGAGAAAATTAGATCCCTAATTAACTAAGTCCAAAATATTACATTAAGTGGAAACAAAAGAATAGTACCCTACACTACACTCCAAAACATAAAGTCCCTGTCATAAACTACATACTTTGTCTTGATTTACTTACCACACCCCAACAATTTAGTCTTGAGGCCTCGCCTCCTAGAGTCCCCTTTTGGGGCTTTTTTGCCTCGCCTCCTAGAGCCGCCTTAACAAGCATGATTGACAAGTGCAATGCCTAGCATGGTAGATAGAAAGGGGGATCAAGAGAAATTCTTCCACCAATCAAATTAACATAATTACTGATAGCATGAACCTTCGCCACCGACTCAATTTTTTCTTAACATGCACCTACCTGTTATGTCACATCCACAAGTGCCAAAGAGTGCAGGAAAATATTATGCAACACTGAGCTATATTCATGGAATTGGGTACAGGGTCCTCCGTAACTAATCATCTATGTTGCTGTTGCGTGACATCCATGAGTGCCAAAGAGTGCAGGGAAATATTATGCACCACTGAACTAAATTCCTGAAATTGGGTACAAGATCCTCAGTAGGTTACTAAACATCTACATTGTGCAAACACGTGAAAAGGGTCTGTATTACTGCAACATAGGTTAAGACATTGTACCTATCTGAAAAATGTCTGTGTCCATGTCCTTGTTAGTGCCTTTACCAGTATCCATATTTGTGCAACATAGCTAATCATCCAGTTCTGTATATCTAACTGCTCTCTCAGAAACTGTCAAGTCAACTCCAAAACCCTCCCACACTTGTCTGGCATACAACAGCATCTGAAACTTGATTAATGTCTTAAACATCCCCATCAAAGATTTGGCAAGTTGAATCGTTCATAATGTCTCTGAACAACCTAGAATTCATAAACAAGCTCTCATGAAAGGTGAGCCGAATTAAACACGGAACTCTTTGGTACCTGCAGCCTCCAAATACGTTTCCAATAAGACTTTCCAGATACCGGACAACAACCAACGTGCTCCTTGATCCACCTACGACACAATAGAGCTTCGGAACAAATCTAGTGACAACCATTACAGGATAGTTGCTTTTACTTGAAGAGAACGATATGTGGTACTTGCTTTTTACTTGAACTAAATGATTTTAATTGTAGGAAAGATATTATTAGTTGAGTTCTGGAAGTGGAGGTACATTAGCCATCATTTCAACTTTTCACACAACTGGGTAAATTATTAGCTGTCTAAGAAATAAATCCACCCGAAATTGTTTTTTCATGTCTTGCTAATTGTTGAGAAAATATGAAAAATATATCTCATATTTTCATCAAACGTGCGAAGGGCTTCTATAAAGCTTATAACTAATAAGGGAACAGAAGGATATGAATTCATAGTGTTGCTGCATTCACTCTCTTTTCTTCTCTAATCCTGTCTGTATGTTCTGAAAAATTGTCTCACTGCAGGGCTTACAAGTTCTCAAATTGCTAGCAATGCTTTCACTTTGGGTACAGTAGCTGTTCTTCCATTCTACACTTTGATGGTTCTTGCTCCTAAGGCTGAAGTGGTAATTCTGGTTCATAGTGATTCTTATTGACTTGGCCTGATTGATCTCTAGACGAAAAATTAAAAGACGCTTCATAAGTGTTTACCCCTACTGATAGTGTTTATTTTTCCTATCATCTATCATACAGACTAAGAGAACTATGGAGACTTGTATACCATATGTTTTGCTTGGGATGCTTTATGGATACCTTCTATATCTATCTTGGACTCCTGAGACAATGCAGGCAATGTTTGCAAGTAAATATTGGTTACCCGAGGTTTGTTTCTCTTCACTCAATTGACTTGTGAATTAAGTTCAGCAGATCTGGATTCTTCAAACCAGACAAGAAGCGTCTTTATGTTTTTGGATGTAGATTAGGAGTAAATTTAGTTTTGCTGGCCTGTATAAGAATTAGCATTGCCATATTTTTTTATTTGCCTCCTAACTGATTGTAGCTAGGTCTATTTTTTTTATCATTTTTATTTTGACTATTTATCTCCATTATCTTGATTTTTCCACTTCCACTTGTCATATTCTTAATCATCTGTCTTGATGTCTTCTGCAGCTATCAGGTATACTGAAAATGTTCTCAAATGAAATGACTGTGGCTTCTGCTTGGATTCATTTGCTAGCTGTAGATCTTTTTGCTGCGAGGTTTCTTTCCATCCAAACAATTTTCTTTCTCAATATGTTGTGGCATCAGAATTTTATTGATGATGGTTTTGATTCACTTAATCTTCCTGTTATCCAGGCAAGTATTTCATGATGGTCTACAGAATAAGATCGAGACACGGCATTCTGTTTCTCTGTGTCTTCTCTTCTGCCCGATTGGAATCGCCACTCATGCCATCACTAAAGTATTGACAAAGACTGCCAACCGGGGACACTGAAGCATGGATGCATTGTTTTAAGTTTTTTTTTCTTTCCTCCCTGTACTGTTCCATTTGGAATTTTGATCATGTTGTAACTAGACTGCTTAGTTTTAGTTTGCAAATGAGAGATTTGATGTTGAAGTGTTTGATCTTTATAGAAAGTGTCCAGCTGAGCAGGGTTTGAAATATTAGAGGTACAATACTCAGATCCTTGATACAAACTGGGAAATGCTTCCAATTCCTGCCTCTTCATACTCTGCCAATATTTATAGGTTTCACCGGACAACACGGAGATAAGTTCTTTTCAATGATTAATGATTCGAATATTATTCATCAAGTGTAGTAAGAAGAAAATTATTCCTCTAGAAATAAGCAGAGATGGTACAGAAATCTAACGAAATTAACAACATTCTGCAACTATGTTAAGAGTCAAATCTGTATGGCTCTTGCTGCGCTTGATAACCTCAACTTTGTATCAACAGAACTCCCATCAAAGATTTCATTCAGTATTTTAGCCAATCTCACTGCACCTTGTGCTATTCTCTCCTGCACCACCGGCAGCCGCGAGAAGAAATACGTATCTGCAATTTACAGAACAGAACATATTGTCTTCTTCGTAAATGCACACAAATGAGGAAGTTATCGAGAAGTTGAAACTCTCTCCAGGATATATATTTTGTGAAATTTAGATGGAGGAGTCCCAACTCCCAGCTGGTCTGGCATTTCTAGTTTTTTTTTTTTACTAAAAAAATGTCGAAAATAGACGTTTCCACATGAAAACGCTAGACCAACTCACATTTTCGTCAAAAAAAATAATTTTTTTTTTTCAATTTTCCTTTGACAAGTTAGTTTTTTTAAGTAAAAAAATTAATTTGATAAAAGAAAACAAAATAAGTCAAAATGTAAATAAGTAGGGAAAAAAAAAACTCTCACCCTTTGTCTACTTACCACTCTCCAATCTATTTTTCATTTTCTTCTTATTTATTTTTTAAAATTTTATCTTTTTATATTAAAAAAGATAATACATTTTTAGGGATAATGTTGAAATATGTTTTCTGTATCCATAGTCAATGATCCAATTAGCAAGCAACTTGGGAGCGTTCGTACCATCGACCCCCCATGATATCCTCGGATCTATTAACGGGGTAAGAGGCAACGTCCTAATGGGGCCCCGAGACATAATCAGTTTTTTAGGTCTTGCGTAACTGAATTTTATTTACCCATATTTGTTCAAGAGTATTTAAGGGATATCCTCTGTAAAGGAGTATGTAGATAAAACTGCATTTGTTCTAAGATTATTTTCTAATCAATGTCCGAAACCTAAGAGTCTACTTGGCAATTGTAAGGGTCGCGGTTATGAGGTATTTTTAGAGTACCGATTATGAGGGATCATGTTTTGGGTGGTTTTTAAGTAGCAGCTTTTAAACCAGTCCAATCCATGCTTGGTAATTCACTAACGAGCGGTTCTGAAAGTTTTTTAGATGAATAAAATTAAATAGGGAAGTGTATTAGTAGTTACACTTATATATTTTTGGTGAGGATATAAATGGACTAAAATAATAAAACCGTTCAAAATCCACCGATTTTGTTTATAAAGCCACCCAAAATTGCATTACACTGATTTTGGAGCATTTTTTAGCCGATCAAAATCAGTACCTCAAAAAAAAAAAACAAGTAGGAGTTTAATAAACGGTCCGTTCAAAAACACCCCAGAACCAGTGAAAACACCGTTATCTAGCAGACCCTAAACAAATTTTGGGGTCTGGTATAAATGGTTTTACCAAAATCTAATCAGTTTTAAATTTGTCATAGGGGCAAGTGTATTTTTTACTGGAAAAACAAATTTGCCATAGGAGAGATTGCGAAAACTTTGTCAAAAAAATAAAATAAAATGCTAGACGGTCTAACGTTGGCGTTTTTGTGACACAGTTTTGAAAAAAAAAACATTGGAAACTCCTGATGGACTAAGGTAGTTGGACTTCTCCAACTAATTTTCTCCTGAAAAGAATTTCAGGTAAATTTATTTATCCACAGTAAAATTTCTGAGTGGTCTGCTTACCTCCTAAAGTCGAATCTTGCTTGACATCCTTGTATGCGTATTCACAGGCCAGATTGATGCTCTCTGTGGCGTACCTGCAAAGTTTCTCATCTTTAGTTGCTAATCAATGTCGCATCTTTCTCAAAATCACTATTTGCATTCAAAAATCCTAGAGAAACTCCTAAGTTCCTAATTTTTAAAACTCGGCCATGAAGAGTCGTTCCTGGAACTAATTAAAGAATAAGTATACTTACAATGCTAGTGAAATCCACGTTAAATCCATTTTGCAATTACTTATTTTGAGTTCTTATTTGACTAGTCAGTTGCTACATGGATTTGTTTTGATAACTTTTAGTACAATGTTTGGTTATAAACTTACTGGTTCACACAAGTAGCCAATTTTCCACTGCATGTCTCCCACTGATTGAGTTTATCCGCCTGCAAAAGAATCACACAGTGAGACATGACTTCAGAAGACAAACACAGTCATTTCTAGTATTGATTGAGGTTGATTAAAGTCCAGTTTCTGATAGGACTTTACTTCTTTCATCCATCTAAATATGGTGAAATAGTTCTGATATTAGTCACACAACCAATTCTGTAGCCGCGGAAATCTTTGGTTATATAGGATTTATGAACACTGAGCAACAATTGAGAGGAGTACAATTCTCAGAGAATTTGTATCAACCAATTCCAATAATTCTCAAGAATTTTGATAATGTTGTACCAGAAGAAACTAGAACTGAAGTGGGATGGTGTAGGTTAGGGCAGACTGGACGTGGGCTGACTTATATGGAAGAAAAAAAAATGTATATGAAAAAAGAGAAGAGAATTTTTTTTTTTTTTTGGGGATGGGATGGAGCCCAACCCAGCCCACAACCTAGTTCCGCCCTTGTAGCTTGAGAGCATAGTTTATAGTATCCGTCGGTACCGATCCGATAGGACCAATATCGATACGATTTGACATGTCTCAATCCGATACCAGTACTGACCGATATCGATATTGATGTTCTCTTTTTCGATCAATTCGGCAAAAAAAAAAAGCTGAACGAAAAAGTCTAATCACCATGGGTGTAAAAGTAGAATAATGTTGTAAAGACAAGTAAGTAAACTAATCGGCAGAGGTGACTACTATTTCATTTAATTTCAAAACTGCTAAAAAATAACACAAAAAATACTTAAAATTATGCCTAAATGTATAAGACAATTTTATTTTTTTTAATAAATTTTGATAATTTATTAATAATTATTTATTTTTCGATACCAAAAAGTCAGATACTCCAATCCGAAACTGCTGATACTCCTGATACATCCGATCCCGATACTCATAGGAAGGATCTGATACTGATACTATAAACCTTGGTTGAGAGGAGTAACAATAGATTGTACCCCTAATTCATGCAAGCATTAGAATTTAAACTATGAGGACTAGATTTGGGCATATATATAGTCAATGAGAAACTTACAGTGATGTTCATCTTGATGGCCTCTATCATGGTACTGAGATCATCATTGTAGTAGTCCTTCATCGCAGTCTCGATCATGCTCACATCCCACACCTTGAATTTGCAACGAGCTCGGAGTCAATAACTTGCTCATCTATCATGAATAATCTATTAATTGGACTACATACATGCATAAATATGATTAATAAGGGAGTTCCTAACATGGTGAAGGTTACTCTTCCGCCGGTACCAGTGTACGACTATGGCGTTCCCGCCTTCGTCATCCGCAAAGCTTACATGTAGAGGTTGATGGATATCTCCAACAAAATGCGCGAGGAACATGAGGCTCTCGGTCAAATTGTCTAGCCATGCATATTAATTTTCAAGTAAAAGCTTAATTATGATCAGATTTATAATATATACATCACAAACTGCATATAGGCAGATGCTCTTACATCCATTGGATGAATCTCCATAGGCCTGAAGCTGACCAGTGTAGTTGCTTATCGCTCCAGCGACACACACATCTTTCTCTCCGTTGGAGTTGTGGCAGTCCCCTGAATTGAAAAATAAGCTTATAGTTCATTAATCATAATGTATATATACTTAAAAGTGTAGAACCTAAAAAAAAAAATAAACACACACGCACACAGAGGAGAAAGAGGACACAGATCTTACATTTTCTTTTCTCCACTTATTACGTTTATTGTTTGCTAGGACTGTCTTTAAATAGTCTTTACAACCAAGTAGGCAAACAAAATACGAGGAGCTACTGGCTCCTAAAATAAAGTATGACCACAAACTATGCAAAAGACTATGGACAACAGGATTAGATCTAACAAAAAGCAACACGAGATGAATTATTCCTACTTACTTGAGTAGTTGAAATTGCACACTCCCGGGGTGTTGATGTAGTGGAGGGGACTCGCCCACCGGTATCGGAACCGCATCTGGTCTGCCCACGAGCAAACCGACGCCAGATCTCCCTCTGCCGCCGCCGGCAGCAGATCCGATACCGCGCTCAAGGTTTTATCCGTCAGATATTGCTATACACAAATTGAATATATTCATTCATTCCTCTTCAAAACATTGGAGTAAGCAAATGATGCAATGGAAATATAACAAGCAAGTCAGTAGTCACCTCTGCTATTTTGCAGACCATGAAGTGGCCCTCCTTGCCCCAAGCATTGGCTTGTGGTGCCCCTACAATCAAAGAGACCACAAGAATAATGTGGATTAGTAGTAACAAATCCATACTTCTTCTTCTTCTTCCTCTCTTCTCTTTCTCTTCCCTGTGTTCTTATGTTATAGTAGGTATGTGTTGTGATGAACACGCAAGCAAGGAAGCAAAAGTCTCAACTAACTTCCCGGACTGGCCTTCCCTTCAAGTTGGCTTCATTAATGGACATGTCTTTCTAAAATATTCATCCCATCCTCATCTTTCATGCACGCTGATGCTATTTAAACTTCACAATATCAAACAAGATTCTTCAGACTTCTACCAGGTTAGTATGTTTAAATTGTGTGTGAATCTTAATTGGTACATTAAATTTACACCCCCAGCATCTATTCCACAAGTATTCTAGCATATAGACACTCGTGAATTAGAAACTCTGTGAGTGTTGCTTCTTGGACTAAAATTGTTGTATAATTATAAATTAGAAATTTAGAATATTAGAAAATTGATAGCTGGAGAATTCTTATGAATTTTCCATCATAAGAGTAAAAAAGAAGTAGGATGTCCTTGTGCCACGTTAGCTCGGGGAGGGTCAACATCTATACAATTTTAAGTGTGATTTTTTTTTTATCTGCTTCTTCATATGATCCAATCCATCCAGCCAGGATGCACTATTATGTCTCTCCACGACCAATAGAACCACTTGTGTGTGTGTGTATATATATATATATATATATATATATATATATATATATATATATATATATATATATGTGGAAGCGGATCAAAAGTCCTCCTTAGAAAATTTTCTAAAAAATCCCTCACTCTCAGCCGTCCATTTAATGTTAATATTAATATTAATGTTAAATACTAAAATTAACATTAAACTTAACATTAAAATTAAAATTAATATTAATATTAACATTAACATTAATATTAACATTAACATTAACATTAACATTAACATTAATATAAAAATTAAAATAAAAATTAATATTAATATTAACATTAACATTAACATTAATATTAACATTAAATGGACGGCTGAGAGTGAGGGTTTTTTTAGGAGATTTTCTAGGGGGACTTTTGATCCGCTCCCTATATATATATATATATATATATATATATATATATATATATATATATATATATATATATATGAAAAAATGTTTTCCGTAATTTAAAATTGCATCCCACTGGATGTAAGCAGAAGTCTTAAAGACATAGCTCTAATTTTCTATCATAATATTAAGTAATATTAAGGGATATTTAGACTTTGGGTCTCAAATAAATTCTGAAATTTGTGTTTGGGTCTCTATATTATACATAATTAGTGTTTGGATCTCAAAAGTGTCACAAAAAATAAATTAGTGACACTTTTGAGACATTAGTGACACTTTTGAGATCCAAATACAGATTATATAATATGGAGACCCAAACATAAATTTTAAAACTTATTTGAGACCCAAAGTCTAAATATCCCTAATATTAATAAGAGACAGACTAAAAGATTCCAATGTCTATCCTGTATTGCTTTAAACAGTTCCAATAATGCTGCACATTGGGGGAAGGAGTAATCAAAAGGAATAGGATGCTTGGAAGGAAAGATATAACAGGAAGCAAAGACTTTGTTAGCAGGATATGCTTGGAATATCCACTTTCGTACCTTTTGCTTCACATATTTTATGTTAAATGTGGCTACTGAGCAGATTACTTTAATTCCGATGCCTAATCCCATATTAATCAGTAACCTGTAGTTGGCAGAGCACGTAATGAAAAACAAAACATTGACATGTGGATATTATTTGGAATCTTTGAATGGGTTACTTGGAAACTTAATTACCTTCAACTTGTTGGCAACGGTGGACTAAATGCAAATGAAAGTTTTTTTTCTTTTCTTTTCCACCCATGACATGTAATTGGAGTGAAGACACTACTTGACCTGAACTGCACAATACATAAATGCAAACCACAATCACAAGTTTTTAACATAAAAACTTAAGTTGGTTATAAATCGGAACTGAATCTTTACGTTTGAAAAATATTACCTTTTTTTTGCTATAAAGGGCATATAATATATGAAATATTGTAAAGTTTATGTAATCGTGAGTTGTAAGCCAAGTTATTATAATTCAGTTGGCCATTGAGAACCTTTGTACTCCGCTGCAATTATCAATAAAAAAATATTTTCGTTATACTTGTTCTAATTCAATTTGTTTGTTGATTTCTGCTTCATTATCCTTGATATGCGAACATTTATCAACGGTATTTATGTCTTTACAACTGCAATTTAGACTTGTACGATATCATGTCCAGTAACGACTTATCGATTCTGCGTAATTGGGACGTAACAAGAGAGACGCCCTTTGTGTATTTCGAATTAGACAAGTTGGCAAATAACGAACACATTGTTTCCAGTCATCTGTTCGTACATCGAATGTAGTTTCTCCAAGATGTCTTTGCAGAAGTCTCCACAGATACATGGTGAAACACTGAGTCATTCGACCATTGGCAGATCGATGCAACGGTCTTTCGATCAATCCTCTTCCAGTAATCAACAGACTTGTCGATCCGTTGGTTTGGCGTTGTCGCCCTCCAATGGACCACACAAATCGTTGCATTAGAGTAAATCCTCCAGCATTGACTTCCAGATCATCCAATTTCCCATTATGAAGTTAATCATACGCAAGTTGATCTTGTCCGTAACATTGGCCTAAACATTCATCGTCTCAAACCGAGAGCTCTGATACCACTTTGAAGGGATGTCCAGATCAGGCATGAAAGCAGATACCTTTGACGCGAGGCACCTATCCCACAAAATACAACAGACCATGAAACATGCTACAAAGAGCCAAGACAGATCAAACAACTATATATAGTGACCTCCTCACCACCATGACAAATCCTCATCTCTATTAACAATAAGATTGATAAAAAGTATGTATTAGTTCATTCCCAACAGTGTGACTATTCGGATCCAGTCTTGAGCCGAGGTGGGGAAATCTGGAGGATCGACGGAAGTTGCGGCTAAGATGGCGGATCGCTTGCGGACAGATCGGGGTTGTTAGATCCAAAACTAAAATTTAGGCAATAGCTTTTTGACACAATTTTATTCTACTTGCTGCAGGCCGTTCTTCATTGAAATTGATGAGAAATATGCTTTGCTGAACAGTGTGACTATTCGGATCTTAGTCCCAAGATGCAATCACAGGACTGAGCTAAACTGATTTTGGCGTGTCCTAGTATAAGTCATACCGTCTGTGTCGTTTCTGACACCATCTGACATGCTCATGCTTTATTTGGTTTCATCATTTGTGTGCCTGTGTTATTGGCCGTGTCACTTTGTTTGTACCACTTAGAATCGTACTGATAGCTGTGCAACATAGACATTAGCAAAATCCATCACTTCTTCACAAACTCGATCCAAGTTAGTTAGGTTTAGCCATAGTTCTAGCATCTAATTAAGTACATATGACAGAAAGAATACATTTAAGTCTGTCAAGGAAGCAAAAGACGCATTAGGTTTGTCAGGTATATTAAGCTCCATGAACTTAAGTTATGCTATGGCAGAACTATGAACTGTCATAGTGTCATGTAAGTAAACCCACTGTGACATGTATCCAGAATATTTTTTTTTAATTTTTTTCCAGCACATGCAGGCTCAGTTAAATCGTGTCTTCCCGCACACGATTTTTAGCCGGTCGTTATATCGTTTCGGACTCTTCGTGCAGAAACATACTTTGTATATTGGATTTATGATTAAAAGATCAAGGTGCTCACATCACATGGAGATGCATCTTGAAAACTCTCAAAACAGTGTCATACCTAACATATATATACTGCATTCCTGCAATAATGATAATAGTATCTAAGCATGTAGAGAATAATTGTTGTATATTTTATTGATTGGCTATTCAACTACTTATAGGGAGTCTAGCTCCTCTTCATACTACATTTTCCAATGTGGGACTAAGTCCCTTATTAGTTCTCAACACTCTCCCTCAAGATGGGCGATAGATATTAATCATTCCCATCTTGTTACAAAGCTTCGACAGACTTAATGAACTAAGACCCTTGGTCAGTCAGTCTGCCACTTGTTCTTCTGAGCGAACATGATCAATCTTCAGTATTCCTTGTTCCAGCTTCTCTTTGATGAAGAATCGATCGATCTCGATGTGCTTCGTTCTGTCGTGCTGAACTGGATTGTTAGCTATACTTATTGCAGCTTGACTATCGCTCAGAAGACGTAACGGTGCTACCTTGTCCAGCTTCAACTCTGTCAGCAACGCTTTCACCCACAACAACTCCGACACTCCTAAAGCCATTGCTCTGTATTCTGCTTCAGCTGTAGACCGTGCTACCACTGACTATTTCTTGCTTCTCCATGAGACCAAGTTTTCTCCTACAAAGACACAATATTCCGTGGTAGACCTTCTATCGTCTATGCAGCTAGCCCAGTCTGCATCGCAGTATCCCTCAACTTCTATACATCCATTCTTCTTGAACCATAACCCTTTCCCCGGCGTCCCTTTCAGATATCTCAATATCTGAAACACTGCATCCATATGACCCGTTCTTGGATCATGCATGTAGCAACTTACTACACTCACCGTAAATGGGATATCAGGGCGAGTGTACCCCAGATAAATCAATCTTCCTACAAGTCGTTGATATCTTTCACGATCAACTGACTCTCCTACTTCTGCTCCCAACTTGCACTTCTGGTCAATTGGAGTGACTGTTGCTTTGCATCCCAGCATCCCTATCTCCTTAAGCAGATCTAGTACGTATTTTCTCTGTGAGAGAACAATTTCTTGTTCGCCTTCACACACCTCGATACCTAGAAAGTACCTCATCGCTCCTAAATCCTTCACCTCAAACTCCTTCGCGACTTTTGACTTCAGCTTAGCGATCTCGACTTCATCATTACCTGTGATTACTAAATCATCCACGTATACAACAAGTATAGTGATGTGGCCTCTTGCATGCTGAAGAAAGACTGTATGATCTTTATTTGCTTGATGGTATCCCATGCCCGTAACAGCCTTTCTGAATCTGTCAAACCAGACTCGAGGAGATTGCTTGAGTCCATATAGCGACTTCTTTAGTTTGCACACTTTTTCATGCGATGTCCCTCCGTCTGATTCTGTAGCGTAGCACCCTAGCGGGAGTTCCATGTACACTTCTTCTTGTAGATCCCCATGGAGAAAGGTATTCTTCACATCTAACTGGTATAGCTTCCACCCATAGTTTGCTGCAATGGAGACCAGAGTTCTTACGGTGCTCATTTTTACTACTGGAGTAAACGTCTCATCATAGTCGATGTCATATGATTGTGTGTATCCTTTTACAACCAACCTTGCATTGTATCGTTCCACTTTTTCTACTGACGTCTCATTTACTGTGTACACCCATTTGTATCCCACAGTTTTCTTTTCTTTGGGTAATGGAACCAGCTCCCATGTCTTATTTTTCTCTAGTGCCCCAAGTTCTTCCATCATTGCAGCTTTCTACCTTGGATCTTTCTTTGCTTCCTGCCAACATTTGGACAACGAAGTCGAGTCTAATGATGCAATGAAGGCTCGATAATTCGAAAAAATGTAAGAATAAGACATGTAGTTGGCAATATCATGTTCATAATTATCAAAACGACTAGGAGCCTTACCCGCATTGATGCGAGAAGATCTCCTTAAGGGAGCAATAGGTGGTGGAGAGATCATACCATCAGAGTCAGAGAGATCCGCATCAGAATCAGATTGACTAAGTGCGGGGGCAACATCTTCAAGAGTTTGAGCAGGAGTAGACGAGGGACTTGGTACAGTAGGCACAGGGCACGATACAGGCACAATACTGGACTTCTGCTGTCTCCTTCTGTAGACTTGGAGCTCCTTTTCCATTGTCTGCTACTCCCCCTGTTTAACATATGTATCTTCTTCATCTTCTGTATCGGAGTCACTGCTTTCTCCCCCTTTCGTCCAGTTTTCCACGACCGGGCATGGGACCGATCCGACCACCACAGATGGGCTTATTTTCTTCCCCTCACATCTAACACCCTCTGTGTTAGGTGTGTCACCAAACGCTGAACCGTCATCTGAACCATAATATGGTTCCAGTTATCTGAATGTAACGTTCATGCTTACAAATATCTTCCGCTCAACTGGGCTCCAACATGCGTATCCCTTCTGAGTTGTCGTGTACCCGACAAAGACACATTTAACCGCTCTAGGATCCAGTTTGCCAACTCCTGGCCTATTATTGTAACGACCCGCTCCGCCCTAGCGGAACGTCGATTCAAACGGCAAGTGCAACGACTCGAATGAGCCGTCGACCCGAAAAGTTGGCATCGACCTGAAGAAGAATCGATGCAAGGCTTACATTGGCCCGTCCAGATGAATCCAGACTTAGACTTTCAAAGGCGCGCTCGGAGTATCGCTCGGCCGATGCGAACATCGCTAAGGTGGGTGGCTCCGATGAACCCGTCTTTGCTTAGCCTAGACACATAACAATGCGGACACTATCACGAAAATCGCTAGGCGGTAACCCCGCGCATGCTAATAAATGAATCAACGCACCTAGCTAAGGGAATAATCCCGTCTTGCATGCTTGTTTAGAACATGGAAAAGAACTCGACAAAAATAGTAACTCTCGCACCGCGCTCTACGCTCGTGCTAAGGCACAAGCTCACGTTCAAGTCCCTCACGCGTTCAACATTGAAACAATGAATGGGTTACAACAATGAAACGGAAGACTATCGACATAGTCGTTCCGAGTAGAGTATAGCGACATTGAAAGACTTCGGGACCGATGGGTCGCCAAGGCGACTCCCGCACGGGGAGTTATAAAATGTATAAATGAATGAATGAATAAGTGAATGAATGAATCCACGAATGAATGAATGAATACATGAAACATGAATGAATCAACGAACAAGTGAAAGAAAGAAATGAAAGAGTGAATACAAGATAAGACATGAAAGACGTTAGCGACAGGTATGACGGGCACGTACGACGGGGCTCGCTACCCGCGCCGCACGGACGCCAACCTGGTTAATAACGCATTGTGGCTAAAGACAGCCGTTATGTTAAATGACAAGTAAAATACGAAATGGTCGTGGATAAACGGCACTGGCGATGGGGGGGAATACCGGGGCCGTCATGAGGAAGGATTCTACGGCACGGGCGATGGAAGGGAAAACCGTGGCCGGCCTAGGCGGAATCAGACATGGGGCTTACGGGCTGCTTTGAGTGGGGGCTCGGCCGCTCAAAGAGACGTAAGGCCAGGCATTTCAAGAAACTATCAAGGTGTACCAGCCATTATGCTTCGATAGGTGAGAATGCCCACGTGATATGTCCAAAATGGCTTGTAAAACCAGCGACCCATGCATGTAGATTAAGTGGACTATGCTGGTGGCAATCCACGTGCAAGTTCTTGTATTGAAATCAAAGTAGTCTAAGTAAACTAAATAAAGTGTCTCCTGAACATGCTTGAAATGTAATCTCCAGAACATGCTCGAAACGTAACACTCTGAACATGTCTACGACGTGAATGAACATGCCTACGACGTGCTAGAACCCGAGACATGGACACGCCCGTGACATTGAATGTTTACATGAATCACGTTAAGTTACTTCATGTTAATTGTTGACTAACTTAGTTTACCTTGGACAGGGAAGGCCGGACGGTAAGTATGGGTAAGTCGTGCATGTATTTTTCATGCGACACTTGAATTCGGCAACACGAGATAGGTCATGAAATATGCCATGAAACCGATCCTAAGGCAAGATTAGAAAGACAATGAATGATAGACGGTGCACAAAAGTAAATGCAACGTGTTTGGTAATGATAGCATTGTGGACGAGCTAGCCTCCCCACCAGTGCATAACAATGTACTGATAATCCCATAGTCTGCTTGCAGAAAGCATGAAACGTCGGCGGGTGCGGAGCTTTCCTCAAACGTGCTAAGGCGCAGAACTATCTCTGGGGCCATGGAACGTTGCAGAAGCTGAAGCACCCTATACAAGACATAATGTATCGGAACATCGCCATGTATCATTCCATCTTGTAAGCCACTTGGCACGCCTTTTATGTTTCAGAGAGAGAGCCCGAGCGATTTGTAATATCGGCCTAGCGCCGCTTGTAACATTCTTGAATATCAATAAAGAGTTCGAATTCGCCTCTACTTGTGTTTATTTACTTTCCGCTGCAATGGGGACCCTTTGTGCGACTCTGTGGCCTAGCTCAAATCGGTCGTTTCTGGACTTGGCATTGCACGGGCGCAACCTAGGCCCGTGCGGCATCACGCCTTAGCGAGGATGATCGCTCCTGCGGGAGCAGGACGTGACAATTATCTTGGACAAAACATACACACCCAAATACTTTCGGTAGAACAGTGTACGTGGTTGCACCAGAAAGCATCTCCAACGGTGTCTTCCAGTCCAATACTTGAGATGGCATTCTGTTGATGAGATAAGAGACCGTTAACACCGCCTGCCCCCATAAGTGTTTCGGGACATTCATAGCCAGCTTCATCGTCCGTGCGACCTCCAGCAGGTGTCTGTTCTTCCGTTCGGCCACACCATTTTGAGCCGGTGTATAGGCACATGAAGTTTGGTGTAGTATTCCATGAGTGGATAAATACTCAGCAACCTTCTTATTTGTATACTCCGTCCCATTGTCAGACCGTAAGCACTTAATTTTAGTGCCATATTGTGTTTCTATCCAGCGATAAAAGTCTCGAAACACCTCAAAGACGTCACTTTTATTCTTCATAAGGTAGACCCATGTCATGCGAGTATAACAATCAATAAAAGTGACGAACCATCGAAAATCGTTAATACCGGTTGTAGGACAAGGGCCCCATACGTCCGAATGTATCATATCAAATGCAGCTAAACTTCTACTTGCTGAACTCACATACGTGCTTCTGGTATGTTTACCCAATTCACATGCATTACAAAATAACTTCTCTTTATTAGCCCTTTGGTATAAGTACGGATATATTTGACTAATAATTTTAAAAGAAGAATGACCGACACGCTGGTGGTGGAGTAGCAATTCATCTTCTACACTGCGCCGTGAAACTTTCTGTGGTGTGTCTGCTACCAGAGATGCCAATGCTTTGTCCAGTCCAGTCCTGTCCAAGTACCACAACCCCTTATGCCATGTGCCAGTCCCTAGTCGTCGTCTTGTCCCCTTCTCCTGAAAAGTCATCGTAGCAATGTCAAAGGAAACAGTACAGTTAAGATCAAGAATAATTGCACTAATAGAAAGAAGATTGACAGAAAAAGACGGAGCATGTAAGACATTGGTGAGAGTGAGAGAAGGGGTGCATGCGACAGTGCCTTTACCCATGACAGGGCTGGAGTTACCATCAGTAGTCTGAATGCTCTCCGACGTCGGTAGGTGAGTATAGTCCTGGAACTCACCGCGGGACCCCGTGACATGGCGAGATGCCCCAGAGTCCATAATCCAACCTGGTTGGTGGACAGCTGCTGCAAGAGCATGCGCAGGAATACCAGTGCTGGTTTGGGCGAAGCAAGTGATGTGATCCTCCGAGGTAGATGATGTCCTATGACTGCCGTCTGAACCCAGCTTCGTGCTGCGTAACCTCGCGAGGAACTCCTTCTCAAGAGGGGTTAACTCAGCCAGGTAATTTTCTTTCCCTTCCTCTGCCAGATTAGCTTTGTGTCCTCCAGAATAATTTTTCCTTCTACCAGCGTAACCGCCTCTACCACATCGACGTCCTCCGTGGTCCCGTCCACGATCACTCGACTGACTTTGCAGGAATTTTGGACAAAATCTGATGTAATGTCCTGAGTCACCACAGTTGTGGCAAACACCGGCCATAAAGGGAGGCTGATTGAAGGCGGCAAGGGCAAACTTGTCAACAACGGCTTGCTCTCCCTGGAAATAGTCTTTGTTTGGCATCAACTTCAATCGAGCCTCTTCTTGTGCCATGGCAGCTATGGCTTCTTCTAAGGTTGGAAGCATGGGCTGTGCTAGGAGTACATTCCTTCTATGCTCAAACACAGGGTTAAGGCCCTTCAAGAACTTCAACATCCGTTGTCGCAAAATATAATCCAAGAACTTTTGAAAATATTTCGCAAATGCTGGTTCGACTTGTGCATCTTCCATCCCAAGTGGATCATAGTGATCCAGATCAGACCATTACTTCTTCAACAGTGCTGCATACTCAGAGATGGTACGGTCGTCCTGAGCCACCCTATCAAGTTCATCCTGCAGTTGGAAGACCTGCATAGGATTTTCTGAACCTGAGTACATATCCTTCAAAGTCTGCCATATATCAGCAGCAGCCTCCATCGCCTCTACATTGCCCGACACCTGGTCGGCCAAGGAGGCTGTCAACCATCCAGCCACAACATTGTTGACAATTTTTCAAATAGCAAACTCCTTTGAGGAGGGATCATCTGGCGCCTTAGTTTGGCCATTGACGTAGCCAACCAAGCCTCGTCCCTTCAGTGTCAGCATTGCCTGCCGTGACCATTTCAAGTAGTTGGACGTCCCTTCCAACTTCGTCTCCAGCTTGTCCAGCTTTCCCATTTTGTAGGGTGACGGATCCACATCAGTATGGATCACACGTGGGGTTGCCTCGGTTAATCTCTTTGATAAAATATCATCAATCAAGACCTTCATATCTTCTGCTGTCAGTTTACCACTGATCGAATCCATGGCTTCTTCAACTGTGATTCGTCGTCGACGTCGTCTTCGTCGGCTTCGTCGTCGTCGGCGGCGGCTTTGTCGTCGTCGTCTTTATGTAAAGTCTTCAATATAGACCTTACGAATGCGCTGTTAACGTGGCCAACACCGGCGCGCGCATGTAGATCCTAATTTTTGCATATCGAGAGCAGAAAAACAAATAAAGTATTTTGTAATTCCGGATGACGTAATCTAGGAACAGATGATGCAAATAAAGCATTTGACGTCCATCCGTCTGCGAATAACCGTCCACATAATCTCTCTCTCAAATTAGGGTTTTTTTTCGTTTTGAAAAAAAAAGGGGGATCGGCAGCAGCAGGGGGGTTCGTCGGCGGCAACGGGGGGGGGGGGGGGGCGGGGGGGGGCGTCGTGGGCAGCAGGGGGGGTCGTCGGCGGCAGCAAGGGGGGGGGGGCGTCGGGAGGTGCAGGGGGGGGGGGGGGCGTCGGGGGGGGGGGGGGGGGGAACTGCCGGGGGCATCACGGGGGGGGGGGGGGGGGGGTTTGTTCGGCGGCCGGGGGCGGGGGGGGGTTTGCCGGGGAAGGGGTGAATTTTTTTTTGTGTGGTTATGGCTCTGATACCATGTAGAGAATAATTGTTGTATATTTTATTGATTGGCTACTCAACTACTTATAGGGAGTCTAACTCCTCTTCATACTACATTTTTCAATGTGGGACTAAGTCCCTTAACAGTTCTCAACAAAGCATATATATGAAGGGCAACCTTAAGTAGAATTTGGGGAAAAAATGTAAATTATAGAACCAGTGAGAAGTATATCAAGATGGAAAGGCAAGTGGTCCAAAAAAATTTATCAGCACAAAATGCATTTCCATTAAAAAAAAAAAAGTGAACCACACAGGAAACTTTTTGCCAGTTATGTGCAACCTCATGCGATTATGGCCGACTTGAACAAAACCAAGTTATGAAAAAAAGCTGCAAGAATCGCCTACGTATAAATTTATAACCAATTACATGCATGGTAATGTGATTAAGCAAATGAAGGTAAATGGATTGTAGAACATATATCACTTGAAATTAACTGTTCTTATCACAGTCCTTTGATCTGGCAAAGCTTGGTCACATCACTCTCTACTTGGTATATTTTTTTAGATTATCAGTCTCCCTCGTGATTCAATAACGTACGAAAAAACCAAAGGATTACAGGTTCAAAAGATTACATCCAATACACTCATCAGTGGCTAAGAGCAGAAAAAGAAAATGAGATTACATCCAATACAGTGTCCAAAATTACCACAACTACCTACCATATCTCATGTTCTTGTTCTTGTTGTGGAGCTTTCGCCGCAAAATGTTATACTTAAGAGAAAGAATCCTATACTTTTTGTGTAGTGGTCTTATAATAAAGGCATAACTACCTACCATATCTCATCTGAGCAGAAAGGCTACCAATTCAATACATTGGTGCCTATGTATTTGCCCATCTCACTTTTCTACTCTCATCCTCACAGAACACAAAGGGCCTAAATCTGATGTTATTTGTGGGTCATGCTCAAGTCCGGCCTTGGGGTAAGCCGGACAAGACTTAAGACTTGGGCAATCCCCCTCTGCTTGGGCAACCCTCTCAGGCTCAGCATGATCCCACCAAAGGTCATGGTCACAGATACCACCAAGACCAGCTGACAATAAGGGTCAAGGGGCAACCAAAATTAGCTCTAGGATAGGGCAACCCAACCCTTTGGGCCGGCCCTGGTCATGCTCATAATCCATGTGCATGTATGCCAAAGCCTAGGCCTAGACTTTGGTCAAAAGGACCAATATGAGGGACCATTTGTGACTCACTCTCTCTCTCTCTCACATTAATGGAGGCCATTCCTGTTGTGAGGGCCCTTAGTAAGGTGTCCACTCCCCCTTAACCTTTCCTCAAAGCCCAAGGGTGCAATGCACCTGCCATGGTGTGAAAGTGAGAGACCCTTTGCTAGGGAACCCTACCACCCACTCAAGGATTTGGGATCTACTCTTTCCCCACCCCCACCCCAAAACTCCAGAGGGGCTTCAAAAGCCAATCATTCCTTGACGGAGATGGCCACATCATGGGAATTGTGGCAGCATTCATTGTGGTTAGATAGTCATTAGGGAGATGGAGACTTGAAATTGTGTTTTTTTGATATGGACAGTACTGTGGAATGGGTAGACTGCGACTGGTTTATTAGGTATGACACACCCAAAGTTGGACTATACAATGTATGCATGCAATCAGTTCTAGTCAATATTTTCTGTTGGTAATCTCGTATGAAGTTACAATCCATCGCGCAATCACAATTTGATGAATTTAGTCATGGAGGGCTGTGATACTTATAATCCATTATACATAATCTGTTTTGAGACTAGACGGATGGGAATAAATTTTTACACATTGTCCGTTAATGATTAATTAACGAAACGAAGACCAAGTACAAATCTCCTGATGAACACAAGAAAAAGCAAGATACAAATTCATATCATAGCAATACCGAGTGATCTGCTTGCCTGTCATGAACATGCCGCAGCTAGAACCCCTTCGTTTTTGTTGATAACGAGTCTGTGACATACTTAACAATATATTCTAAGTTACTTTCTCATTGTGTACTACAAATACTTCTGTAAATTATCATCTCTTGGTAAACTGCAACTCATTACACATTATGTAGCTCTCACCTCTCAGTTTATTCAACCAGTATATTATATATATATACATCATTGCATGACATGGAAACGATTTTTTTTCTTTCTGAAATTATGTTATGAGTACGGTTAATGCACAGTACAATGGTTATGGATTAGCTCACTTCCATAAATTATAGCACTAAAGTAAAAGCATGGATATTACAGATTATACAAACTATTGTGGTCTAGATAATTATATGTTTCCAGTGAACACTATTCTTTTTTTCATATCTTTAATTGATTTCCAACTAATCATCCCAATATATATAGTTCAGAAGTATGTTAATTACATTTTCTTTCTTTCTTTCTTTCTAGCGTGGATCTTTCCAGTTGATATCTTTCTGCGTAAAATTAAAGTTTTATTTTCTCGCAATCGTTCATGTTTCTAAATAATAATCCGCCATTAAGAAAAGTTCAAATTGTCATATTAGTCCCTGATTCTCACTGGCTTGTGAAAGTAGGCCACTCAGAAGACATTCTTTTCAAATTGCTGCTCATCTGACTAATAAATGAAGATTTCTCATAAGTTGAAAAATAGTGCATCTTGATAGAAAACCATCATAAGTGCTATTCGACAGTGAAAAGTTTGGCCTAAGTCCTTCTCATATGGATCTATCAGAAGTTAGATTTAGTGATGCCTTTGCCAATGCAATATCTATGTTCTGAATAGTATACGGAAAACTTACGAACAAGAATCATGATATCGAATGGTGGGATGCAAACTAAGGGTATCCTTATAGAAAAAGGATGACTTTCTATCAAGTCGTGTGTTAATGTCAAAGTGAATCCAAGTGTTTCAATGCAGTGGGAAAGCTTCATTTAATGTTTTCACTGAGTTTGCTTCACTTTAGATCTTAGGTGATGGAATCTTTAGCCATAGGAATCAAACTCCCCCATTGAAGCCATGCTTATAGGCTCCTGCCGAATGCCCATTCCCACCATTTATTGGAGAATTTATGTGGAAATAGCTATAAATGTGAATACGAGAGGAAGATGAGCATTCACAGAGAGTTCAGTAAGAGAAAGCACACACAAATATGATAAGGTTAGTATCAATGTCGATGATGGGTTAGTTAGCAAGACAGAACACACAAGGGTGCTTAAACTTCACATTGGAACTAAAACAATCGATTCTAGGAATTTTATTTTGATTTTATTCTTCCACAAGAATCTTGAATTTGCACACATGGATTTGCTTTGCTAATTTATTGAGTTATCGACCATTTTTTATTTTTATTTTCCAAAGGCTACTATTTTATTCTAACACCCAACCTCATATATACCTCTTAATTTTTCAAAGGCTACTATTTTTTATTTTTATTTTGTGAAGAATTCCAGAATCTGTGCCATAATTTGTTGTACAACAAATGTTATCAGAAGAGAATACATTGCACATTTCTAGATTATGGGAAGAAGTTAGTAGACAAATGTTTAGAAAACCCCCTTCTCCTGCAAACTAGACCAAAGCAATGGCATCATCAACACTTCCTCACTGTAGTATGCCCACCAATCAATGTTCCTTAACTACTTACAAATGGAACTTTGTTTAACACAAATTATGTTTGCTTAATCCAAGAGTTATGGATATATTCTAAGGTTGGAGGGAGGACCTACAAAGAGTGAGCCCACCCTTAGAAGCAGATTAGTGCCACATACCCCCCTCCCCTGCTTTTTCTGGAAACAAATCAACAATGCCACACTCCTTTAAATCCCTATAGAATGTCCTAATGTCCTTACTTCCCTCCTCCCCTTCCCTTCCTATCACCACCATATCTTCTAATTATCACCATATCATATGGCAGAGTTTGTAGAGAGCCTCAATTCTCCTAGACCCTCTCGACCTTGCTATGAACTAATAGACCATAACTTGGATTTAGTGAGCCAGTTTGAACAGCTCAATGGGAGTGTCATGGAGAACTTCAACTTGGGCTTGTCGGGTTTCTCCAACGACAATATCTTGCCATTCTTGGAAAACTTGGCAAATATTTCTCCCGTTGTTGGATGCCCGAAACCGAACATCGACCCAAGTGCTGATCCGGGTGGAGAAGTACAAGGAAGAGGAGGCAAGAAGAGGACGATGGAGAAGAAGGCGCTTCCGGAGATCAACTCCATGAACTGTTCGGCGACGACTACAGAGACTAAGAAGAAAAATGTTTGTTACCAACTTTTCAGGCCTTGATCTCTATTTAATTACTTGGCTTGTTGTTAAGAGTACTGCATGTTGAGTTATGTTTATTTTACAGAGATCAGGGAGTGGCAAGGGACTAGGGAGGAGCAGCTCAAAGAACCAGGTGGAGGAGGCAAAGGAGGTTGTTCATGTGAGGGCAAGAAGAGGCCAAGCCACTGACAGCCATAGTCTGGCTGAAAGGGTATGAACATAGTGTCACAAAATGACAATAGGCAGCTAGTTTAGCACTTTATCATCATCACCATACATAATTCCTCTTTCCATGCATTGTACTTGGGAACTTTGTAAAGTCCAAGTTTGGTTCACGGGATCACGGAGTTGGAAAAGGAGTGTCGTTCGTATCCTATTTTGGATGTCAACAAAAAAGGAGCAAGAAAGAAAAATAGAGGGAAAATGGTTCTCCCACCCACCCACCCCAAGAATTTAATTTTCCTTCCATTTCATGCATGTATTCTGACTATATTCCTGGCCTTTCCAAACACCGGAAAGACAAATTGATGGGAATTGTAATTTCACATGCCTATGGAATGAGCGAAGAATTGATTTCCTTTCCCGGAACCAAACGATTAAGTCAAAGCGTCTTTCAAAACCAGCCTCACTCCTGCTTTCAGAGGAAACCCAAGAAAAGTACTAACATAAGCAAGAAAAATAAGCAGAAGCATCATATATATATACAAGAAGATTTACTGAGTCTTGGATTGTATCAGGTTAGAAGGGAGAAGATCAATGAAAGGATGAGGTGTTTACAGGAGCTAGTTCCTGGCTGTTACAAGGTACTACGTACCCTATAAATTTAGTACACATGTTTAATTTTGTTTAAGAACTGCTTAAATCTTTCAAACTCGTTCAAGGTTTAATATAGTTAAAGCAATTAATACTTTTTTTTTTCTTCCTTTACTTGTTTCTTTCTCTGAATATAATTTGTCGTGAATTCGCAGACAATGGGCATGGCGGGAGCACTTGACGAGATAATTAACTATGTACAATCTCTTCAAAACCAGGTTGAGGTGAGTGAGGAAATCTTAGTAATTTAGTCACTCAATACCTTTTTTTTCACTTACTATAGTTCCTTAATTTTATTATATCTACAGTTTCTTTCGATGAAGCTTTCTGCAGCCAGTTCTTACTATGATTTCAGCTTAGGCATGGAAGCCATAACAACACAACAGGTACTACCAAGGGTGAGTATGGCTTTAAGTTGGGCTTGTAACCAATATACATGAAGTTCAAATGACCAGTCCAATTCTGGAAATGAGTTCACAAGTACAACCTAAATTTTGAATATTGGAGGGGGGTTGCTAGAGAAGTCTAGTTGTCAGCTTTCTAACTGTTCCTAGAATCCACCCCCATATGTAGTTACCTTATTATTGTCAAGATGCAATAAGTTATCAACTTTTAGATGTTCAGAAGCTGTATGTGTATACATCAATGTTGTGAAAATACGGACACGGATACTGATATATTGATACACTGCACGAATACGAACATAGACACATGAGATTTGGCCATAATACGGATACGGACAACATAGATATGCATTAAACATTCACTAGCATAAATAGCACTAGAGACGCCTTGAACCCCTGTGCTTTAAATCAAGAAACTAAACGCAAATTAAAGATCTTCTCGAACCATTTTTTCTCTGCATGTTCTCACAGTAATTAATAGATGGCATAAATTATCTATAAAAAAAAGGCATAAATAGTCAGTTTGGTACTTCAGTTTAAACTCTGCACATATTTTTTTTAGTACTCTTATCTTCACCATGATATCAAGATAATTGTTGAAAGTTGTACATGTATGAATGATGTATATATACATGTATTTTCCTAAAAAAATGTATGTATACTTGTATTTACATCGAATATAAAAAAACTCATATTTCACTGTCTATGTATGTATATGTACAGGATGGTGATGCATATCTGCAGGCTGAAGCTGTGGAGAGAGTGGTGGTGAGAGAGCAGGGAAATGGGGAGTGCAGTACTAGCTTCCAATCAGCAATGCAGTTTTGACCCTACTTGTTATGCTCCTCTTCAACCTCTGCCTCCTCCATCACATACATTTCGCACGCGCGACCTCGATCATGTAGCGGCCCCCCCTCACACCTCCCATGTGTGTGGGGGCTAAACATACTTTTATAAAATAATTACAAGAAGAAAAAAACAAAAGCATTCTATTCTTTTCTCCCTGTCATTTTTGTATCTATGCATGCTTTTGTTTCTTTTTTTCAAGATACATACATACACAACCTAAGAGTACCTCTCTAGCTAGCAACATATGGGTACAAATTTCATTATGCTTCGTACCATAATGTGTTAAGATTTCAACACCAACTCCAGATTCTATTAGAAGCACATTCTACAACATTTTTGAACTATGTCATGATCATTCTACAATATTTTCCACCCCTTTCATGATCATTCTAGAATATTTCCCATATTTTCCTTGTAAATATTTCTTCCATCTACCACTCCTTGCTCTATAACCTTCTCCATGTCATGGCAATATTGGAACTCTCTAGAGAAGTTCTTATCATTTCACTTATTTTGCTACATCCATATTCTTCTAAAGAAATTCTATATCAATCACTCCATACCTATAAATAGGGGTGGCATCTCCCATTTGAGAACCAAGCACCAAGAAGCTATAGCAAATTACCAAGCAAGCAAAGCAAGGAGACAATGTGAGTGACTGAAGAGTCGTGTGTGAGTTTGAAGTTAATTGTGAGTGTCCTAGTGTTTCCCTTTGTGAATGTTGTGTTGAGAGCTTGTATTATCTTCTATACATGTTTTCTATCATTAAAGTTCTATTGTCGAGTGTCACAACTGGCTACTTCTACTTCCATAATCATATCCAACGATTTTGCCAATGCACAAGGCGAGATTGTGAAGTTGGCTGGTCTAGAAGCCAGAGATCTTACCAAGTTACTATGACGAATTTGTTGGTGCTTTCTTTACATGGAGAGAGCTAGCTCTCAACATGCCTTGTAAAATTTTAGTCCCACATCGGAAATGCACCATGAGTTATCTCAACATATATACTTGGTTGTGTTGTTGAGAGATGCACATGGGGTGGTGACCCTAAGAAGGGAACCATGTGGGTGATTTTAATAGGAGGTAAGAATAAGGCTCAAAGGATTAAGCATTAATGCTTTTGTCATTCTCTTGGATTAATTCCATTTGGAGCTAAGTCCCAAAAGGGCTTAGCGACTCGGACTCGGGTTCATTGCTCATGAGGCGTAATGTGGCGTTTTGTTGGCGCATTTGCGGCCATGCGGCTCATGCGGTCCATGCGGCTCATGCGGTCCATGCGGTCCATACGGCACATGCGGCTCATGTGGTCCATGCGGCCCATGCGGAAATGCACCATGAGTTATCTCAACATATATACTTGGTTGTGTTGTTAAGAGATGCACATGGGGTGGTGACCCTAAGGAGGGAACCATGTGGGTGATTTTACTAGGATAGGTAAGAATAAGGCTCCAAGGATTAAGCATTAATGCTTTTGTCATTCTCTTGGATTAATTCCATTTGGAGCTAAGCCCCAAAGGGGCATAGCGACTCGGACTCGGACTCGGGCTCATGGGCTCATGAGACGTAATATGGCGTTTTGTTGGCGCACTTGCGGCCATGTGGCTCATGCGGTCCATGCGGTCCATGCGGTCCATGTGGCTCATGCGGCTCATGCGGTCCATGCGGTCCATGCGGCCCATGCGGCACATGCGGCTCATGCGGCTCATGTGGTCCATGCTGTCCATACGGCCATGAGGCTCATGCGACCAGGCTGCTGCTGCTGCTGCCGCATGGAGGACTCCGCTGACTGTGCAGACTACAAGTCAGTTATGGAAAGACTGGTTCAATGCGATTAATTCAGATCCACTTTTTGTGGGATTTGAATTAATTTCGTTGCTATCTTTGTGGGATTTGAATTAATCTCGTTGCTATCTTTTTGGAATTTGATTCAATCTTTCCATAACTGAAGAGGCGGCTAGGGTTTCCACCCTCTCTCTATATATACTCTCTTCTGTCCTCCTTTGTGACTACTATGAAAATATAAGTCAGAAAAGGAGAAAAAGAGAGAGGGCTGCTGCCGCCATTGTAAGTCCATCCGAGGAGTCAGAATAGAGGTGACTTCGAGCGTTCCGTCCATGCGGTTCATGCGGTCCTTGCGGCTCATGCGGTCCATGCGGTCCATGCGGCTCATGTGGTCCATGCGGCCCATGCGGCCATGAGGCTCATGCGGCCAGGCTGCTGCTGCTGCTGCCGTATGGAGGGCTCCGCTGACTGTGTAGACTACAAGTTAGTTATGGAAAGACTGGTTCAATGCGATTAATTCAGATCCACTTTTTGTGGGATTTAAATTAATTTTGTTGCTATCTTTGTGGGATTTGAATTAATCTCGTTGCTATCTTTTTGGGATTTGATTCAATCTTTCCATAACTGAAGAGGCGGCTAGGGTTTCCACCCTCTCTCTATATATACTCTCTTCTGGCCTCCTTTGTGACTACTACGAAAATACAAGTCAGAAAAGGAGAAAGAGAGAGAGGGCTGCTGCCGCCATTGCAAGTCCATCAGAGGAGTCAGAACAGAGGTGACTTCGAGCGTTCCACAAGTTCTTCAAACTTGCTGGTTCCTGGAAGCAGTTCGTGTGGGGCACTACTAAAATCTGTCAAATCAGCGATGCTTCAAAACGTCGCTAAATAGGGAAAATACGTCGCTAATTACGATTAGCGACGTATTTAGCGACGTATGTACGTAGTCACGATTAACCTAGTCGCTAAACAAGAAAACGTCGCAATACGTCGCTATTGCGACGAGCTTTAGCGACGACGATACGTCGCTAATGTAGCGACTGCCAGCGACGTAAAACGTATATATTTACCGACGTATACTAGCGACGTTGAGCGACTTTACATACATCGATGCTGACCTGGCTTGAGAGCCTTATGGCGACGTTCTGCGACTTTCCTACGTCGCTACATTTCCGACCTATAGTGACGATCAGCGACGGTATTCATCAACGTTAGCGACGTTGGTGTACTTACTTAGCGACATTATTTTCGTCGCTGAACGTCGCTGTCCGTCGCTGAACGTCGCTAATATTGAAAAAAATAAAAAATACAGCATTTGCAGCATTTCCTGCAGCATTTGCAGTATCCCCTGCAGCATTTGCAGCATCCCCTACACCATTTGTTATAGCAACAACGGTGTGTATCACGAACACAGTATCAAACAACACAGATACACACAATCACGAACACATTTGAAACACAATCTCATCAATCAACACAGATATATGAAAATTTGTAACAACAATGTCACACATAATGGTCCACAACTTAATTGCCAAGTATGGGAACGCATGGCTCAGAACACAATCCAAGAATCATTCTAGCATATATTAGTGTGAATCATCTATGTTCTGTACATATGGTGTAGTATATGTTCTTATCGTATGTAGTATCTGAAGAATGTAACAGAATCAAGATGAATTCACAAAATGTAATACTAAGACATCATCTACTACTATATAAGATATAGTGATAGGTTGTCGTATCATCATTGCCGAGGGATGAGGGTCGGAGGACAGTCAACTTTATCTACGGCTATATAGTTTCTGCCTCGCCATTCGAATGGCTGCATGGACTATGTCCTGATCACCATGTCGTACCGTAGATTAATGCAAATGGAGCTGGAGCCAAAATACAGAAACCAAACTATGATATCCACCTCAAGTGTAGAGTCGGGAGAGAAGAACTTTTCCACCCTCTCCCTCTCTCACGCTATCAACGTCACAACTTTTCCACCTCAAGTTCTGATCAAGCATTTTCCTTCTCCTCTCCTCCACCATGGCTCTGAACCCATCTGCTCCTCCCTACTTCCCTTCTTCTTATTTGACTCTCTCAGCCACATATGATATCCAGCTCAAGTGTAGAGTCGGGGAGAAGAAGTGGACAGGAAGAGGAAGGGGAAGCAGCACAACCGGCGGCATGACCCGGAGGAAGTACAGAGATTTTCTTCAACATGCGTAGGAGAACTATAAAGATATATATTTTCACAACATATCACCTTGTCAAAGACCCTTAATGTGACATCCATGTTACCGCGGTGTCGGAAGACTAACATATCATAATTTTCTAAGCCATGTGTTTTGACATAATCCTCCAACCGGATTTCAGTTCTATGTAATAATGCAAGATTACTACATATGAGGAAAGAGTCGGGAGGATTATGTCAAAACACACGGCTTAGAAAATTATGACATGTTAGTCTTCCGACACCGCGGTAACATGGTTGTCACATTAAGGGTCTTTGACAAGATGACATATTGTGAAAAGATATATCCTTATAGTTCTCCTACGGATTTGAAGAAAACATCTGTACTTCCTCTGGGTTATGCCGCCGGCTGTGCTGCTTCCCCCTCCTCTTCCTGTCCACTTCTTCTCCCCCGACTCTACACTTGAGTTGGATATCATATGTGGCTGAGAGAGTCAAATAAGAAGAAGAAAAGTAGGGAGGAGCAGATGGGTCCAGAGCCATGGTGGAGGAGAGGAGAAGGAAGATTCTTGATCAGAACGGATGGCTCAGAACACAACCCAAAATTCATTCTAGCATACATTAGTGTGAATCATCTATGTTCTGTACATATGGTGTAGTATATGTTCTTATTGAATCTAGTATGTAGTATCTGAAATGTAACAGAATCAAGATGAACTCACATAATGTAATACTAAAACGTCATCTACTACTATATAAGATAGTGATAGTTTATCGTATCATCATTGCCGAGGAGGAGCCACTTCCTCCGGCTCTACAGAATCAATGCTAACCAAGGAAGGCAAAACTGAATCAACATTGTCTTCCGGATCGTCCTCATCACGGCATAACGGGCTGCTCAGCGTGTCCAGCTTCTTCAACTTCTCGCTGGCTGCAGAGTCGAAACGGGAACGGGTCCACTTTGCCAGCCCGAAGCTCTGACTCGCACTCGTCACCTCGCTACCAGTTTTCTCTCCTCCTCTGACGCGGGTCATAAGAAAAGAAATTTCGTACATCTTCTTTACATAAACATCATTGCCGCCTTGTACTCGAGCCTCCTCGTCTGTGACGCTATCCAACTTCTCGGTGCCTACATTGTCACTCGAATCTCCCCTTCGACTTGTATCGTCCTCTTATTCGCCTATCTTTTCGTTCCCTGTCTTACAATCATCTGCTATCACCGCCGACTCATTCGACTCCTTCTCCGAGTCTTCTTCCTCCTCCTCGGAGTCATCGGAGAAAGAGTCTAATGAGACGGCGGTGATAGCAGATGATTGTAAGACAGGGAACGAAAAGACAGGAGAAGAAGAGGACGATACGAGTCGAAGGAAAAATTCGAGTGACAATGTAGGCACCGGGAAGTTGGATAGCGTCACAGACGAGGAGGCTCGCGAGTACAAGGCGGCAATGATGTTTATGTGAAGAAGAGGTACGAAATTTCTTTTCTTATGACCCGCGTCAGAGGAGGAGAGGAAATCGATAGCGAGGCGACGAGTGCGAGTCAGAGCTCCGGGCCGGCAAAGAGGACCCATTCCCATTTCGACTCTGCAGCCAGCGAGAAGTTGAAAAAGCTGGGCACGCTGAGCAGCCCGTTATGCCTTGATGAGGGCGATCCGGAAGACAATGCTGATTCAGTTTTGCCTTCCTCGGATGGCATTGATTCTGTAGATCCGTGTATAAAGAGGAAGATTATTGGAAGCTGGGTCAATATCCAAGAAGCGAAAGAGAGTCGAGGATTCTGATTTTGATGGCATAGAAGAAGAGGTTTGCGACATAATGAGAGGGATAGGAAAGGAGGCAGATGAAGGATGGCTCAGAACACAACCCAAAATTTATTCTATCATACATTAGTATGAATCATCTATGTTCTGTACATATGGTGTAGTATATGTTCTTATCGTATCTAGTATCTGAAGGATATAACAGAATCAAGATGAACTCACATAATGTAATACTAAAACATTATCTACTACTATATAAGATATAGTAATAGGTTGTCGTATCATCATTGCCGAGGGATGAGGGTCGGAGGATAGTCAACTTTATCTATGGCTACATAGTTTCTGCCTCGCCAGGCGAATGGCTGCAGGGACCATGTCGTACCGTAGATTAATGCAAATGGAGCTGGAGATAAAATACAGAAACCAAAATACAAAATACAGAATCAGATCCCTGGTTTCGCCGAAAATACAAAACACAGTTCTAATTAATATGTATTTTAAGTGTGAGAACGGATGGCTCAGAACACAATCCAACCGGAGAGGATACTCTGCAGATCCATCTGAGTAGGACGTATACTCTGAGAGATCACCTTTACAAGAATGATATCAGTAGTGGGATTGAGTGTGTATGTCCTACTCAGATGGGTCTCTCACCGTTACTATTTTTCTGACAGCATGGTGGATGTGCTCCATCAACAGATTCTTGCTCCGAGCCAAAACTTTGCCCCGGAGCTCAAGTGGACATCCTTCGTGTAGAGCTCGAGTGAGAGGTTCCTGACAGCATGGTGGTCTCCTTTGTTAAAGTATCCGTGCTCGTCCCACAACCAATGTGTGATGAGCACGGATACTTTGACAAAGGAGACCACCATGCTGTCAGGAACCTCTCACTCGAGCTCTACACGAAAGATGTCCACTTGAGCTCCGGGGCAAAGTTTTGGCTCGGAGCAAGAATCTGTTGACGGAGCACATCCACCATGCTGTCAGAAAAAAATAGTAACAGTGAGAGACCCATCTGAGTAGGACGTACACACTCGATCCCACTACTGATATCATACTTGTAAATGTGATCTCTCAGAGTATACGTCCTACTCAGATGGATCTCTCAGAGTATCCTCTCTGGTTGGTTGTCGTATCATCATTGCCGAGGGATGAGGGTCGTAGTACCAATACAATCCAGAGATTGACACAGTACTAATTCATATATGTAGTCCAATACAAATAGTCTAATATAAAAACAACCCAATACAAAAAGTCCAATAGAAATAAGTACTAATAGCTAATGAGAACCACGCAGCTCATGCAAACGCTCAGTGATACGATCACGCAACCACCTCAAAAAAGCGAGATCTTTGGCGTGAGGAGAGATGTCGTCCCTTGCAACTGTTGCACGAATAGAACTCCCGGTCTCACTAGCTATCGGTGCTGGATGAATAGAACTCCCGGTCTCACTAGTAACCGGTGCCACTTCCTCCTTAACTGTAGGAGGAGCCACCTCAAAATTCACTGTTTCCCTCAAATGACATACCGCTTCTCGGGTCATGGGTGCCATCTGGTAAGCAAGCTAATATAATTGTAACATAAGCAAGCTAACTAAAGGAACCATCATGTAATTTGAGTACATTTTCGAAAGCAGATAAAGTACAATAAATTTGATTTTTTGCCAAGTAGCAGAACGGATGGCTCAGAACACAACCCATGATTCATTCTAGCATACATTAGTATGAATCATCTATGTTCTGTACATATGGTGTAGTATATGTTCTTATCGTATGTAGTATCTGAAGAATGTAACAGAATCAAGATGAACTCACATAATGTATTACTAAGACATCATCTACTACTATATAAGATATAGTGATAGGTTGTCGTATCATCATTGCCGAGGGATGAGGGTCGGAGGACAGTCAACTTTATCTACGGCTACATAGTTTCTGTCTCGCCAGTCGAATGGCTGCAGGGACTATGTCCTGATCACGATGTCGTACCGTAGATTTAGGATTTAAAATATGGTATTCAGGTCAACTTAATTCAGTCAAAGGGTACTGAACAGAAAGTCTAATTATTCCATATTTCAGTAATGTCAGTGAGCTAAATCATACTCAACTGTCGAGAATACTTAGGAGAAAACTCATTCACAGGATTAGTATCCATCCTTCGCGACATAGCTAAAATTTTATAGTACTCGATAATAATTATTAGTCAATTTATTCATCATTTCAAAACCCTGAAAATGTCCAAAAAACTCCCAGTATCAGTAAATAGGGCTCGAACCCTAAATTAGAATTCGAATCCGAGCAAAACATCAAATTGACAGTTGATATGCGCAAAAAAACTCCCAGTATCAGTATATAGGTGTCACACTGTGAGTCTCGTGTCCACACAGTGGGACACGACGTGTCCAAACCAACAAAATAGGTGTTACACGAACTAGAAGCGAGTCCACGCTCTCGTGTCCCCCGCAGCGAGTCCACTGTCAGTCTCGTGTCCCCCGCAGCGAGTCCACGCTCTCGTGGACACGAACTAGAAGCGAGAAAGAGAGCTAGAAGATGAGGAGAAACTGGAGAGGAGCTACCTGAGGAAGGAGGAAGAAGGAGGAGGAGGAGAAGGAGGAGCTACCTGAGGAAGGAGGAGGAGAAGAAGGAGGAGGCCGGATGAGGGAGATCGCCGGAGGAGCGTCGCGGAGGAGGAGGCCGGAGGAGGGAAATCGCCGGAGGAGCGTCGCGGAGGAGGAGCACGCCCAAATTTGGGAGGAAAAATTGTGAATGATCGAAAAGGAAACTCTCGCTGGCTATATGAAATGATTAGCGACGTCCTTATAGGACGTCGCTAAACGTCGCTGACATATAATAAACGACAATGCTGCTTAAAGTGCGTCGCTACACGTCGCTATTTCAGCGACGGGTACCGACGAACTTGCGACGCAGGTTCCCATTTAACATATTGTAGCCGCTAGACGTCGCTATTTAGTCGTTGTTGGCGACAAACAGCGACGTTTTATACTAACGTCGCTAAAACCCCAAATATTAGCGACGAACTATCTTTGAGTCGCTAAATACGTCGCTGATATGACTTATTTTGGTAGTGGGACGAATCTTGTTTTGAGCAACGGTGTTTTGACACCCCAGCATTTTTCTTCTTCTCATCTTTCTCTAGATTATTGTACCTCGTTCTGTCCCAATTGCAACACGTTTACAAGGAAGAACGAGAGATCTTCTCTTCTCTATTTTTCTCCTCCATATTATAATCGGGTTATTTGGTTTTTGTATCATCGTAGATCTCTGTTGTATATGTTTTACCATCTTTGATCAAGCCCCGGGACTAACAATCTCAAAGCAAGATTCTTATAGATGAAAAACATTAATGCTTCGCTCGTCCAATCGGACTACTGCAAGTTGAAAAAGTTCGATGGAGAGCATTATCAAGTCTGGAAGAGAAAGGTTTATCTAACTCTTCAACTAAAAGACGTTGATCATGTTCTGTTGGAGGAAGAACCTTCGGTTCCAGACACCGGATCTACTGCCACAATCAATGCGGCTACCAAACTCCAGGCCAAATGGAGAAGGGAAAATAGCATCTGCAGGCTTCTCATAATGAATGCTATGGAGGATTTCCTGGCAGAATCCTACTCGAAGAAGAAACTTGCCAGAGACATATGGGAGTCTGTGGAAAAACTGTGTGAAGAAGACAGGAACAGGAGCAAGATGTTTGTGGTTGAAAAATATCACAAATTGCTCTTTGAGGACGAGAAGTCCATGTTGCCACAGGTGAAGGAATTTCTGAAGCTACGTCAAAAACTGGAAGACGAAGAGATGCCCCTTTCCGACAAGTTTGTCGTTGGAGGGATCGTCTCAAAACTTCCTGCTGAGTGGAGTACCTTCTATGCAAGGATGCTCAGAAGGAAGCTAGATATTAGCTTGGGAGATCTACTTCAAGAGATTCATGTTGAGGACGAGATGCGTTCCCAACAGAAGGTGGACACTCTGTCCAAACAGTTGGCTAAAGCCAATCTAGTGCAGACGAGAGATCCCAAGGGGAAGCAGGCGGCTTCTCATCCCAAGAAGAAGGACTTCACTAATCTAAAAGTGAAGGGTCCTTCATTCAAGCAACAGAAGACTAAGTCCTACGTGACTTGTTACAATTGTGGCAAGAAAGGCCACTACAAGAGTGAATGCAAATCTAAGCCTAAACAATCAGAGAAAGGTGAGCCTAATAAGGTTTCATTGGTTTCTAACTTTGTTGCTATGATCGCACAGGTCACAACTGTGGGGGTTGACTCTGACTGGTGGATAGACACTGGTGCGACTTGCCATGTCTGTTCTGGCAAGGAATGGATCGTCACGTACCAGCCGATATCTGAGAAGGTTATCATGGCGAACCAGGCCTAAGCTGAAGTTCTGGGGATCGGGACCGTGGAACTGAAACTCACTTCTGGGAACACTCTGACGCTTCAAGGTATGAAGTATGTTCCGGCGATTGTCAAGAACCTGATCTCTGGGAGCCTGTTCTGCAACGCAGGCTTGAGGATGGACATCAATGCTGGTCAGATGGTGATGTCCAAGAAAGGAACATACTTCGAAAAGGCTTATCAAATCGAAGGAATGTTTAAAATTCAGCTTGTCAACCAGTTTGATGACATTAATGCAGTTGCATTTTCTGATTATTCTCTTGAGTTGTGGCATAATAGACTAGGACATGTTTATTGTAAAAAAATTAACAAAATGTCTAGTCTAGGACTTATCTCCAAATGTGGGGGTAAGGTGGAGAAGTGTGAAGTGTGTGCTCAGACGAAGATCACAAGAAAACCCTTTTATCGGGTCAATCGAAGCACAGATCTTCTGGAGTTGGTGCACTCTGATATCTGTGACTTCAAACATTTCTCCACGAAGGCCGGGATGAAGTATTTTATAACCTTCATCGACGACTTCTCAAAATACGTGTTCGTTTACTTGCTCAAGTCTAAAGACGAAGCCTTCGAGAAGTTCAGAGAGTTCAGGGCCGAAGCTGAAGGCGGACTGGACAACAACTCAAGAGGTTAAGAAGTGATCGAGGTGGGGAGTACAAGTCTCATGAATTCGCATCATTTTACAAAGAACATGGAATCATATGCGAGACTACTGCTCCATATATATTCTCCTCAATCTAATAGAGTAGCGGAGAGGAAGAACAGAACGTTGACAGAAATGATGAACTCAATGCTGCTAACCGCGGGTCTTCCTAAATGCTACTGGGGAGAAACTGTATTGACGGCCACTTTTATTCTAAATAGAGTGTCATATGCAACTTCGGACGTAACTCCTCATGAACTCTGGTTCAAAGTCAGACCAAACTTGAATGTCATTCGAGTGTGGGGGTGTTTGGCGTATGTGAATCTCCCAGATCTGAAGATTCAGAAGCCAGGGACAAGGACTACGAAGGCGATCTTCTTGGGGTTGTAGGCCTCAAAAATGAAAGTCACGCTGAGTTGATCAGAACAAGTCACACAGAGTGATCCAAAGAAGCAGCACAAAAGATACGCTAAGTTCTGCCTGGCCATCTCCTTTAGAAGTCACGCAGAGACAGCTCAGCCATACGTCAGAATCATAATGACTGACAACACAACAGTCGAGAAACGTCTCCTCGTATGCCACGTATGCACAGAATTCAAGAGATCATCGCCGTCTTTTGCGTGATTTTTGAAATGTTCCTTAGCAAGACTCACTCTTCACCAAGTTGGCGTGACTTTGGGTCTTATCTTTATTTAATGCAGCTGACAATATAATCAATGTCAGAGATTCTGTGTCAGATGAAGCGTGCCAAATCAAGACAGCTGGCGGTTTGCGTGGATTCTGAACCTTCTCCTTCCTCAAGTTTGCGTGGATTTTTTGAGTTATTCTTCTCAAAGCCTGCGTGAATTCTGAAGTATTCTTCTTCAAAGCTTGCGTGGATTTCGCCTTCAACGAGTCTGCGTCAACGAAACTGCGTGAATTTTTTGCCTTCAGCAAGACAGCGTGGATTTTATTTCAACTGGAGTACGTGGCAGCCATGCCACCGATCTCTCTCTCGCGTGCCCAGTAACTTGCACACGACTCATGCACTAATGCCATGTGTCCAACAGTTACGGGCCACGTCCAGTAACTACTCACTAACCCTGCGTGTATTTAGAGTCTGCGTGACTTTTCAAATGCACTAGTGGTGAGGTAGTTATCTTTTCAGTTACTGTTTTGACTCTATAAATAGAGTTCTTTTTTTATTCATTGTACAGATACATTGATATCTACTGTCAAAATTTTGAGAGCTTTTCTTCTTCGCATAGTCCAAGGGATAAAGCGATCGTCTTCTAGATCGGATTCCTACAGTTGTAATTTTCCCAGATACACAACAAATAAAGAGAATTTCTTTATGGAAAACAAATTGGCGACTCTGCTGGGAAAAACCATCTCCTCTTCTGAGATGGTAACAACTCAATGCGACACTTCGTCTATCGGCTCGACGAAGAAGGTGATGACGATCAAATTCGATCAACTCGCCTATGAAGAAATACAGCGGGCTAAGGGTGGCAAGCCCATTCCAGCCTCCATTATCACTGCCAAGTCAAAGGGACACTCTGTCTATGTCCCTAAGAATTAGTTGGCAGTCAATGGTGAAGTCTCTGCCACAGTGTCTACTCCTAACACTGGCAAGAACTCCACTGCAAGCACGCACACTCTTGTGCGCTCGAAGATGACAGTAACTAAAAGTCACGTTGACAGTACTGGCTCTTTAGCCGAATCTGTTCCAGCGTGCAAATTCAATTCTAAAAGTCACGCTGACAGTACTGGCTCTTTAGCCGAATCTGTTCCAGTGTGCAAATTTAATTCTAAAAGTCACGCTGACAGTACTGGCTCTTTAGCCAAATCTATTCTAGTATGCAAATTCAACTCTAAAAGTCACGCTGATAGTACTGGCTCCTTAGCCAAATCTATTCCAGTGTGCAATCCCACATTCAAAAGTCACGCTGACAGTATTGGCTCCTTAGCCAAATCTGTTCCAGCGTGTAATTCTAAAATCAAAAGTCACGCTAACAGCTCTGGTTCTTTAACCAAGTCTGTTTCAGCGTGTATTTCATCAGAGAAGAATAACTCCTTAGTTATCTCTTCTTCTTCACCGAGTTCTACTAGAACTGGGGGTGGTTTTCCACACAAAGTCCCTTTGAAAAGGAACAACTCTTTAGTTGTTTCTTCTGCTCCTGTAGTTTTTACTCCAGGAACAGCTTTGACTGATACTTTTGTTAGTCAAAGGAAAGGAGATGGTCTTTTGACTACTCTTTCTTCTGGACATTCTATGTCTCAATATCTGAATGAGTCTAAGAAGAAACATTCCTTAATGTCTTCTTCTTTGATTTCTTCAAATTGGGCACAGAATCTGTCCATTAAAGAGGGTCTGTTACCAACTCCTAATCAAGGGAGTGGTTTAACTCTTCCTTCTCTGTAAATATCCAGATCAATGGAAGGAAAACTCCATGTTTCCAAAATTAATATGTTACCTTCCACTGATTTAAGAATAAAACTCAGCACTTCTGGTGTTAAGAAACCATACCAATTGGATATGAAGATAAAAGATCTAGATGCAGAGTATGCAAGAAATTATGTGGCTCACATTAATCATTCTTTGTATAATCAAGAGCCATCAAGACCCAAGAACAGGAAGTATACTCCTCAATCTTCACAAACAGATTTACGGGAATATCTTCAACAGAAGAGAAGGAGTAATTCTATATCAAAGGAACATGCTGAATGTGACTTCTATCCAAGAGTCATAATTCAGTGCAGATGTGAATCAACAGTTCAAGACCATGGTGATCATGCTGAATGTGACTTCCAACCAAGAGTCACAATGCAATGCAGATGTCAAAATAAATGACAGTCTGTCTTTAATAGGATTCAGTATGAACCTATGTCTGATGAAGATGAGCCTTTGTTTGCCTCTGTCAACATGACTTCTCGGGACACCGGGGGTAGAGTTGATAGTCCAGATGGAGTATATAAAAACACCAGAGCAAGAGTCTTGGCTTCTAGTCAAAGAAATTTGATCCCTGAAATTGACTCTGAATTTCTTGGAGAATCTAACTTCCCACCTCTTCCTACTGGGGGTAATTCTCCTATAGTTGACTTTGATACACGAAGCAATGATTCAGAGCATACAACATCTACTAGTTCATCAATAATCCCTCATACAGTCACGACTTACATGGTTGATGGGAATACTGATGAACCCTCTTCTTCTCTGACTCCTCAAGATCAAAGAATTGCTTCTTTGGAACAGCAAATGAAGTCTATGACTGACACAATGAAGTCAATGTATGAACTCATGACAGCTCAGTTGCAAAATCGACAGACTGTATCAGATGCCATACCAGTTGATACTGATATAAGTCCAGTACAAGTTCCTCCAGCAGTACAATCCAATACTCCTGGACCTGCTCAACCAAATCCTAGTCTCTCTGGAGCTGGGGGTAGTGCTTACAATGCTGTTCCTCCTCCTAACTATTCTCTACAAGCCACAACTCCACAATCTTCGGGAGTTGTCTCTGAAGAATTGAAAAATCTCAAAACTCAATTCGAGGCATTCAAACAGAAGGATGGTTTACAAAGGTTAGGCATCAAGCAGCCTTATCCGATAGAATGGAAGCAAGTATCATATCCTCCTAAATACAAGCCTCCTACTATCTCATTCTATGATGGAACCACTTCTCCAAGTCAGTTTATCAATCACTTTGAAGTGATGACTGATCAACTACAACCAAGTGATGCCCTCCTTACTCGGGTATTTATTGGATGTCTCAAGGGAACGGCTTATGAATGGTATAGAAGTCTCCCAGATGGGAGTATTACCTCATTTGCTGGTTTCAAACAGATGTTTCTAGAAAGGTTCTATGAAGGGCTTAATGACATGACTATGTCTGCTCTTATTAGAATCAAGCAGAAAAATAATGAATCTACAGAGGAATATATTGAACGGTTTCGAAGAGAAGCTCTGAAGATGCCTCTTGGAACTCCTGATGCTGTCACCATTGACACGTGCAAATCAAACTTGTTGCCAATCATCAGTATGTGGACAGGGTCCACTCAATTTCAAGATTGGCCTTCCTTCATAGTCAGTGCTAAAGCTGCAGAAATCAGTGCTGAAACCTTCAAAGGTTTAGGAGTGCAGATGACTCCTAAAGAAACAGGACAAGGGGCTAACAATAAAAATAATGCTCGCAAAGGAAAAGAAACTCTAGAAGTTAATCTTCAGAGCAAAGATGCATCGAATGTTCAAACTCCTGCCTCTACGACTCAACAATCAAGAACACCTCGCCCCAGAGAAGAATATTCTTTTGATGACGACGATGTCCTTGGTATCTTTGAATGTCTGCTGAAAGGTAATAAAATACAATTACCAGAGATCAAGAAACCTGATGAAGCTGGTAAGACAGATCATCCTAAATACTGTCCATATCACAGAATGCTGGGTCATACAATTCGTACATGTTATGTATTGAAAGGAAAGATCCAAGAAATGATTAAATCTGGAGCTATCTCTCTTACTCCAAAAGAGAAGACCGTCACCTCCAACGTCGTCTCTATGCAATTTGGAAATTTCCCTCCTCAACTCCTTGAAAGTGGGATTATTCCTATTTCCAAGGCAACTCTTGACATAGTGAATCTTCCTCCTCCACAGTCTGAAGGATTAGTGCCAATCACTTTGGAAACAGGAGAAATCATGTGGATCCATCCTGATCTAGTGGCAGATTTTGAATCGCCTTCTCCTCAAAAGATTTCTTCTCAAAAATCCAAGAAGGCTGGAAAGATCAAGTCATGTCATATGACTTCTCTTGGGTCTACCTCTGACACAGAGCCAAAAGACAAAGAAGAAGCACTTGTTAGTGCTACTCGAACGGGGAAACCTTACCTAAAAGATTATTCTAAAAATCCTGAAGATCCTACTGATATCCCTTCAGATGCTAAAGATGCTCCTAATGTTCCTCCCGAGGAAGAACTATCTACTGAACCTGTTCCTCCCAAGCCTACGGCTCTGGAGAAAGGCAAACAACAGGCTCGGTTTGATAAGCCAATCAAGAAGTCTTCTCCTCTTGGACTTCAGAAGCCTTACAACTTCGACATTTTGGCTCAGCTTGCTAATACTCCCGCTAGAATGTCCCTTTTTGAACTTCTACGTCTTTCCAAAGAGACTCGGGAGACGTTAAGTGAAGCACTTCTACAAGCTGACTCTTGTCTTGCACAATTGAAGAAGCCGGATGCGGAACCTGCCACTTGCTTACATTGCAACAGTGTACTGGAGATTATCCCAAATATCACCTTTACACAAGACGACATGTTACTGGAGGATAATCGACATGATCGACCTCTCTACTACACTGGTTATATTGATACGATGAAGATAGATCGTATTCTCATTGACCCAGGGTCTGCTATAAGCATAATGCCAAAGAGTTTGTTGGATGAACTAAAAATCCCTCTTCACAAACTCTCCAAGACGGTTACTACTATCTTGGGATTCAATCAAAACCGAAGTGAGCCTTTGGGAAAGATTCATCTGAAGCTTCAGATAGGTGATTTCAGATCTAAAGTCACTTTCTATGTGATCGAGATCGCATGATCCTATAATCTTCTTCTGGGGAGGCCCTTTCTTCATGAAAATAATGTGGTGCCCTCTACTCTTCATCAATGTTTTAAGTACATTGATAGCAATGGAAGAGTACAAAAAAAAGTTGCTGATATAAATCCCTTCCATGGGGTTGAAGCTTATTTTAATGATTCCCGAATGTATAAAGAAGAATATACAAGGATCATACAAGCTGGAGAAAGAAGATGCACAAAGTGAGACTTTAATAATCCCTGTTAAATGTCGAACTACTCAGCAACAATCTCCTAAACCCTCTGGAGAAGATTCTTTTATCATTCCAGTGAGTGGACAGATCTCTCCGTTACCTCAGTCATCTACTCAGAATACACTGATCATTCCTGTCAGTGGGCGTACTACAGTTCCTGTACCTTCACAAGATACTCTGCTAATTCCAGTTGGAGGGCGGACTACTCTTCCTACTCAAACTTCAAGGGAGCTCACCTCTTCTGAGCCATTTGTTATCGATCTTAATCGAAATAAAGCTTCTTCTTCTTCTCCCCCTTTAGTCATTGACTTGGCTAAAATCTCTAAGGCTCAGCCTTCTTCCAATATAAATATTGCTGCTTTTACATTTAATGAAAAGTCTCCACCTTTGCAGTACGTTGATGTGTGTAATTATGTTCATAGTTATTTACATCTGTTAGATGACTTGAACACAATAACATAGGAGTTGTACAGACTGTTCATACAGATGTATCTCTAGAACCTGTACAATCTTCATACTTTCTAGTTCCTAGCAGAAAGCCAGGAGACATTCCAATATTCTTCTACAAAGGGCCTCAAAATCCTTCTGATCTTGAAGATGATGACAAAAATGATGATACTGGAAGATTACAACTACGTCGTTATAGTCAGCAATCTAGAGACAACATCAAAAATATGGGCTATGACTTCAGGACTGGCCTTAATAATAGAAAAGGAAGAAAAATGCCTGTCCGGATTCCTCCTTTGAAATACGGAAGGACGAAATACGGATTGGGTTATACTGCTCCTACTCCTTTCATCAATATTATCCATGAAGATCTTGAGTCTGACGAAGATAAGAGATCTGATTCTTCTAGTACCACTTCTTGGGATTTCGATACGAGTATCGGTGACTTCTATTGCAACCTTCTATCTTCTAACATGGTTTCCATTGACCATTCTGAAGAAAGTGATGAAGACGAAGAAGAGTTTGAAATCTCACCTGAATCAGAACAGTGGGCCCAAAGATTAGATAATCAATGGGAGTTCCGTTTCGAGCAAAAAGAACCTCCGACTGAAGATAAACTTGTTCAAATAGATGTTGGTGAAGAGGGGTCTCCCAAACCAATATTCATCAGTGAAAGTCTTTCAAAAACTGATAAGAAAGACATGATCAAACTCATTCGTGATTACATCGATGTCTTTGCTTGGAGTTATGAAGATATGCCAGGGCTTGATCCTCAAATTGCAACTCACAAGCTCAATATCTTGCCGAATGCTAAACCGGTCAAACAACAACAGCGACGATTTCGTCCGGACATCATGGATACAATTGAAGCTGAAGTCAATAAACTCATTACATCTGGGTTTATTAGAGAGGAACAACATCCCGATTGGGTGGCTAATATTGTTCCTGTTCTTAAAAAGACTGGCAAGATCAGAGTATGCATAGACTTTCGCGATCTCAATGCGGCATGTCCTAAAGACGAATTTCCTCTACCAATCACTGATGTCATGGTTGATAATACCTGTTGATTCGAACGAATGTCATTCATGGAGGGGTATTCTGGGTATAATCAGATCAAAATGTTCCCAGAAGACGAGAAGCACACTTCTTTCAGAACGCCGATTGGTACATACTGCTATACAGTTATGCCATTCGGTCTCAAGAATGCAGGAGCAACTTATCAACGAGCTATGAGTACTATATTCCGTGAACATTTACGGAAAACAGTCGAATGCTATGTTGATGATATTGCAGTCAAAAGTCGACAAAAGGAGGATCATATCCAAGATTTGAAGACTATATTTGATCTAATGCGTAAGCATCAATTAAAGATGAAACCTACTAAGTCCTTCTTAGGCGTCTCTAGTGGTAAATTTCTCGGCTTCGTCATTACCTCTAAAGGTATACACGTGGATCCCGAGAAGATCAAAGCCATCCAAGAGATGCGTCCTCCACGCACCTTAAAAGAGCTACGAGGATTTCAAGGAAGAATTGCTTATATCAGGAGATTTATCTCTAATTTATCAGGACGCTGCAGACCATTCAACAAACTTATGAAGAAAGGTGTCTCTTTTGTCTGGAATGATGAATGTCAGAAAGCATTCGATGATATAAAACAATATCTGATGAGCCCTCCAGTATTGGTACCTCCCGTCTCAGGAATACCGTTCCTCCTCTATACTCGAGCAATGAGTCATTCATTGGGTGCATTACTCGCTCAAAAGAATCAAAATGGCCATGAACAGGCCATTTATTATCTCAGCCGCACTATGACCGGAGCTGAACCTCGATATTCACCAGTTGAAAAAGAATGTCTAGCCTTGATGTTTGCTGTCCAAAAGACACGTCATTATATCATTGGCCAGACTATTCATGTCATCTCCAGGATCAATCCTATACGGATCATGATGAAGAAACCCAATGTTTTGAATTCTCGATTGGCTAACTGGGGAATCCTACTTGCTCAGTATGATATGCACTATATTCCTCAGAAATCAGTCAAGGGACAAGCTTTAGCTGATTTTTTGGCTGCTCACTCAATTTCAGAAAATTCAAAACTCTATGATGAAATCCCAGATGAAGTCCTAGATTCAAATCAAATTGCTGAAGAAGATCCTACTTGGCGTCTATTCTTTGATGGAGCGTCAAGAATTGGTCTTAATGGCGATATTGTTGCTGGAGTTGGAATTATTCTTGTATCGCCAGAAGGTCTTGCCATCCAAAGAGCTTATTCTATCGATCAGCCGTGTTCAAACAATGTAGCTGAGTACAACACATTGCTTATTGGTCTTCAACTCGCTAAACATCTGAATATTCAATATTTGGAGGCGTATGAAGACTCTAAACTTATTGTCAATCAGATCAGGGGTACTTATGAAGTTCGCCATCAAGATCTGGTTCCTTACCATAGAGTGGCTATATCTATGGCCTCATCATTTAAGGAATTCTTCATTGAACATGTTAGGCGAGCATGTAACACAGAAGCTGATGCCCTTGCTAATCTTGCAGCGGTGCTGGCTATCCCAATCAAACGGCAACAAATGATCGTTGTTCGTAATCGAGAATTATTTCATCTTGAAAATAACCTGACTCTAGGACTTCCAGTTGACATTGAAGAATCAACATCTCATGACGTCAACACAACAAGAGGATTTGGATTTAGTCGTAAATCGATATCATCTTCATCCGATTCCAGCATGGAATTCATCTTCAGTAACTCGACTGAGAATCAGAATACGGATAAAGATTGGAGACTTCCTTTCTTAGATCTTGTATTGTATGATATTCTTCCGGATGATCCGAGTGAGGCAGCATCTATCAGATGACGATCACTCAGATTCTATTACAATCATACAACAAAGACCTTATATCGTCGAGCTTATGATGGTTTACTCCTTCGGTGCATTGCCGGTGATGAAGCCCAACAAGTTATTCGTGAAGCACATGATGGAATTTGTGGAGCGCATCAACCTGGGCCAAAACTTCAAGACCGTATTCGACGGATGGGATATTATTGGCCAACTATGGTATCAGATACCATTGAATATGCAAGGAAATGCAAAGCTTGCCAAATCCATACGGATTTTATACATCAACCTTCGGAATTTCTACATCCGACGGCAGCATCATGGCCCTTCGAAGCTTGGGGCATGGACATTGTCGGCCCGATCAATCCTCCATCATCTAAAGGTCATCGGTTCATTCTCGCAATAACCGATTACTTCTCCAAATGGGCCGAAGCTATTCCTTTATCTGAAGTTAAGACGTCTAATGTCATCAGCTTTATTAAGCACCACGTTATCTACAGATTTGGTGTTCCTCGACGCATTGTTCATGATAACGGACCACAGTTCGTCAGCCAGAAATTTACTCGATTCTGTGACGATCACCGGATCAATAATGTTGCTTCTACCGCATATAATCCAGCAGCTAACGGATTGGCAGAAGCTTTCAACAAGACTATCATCAAACTCCTAAAGAAGTTTGTCTCCACTAACAAACGTAATTGGAGTGACAAGCTCGGGGAATGCTTGTGGGCTTATCGCACTACAGTCCGTAATGCTACTAAGTGTACACCTTTCTCTCTGGTGTACGGATCTGAGGCTGTTCTCCCATTAGAGATTCAAATTCCTTCTTTAAGGATAGCAATCGCTAATGAACTCACTGTCGAAAATAATGATCATCTTCGACTTCAAGAATTGGAGGCTCTGGATGAAAAACGGTTATCTGCTCAACAGAATATTGAATTCTATCAAGCTAGAATTTCAAGGGCTTTTAACAAGAAAGTCAGAATTCGAACATTTCAGAAAGGAGAACTTGTGCTTACTGTCAGACGCCCGATGACTATGACACACATGAATAAGGGCAAGTTTGATGCAAAATGGGAAGGTCCATTCATTGTCAATAAGATCTTTTCTAATGGGGCTTATCAACTCACTACTCTAGATGGTAAAGCCACTATGATGCCCATCAATGGCAAATTCTTGGAGAAGTACTACGTCTGATATTTCTATCAAGATTGTCCTCCCATCACTCTCCAGCTGTTTTATTGTTCTTTCCGAAGAATCATTCTGATATCTATTATCCCCAGTGGAGATAGGTATTCTACTTTGTATCGTTTTCTCAACAAATTTGATATCCAGAAAATCATGTCCACATTACCTCTGAATTTTCTATCTCAATATCATATTTATGAAAATGATATTTAGTCTTTCTGATTTCTGAGTCAAAAGATTAATGAATAAAGGCAAATATAAAGTGGGAAGGATATATCGTAAACAAAGTTTCCTTAAACGGAATTTATTTGAGACAAATTCCTCAAGAAAAAGAGTACATCATCATGGAAGATCACTGTAATCCCTTTCATATTTGGGACGAGGACCACATACATAATCAGCAAAAGAATTGAGTACATCTTTTCCTGACCGCACCAAGAATTGACAGGCAGCCAGCCTCATTGCTTCTTCTTCTTCTGTTTCTCCTGGTTCGACCAGGAAGTCCAGGATATCTTTCGGCGGCTTAGGAGTAGACGAGCTTTCGCCCATTTCCTTCTTCTGCGGAGGTGGATGTTCTTTAACACCTTCAGTAGCTTCGGGGGCGGCTTCAGCCTTCTTTATATTCTCTTCAGAAGAATATTGTCCACAGCATCCATATCACTAATGCCAGTTCTGAAGAAGGTTTTCAGCCAAAATTCTGCAAGAAACAGTAAAGAAAAATCAGTCAACAGAAACTGGCCAAGCAAAGACAGATGCATTCTGTTCATTTCAGGAAGATGAATTTGTCCTTAGCAAACAAAAAAATTCGATGCGTGTATATTGAACTTACCGCTGAGTTTGCTGCTAAGGATTGACAGATCCATGTCTGGTAGCGTGCACAGAAATTTGACATCAGACAACATGGCTTTCCTATTTCCTTCTCATAGAAAATTCATTCTCAGAAGAGAGGAAGAAGAATGGGAAGATGAGTTTGCGTGGAGTTCATCCATCTATTTAAAGGGTCAAGTGCAGGTCTATTCTTGGAAAAGATCCGCATAAATAGCGCTCGTAAATTGTGGAATGAGTGTCACGTGTACTTCGGGAGACCGTGCAACATTGGAAACAGTCAAAGAGTGCTAATTAATCTTCTTCATTAAAAGGCACGCAGATCAAACACAAAAGTTGTACTTCATTCTTTAAACAGGCACTGATGGCCTTACAAAAAGACAAAAAAAAAGTGCAATAAAAGCGTAGAAAGTTACGCCCTATTTTCCAGAGCGGCTAAGTTTGATGCCTAACTCCTCTACGCTCTTAACTCCCAGGCGATGCAATAGAGTCTCGAGCATTTCACGCTTCTCCATAAGGCTCCGCCCATCAGAAGAAGACGAGCCATCAAATCCAAAGTAGCTCAAGAGGTTCTTGGCTAACTGCGTGGCATCGTCCTTGAGCTCAATGACGACAGGTTCGGGTTCTTTACCCCCAAAAGTGGGGTCACCATGGGAGCAAAAGCCCAACTTGCGTGCTTCCTCTTCAGCTGCTTCCTTTGGGGTCATATTTTCGAGAGATGAAGTCAAAACTGAGAATCACTCCCTGTTTATATAACAGATCTCGTCGACAGTTCATTTTCCACCATAAATTGGACGCAATCAGTCTCGGAGAACGAAGAGTCATTATGACATTTAATAAGTTCATTTGGATGTTTTCAAAGAACTTCGAAGTCTTTTCGACTTCCGAAAAATTTTGGAGTCATCTCAGCGTGACTTTAACTCATTTCATCATCTCTATTTCAAAGTATTTCAAAAATATTTTATCATTTTTCGAAAACTTTGAAGGGGGTTTTGTAGGCCTCAAAAATGAAAGTCACGCTAAGTTGATCAGAACAAGTCACACAGAGTGATCCAAAGAAGCAGCACAAAAGATACGCTAAGTTCTGCCTGGCCATCTCCTTTAGAAGTCACGCAGAGACAGCTCAGCCATACGTCAGAATCATAATGACTGACAACACAACAGTCGAGAAACGTCTCCTCGTATGCCACGTATGCACAGAATTCAAGAGATCATCGCCGTCTTTTGCGTGATTTTCAAAATCTTCCTTAGCAAGACTCACTCTTCACCAAGTTGGCATGACTTTGGGTCTTATCTTCATTTAATGCGGCTGACAATATAATCAATGTCAGAGATTCTGTGTCAGACGAAGCGTGCCAAATCAAGACAGCTGGCGGTTTGCGTGGATTCTGAACCTTCTCCTTCCTCAAGTTTGCGTGGATTTTTTGAGTTATTCTTCTCAAAGCCTGCGTGAATTCTGAAGTATTCTTCTTCAAAGCTTGCGTGGATTTCGCCTTCAACGAGTCTGCGTCAACGAAACTGCGTGGATTTTTTGCCTTCAGCAAGACAGCGTGGATTTCATTTCAACTGGAGTACGTGGCAGCCATGCCACCGATCTCTCTCTCGCGTGCCCAGTAACTTGCACACGACTCATGCACTAATGCCATGTGTCCAACAGTTACGGGCCACGTCCAGTAACTACTCACTAACCCTGCGTGTATTTAGAGTCTGCGTGACTTTTCAAATGCACTAGTGGTGAGGTAGTTATCTTTTCAGTTACTGTTTTGACTCTATAAATAGAGTTCTTTTTTTATTCATTGTACAGATACATTGATATCTACTGTCAAAATTTTGAGAGCTTTTTTTCTTCGCATAGTCCAAGGGATAAAGCGATCGTCTTCTAGATCGGATTCCTACAGTTGTAATTTTCCCAGATACACAACAAATAAAGAGAATTTCTTTATGGAAAACAGGGGTATGCCGAGAAGAGTGATGCTAGGAGATTTCTTGATATTGAGTCAAATCATATCATCGAATCTCGCGATGCTGAATACTTTGAAGACAAGTTTGCAAAAGACAAAAACATTATTCTTTCGGACATTCCGAAAAATGATGTAGGTGCAAATGAGACTGAAATCTCATATGGGCCAGAGTCCAAGAAGAAGCTGTTGTTGATAAAACAACTCTTGTACCAGACCTCGCAGAGCCGTCAGCTAAGCGAGCGAGGAGACCGAAAGATTTTGGAGATGACTTTGTCACCTATCATGTGGAAGCAGATCCGCTTACCTATGATGAGGCGATGAAGACCAGAGATGCTATCTTCTGGAAGGAGGCAGTGAATGACGAGTTTGACTCTATCACCTCCAATAACACATGGGTGTTGGTAGATCTATCTGAAGGAGAAAAGTCCATCGGATGTAAATGGATCTTCAAGAAAAAGATGAAGGCAGATGGAACTATTGACAAGTTCAAGGCCAGGCTGGTAGCCAAGGGATTTTTTCAGAAACAGGGGATAGACTACTTTGACACGTACGCTCCAGTAGCTCGGATGACCACCATCAGAATGTTAATCGCTCTAGCAGCTATACATAAGTTGGTGATACATCAGATGGATGTAAAAATAGCATTCCTGAATGGGGAGCTGACCGAAGAGATTTACATGCAACAGCCAGATGGATTTGTCGTCAAAGGTCTTGAAGACAAAGTCTGCAAGTTGGTGAAATCATTATATGGTTTGAAGCAAGCTCCCAAGATATGGCATGAGAAGTTTGACAAAGTTATTAGATCAAACGGCTACAGAGTCAGCAAGACGGACAAATATGTTACACAAAGTTCGCTGATGGAAGAAGAGTCATCGTTTGTCTGTACGTGGACGACATGCTAATCCTAGGTACGGATATAGGCTATGTCACAGAGACAAAGAAGTTCCTCTCAACCAAGTTCAGTATGAAGGACTTGGGGGATACAGATGTCATCTTGGGCATAAAGATCATCCGGACAGACACTGGAGTAGCGCTGTCACAATCTCACTACATTGAGAAGATGCTCACACGCTATGGGTATAAGAATCTTCCAGGGATCGATACGCCATACAGGTGTGATCAGAAGCTGAAGCCAAACTCGAGGGAAAGCGTCAGGCAGCTGGAGTATTCTAGCATTATCGAAAGTTTGATGTATGCAACCACTGCCACAAGGCCTGACATAGCTTTCGCCGTGGGAATGCTGAGTCGGTTTACAAGCAACCCAGGAGTTGAGCACTGGAAAGCTGTGAAGCGGGTAATGAGATATCTCAAGAAGACTCAGACATATGCACTGTACTACAACGGGTATCCGACAGTAGTGGAAGGCTTCAGTGATGCTAGCTGGTGTTCAGATGTGGAAAGCGAGAGATCCACATGTGGATATCTCTTTTCCTTGGGTGGAGCTGCTATATCGTGGAAGTCGAAGAAGCAAACTATAATCTCTCGTTCCTCCATGGAATCTGAATTCTATGCACTTGAAACTACAGCAGATGAAGCAGAATGGCTCCGGGAGCTCATGTATGATCTTCCAGTGGTTGGGGCTCAGATACCGACGATACCGATATACTGTGACAACTAGGCGACTGCGGCGGTGTCATCAAATGACCTCTTCAACGGAAAGAAGAGGACTGTGCGATTGAAGCATAGGACAGTACATGATCTTATCAAAAGAGGTGTAATTGCAGTGGTTGATGTTCGGAGTCAGGAGAACCTGGCAGATCCGTTCACAAAGGGCCTCAAACGTCAGTTGGTCGATGACACAGCTTGTAAAATGGGCTTGAAGGCATTCTAATAGAGTGTCTTTGTAACCCCTCTTTCCGGAATTTCGAATTATATTTTCTTATTTATTGAATTAAATAGTGATTTTTAGAGTTTTTTTTATAAATAATTATTTAGTTAATTTTTACGGTAGATGATTTTAGCCATAGTGGAGTTGTGGAGTACACGGTGATTAGAAATCATGGCATGGATAGTGCCAAGGTGTGCTTTAACTAGTGTATTAGCCCTAGTAGGGAAGGCCGAGCCATAGTAACGTCCTAACTAGGAAAACCAGGCCAAGTTGCAACTTAACCCTTACCGAAGCTTTATTATTTATTATTTATATTATTGAGTATTTGAGAAACCGGTTATACCATTTTAGCTCGGACTGTACCCGAACTGAGCCCAAGCACATGTAGGTCATACAGCACATCCAATGACATTCGTGTTGGTGGAATTTGGTATGAGAGTGTTATATTCCGTTTTAATAATTTAATGACTATTTCTAGGTATTCGTATTTAAATATGATAAATATTATTATTAGTGATATTTGTGATTTTAGTATAAAATAGTTCCTCGTATGGTTTGGGATTATTAGCCTGCACAATAATAGTATATATACACCATTATGGTTTTATTGAATTTCGTTATATTTATTATTATTTTATGGAGTTTATTACAATATAATATTATTTTATTACTAATGGTTATATTATTTTGTCAATTAAATATTATTATATGTATATAGTCATGTATATATATACAAATAGGGCCTACACTAGGAATAGTAATATTGGGGTCTTATTTGGGTTTTATGGATATTATATTATATAGTATGTATACGAGTATATATGTAGATCTATATAGAAGTATTATACATAGGAATAAATATATTAATAAACAGTTGGAAGTTTATTTGCTAAGTGTCACGCCCCAAAACCAGAATACTGGAGAGCGGGGGCAGACATAGCCAGCTACGTATATTGAAATAGAATGCATCTCAACTATACGGTCACGGCTGTCTAGATATGAGGGTTTACTACAAGCCAGCAGTCTCTTAAGGTCAAGCCTATTGTCTCAATCTCAAGCAATTAACAGAGTTACAAGATGTTAGAGCATCAAATATATATATATATAAGGCGTCCCAAATATTACATATTGGATGATCATGAAGCTAGTCGTACAAAATGATAGGACTAGCAAGAGTTCAGTCATACATGATCAACCCTAGGATTTGTTAATCATGTTTACAGCCCGTAGGCAGACAGTAAGTAAATGTGCATCGAGCTAACAGGTGCTCGTCGGCTAAACGCCTCAAAAGAATAATTTTACATATAAGTGGGTGAAACAAAAAGGAAAACCCACTCTTGGCCCGGGTTCCGTCTAGTTGTCACCATTGGGCTGGGAGCTCGATAGATCCTCGGGAGCTGCTCCGAAATCTGGCCACACAAAACCAGCTGGGTCAAACCCCAGAAAGAGCAAGTGCCACAAAGGAGGCCACAAATAAGAACAAAAGCCAGCATATCAGAACATAAAGAATAAAAATACAAGTAGTAAAGTACACAGGGCGATAAACGACTAGGGACGTGGAACCATTCCGGGAGCCAGGTTACAATCCTTAAACCAAACAAGGACCGGAATTGTACTCCTTCGCCTGAATAGCTCACTGTCTCTACCCATTTATCGTTAAGATAAGTAAAACAAACATGCTCAGGAGATAGCAGGCACTGGAGCTAGACAAGACTTAGACAAGGCTGGACACCATCCATTCACAATCGGCCAAACAAATACTACGGCTTACTACTTTAACTAACTAGGGTTATCACAATCCTAATTACTAACAAGATGCAAGTGAGAAACTCCCAGTCCCAAGCCCTGCAGACCATCCAGTTATCCTTCCGCGGGTTGAGAGTTATAGGTGGGTACACTGCCCGGGAGACAAATGTACCCTTAGGTGACTTAGAGGGTGCAACACATGACAGTGTGCTGGAAATGTGCTCTACTCGTCGACAAGCTACAAGTCCATTAAAGCGCCCAGATAACGAGATTGCCTGTGACTGGGAATTCTCCATGTTCTAATTTGATCTAATAATTAGCCTAATCCAATTTAGCGCGAGTCCCTGGCCGTGGTACCCAGGAAGTCACGTCCTAGACATGATGCAAGACAAGACAAGTGGATTGTGCAAACAAGCAAGCAGGAACACCCACGGTGTCAAGGCAAGTCAAGTCAAGTTATCAAGTCAAGTCAAGTCAAGAGTGCGCCGCCACGGGCCACTATCAAGTTATCAAGGTAAATCATGTCAGGGTACTTGTCAGGGGTGCGCCACGACGGGCCACTATCAAGTCAGGTTGGTCGTGTCAGGAGTGCACCACTACGGGTCGCTGTCATGTTATACTAGTTCCTTGTCATACTATGCTGTGTACAATAGCTATTCCAAACATATTAAGCAAAATCAAGTTCATGCCAAAAGGCGTAAGGATATAAAATGGGCGTAAAATACCGAATAAAATACTAATATAAAATAGGACTATAGAAGAGCTAAGATCAAGAAATAACAAATTCATCATAGACAAGTAGGTTCTGCAAGGGGGTCAGGAGTAGGTCTGCGCAGGGTGTGTACTGCGCGTGGAAGAGCTGCGCAAGAGTTGTCTTGCGCAAGGGTTACCTTGCGCAAGGATAGACTGCGCAGGGGTTACCTTGCGCAAGGGTGGTTTGCGCAAGGGTGGGTTGCGCAGAAGTGAATTGCGCAGGAGCGGTTTGCGCATAAGTGAATTTGCGCAGGGGTTACTTTGCGCATGGCTGGATTGCGCATGGCTAGCTTGCGCCAGCGCAGTCCAGCGCAGCGCAAAGCGCTGGCCAAGTGACTGCGCAAACGGCCATGCGCTAAAGAGCACAGGCCAGGGTGCGCAATCGGCCATGTGCTAAAAAGTGCAAGGCAGGGGGCTGTTCTTCCTGGCCGAGAGCAGTCCAAAAATACCAAGAACTTCAAATCTTCATATTTTTGTCAAATCAAAACCAAATCTAGATTTTCAAAGTTCTAACTTGAGTAAAATTGAATTCTCTTCCACATGGAAGCATCAAAACGAGCAAAAATCAAAGTTTAATAGATCAAAACCAAGGATTTCCGAAAATGGTTAAAACCTAGATCTAGAAGAATGAAAGCTCCAAATCACAAAATTCCAAGTTCTAATGTTGATCTACATGTCCTAATCTATCAAATGGACAAATAAAATTGGGTGCTTATTTGTTGGCAAGGTGCACTTGCCTATTGGTTGGGGAGTTGTGTGGAAGAAGGAAGAAGAAGAGGTTTGTAAGAAATAAATGAGAGAATAAAGAGGAGAGAGAAAAGTAGGTGGTGTTATAAAGTGGGGGAGTTGTGGTGTATTGAGGGAGGAGTGTAGGTTAAGGTGTTCCATTCATGATGAACCAAACTAAACCAACTTTCACAAAATAAAACCAAGCCATGGTCCAAAATCCATTTACGAGAAACCAAAATCCGCAAGTCGAGAAAATAAAATACGTGCCAAAAATCAAATACGAGCATAAATACGAAATACAGGAAATGGGGGTGACACTAAGCCTAGCAACCAGTCGGGCCCATGGGCCAAGCCCGACCACCCCAGTTATTAGCAAACTTGCTAAGTAGCAGAACCCCACGCGCGTGATCTTCCCCACAGCCGCGGATATATATATATGAACTGCGAGAGATCGACCAACTCAAAACCCTAACCCTCGACTCAAACTGAAGAGCGCCGACAGCCCCTCGACGTCTGGGCGCCTTCCCCACGCATGCCTGCGCCACCGTTGGCCGGAGGACGGCCGGCCAGGAACGGCCAACCGCGCACAAGCGCGATTCAGAACGACAGCATCGACCGTACAGAGTCTCCGACTTTGAGGTATGCGTTCTCCGTCTACGTTGGTTCGTTTTCGATTCCGTAAAATCCTACGGACAGCCCATATAACCCTCTATCAGCGCCTTCAATTAGATTTGTTTAGGTTACAGTAAAAGAATTATAGGAATTCCTGAAAGTTCAGGAAAAACCCTTTATAACAGAACGTTTATTCAGTCCCGAAACACCGATTTGGAAGGCTGATTTCGGCCAACCTACTGACAGTTCCTCCGAACCAATTCATGGCAGTCATCGACAACCTATACAAGAAGACAACCCAATTTATAGATTTATTTTCCATCGATTATATTGTTGTTAAACTGCTTTTAAAGTTTGTGAAAAACCTGCTTTCGAAAATATGAAATTTCAATAAATCGCACCACACGACGTGCATCACGCCAATCTGGACGACGTGGTCGTGAACCGAAAGGATCGAAAGCTGCGTAACAGATTTGTGGTCGTGTGGGCTTTGGCGGAATTCAAATTGGTCGCGTGTGCGCGACGAATTTGATGCGTATCCGTCGAAATTCCCCGTATCGTGCACTTTACAAATTTCTTAATTACTTTGTGCACGCTCGTCAGATCGAGACGAAACTTGCGCCAACAGAACTGTATCATTTTTCTGGTCCTGTATGCCAAGTTTGGTCCGATTCGGAGACAGTTGAATTCGACGTCGTTTTGCGGGCCCCACGGTCCCACTCAATGGACGATTTTGTGCACGGCCCGTCGAAATCTAACTTTGGACATGCGGTTGGGTTCGTATCAAAAAATTGGATCTGTAGACATATAGTTTGACTACTTTAGAGACCGTTGACTCTGGCACGCTTTTCGGTGCAAAGCGGGTCCAACGGCGGACATCGTTTTTGCCCGAAACTACTGTTTTGCTCCTGTGTCCAGAATTAGACTTAAGGACAGGAAATCCTAGCTAATTTGACTATTCTGAGATCATTGGTATTGTCTATTTCAGCTTCCGGGGACTGTTGTACGGGTTTTGACTATTGTGGTATATTGAGTGATTTGGATCATCGGTTTCACCAGCACAGGACCACAAGCGAGTACAGTTTATTGTTTGCATTTCGATATTGATCTTTACTATATTTCATTGATTAGTCATTGGTTATGTGATTATTTTCTATTATAAATTGTTGAGTCGGGAATGAGAAGTACCAAGGATGTGTGATCTGACCTTAGACCGTGTAGACCGTGTTGCATTTATTTTTTGTAGACCGTATAGACAGTGTTTTATTTATTTCTTGTAGACAGTGTAGACAGTGTTTTATTTATTACAAAGTAGACAGTGTAGATCGTGATTATTACTGCATTTAAACTGTGTAGATCGTGATTATTATTTTTGTAGACAGTGTTTCTTTACTGCAATATTTTCTGTAGACCGTGTAACTGTAGACCGTGTAACTTTAGACCGTGTAGACCGTGTCGCATAATTGTTCCGAGACCGATCATATATCAAAGGTACTTCTAACAGTTGGGAAAAGTCTATTGTGTCTATTTATTTACTATTGGTTTTCTGTATTTCCTGTTTATTTTCAAAACCCATGATTGATGTCTAACCTTTGTCTTATAGTCATTTTCTTTATTTGAAATTGCATTCAGTGAATTGTGCTCGTTCCATTCCTGACTGGAAACCATATTTTTCAGGTTAGCCGATGATTCACTTAGCTTGGGGAGTGATGGGGTATTTGCAGACAAAAGCCTAGAGACTAGCTAGATAGTTGAGTTGTAGTCATTTATTTATCTGTACAAGTTTATATTTACTACAAATGTAAAACTTGTGATCCTTGTAAATTAAATTAATGTTGTGAATGAGCATCTTTTTGTAATTCTGATCTTCATGGTCGTGACAGCGTTCTACCGCCGACACTGCGGCGTAGGCTGGCTTGGACACGTCTCGTATCCGTTTAAAAAAAAAACGGGTGCGGGTCATGACAATTTTTTGTGGTGGCCCATGCAGGTCAGTCTTCGCAAATCACGCAAACTCGTGATAGTACTTGAGTTAGTTGTACTATTGTGAGCCTGCGACAAGGAAAATGCTCATTCACGAATTAGAAATTAATTTAATTTATGAGAATGGCTAGGACTAGGAGTTCCTTATACAAATTTGCCGATGGGTAGTCTAGGCCATGCAATATAGATAAGGAGTTATAAATTTTGATAGTTTATCAGATCCCCATAGGTACGCTAATATCTCTTGATATGATGATGTAATCTAATTTGGATAGATTATTCCCTTGGTAAGGCAGGGCTTCATAGAATTAATGATCTAACCTTGATAAATAGTACAATCCCTTCTCTTGCCCTTTGGATATCATCCTCATATCTTAACCCGAATTACTTATTTAGTTTCTAGTTGCCCTAAGAATTATTATCCATTATAAATTTCTGCTTATGGTATCTGTATACGAACCTCGAGTTAGTTTCGACCCAAAGTTTTTCCTCAAAGGTTTAAATACACATAGAATAAGTACTAGAATGGTCGTGTTTCTTTGCCTTCAGTTATTCCCTTTCTGTTCAATCTTTATTTTAAAGATTGTGACTGATAGGACGGATAGTCATGCCTTATTACATAGTCGACTTGCTTGAATCTTAGTAGCTCATGAGTTTTTATATATATAGTTAAAGGAATATTAGTTAACTCATAATGGCAGGACAGCAGCGCACTGTCGCCATTTAATTAAATTATGGAGACTCTGGATTCATTGCAGCCAGCAGCGCACTGGAAAGACACGACCTCTAGAGTTGGTTTTGTTTAAGGAAATGTAGGTTATGGAATATTGTTAAATTATAGCTAGTGGACCTCTTTGACTGTCACGCCCCAGAACCAGAATACTGGAGAGCGGGGACAGACATAGCCAGCTACGTATATTGAAATAGAATACATCTCAACTATACGGTCACGGCTGTCTAGATATGAGGGTTTACTACAAGCCAACAGTCTTCTTAAGGTCAAGCCTACTGTCTCAATCTCAAGCAAATCATATAATTACAAGATGTTTGACCACCAAATATACAATAAAAGGCGTCCCAAATATTACATATTCAGCTGATCATGAAGCTAGTCGTTACAAAATGTTAGGACTAACAAGAGTTTAGTCATACATGATCAACCCTAGGATTTGTTAATCATGTTTACAGCCCGTAGGCAGACAGAAAGTAAAAGTGCATCGAGCTAACAGGTGCTCGTCGGCTAAACGCCTCAAAAGAATAAATTTACAATAGAGTGAGCGAAACAAAATAGGAAACCCACTCGTAGCCCGGGTTCCTTCTAGTCGCCACCATCGGGCTGGAAGCTTGGTAGATCCTCGGGAGCTGCTCCGAAATCTGGCAACACAAAACCAGCTGGGTCAACCCCAGAAAGAGCAAGTGCCACAAGGGGGCCACGAAATAAGAACAAAAGCCAGCAATCAGCACAAGAAAATTAATATTAAAACCAAAACTACGAAAACATGTCAGGATGATATACGACGAGATAACCATGGAACTATTCCGATAGCCAGGTTACAACCCGTAAACCAAACAAGGACCGGGGTTGTAACCCCTCATCTGAACAGAGCTTGGTTTTCCACCATTTATCGGCAAGATAATAATACAAGAAATCAAGACAGGAAGCAATCTTGTACTGGATCGAGACATGGCTAGACTGGTTATACCTCATTCAATCAATCACGGCCAAGCAGATACTACGGCTTACTACTTTAACTAACTAGGGTTATCACAGGCCTAATTACTAACAAGATGCAGTGAGATTGTTCCACAGCCACAAGCCCTGCAGACCATCCAGGCTATCCAGGACGAAAGATTAGGGTTGAAATCAGGTGGGTACATCGCCCGGGAGACAAATGTACCCTTAGGTGACTTAGAGGGTGCAACACTCGACGGTGCACTGGAAATGTGCCCTACTCGACGGCAGGCTACAGATCCCAAGAGCGCCCAGGTAACGGGATTGCCTGTAGCTGTGTCATCTCTTCATGACTACTGTGTTATTCTAGTTATTAACCTTAATCTATTTTCGTGGGTACTCCTGACCGTGGTACTCAGGAGTTCCATCCTAGACATGATACAAGACTGGACAAGTGGATTAACAAGCAAGCAAGAAAGAACCACCCACGGTGTCAAGACAGGTCAAGTTAAGTTATCAAGTCATGTCAAGTCAGGAGTGCGCCGCCACGGGCCACTAGCAAGTCATGTTGGTCATGTCAGGAGTGCACCACTACGGGTCACTGTCGTGTTATGCTAGTTCCTTGTCATACCGTGCCATGTACAATAGTCATTCCAAACATATTAAGTAAAATCAAGTTCATAACAAAAGGCGTAAGGATATAAAATGAGCGTAAAATATCTAATAAATATCAATATATAGGGTCATAGAAAATCCAAGCTTAAGGAAATAAAACCAAAACTCCAAGGGTCAAGGATTAAACAAGGGGTCAGGGCAGCAGCGTACAAAAGTCACGCACGCTGAAAGAGCCGCGTTCGTGAAAGTCACGCGCGCTACAGAGCAGTGTACGTGAAAGTCACGCAAGCTGAGGGCAACGTAGGTGAAAAGTCACGCACGCTGAGAGAGCAGTGTACGTGAAAGTCACGCATGCTACAGGGAGCAGCTGTGTGAAAAGTCACGCACGCTCAAGAGGAGCAGCTGCGTGAAAAGTCACACACGCTCAAGGGAACAGTGTGCGTGAAAAGTCACGCACGCTCAAGGAGACACGCTTCCAACAGGGAGCGTACTCAAGTCTGCGTACGCAGCGCTAAAGAGCGCGCGTAGCTCAGTGTGCGTAAGCTAAACAGCTATGCACACTGCTCACTGTCTTCTCCAAACAGCAAGAACATATGGCTGAAACCAAAACTTCAAAAGTTCATAACTTGGCCATCCGAACCCCAAATCCGGATTTCCAAGGCTCCAACTGGAGTAAAACTGAAAGCTCTTCCACATAGAAACATCAAAACCCACAGAACTCCAACCAAAGTGGATCAAAACATACAAAATCCGAAAATAGAAGAACTTAGATCTACAACAATAGAGGCTCCAAATCACAAAAACCCAAGAACTAATATTGATCTCCATGTCCTAAACTAGCAAATGGACTAAGAAAATATGGTTCTCATGTAGTGGCAAGATGCACTTGCCTAACGGTTGGGGAGTTGTGTGGAGGAAGAAGAAGAAGAAGAAGAATAAATTAATGGTGGTTATGAATAGAGAGAAGAGGTTGGTGGAGTTATAAAGAGGGTGTTGTGGTGGTTTGAGGGTGTAGCATAGGGCTAGGGTGTTCCACACATAGACCGAACTAAACCGAACCAGACCAACCCAATAAAAATCGAGCCATGAGAAAACCCAAAATACGAGAAATACCGAAATTTCACAAGCTGAGAAAAATAAAAGTACATGCCAAAATCCAGATACGAGTATAAATACGAAATACGGGAAAATACGGAAATGAGGGTGACATTGACTGTAGTCACCTTTGTGTCAATATAAGGTAGAGTATCGGATAATATATCACCCTAAAATCACACATCCAAGGGTTTGCCGCAGCCCGAGTATATGGGCGAGGCATAACTCTAGGTGAAATGACTTTAGACGTGATTACAAGTTTAAGATACTATGGAGGATAGGACAATGCCATGTATATTAGTAGAAGTTTGTAAGTTTGGTAGCACGTCTCCCGACCTAGCACTCCGTATGATCCTCGTGATCTATTGATAAGGAAATGGATTGACACTAATAGATTTACCGAGAATACAGAAGCTAGAAGTCATAACCTATTAGTCGACCAAGTCCTTGTGGATAAGAAGACAGTAGGAAGACTGTATAAGCAAGAACACCGGGTAAGATTTGATTCTCACAAAACTCGAACTACTTGTGTCTTCTTTCAAAAATCTCGTATAACTTTATTTTGACTATCTTAGCCAATGTTGCTATTACAGCCTAGTTTTGCAAGCTCACTCTGTTCTCGAGCATGATTCAAGACATATGTTTAGTGGGGACGCCTGCTAACTTATTGTCTAATCAGAATCAGTGTTTTATGGTCTGATCAACCATAATGCATTTGGTTCGCTCTTCGTTTAATTACACTATGCGGATGGGGGATATAGGTATCCTGGATCTCATCCGCGACTGCTTGACAAATTTCTCTTGAATTATGCGTTCGCCTTTGAATCACGTGATTGTATTCAGTGACATCTTTCTTGAACTCCTTATTGTTTTTGTCTTTCACTGATTCGGAAAGACGAAAGCTCATAATTGGTAGAGAGGTACAAAGTATCTCCCATGGCTATGATAATTGTAAGCACAAGTGTAGCTACCATCGGCCAGTCATGTGATTGAGTTACTCGTTCCCCCATCGACCCTCAAAACTACTATTGAGACTTTCGAGCCATCTGAATTTAAGAATGATTAGGGTTTTACCCTTGGTCAAAATGCTGACCTAGGAGACTATCTAATCTTAAGAAAACAAATTGTTGTGAGTCTCTAATTTATTTGAAGCTTGCTTTAACTAGCAACCCTTAAGCCCATATCCCTAGAACTCTTGGGACAATAGTCGGGCAGGCTTAACACAAATAGAAACTCACGACTCAGTTTGTAGAAATCTTTTCATAGGGTGTGCCTTAGAGTTGGGTACCCCGTCGATAACTTTCGTATATGGTGGACGAGTAGGTTATTCTATTTTATCGACCATGTGTCTTAGTACACACTCGTTTTCCATTTATTGGTAAACAATCCTTGACTTGACCTATATCTACGGTATTTCGTTACGCCGTGCCTTATTCTTTATTGACAAGAGTCAAGGTACAATACCCGGACCTTAGAATTCTCCTAACCTCATTTTTCCAAAACCCATGCCTTATTCCTAAGGTGGGTAGACTGTATGCTTTCTAAAATTGTGGAATATACGAGGATTACCTATTGTTTAGAATAATTTTCATTAGGATGATTATTAGTGTCCCGTGGACTCCCACTTTCCATTTAGATCACTTTGTGTCCCCGGCCGTGTCCTTAATATTCGGAGCACGAGGCCAGCTGTTACCTTCCAACAAATTTCATATGCAGGATCTAGACGAGTCTACCTTCACCTAAGTATATCATGTCCCACTTAAATCCGTCCCCTTGTACTATATTTCATGGTACAACTTTTAGGTCAAAAGGGGCGAGTTATGACCCTTACCATAATACCGGTATGCTTTCCGACTTTCATTAGAGCTTCAACTTCGATTCGAATCTTTCAAGCCAACATATGGTTGTGATCTACTCGAAGCCCACTACGCATCTGCCACTAGTGTACCGTCCAATTGAGGCCTCATGTGCTACTTAAACACAAAAGTCACCGAAGGCACATTTTGGACTTTAGGAACTTCGCTAACCAACCTGACCAAGTAACTAGCTCAACCACTTGGAAGGAATCCTATTCTAGGTTACCCTAACTTAGTAGACATAGTTTTATCATCGGAATCTTGTCTAGTCCATATAGATTGAAATCCAATGTTCATCCAACCAATGACTGACGTCCAATAGGGAGCCCATTAAGACCCAGTAGAACCCATCCATGCATATCACCGTATTTTGCACTATAAAACCGAACTGTTTGAAATAGGCCCCTATACCTGCTACGTAGTCACCACCTCTTAGAATGAGAAGTTGTTCGTAACCTTTACTCCAACTACTTGGAAGTCGAGATACAATTTTGTATTACATTTATACCCTTGCTCGTGTGTTTAAATAACCACGGGAAAGATCATGATCTTGATTTCTCAAAATTCTGTTCTATTATGGAACTGTTTAGATAAATTTTGAGAACGGGACTTATGTAGTGTACGAATTGCAAGCCACTCTAAGAGGCGAAGGGTGCTTCGATTTAGCGAGTGACTAGACTAGAGTAGCCACTTTAGCAAATAAGTCAATGGTTCGTAAACCTTCTTTCTATCCGCATCATTGGATACTCTCTACCGTCCTGGAACTTCATACTTGCTCCTGATTATTCTTCCTTATCTTCTTGTTCTTCCTACTTCGGAACAACGAAAGGTCATGTTTATTAGAATTTACCAATACCTATTAGCTACTTGTGTAAATTATTGCTTGTTAAATTTTGGGTTGCTTGATAGATACGAGAGGAGTTTAGATACCATATGCCTAGATAATTGTTGGTAGGAATATTAGCAACCAGATAGAAGATTTTAAGATTTTTAGTTTGATGGAGTAGGGTGACCAAAGGTGGGTAGAAGTTCTCAAGCATTCCGTAGTTACAAAAATTGCTAGGAGGAGGATATAAACTGTTTTTGAGGAATTAAAATTCGAGGAGATTAAGGTAATGGTAGATTTTCTTGTTGAATTTAAGGAATAGCTATGAATTAGAATTTTGAGGACGAAATTATTTTTAAGGTGGGTAGATTTGTAACCCCTCTTTCCGGAATTTCGAATTATATTTTTTTATTTATTGAATTAAATGGTGATTTTTAGAGTTTTTTTTATAAATAATTATTTAGTTAATTTTTACGGTAGATGATTTTAGCCATAGTGGAGTTGTGGAGTACACGGTGATTAGAAATCATGGCATGGATAGTGCCAAGGTGTGCTTTAACTAGTGTATTAGCCCTAGTAGGGAAGGCCGAGCCATAGTGACGTCCTAACTAGGAAAACCAGGCCAAGTTGCGACTTAACCCTTACCGAAGCTTTATTATTTATTATTTATATTATTGAGTATTTGAGAAACCGGTTATACCATTTTAGCTCGGACTGTACCCGAACTGAGCCCAAGCACATGTAGGTCATGCAGCACGTCCAATGACATTCGTGTTGGTGGAATTTGGTATGAGAGTGTTATATTCCGTTTTAATGATTTAATGACTATTTCTAGGTATTTGTATTTAAATATGATAAATATTATTATTATTGATATTTGTGATTTTAGTATAAAATAGTTCCTCGTATGGTTTGGGATTATTAGACTGCACAATAATAGTATATATACACCATTATGGTTTTATTGAATTTCGTTATATTTATTATTATTTTATGGAGTTTATTACAATATAATATTATTTTATTACTAATGGTTATATTATTTTGTCAATTAAATATTATTATATGTATATAGTCATGTATATATATACAAATAGGGCCTACACTAGGAATAGTAATATTGGGGTCTTATTTGGGTTTTATGGATATTATATTATATAGTATGTATACGAGTATATATGTAGATCTATATAGAAGTATTATACATAGGAATAAATATATTAATAAACAGTTGGAAGTTTATTTGCTAAGCCTAGCAACCAGTCGGGTCCATGGGCCAAGCCCGACCACCCCAGTTATTAGCAAACTTGCTATGTAACAGAACCCCACGCGCGTGATCTTCCCCACAGTCGCGGATATATATATATATATATATATATATATATATATATATATATATATATATATATATATATGAACTGCGAGAGATCGACCAACTCAAAACCCTAACCCTCGACTCAAACCGAAGAGCGCCGACAGCCCCTCGACGTCTGGGCGCCTTCTCCACGCATGCCTGCGCCACCGCTGGCCGGAGGACGGCCGGCCAGGAACGGCCAACCGCGCACAAGCGCGATTCAGAACGACAGCAGCGACCGTGCAGAGTCTCCGACTTTGAGGTATGCGTTCTCCGTCTACGTTGGTTCGTTTTTTATTCCGTCAAATCCTACGGACAGCCCATATAACCCTCTATCAGCGCCTTCAATTAGATTTGTTTAGGTTACAGTAAAAGAATTATAGGAATTCCTGAAAGTTCAGGAAAAACCCTTTATAACAGAACGTTTATTCAGTCCCGAAACACCGATTTGGAAGGCTGATTTCGGCCAACCTACTGACAGTTCCTCCGAACCAATTCATGGCAGTCACCGACAACCTATACGAGAAGACAACCCAATTTATAGATTTATTTTCCATCGATTATATTGCTGTTAAACCGCTTTCAAAGTTTGTGAAAAACCTGCTTTCGAAAATATGAAATTTCAATAAATCGCTCCACACGACGTGCGTCACGCCAATCTGGACGACGTGGTCGTGAACTGAAAGGATCGAAAGCTGCGTAACAGCTTCATGGTCGTATGGGCTTTGGCGGAATTCAAATTGGTCGCGTGTGCGCGACGAATTTGATGCGTATCCGTCGAAATTCCCCGTATCGTGCACTTTGCAAATTTCTCAATTACTTTGTGCCCACTCGTCAAATCGAGACGAAACTTACGCCAACAGAACCGTATCATTTTTCTGGTCCTGTATGCCAAGTTTGGTCTGATTCGAAGACAGTTGAATCCGACGTCGTTTTACGGGCCCCACGGTCCCACTCAACGGGCAATTTTGTGCACGGCCCGCCGAAATCCAACTTTGGACATACGGTTGGGTTCGTATCAAAAAACTGGATCCGTAGACATATAGTTTGACGACTTTAGAGACCGTTGACTCTGGCACGCTTTTCGGTGCAAAGCGGGTCCAACGGCGGACATCGTTTTTGCCCGAAACTACCGTTTTGCTCCTGTGACCAGAATTGAACTTAAGGACAGGCAATCCTAGCTAATTTGACTATTCTGAGATCATTGGTATTGTCTATTTCAGCTTCCGGGGACTGTTGTACGGGTTTTGACTATTGTGGTATATTGAGTGATTTGGATCATCGGTTTCACCAGCACAGGACCACAGGCGAGTACAGTTTATTGTTTGCATTTTGATATTGATCTTTACTATATTTCATTGATTAGTCATTGGTTATGTGATTATTTTCTATTATAAATTGTTGAGTCGGGAAATGAGAAGTACCAAGGATGTGTGATCTAACCTTAGACCGTGTAGACCGTGTAGACCGTGTTGCATTTATTTCTTGTAGACAGTGTAGACAGTGTTTTATTTATTTCTTGTAGACAGTGTTTTATTTATTGTAAAGTAGACAGTGTAGATCGTGATTATTACTGCATTTAAACTGTGTAGATCGTGATTATTATTTTTGTAGACAATGTTTCTTTACTGCAATATTTTCTGTAGACCGTGTAACTGTAGACCGTGTAACTGTAGACTGTGTAACTTTAGACCGTGTAGACCGTGTCATATAATTGTCCCGAGACCGATCACATATCAAAGGTACTTCTAACAGTTGGGGAAAGTCTATTGTGTCTATTTATTTACTATTAGTTTTCTGTATTTCCTGTTTATTTTTAAAACCCATGATTGATGTCTAACCTTTGTTTTATAGTCATTTTCTTTATTTGAAATTGCATTCAGTGAATTGTGCTCGTTCCATTCCTGACTGGAAACCATATTTTTCAGGTTAGCCGATGATTCACTTAGCTTGGGAGTGATGGGGTATTTGCAGACAAAAGCCTAGAGACTAGCTAGATAGTTGAGTTGTAGTCATTTATTTATCTGTACAAGTTTATATTTTCTACAAATGTAAAACTTGTGATTCTTGTAAATTAAATTAATGTTGTGAATGAGCATCTTTTTGTAATTCTGATCTTCATGGCCGTGACAGCGTTCTAGCGCTGACACTGCGACGTAGGCTGGCTTGGACACGTCTCGTATCCGTTTAAAAAAAAAACGGGTGCGGGTCGTGACAGTCTTTGTAATCCTACCATAAAGTTTTATGCTATTAGTTCAAACAAAAATCTACTAGGCATCTAACTTTTGGTTCAAAGGAGGATCACTGACTGGAAAACTATCAAGTAACAGTGGGTACTTGTTCTCTGGAACATGGAAGGGATACGGACCCATAACCACTGTTGTCTACAATGTATTTTCTGCAGAAAAAATAGATCCTGTGGAAGGTTAGCTTAAACGCCTTAATGAGTTCTCAGACAGAGTGAATGCCTGGTGTGCTTTACAGGAAGCACAGTAGAGCAGCACTACAAGGAGTGAAACTCCATGCTACAGTGGGGTGACTCCACCATGAGGTTCCCAGGTAGGGCTAATGCCTCGGCTTTGCAAGCCAAGTCATAGCGGCGTAGCACCACAAATAGGCAGATAGCCTAATGCTGTATGAAATAATTAAAGAGTTGTAGACACACACTACAAAGGGGAGGATGACACCATGTTATAGTGGCACGACACCACGATGAGGTACCCAGGTAGGGGTAAAGCCTCGGCATTGCAAGCCATGTCGTTGCGGCGTAACACCGCAAGGAAGCCTTAGGCATCATGCTGAGTAGATTGGCACTACAAAGAGGCTAAGACCTCATGCTATAGTAGTATGACACTACGATAAGGTTTCCAGGTAGGGGTAATGCCTCGGCTTCAGGCCATGTCATAGCGGCGTAGCACCGCAAGGAAGCGCATGGCTTCATGCCATGTCTCTTTAATAAAGAACTCACCTATAGTGTATGGAAAGAGATATCAGGCCGTCTCTTGAGGGTAAACATGTAGACGCCCAAAATTATACACTGAAACCAGGCTGGCACAGGGCCTTTAATGTGCAGCCAGAAGCACACGTAACTACACTTTGTGAGTGGGAAGAATTACAATTGTGGTGCAGAATTCAAGGTATAACACCCAGTTTTCTGAAATTAAGATATTTTGAAAATTTATTATTTTTATTATTAAATAATGGTAATTTAGTCATGTTATGAATTTGGTGATTTTTAGATAGTTTAAAACTATTTTCTAAGTCATGGCTTATGACTTTGTGATTTTACTAGTATAACCCTAGTGTAAACCCTAGAGATTTTATAACCTAGAGACTAACCATAACCATGTAAGCCTAACCAAGTGATTAGGATATCAAATTACCACTTTTTAGTCAAAAGGGTATTTTGGTAATTTATTAAAATTTATTTGGATTTATGTAATTTATTATTATTTAATTAGTTGATTAGTGTCATGTTAGCTCCTAACCTAGTTTAGCACTAATCTAGAGGTTAGCAACTAACCTAGAAGACTAAGTAGAGGATGTTAGCTTCATGTGTAAATATCTAGGTTTGATAAATATCTAGATATTTAACTTTAAGGATATTTTCTTTAGAAACCAAGAAATATCTAAGGGTCAAAGACTTAGAGGCTAAGTTAGCAAGATGGAGGAACCCTAAATATCTACCCCTACCCCCCCCCCCCCCCCCCATGGCAGCCAAACCATACCCCCTTCCATATAAACACACCCCCCCCACCCTTCATTCACACCTCATTTTCATTACACCTAAAAAAACTAGTTTTTCCTACAACTTTACACCCTCACTACTTAACCAATTTAGCTCCAAATTGAGCCTAGTTTCTTGCATTGGGATCCCCTACCATTGATGGTGCTAAGGGGAGCTAGCTAGCTAGGTTGTATAGCATTTTGGGCATCATCATTTGAAGAAGACACCCCCTACCTTGGTGTTTTCTTGAGTTTTGCACTCATAGGTAAATATCCCCAAACCTAGTTAATATTGTGTTTTCTCTTCATAATTGCATGCATATAGGTATACCCTAACTGTGGGTCAAGTTTGGTAGAAAATAGGTTTGGTTTGGTGTCCGTATCGGACACGTATCTGTGTTTAAATCTCAGTGTTTGGTGAAATGCCTCATAGGACTTTTTGTTCTTGGTTTTCAAAACAAATTACATATTTGTGAAGCTTATTATATGTATATTGTATGTTGGTAGGACTGAGTTGATATTAGGGTCCTTTTCGTGTCCAAATTGGACACGAACACACGAGTTGGACACAGCACTGTGCACACTTAGTTCCCATACTACCCGACACAAATTTCTTCGTGTCCACGCCACATGGACACGTGCCACTTGGCACAGAAGTGGGGGAAACCACTAACAGGCCCTCCCTTGAGTTTGAGACACTCTCATGTCGTATCGGACACGTAATCACACGTGCACTGGTTTAGTCTACACTGCACACAGTGTTAAAACACGCACTGACACGGCCTTCGTGTCGTGTCTAGACACAACGTGGACACAAAGTGTTAGGCCTAAACCCTAGCCCTAAACCTAGGCTACACCCTGACACGAGCACGACACGTATCCGTGCGTTTGTCGTGTCCACGAGGCTCTGTCCTCGCTGTACGAGACTGCGCCATACGCGTGTTCAGTCCCCTGCTGTTCGGGGCTCACGTAAGACACGACACGACACGTGGAGGGGTGACACTTGGTGGAAACGAGGGAGCAATGTCTGCGAACATGTTCCCCAAGTTTTGTGTCTTCTAGTGTAGTGTAGGACACGAATTCGTGTGTGCATCAAATTTGCACTGACAGCACACACGAGGAATTTGGGCTCTGATACGGGCTCGGACACGATACTGTACGACACTTGGACACGTATCAGGATGTGGGATACGTAGCCGTATCCTAGGCGAACCTAGGGACACGACCACGAGACACGAGGACACGTGTACCGTGTCCTAGACCTAAGTGAACCTGTGCACGACGCTGTGACACAGTGCACAGTCTGAAACTTACCCAATTGGGGTTTTTCACTCCTGGACACGCCGTGCCGTGTCGTGGTGCACACCTGGGGACACCTACGACATGTACACACCTAGGGGCACGATTACCAACCACTGTATGGGCATCTCAGTTAGGTTTTGGGCTTTGAAAACGGGTTTCCCCCCCAGATATTCTCACTGTGTTCAGTGTTCCCATTTCAGTGTATTTTTCAGGTTTTATATTTGAATTTCAATTCAATTTTTGAGTATATATATATATATATGTATTTGTGTATTTATACACTGTATATGTGAGTGTATGTGTATATGAGTGTGTGTGTCTATGTATAGTGTATGTGAGTGTCTATATACGTAGATATGGGTGTGTATTTAAATAGGTAAATATATGTGTATGTGTGTGTGTGTGTGTGTGTGTGTTGTGTAGCCATCTCAGTTTTTCTTGAGATCAACCCCCCCTTGCTGTCATGACCCCCATCACCCCCACACACACACACTCCCATATCTCTCTCTCTTGTCCACTCTCTATCTCTCGCACTCTCTCACATCTCTCTCTCTCTCTATATATATATGTATATATATATATATATATATATTTAATATATATATATATATATATATATATATATATATATATTTATATATATATATATTTATATAAATATATATATATATTTTTTTTATATAAATATATATATATATATATATATATATATATATATATATATATATATATATATATATATATATATATATATATATATATATATATATATTATATATATATATATCTACATAACATATATATCTATATATATATATATATATATATATATATATATATATATATATATATATATATAATATTATATATATATATATATATATATATATATATATATATATATATATATATATATATATATTTTATATATATATATCTACATAACATATATATCTATATATATATATATATATATATATATATATATATATATATATATATATATATATATATATATATATATATATATATATTTTTTTTTTTTTTTCCAAAACCCCTCTATTTATTGATCAAGGCACAAAAAGAAGCCTGACACGTATACAGGGACAAGTATACCAAAAAGGAAAGACAGGGGGGAGAGACGGACGTAGCCGTCGCCACTAGGGGGGAAGCTGTTGCCAAAATGCCGGAGATGTGTGGGAGCAGAGAGAACTCCTTTTACGGCATTGTCGGTGAATTTCTCGGATAAGCTGATCGGCCGAGTATTGGTGACCCTCGTACCTCGCTTTGTTGCGATTTTTCCAGATTGCCCAGGTGGCAGCCGCTGCTACGATCTGGTGGCCGTGGGAGGCGGATCCCCAGTTGTCCAGAAGATCGATAAAGCGCCCGTCTCCTGGATAGGTGTTGTAGGTGCGGTTAAGGGTGCTCCAGATTTGGTCAGGGAGGCGTCCCTCCTGGAAGATGTGGTCAATAGTTTCTGTCTGACGCTCAGTGCAGCAATTGTAAGCGGACGCCAAGCTGAAGCCGATAGAGTGAAGGTTTTCGTCGGTGGGCAGTTTCTTTTTCATGACTCTCCAAAGAAGGAAGGACCATTTCTTAGGGATACAAGAATGCCAAAAACGCGCGATGAAAGGATCCGGCCCGATCTCAAGGATCAGAGATCTAGCCGATCGCACGGAGAACGCACCTGATGCAGCCGGCGACCACCTCAGATTGTCTGCGTCGGTCCCAATGATAAGACCTAGCTGACGAATGCTGTCCACAGTTTCGTTGCCTGACCATATATATATATATATATATATATATATATATATATATATATATATATATATATATATATATATATATATATATAGTTATGTATATATGTGATACTATACTTTTTAGATATAGGTTTACATAGAACCTATAAGTTACTGGCCTATGGGTTATAGACATTAGCCTATGGCCCTTAGGGGCTAACCCTAACTGACCTAATGACCCATGACCTAACTAGTTGACCCTTGTTTGACTAGAGTTGACCAAAGTCAACCTTAGGTCAAACTTGACCTAATTAACCTAGAATTGACTAGGATTAACCTAAAATGACTAGTTTAACTAGTCTGACCATGTTTGACCTAACTTGACTAGTTGACCTAGTTTGACTAGATAATTGAACATTGTTGACCAAAGTCAACTATAGGTCAACCTTGACCTAGAATTGACTTAGATGGATTTTAGATGACTTGATGACTTAAGTTTGACTAAACCCTAACTAGATAATTAGGTTAACCATATGGATTATGAGGGTAATCCTATATAGATTAAGATATGTATGGGGTTAAGTGAGATACTTAGAGTTGAGTCATGACTTGAGTTGGAGTATGGAATTAGCTTGATTATAGGATTAAGGTTGGTATTATATACATGTATTTATGTGTGATATACTTTGTATAGATAATTGGTTATGCCTTAGCTTTGTGGTATAGAATCTTAGGTATCCTAAGACATGTTAGCCTATGTTTAGTTTTGAGTTAGCCTTAAAGAGTTGACCATTGACCTAATTACCTTATTGACTAATCTATGATTAACCAAAATCTTAGTTAGTCTAGACTTTGACCTAGTTTGACCATATTGACTAGTTTGACCATTATTAATTAAACCCTAGATAACTTGACTAGTTTGGTTAGAATATTTGACCAAGAGTTGACTTTAACATAGATTAGACTTGTTTAACCTTGTTTGACCTTGTATGACTTAGTTTAACTTCTTGTGACCTAGTATGACTTAATTTGACTTAGTTTGACTGAAAAGTTGACCAAGATTGACTTTGACCTAGATTGGCTTAGAAATCATGTAGATTGCATTGTATCTTCCATTTACCTTCATATTGGACATGTCATAACTATATTACTCTATTTTAGGACATTGTGACCCTGGTACAGACATCTGATATTACGCTACTCTTTTCAGAGTATCAGGCGAGTACATTCTCTGATAGTTCTCTCATTTATTTGTCAATTACTGTATTTCAGTTCTAGTTCGTTCTATGTGATTCTCTGTATCAACACGTATGGATATTTCTGGATTCATGTATCGACACATACCTTACTTGCTGGCCTCTATTACTGGAGTCATTGGAATCATTCCAGAATCATTTCTGGAATCATCATGTATTGGCCGGACTCATCTCGATTCTTTTATCGATTTTGGATTCACTTGCTGGGCGGGGAAATATTGAGTAAGGCATGTAGACATACCCCAAATCCGGAATCTCCTACTGGAATCTACCGGAAGCATAGCCATCTCTTGCCCGATCAGTGAGAGATGTGCCTGATACCTACAACCATTTACATGTCGACCTCGGTATTTTAAAACACACTGTTAGATCATAGTTAGACTCACCCTGGATTCATTGATCACTGTTGGACTCATCTTGTACCGAAAATCATCTGGTATCGGATTATATGGACTGGACTCACACTGGGATTACATTAGACTTATATCGTACTGTCTGGACTCATACATGTTATTCTAGTTCAGTTAGCTTTTATTATAGTCTTCATTACCATGATTCTTCTCTTGTTTTAGTTACCTTTCTTTTCTTGTATCTTACTGCCTCTCTATGCCATCATTACCTGTATAAAACTGCCATGCTCATCAATAAAACTGTCTATAACTGCTTTATAGTTCTTTGTCATTTACTTAGATTTTCTAGATGAGTTGTACTCGTTCCTGTCCTGATTGGACCTGTTGAAAATATTACAGATGATAATCCTGAGGATACATGCCCTACTTACCATGGACCTGGCGAGGGATTAGCTACCTTTGGTCTCGACTCCCAGGAGTGATTCAGGAGATTAGCTAGTAGACTACTTTAGCTTTCATGTTTTGACTTGTTGTATTAAAGTTAAGATATTGAGTTTGTATTAAGTTTGTTTGAGACATTGTTGTATTATTTTAGTAGTTAGTTGTTGTTTCTTTAAATCCTTAGGTAAAACTTCTGTGTTATCTTTTCGTGTTTTAGACTGTGATTGAGTATATCCTATCCTTTACTTGTCCTCCATTTGGAGCTGACATCTGGACAAGTACTTTTTATACACTGCATGAGATTAGTTAGCAACCTAGGAAAGCTTACTACCGCCGACACTGCGGCGTAGGCTGGACGTACCCACTTCTCGTGCCACTATACAGGGTGCGGGTCGTGACACATTTTTAGTGGTGGCCCATGCAGGTCTCGAGACTAAATTATTTGGTTACTTTATTGTACCAAGCATGCCTGCAATTAGGAACTTAAGGTAATTAGACAACATTAGGAATGACACTTAGATCACCTAGAGGAATACTAGGATTGCAACCTAGGAGAAGTGGGTAAATTATTTGATTGTTTTGCTTTAAGAGTCCTTATAAGTCCTTTTTATTGTAATTAGATGGTGCTTACTCGTTCATCCCGGTATGTCTCACCTGAGAATGGCACACTCCCCATCCAGTCAGCTGACCAGTTAACTGATCCACTTCCACCTACCACCTTCCCCCACTCTACAGATCCACAAACCCAGATGCCTCCACCACCTTCCACCTCACAGTCCCAGCAGGACCTAATACTTCCACCACCCCCTATCACTACACCTACCCAGGCTTTCGTCATACTCGACGGAAACCAACTGCTCACTCTAATCCAGGGGTTCCTAGCAACCCATCAGGAGCAGACCACCCTACTCCGTCAGAGCATGGAGCATTCTGAGGAACGTACCGTGGTCCCACCACCTGTAGAGCCGCGGCAGAGAGCGGGGACGATCAAGAACTTCATAGGTCTGAACCCCAAGGAGTTCTTAGGGACTGAGGGCATAGTAGTAGCAGATGACTGGTTAGACTCGGTAGAGAGGAAGCTCATTGGAGTTAGGATGCCGGATGACCTCCAGGTCGAGGCAACAGGATTTCTACTGATAGACTTGGCAGGAGTCTGGTTCCAGAATGGGCCGTTGTTTGCGAGAGGGAGAGCCACTTGGGATCAGTTCAAGACCCAGTTCAAGAAGAAATTCTTCTCGACCACCGCTAGGGTAGCCATGGGGCTACGATTCTAGAACATCCAGCATGGGACCCGTTCTGATGACGAGTATGCGACAGAGTTTAGTCGCCTGAGCCATTTCGCTCCTAGTCTAGTTGCTGACCCTGAGGAGATGACGCGTAGGTTTTGCCATGTCTAGTTCCAGACATTGGCATTCTTATAGTGGCGAACGGTATGACTGACTACTACCAGAGCTTAGAGTTAGCCCGGAGTATCGAGGAGCGTCTTCTGTCTTGCAAGAGGCCATCTTCTGTACAAATTGAGGGAGCGTCAGGCTTTCCAGCAGAAAGTATCGACGCTACACCAGCAGACATATCATCCTCCCACACCACATCATTCGGCCCCGCCAGTTAGAGCCCCGGGACCCCGACAGCAGAGGCTATTTCAGCAGGTGCAGCATCAATATCGGGGTCGGGACCCGAAGACGATCAGTTGTTCATACTGTAGGAAGCAGGGGCACACCAGGGAGCAGTGTAGGAAGAGGCTGAAGGTTTGCTATATCTGTGGTTCTGATACCCACCAGAAGATGGATTGTCCTATTGCACCTCCTTATATGGGGGCTAGGCCACCTGTAGCTCAGCACCAGAGGGGTAGAGCTTTTGTGATGACGGTCGAGGAGACCAACGCTGCAGGTGACGGGTTAGCAGGTTTGTCTTTTTTGTCCTTCCTTTCCCATCGTGTTGTATGATTCCATTAGTACCTGTCAGGATATGCTTGGGATGTGCTAGATAGTATAGTTACCCTGTTCGAGACTGTAAAATCACGACCAGTAGGACTATGATTGCATGTTATCTTTTGACTCTGATTAACTAGGGGTTTGACCTAGAAGGATTACGACCATCTTAATTTCGAGGACGAAATTTTTCTAAGGAGGGTAGACTTGTAACACCCAGTTTTCTGAAATTGGAATATTTTGAAAATTTATTATTTTTATTATTAAATAATGGTAATTTAGTCATGTTATGAATTTTGGTGATTTTTAGATAGTTTAAAACTATTTTCTAAGTCATGGCTTATGACTTTGTGATTTTACTAGTATAATCCTAGTGTAAACCCTAGAGATTTCATAACCTAGAGACTAACCATAACCATGTAAGCCTAACCTAGTGATTAGGATATCAAATTGCCACTTTTAGTCAAAAGGGTATTTTGGTAATTTATTAAAATTTATTTGGATTTATGTAATTTATTATTATTTAATTAGTTGATTAGTGTCATGTTAGCTCCTAACCTAGTTTAGCACTAATCTAGAGGTTAGCAACTAACCTAGAAGACTAAGTAGAGGATGTTAGCTTTATGTGTAAATATCTAGGTTTGATAAATATCTAGATATTTAACTTTAAGGATATTTCCTTTAGAAACCTAGAAATATCTAAGGGTCAAAGACTTAGAGGCTAAGTTAGCAAGGTGGAGGAACCCTAAATATCTACCCCTACCCCCCCCATGGCAGCCAAACCATACCCCCTTCCATGTAAACACACCCCCCCTTCATTCACACCTCATTTTCATTACACCTAAAAAAACTAGTTTTTTCTACAACTTTACACCCTCACCACTTAACCAATTTAGCTCCAAATTGAGCCTAGTTTCTTGCATTGGGATTCCCTACCATTGATGGTGCTAAGGGGAGCTAGCTAGCTTGGTTGCATAGCATTTTGGGCATCATCATTTGAAGAAGACACCCCCTACCTTGGTATTTTCTTGAGTTTTGCACTCATAGGTAAATATTCCCAAACCTAGTTAATATTGTGTTTTCTCTTCATAATTGCATGCATATAGGTATACCCTAACTGTGGGTCAAGTTTGGTAGAAAATAGGTTTGGTTTGGTGTCCGTATCGGACACGTATCTGTGTTTAAATCTCAGTGTTTGGTGAAATGCCTCATAGGACTTTTTGTTCTTGGTTTTCAAAACAAATTACATATTTGTGAAGCTTATTATATGTATATTGTATGTTGGTAGGACTGAGTTGATATTAGGGTCCTTTTCGTCTCCAAATTGGACACGAACATACGAGTTGGATACAGCACTGTGCATACTTAGTTCCCCTGCTACCCGACACGGATTTCTTCGTGTCCACGCTACGTGGACATGTGCCACTTGGCACAGAGGTGGGGGCAACCACTGACAGGACCCCCCTTGAGTTTGAGACGCTCTCGTGTCATATCGAACACGTAATCACACGCGCACTGGTTTAGTCTACACTGCACACAGTATTAAAACATGCACTGACACGACCTTCGTGTCGTGTCTAGACACTACGTGGACACAAAGTGTCAGGCCTAAACCCTAGCCCTAGACCTAGGCTACACCCTGACACGAGCATGACACGTATCCGTACGTGTGTCGTATCCACGAGGCTCTGTCCTTGCTGCACGAGACTGCACCATGCGCGTGTTCAGTCCCCTGCTGTTTGGGGCTCACGTAGGACACGATACGACACGTGGAGGGGTGACACTTGGTGGACACGAGGGGGCAATATCTGCGAATATGCCCCCCAAGTTTCGTGTCTTCTAGTGTAGTGTAGGACACAAATTCGTGTGCGCATCGAATTTGCACTGACAACACATATGAGGAATTTGGGCTCTAATACGGGCTCGGACACGACACTGTACGACACTTGGACATGTATCAGGCTGTGGGACACGTAGCCCTATCCTAGGCGAACCTAGGGACACGACCACGAGACACGAGGACACGTGTACCGTGTCCTAGACCTAAGTGAACCTGTGCACGACGTTGTGACACAGTGCACAATCTGAAACTTACCCGATTGAGGTTTTTCACTCCTGGACACGCCGTGTCGTGTCGTGGTGCACACCTGGAGACACCTACGACACGTACACACCTAGGGGCACGTTACCAACCACTGTATGGGCATCTTAGTTAGGTTTTGGGCTTTGAAATCGGGTTCCCCCCAAATATCCTTACTGTGTTCAGTGTTCCCATTTCAGTGTATTTTTCAGGTTTTATATTTGAATTTTAATTCAATTTTTGAGTATATATATGTATTTGTTTATTTATATACTGTATATGTGAGTGTATGTGTATATGAGTGTGTGTGTCTATGTATCACTACAAAAAAAGTATCTTTTTGGGACGACACTATAAGGAACACAAGTCTAAAACGTCCTAAAAGTATAGTTCTATTTGGGACTAATAAAAATTTATGTTCCAAATAATACACATTTTCGTCCCAAATAGGTCGGCGGGAATACTACACATTTGGCGGCTAATTGCCAAATTTTATGGGGGGAAAGTTTACCTCCATATGTTTTCATCTTAACCGTTCGATCGGATGGCTTAATCTAGACCGTCCATCCCAAAACTTTGATAACTTAGTAGATCAAAACTTTCAGAAATCAATATCAAAATAACCTAAATCTCTCTCTCTCTTTTCGATCAAAAACTGGATGCTGCTACTTTCTCTCTCTCTGACCTAGGTGCTCCCCCGCCGCGGCCAACCGAAGCTCGACCATCTTGGTCTTTCCCTATCGTACGAATCTACTATCGTTAACCTCTCCGTTCCTTCCCGACCTCCCTAAACCCTCCTTCCAGCTCTGTCCAGAGCCACCGCCTCCGTCCGCCTGCCGCCGTGAGAAGAGTGTGCCTCCCTGTTGGCGAGCTGCCGTACCCTAGCCGTAGGCTCTGGCAGACACCGCTGGCCGACGACCAGCCTCCGCGAGTTTCAGTCGAGCGCCCAGCATTCGAGGACCCTACCGCCTCTAAATCTCTCCATCGGAGTCGACCACAGTAAGCTACTCTCCCCACCATTCTCTTTCACTCTCAGTTTATTTCTCTCCCCATACATCTCTCTCTGTCTCCTTTGGAAGGAAGGAGAAGAGTCTCCTTTTGACCCCCTTTCCTTTGTTGAAAAAACAGAGAGTAACTTCCAGTGATTTCAAGTATAAATATTAATGTGCTATTAGGATGTAGACTTTAGAAACGAATTATTCAGAGTATATAGACTATAATTTATATTATTGACAGTATATGTTAGATTATTATTTATTAATCGTTTATTATTTTGTTTAATCATGGGAACAGTGAATAAGTGGGTTAAGTTTATTAACCCGATTGTATATGTTAGATTATTGATTGTGATCCTAATCATATTAGATCGATTATCTGCCAATGACGATCGAGATTTATAACTTTTATTTGTTCCAGGATCTATTGAGCTATTTATTATCCTATACTTTAAATAAGATGTTCAATAAGCATAATATTTTTTACTTCCTCAGTGCTATTGGCTATTTGGCAATGCCATCCTTTCCAAGTTATTGAGTATTTAAGTACTGGCATATCTCTTGAGATAACTTTAATGTGCATTTAGGCCTAAATTTTTTGTTGTTGATATTTTGAAAAGGAAATGGCGAAGAACTCCCATGTTTCAAGGATCTCAAGTTTCATCATTGTTCCTGTGCCGTGTCTTACTTGTGGGATTTGGCTATGCAAGCTCTTTTTTTAGAGGTGACATGCTTTACAACATGTTTCAATTCCTTTGGTTAAAATATTGGATTTTGAGAAGATTTCTTACTTCTAGTATTTAAGAATGTCTACTTGACCTTGTCTTAAAAAAGGACCACAGAACTTGTTTGGAGTACTGAACTATACATGCTAGTTTAAGAACTAGCATGACAGAAAAAATACTTTAGCCCATTTTGACGAATATATATGTTTCATTAATCACATCTTGCAATCTTATGCTTATATATGAAGATACCTATCTCTTTTAACTCATATGATTAAGGTACAAGGTATTTTTCTTGTCTGGTTGAGTTCGATTACCCATTTTGACGAATTTAAACTTTTTTCAACAATTTTTTACATAATTTGTTTGTTTAAAATAAAATGGACCATGATATATATATATATATATATATATATATATATATATATATATATATATATATATATATATATATATATATATATACGGCTTAGACGGCTCACTTTTGAACCGTTTTGAAAGCTCATTATATAATAGAAGATTATAATAGCAGAGACATGTGTATGGTCATTGTTGACTTTTGTATAACAAATTATTGGTCTGTTATTTTTATTGATCTGTCTTTTACTTTAGAACATATGCCTTATGCTTTCAATGGTTCCTTCCCGAGCAAAAGTTGCAATATGATGTTGAGGTGCTCAGCTTTGTCACTTGTGAACACTTGTGGTAGCTTGGTGTTCCCGGGCCAGAATTGGGCCTTTACTTGTCATTGTAATTGAAACACACTAAAAAAATACCGAAAATATTAGATCAAAATCAGCCCCAAAGCTTCAATGGGCTGAAAATTAGTTGGGCCAAAACGTCCAAGTTCTTTCAAACAGACAACAACAAACTCTCTTTGAAGCTACAAATACCACCCCTGTTCCTGCCAATATTGTAGCAGAGCTACAGAAGATAAACCAACAAGAGAATGAGTGCTTGTTGAGTGTCCCAACCTCAGAGGAAATTAGACTCATTATCAAAGGTATGAGTTCCTAATTTCAGATATGCTTATAATAACATATAGAACAGAGAGAAGATTTATATGCGTCTCTAATTTCAGATTCGTCAAAGTTGTTTTCTTTAATATGTACCCACCACGCATTGGGAATTTTAAGTTTTTCGGTCAATGTTTGTGAGAACGCATCTCATCTTATCTTATGAGATTACACACCAATGTAAGAAAGTATTTCACCTGTTTTTTATTAGACGTTCAATCTTTTCTTGTATTGGATCCAATATTGCTAATACCACTTAAAAAGTGATATTTTGTTTTCAATCATGAACCTTTCAAGATGGTTTACCTTCTTTATCATCGTCACTTTACTTAAAATTCTTTATAATAAAATATGTACTGCTTGTAAATAAGGAACACTTTGTTCACATGGACTTAAGCAGCAAGAAGATGGTAAAAACCATATGGGATTCAGGTATCCTTTTGGCCTACAACGGTGCCTATCCTCCTTGTTCGTGCAATTCCAAACTGCAACTAGGACCCTTAGGCGATCTTGTTTCTACCTTGACCTTGAAACAAGGTCAATTTTAGCAGATATGCCTGTATACACATAAAGATAGCTTCTTCTTTTCCCGCATAACACAATATATATATATATATATATATATATATATATATATATATATATATATATATATATATATATATATATATATAGAGAGAGAGAGAGAGAGAGAGTTGCTCAGGAGAGGATATCTATTCCAAAAAAAAAATATATATATATATATATATATAGAGAGATAGAGAGTTGCTCAGGAGAGGATATCTATTCCACATGTTTGCAAGTAAAACCTATTAACAGTAGATGATGCTATTATCTATCTGCTTTCTAAATACACATCACATTGTTCAAATTTTCTTTGTAGTGAAAGTAAATTACTATCTCCTATAAGCCATTATAACTAAAAAAGGTGCTTGCCATTTTATGTTTAATGTGTTCATGATTGTTTTTTGTTCTTATTGTGATGTTTATCCTAGGTTGAAGAATTGGTTCTTGAAGGTTCTCGTATAGATCAATATCCAAAATTGGTCTAGGGAGAGTAAAAAATTGTGTGGAAATGGCAAGGTATCTATACCTTTATTTCACAAGTTTTATCAATTTTACATTTATAAATGTCTTACAGGTATTGGAGTACTTAGGAGAGTTGCTTCTATTGTTAGCTAGATTAGAGAATTATTAAACCTTATCTGATAACCAATATTTGCTTTCAAATATCTATGCCAAACGTCTTCCTTGTCATTCTGCCAATGTCAGGATTCAAGAGTTTTGCACTACTTCGAAGGCCTTATCCATGTCTAGGGATTTAAAACTTCCATGTAAATTCTGATAACTCATGGTCCCTGGAAAAACAAGTTCTCAAGTTCTGTAGTAGCCCATCCTCTAGTCAACATGTGCTAACTGAACATGGTCTTGGAGAAGATTTTTTTCGGGGAAATTTGATTTCAAACAACAAACAACCATTTTCATACAAATTATGGGATGCGTAAGCAAAAACATTGTGAATATATTTGTAGCTACCTTTACCATATCTATACTACTATATAATAGGAAAAAATTAACATGGGTAATTTCCCCCAAAAATGTCCTTAGCTAAGTTTATTAATTAAAATTGTTTATTAAATTTAACATAGGTAATTTAGTAATTACATATAGGAAAAAATTAAGGAGATCATTGTTTGCTCTCCCCAAGTAGTAAAATTTTAAGGGAACTATTGTTTGTTCTTCCCAAGTAATATGAAATGAGTAGTAAAATTTTAAGGGAACTATTGTTTGTTCTTCCCAAGTAATATGAAATGCGTGTGCATATATATTAGTATACATAGATGCAATATAATATACTATGCACAAGAAACTGCAATGTAATATTACCTCTCTTTCTGAGTACTATACTATATTCGATCACATTAGTGTGAGGTTAACATATGCCTATACTTTTCATTTGATGGTTCTTTGAGTTCAAAGAAGAAGGCAAATAAAACTGCAAGCAAGAAGAAACTTGGAAGCTGGCTCAACATTTTTTTTTAAACGTCCAGCGTAACGCACATTATGCAATCTTTCTGCAGTTCAATTCCGATATCGTCTGCATAGCTAATTAGATTATCTCTCTCTGACCCCAAGAGCTAGCCCTTGGTTATTGTTGTGCATGCATATATGTGCATATTTTATAACCACATGCAGTTAAAGTGTTAAACTAACTAGTTAATTAATCTGGCATAGTTTTATTTTGTTTTGACTGCGGGGTCAGATGCAGGATGTTGATGTGGGAAGATGGGTTCTGCCGCATCAGTAGCAGCAGCAGGATGAGCGCAGAGTGCCTGCTGGAGGAGATGGACGGCGAGGATCCGATCAGGAAGGCCTTCAGCAAGATGTCCATTCAGCTCTACAATTACGGAGAAGGGTGGGTGGGTAGGTGCATGTTTAATGATCTTTTATTTATTCTTTCATTCTTATCTTTTTTTTAATTCATTAATTACATATTAATATATGAGTGTAGTTAGCAAGTTTGCAAATGCATGGTTGGATTGGTTGGCAGACCTGTTTGTTCTCCTTGTAATTTATATTAAATAATTAGTCAGTCTAGATGGATGGCTTAATTATTGATACATAATATTGGAGTAAAGAAGAAGAAGAACCCAACAAGGAATTTCTAAAAAAAATTTCCTTTTAATTTATCCTGCTGAGATTGTTATTTTTGAGGGATTGATTGATTGATTTAATTGAATATATCAGGTTGATGGGGAAGGTGGCATCTGATAAATGTCACAAATGGGTCTTCAAGGAACCTTCTGAATCATGCGACCCCAACATCTCCAACTACTGGCAGAGCTCTTTTGATGCTGTATGAATGTTTCTCTCTACTCTTCCTCTCACTGCTCCCTTTCACTATTTACTATTTACTTTTGCTTTATATAATCAGATTGTGTATGTTTGTAAGAAAGACAAAGTTCCAAGTATTAACAACTGTACCTACTCTACAGACTGTTGGCATCAGATCATCTTCTACCGGATCAAAGAGAGAAACAGAGAATTTGATGCTTTCACTCTTTATATCACCTACCAACTAGTATTAAGTAGCAACATTATAAGCTTTATTTATTCCCTAGTCGTTCGTACGTGGGCTCTACTATCTATAACCACTTTTTATAATAAGTTAGGTTGATCAACAGCTGTCTCAATGTTATGGGTTAATCTTGACTGAAAAATTTGACAACAAAACAACTCCACAGTAGAAAATGTGCAGTCGGTGATGATAAACTTTATTCCCTGATGGATTCCTTTCTTTCTTTCTTTCTTTTCCTACTGCAGCTTCCTCCCGAGTGGACTGAACAATTTGCTTCTGGAGTTCAGGCATCTCTCACGCTTTTTTCCTTTATTTTCTCTTTATATTTTGTTCTTCTGTTCGATTAAAATGTGTTCATTGAGTTAATCATGGCCGTTAATCCTTTGACCAGACTATAGCTGTGATCCAAGCTGGCCATAGGCTTCTCCAACTTGGTTCATGCAAGATTGTAAGTACTCTTAATTACTCTGGATTTAATTTATTAAGCCTGCTATTTGACGAATTTTAATTTCTGCTATTATCCTTTTCTTGTCAGCATAAGTCAGCATAAGTCGATTTTTTTCCCATTTTTAGACTTGAAGCTTCCCAATTTTTGGACTGAAGCTTGTTATTTGTAGTTCCCATTTTTTTGTAAGCAGGTCTGTACAGATGGATTGATCCTTTTGTTCTGTTTTAAACATTCATAAACTAATGTAGTCTAGTCTGTACAGTTTGGAAGAACTTGTCTTTTTTTTTGGTGGTTTGTATACAGTTAGCAGGTTGCTAATATATTGGCATATCTTATTTCATTTGCAGGTCCTTCAAAAGCATTCTGGATATGCTAAAATGATGGGCGACTATCTTGTGATTGGAAAAAATTTGGGTTCATTTTTTGGGTTCATGTTGGATATACTTGAATGTTCAAAAACATTGTGTAGTGCTTAATGTTTTGGGTTTAGAATTTTGTATATACGTAATGGTGGAGACAATGGGTCCATTTTGTAATGGTGGAGTCAATGGGTTCATTTTGTAATGGTGGAGACAAGGGGTTCTTTGTAACTGATGGTGTGGGTGATGTTGTGTTTTGAATTTATTTTGGAAATGATGGTAAAGGATGCTTACTGTTAAGCTTTTTCGTTGTTTATCAATTGAACATATATAGTTATATATGGATTTTGTTGTCTTTTACTTAATGGTAAAGAATGCTTGATGTTGTTAAGCTTTTTTTTTGTATTGGAGCTCCGACACCTGGAGATACATCTGAGGACAAAGATCATATGAATTATGTTATGTGTGTTTTTAAATGGTATGTTTTATAGCTGGAAGATACAAACGATAATTTCATAAGTATTACTTTTGGGACGGTTATGTAATTGTCCTAGATATAAATGACATCCTTTTGTGACGCTGGCAAATATTTCTAGGACGGATGATATTCGTCACAAACTCTTTTATTTTGGGACAGTTTAGTAAACCGTCGTAAACATATAATAATTCAAACTCTTTTGGTACGGTTAGATTTTTCGACCCTAAAACCAAATTAGGACGGTATTTTCTGTCCTAAAACTTTTTGCCACGCCACCCTAATAGCACTGTCACTTACCGTCCTAAAATTCGTCCCAAATTACAATTTGGGACTGATTTGAGCCTTTTTAAGACGAATTTTTGGCGTCCCAGAAATACACTTTTTTTGTAGTGTATAGTGTATGTGAGTGTCTATATATGTAGATATGGGTGTGTATATAAATAGGTAAATATATGTGTATGTGTGTGTGTGTTGTGTAGCCATCTCAGTTTTTCCTGAGATCAACCTCCCCTTGTTGTCATGACCCCCATCACCCCCACACACACACTCCCATATCTCTCTCTTGTTCACTCTCTATCTCTCTCACTCTCTCACATCTCTCTCTCTCTATTGTTCTCTCTCTCTCTCTCTCTCTCTCTCTCTCTCTCTCTATATATATATATATATATATATATATATATATATATATATATATATATATATATATATATATATATATATATATATATATATATATATATAGTTGTGCATATATATATGTGATACTATACTTTTTAGATATAGGTTTACATAGAACCTATAAGTTACTGGCCTATGGGTTATAGCATTAGCCTATGGCCCTTAGGGGCTAACCCTAACTGACCTAATGACCCATGACCTAACTAGTTGACCCTTGTTTGACTAGAGTTGACCAAAGTCAACCTTAGGTCAAACTTGACCTAATTAACCTAGAATTGACTAGGATTAACCTAAAATGACTAGTTTAACTAGTCTGACCATGTTTGACCTAACTTGACTAGTAGACCTAGTTTGACTAGATAATTGAACATTGTTGACCAAAGTCAACTATAGGTCAACCTTGACCTAGAATTGACTTAGATGGATTTTAGATGACTTGATGACTTAAGTTTGACTAAACCCTAACTAGATAATTAGGTTAATCATATAGATTGTGAGGGTAATCCTATATAGATTAAGATATGTATGGGGTTAAGTGAGATACTTAAAGTTGAGTCATGACTTGAGTTGGAGTATGGGATTAGCTTGATTATCGGATTAAGGTTGATATTATATACATGTATTTATGTGTGATATACTTTGTATAGATAATTGGTTATGCCTTAGCTTTGTGGTATAGAATCTTAGGTATCCTAAGACATATTAGCCTATGTTTAGTTTTGAGTTAGCCTTAAAGAGTTGACCATTGACCTAATTACCTTATTGACTAATCTATGATTAACCAAAATCTTAGTTAGTCTAGACTTTGACCTAGTTTGACCATATTGACTAGTCTGACCATTATTGATTAAACCCTATATAACTTGACTAGTTTGGCTAAAATGTTTGACCAAGAGTTGAATTTAACCTAGATTAGACTTGTTTAACCTTGTTTGACCTTGTATGACTTAGTTTAACTTCTTGTGACCTAATATGACTTAATTTGACTTAGTTTGACTGAAGAGTTGACTAAGTTTGACTTTGACCTAGATTGGCTTAGAAATCATATAGATTGCATTGTATCTTACATTTACCTTCATATTGGACATGTCATAACTATATTACTCTATTTTAGGACATTATGACCCTGGTACAGACATCTGATATTACGCTACTCTTTTCAGAGTATCATGCGAGTACATTCTCTGATAGTTCTCTCATTTATTTGTCAATTACTGTATTTCAGTTCTAGTTAGTTCTATGTGATTCTCTGTATCAACACGTATGGATATTTCTGGATTTATGTATCGACACATACCTTACTTGCTGGCCTCTATTACTGGAGTCATTAGAATCATTCCAGAATTATTTCTGGAATCATCATGTATTGGTCGGACTCATCTCGATTCTTTTGTCGATTTTGGATTTACTTGCTGGGCAAGGAAATATTGAGTAAGACATGTAGACATACCCCAAATCCAGAATCTTCTACTGAAATCTATCGGAAGCATAGCCATCTCTTGCCCGATCAGTGAGAGATGTGCCTGATACCTACATCCGTTTACATGTCGACCTCGGTATTTTAAACACACTGTTAGATCATAGTTGGACTCACCCTGGATTCATTGATCACTGTTGGACTCATCTTGTACCGGAAATCATCTGGTATCGGATTATATGGACTGGACTCACACTGGGATTACATTAAACTTATATCGTACTGTCTGGACTCATACATGTTATTCTAGTTCAGTTAGCTTTTATTACAGTCTTCATTACCATGATTCTTCTCTTGTTTTAGTTACCTTTCTTTTCTTGTATCTTACTGCCTCTCTATGCCATTATTACCTGTATAAAACTGCCATGCTCATCAATAAAACTGTCTATAACTGATTTATAGTTCTTTGTCATTTACTTAGATTTTCTAGATGAGTTGTAGTCGTTCCTGTCCTGATTGGACCTGTTGAAAATATTACAGATGATAATCCTGAGGATACATGCCCTACTTACCATGGACCTGGCGAGGGATTAGCTACCTTTGGTCTCGACTCCCAGGAGTGATTCAGGAGATTAGCTAGTAGACTACTTTAGCTTTCATGTTTTGACTTATTGTATTAAAGTTAAGATATTGAGTTTTTATTAAGTTTGTTTGAGACATTGTTGTATTATTTTAGTAGTTAGTTGTTATTGTCTTTAAATCCTTAGGTAAAACTTATGTCTTACCTCTTCATGTTTTAGACTGTGATTGAGTATATCCTATCCTTTACTTGTCCTCCATTCGGAGCTGACATCTGGACAAGTACTTTTTATACACTGCATGAGATTAGTTAGCAACCTAGGACAGCTTACTACCGTCGACACTGCGGCGTAGGCTGGACGTACCCACTTCTCGTACCCCTATACAGGGTGCGGGTCGTGACACAAGGCGTAGTCCATTCTTGTATCACATTGTTATTTAATCCATGCGGGAAGATTCAAGTCGTCAGCGACATCTATCCTAATCCAAAATAGACAGTTACTGTGGGGAACGCTCAACCCTGGACACATATATATGTTATGATATGTGAGAGATTGTTGGTGCTTTCTTTACATGGAGAGAGCTAGCTCTCAACATGCCTTGTAAAATTTTAGTCCCACATCGAAAATGCACCATGAGTTATCTCAACATATATACTTGGTTGTGTTGTTGAGAGATGCACTTGGGGTAGTGACCCTAAGGAGGGAACCATGTGGGTGATTTTACTAGAAGGTAAGAATAAGGCTCCAAGGATTAAGCATTAATGCTTTTGTCATTCTCTTAGATTAATTCCATTTGGAGCTAAGCCCGAAAGGGGCTTAGCGACTCGGACTCGGACTCGGGCTCATGGGCTCATGAGGCGTAATGTGGCATTTTGTTGGCACACTTTGCACTTAGCACGTCAGCAGTCATGTGGCTCATTTGCGGCCATGCGGCTCATGCGGCCTTGCAGCTCATGCGGCCATGCGGCTCATGCGGTCCATGCGGCTCATGCGGCTCATGTGGTCCATGCGGCCCATGCGGCCATGATGCTCATGCAGCCAGGCTGCTGCTGCTGCCGCATGGAGGGCTCCGCTGACTGTGCAGACTACAAGTCAGTTAAGGAAAGACTGGTTCAATGCGATTAATTCAGATCAACTTTTTGTGGGATTTGAATTAATTTCGTTGCTATCTTTGTGGGATTTGAATTAATCTTGTTGCTATCTTTTTGGAATTTGATTCAATCTTTCCATAACTGAAGAGGCGGCTAGGGTTTCCACCCTCTCTCTATATATACTCTCTTCTGGCCTTGACTACTACGAAAATATAAGTCAGAAAAGGAGAAAGTGAGAGAGGGCTGCTGCCGCCATTGCAAGTCCATCCGAGGAGTCAGAACAGAGGTGACTTCGAGCGTTCCACAAGTTCTTCAAATTTGCTGGTTCCTAGAAGCAGTTCGTGTGGGGCAAATCTTTCTTTGAGCAACGGTGTTTTAACACCCAGCATTTTTCTTCTTCTCATCTTTCTCTAGATTATTGTACCTCGTTCTGTCCCAATTGCAACACGTTTGCAAGGAAGAACGAGAGATCTTCTCTTCTCTATTTTCCTCCTCCATATTGTAATCGGGTTAGTTGGTTTTTGTATCATCGTAGATCTATGTTGCATCTGTTTTACCATCTTTGAAAAGAAAAATTGGTGTACTTGTATGGAGGTCTATCTGGTTGAAAAGAAAAATACTATCTGGCCCGCAGGCGGGCCAGCCCGCACGCCAGGTGGCCGAAGCCCATTGGCCCTTCTAATAGGCATGGGTTTCATGCCGATTGACCTGCTAATAAGGTGGTGCCACCTGGCAGCGGGCCAGCTAGCAGCGCTCGGTTGAAAAAGATCTATAGAATGTGTTTGGCGGTAGTGAAACAATATTATGTACTGTGAATTTTATGTAATGCTGTTTTATGTGATGTCGTAGATTTTTGGAGGAGCATCCAGTAAGAAAGCAGCTAACCCTCTTTGTATCAAAAGTTTGGACCATAATATTGTATGTATCAACACGCTCAACAGTTTAAGATGGGAGTTCGTAAGTTCTTTGTTTGACAAAGCCAAACAATAAGAAAAAAGATATATTAAGAAAAAAACCACAATTATAAGTTAGAATAATCAAATGTATGGTTTGTTGTTTCTAAGATAGCATTTAAAGTAATAATATTCAATATTATTAAAATTTTCACTCATAATTAATATTTTTGTTCATTTTACTTGCTGTATATTGACAAAATACTCTCAAAATAGATAGTTTTAGATGGAATCATATTAAGATGTATGAATGTTATGAATTTGTTGTATAAAACTTTGACAAATAGTAATAATCACATAAGAAATTTTGTCCACACATTATAGTATGCTGTTTTTCTTTTGCCATACTACATGTTTTTTATTTGGTGATTTGACTAAACAAGAGAGCATATGTATACATATTTTTTTAGAGCATATATATATATATATATATATATATATATATATATATATATATATATATATTTTTTTTATATATATATATATATATATATATATATATATATATATATATATATATATAACCAGGTAAATTGTTTCTGGAATCGTTTTCACTGGGATTCGAACTCCTGACCACTTGGGTCGCATGCATCTCTCTTAACCAGTAGACTAGAGGTGATCTGCTATATATATGGAGCGGATCAAAAGCCCCCATTAGAAAACCCCCTAAAAAAAACTTCCACTCTAATTCGTAATATTAATGTTAATATTAATGTTAAAATTAATGTTAATGTTAATATTATTTTTATTTTTATTTTTTTATATATTAATGTTAATGTTAATGTTAATATTAATATTAATGTTAATGTTAATGTTAATTTTAATGTTAAGTTTAATGTTAATTTTAGTATTTAATGTTAATATTAATATTAATATTAACATTAACATTAATATTAACATTAAATTACGGATTAGAGTGAGGGGGATTTTTAGGGAGTTTTTTAAGGGGGCTTTTGATCCGCTTCCATATATATATATATATATACTTTATTGGTTGACGTTTACCACTTCTATTCTTGCATCTTTGTTTTCTGAAATAATTCGTTATGGTGTTCGGTAATTTTTTTTATCACAACCTACATATACCTACACATCCTTATGGTTGGGGGCTGGAACCAGTGGCGTAGCCACATGGAGCCGAGAGGTGCGGCTGCGTCCCCTCAAATTTTGAATTTTTGTTTATATTTTTTGTGTGAAGTATTATATATATAATTTTATTATGGGCATAGAAAAAACTATCATGATGTTACCACAATATTTCAATGTCAGATCGGTGAAATATTTAGGGAACAATAGAACATCAACTAATCATACCAGTATATTTTCAAGAACATGTCTATGAACAAAATGCTAAAGTTTACGGACGCTTCTAAATATGTTGGTTTTTTTAAGATTTACCTTAGTAGCACATAGAACAAAAAGAAAATTAGTAAAGCAGTATATACATTATTAAAAGAATGATGTTCATAAGATATATTTCTATATTGACAATACTCAACAATTTATCACCATCTTTTATATTTATAATATTTTTATCACACTTTTATATGTATAATGTTGATGCCTCCTAACTCACTTATATAAAAAAGATGTCATTAGGAATGACAATTTTTTTGAAATTATTCGATGGAGACATTTTTTTTGGGGCGCGCTTGGTGTTTTGAAATGGGGACATGGACGGGGATGTGGGCGCATACACATTACGCACGTCGAACCGGGCAAGCGGCGGCGACGATACGCACGTGTTGCCCACATTATTAGTCCACAACAACTCACAAGTGAGTAAGTGTTAGAAAATAATATAAAGACGAATATGAGAACTCCTAGTCAACATGGAACTAAAAAGGAGAACTTGATTTTTTCAATGAGAAGAATACGCAAATATATGATATTAAAATATAAATGTATTTATTATAAAATTTTTTAATAGTAATTGTCGTGTCCCCTAGACGAAAATTCTGGCTACGTCACTGGCTGGAACTCTGTTGGTCCCGTCAGTGGCGGATCCACATGGGAGGCACTAGGGTGTGGGGCCCCAGTGAATTTTTTTAAACATATTATTATACTCTAAAAAAATTAATTTGAAGGCGTTGTCTCCGAATCTCTTTATAGTTGTGTCCCCAGTGAATTTTAATCCTGAAACAGCTAGTGGGTCTCGTCTGGTGTTCGTGCTGCTTTTAACATGAGCTAAAAGCGGTAGATACCGTATTCGGTATTGATTGTGTGAATTCATGAGCTATAAGCGGTAGACACTGCTAGTGAGTTACGTCTGGTGTTCGTGCTTGTAGGAAATAATAATGCCTTTTCTCATTGCTAGGGTTTGTTACAATATATATAGTGTCTACATTTGGGCTTATGGGTTATGGGCCCTATTTACATTACAAATATAATCTAACAATCTAACACCCCTCCCCCCCTCAAGTTGGAGCATGCAAGTCATAAATGCCCAACTTGGTAAGGAAAGAATCAAACACATGCTTTCCAAGGGGCTTAGTGAAGATGTCAGCCAGTTGAGTAGAAGTAGGAACATACGAGGCTATTACGGTGCCATCTCTAATTGCACCGCGAACAAAACGCAAATCCATCTCAATATGCTTACTGCACTCATGAAATACCGGGTTCTAAGCCAGGTGCAGGGCTGACTGACTGTCACAATACACCGACATAGCAGACTCCTGGCAAACGCCCAAATACACAAATAACTCCTTCAACCATTTCAACTCACAAACAAGCGCAGCAATAGATCGGTATTCAGCTTCAGCGGAAGATCGGGAAACAGTTGGTTGCTTCTTGGTCTTCCAAGAAATATGAGACCCCCCCAGAAACACCAACCAGCCCGTAACAGAGCGGCGAGTCAAGGGACAACTTGTCCAGTCGGAATCACACCAACCAGAAAGACGGAGATCACAATCAGCTTTCAAAAGATTACCCTGTCCCGGTGCATGTTTGAGATATCTGACAACTCTCAAAGCAGCATGCCAATGATCTTGTCGAGGCTCCTGTAAGAATTGAGACAAGATATGCACATCATAGGCTAAGTCAGGACGAGTAAATGATAGATAAATCAACCTCCCAACCAGCCTCCGATAAGGCTCTGCATCCTCCATCTTTGGACTAGTCGATTCTGCCAGCTTGTGATTGGGCTCCATGGGAAAAGCAGCAGGTCAAGACCCCATCAAGCCGCATTCTGAAATGATGTCCAAAGCATACTTCCTTTGACACAAGGAAATTCCTTCTGCACTCCGAGCCACCTCTATACCAAGAAAGTACTTCAACACACCAAGGTCCTTCATGTGAAAGCAAGAACTAAGGTACTTTTTGAAAGCATCTAAAGCACCTGAGTCATTACCAGACACAATCATATCATCCACATAGATCAGAACATGCAACTCTACCTTCCATTTAAAAAGAGAGAAAAGGGAATAATCGGAATGAGATTGAACAAATCTATAGGATATTAGAGAAGCAGCAAGCTTAGCAAACCAACAACGTGGTGTCTGTTTTAATCCATATAGAGATTTACGCAGGCGACACACTTTATTGGGTTCACTATGCGAAAAACATGGCGGCAACTTCATATATACTTCTTCTGTCAGATCTCCATGAAGAAAAGCATTATGCAGATTCATCTGGTGCAAAGTCCAGCCTTTCACAGCTGCAATAGCCAAGAACGCCCGAACTGTAGGCATCTTAGCTACCGGGGGAAATGTCTCTGAATAGTCGATCCCCTCAACCTGATGATTACCGAACACAACCAGCCGTGCTTTTAAGTGCTCAATACTTCCGTCGGATTTGTACTTGATTTTATACACCCATCGACTTCCCAATGCTTTCTTTCCAGGAGGCAAATCGACAAGACCCCATGTCCCATTATCTTCCATAGCCTATATTTTAGTTTGCATAGTCGTGCACCAGCCTGAATCTCGCGAGGCCTGGCGATATGAAGTAGGCTCAACACCTGCAGTGATGGCTGCAAGAAAATCTCTGTGTCCAGCAGTAAATATGTCATAACATAGAAATTGTGTTAGAGGATACGAAGTACCTAAGGAAGTGACGGGAACAGATGAACTGTGGTGAAGGGGAGACTTTTACTTCGAACAGCATTCGTCATAAAATCCTGTAATTGCACTGGCTGTGATTTCTTTCTCATTCCTCTTTCCAATACTACCTCGTCGGGCACCTCTGGCAACACTGTATCCCCTGTATCATCAGTAGTATCTGCATTACCCCAACAGATTCTTTTGGCAATACGTCTGCAGCTACCTGTGCATCTTCGCTACTCGGTGCCGCGCCACCAGCAACCACTCCGGCCTCAGCCATCGTAGCCGGCACCATCCCAAAAGTCTCTATATCGTCTCCCAGCACCTCAACAGATGTATGGCGAGTCGCAGAAGACATCTCGCTAGCAGAGTCACGCCCAGGAAATTCTTTTTCATAAAAAGTTACATCATGGGACACAAAAAATTCACCAGTCTCCAAATCATACAGTTTTTATCCCTTTTTATCAAGTGGATACCCAACAAAGATGCATTTTCTACTCCTTTTAGCAAATTTATCATGTCGGGATTTCAAATCATACGCATAGCACAGACAACCAAAAATACGTAGATGATCATACGAAGGAGCCGAACCATATAAAACTTCATAAGGAGACTTAAAATGCAAGATACTAGAAGGTGTTCTATTTATCAGATAACATGCACCCAGAACACATTTTTCCTAAAAATTTACAGAAAGAGAACCCTGAAATCTCAATGCCCTGGTGACATTTAAAATATGTCGATATTTTCTTTCCACCCTTCCATTCTGTTGAGGTGTCCCAACACAGGATGTTTGGAACAATATACCTTGAGATAAAAAATAATCTCGTAAACAATTAAATTCAGTGCCATTGTCACTCCGTACACGACGTATATCGGCCCCAAACTGACGCTTCACCATAGCAATGAATTTAAGAAACATAGAATAGACAGCACACTTATCCTTCAACAAAACAACCCAAACAGCTCTACAAAAATCATCCACCAAAGCCAAAAAATATCGTGCCCCATTAGATGACGGAACACTATATGGTCCCCACAGATCACAGTGGATAAGTTCAAAGAATCTTAAAGCACGACTACAACTATCGAGAAAAGCATCACGAGTCTGTTTAGCTTGATGACAAATATCGCAAGCCTTATGAGAAAACACACTACTACCAGAGAGAAAAGGTAAAGTCTGTATTACTTTATCTGAAGGATGCCCCAGTCTACTATGCCAAACCTCGGTATCACTCTCTCTGCATGCCAGGATCACCGAAGCCAAAGAAGCTGGTATCTCCCCCAAGAAGTAAAGTCCACCCCTTTGTTCACTTGCTCCAATCACCATCCTCGTACTTCGGTCCTGAACAAAACACAAATCAGGAGTAAATAACATATCACAGTTTCTGGCACCAATCAATTGGGAGACAGAGATCAAGTTGCAAGTCAATATCGGAACGTAAAGAACATCCGTCAACACCAATGAAGCAGTCAAAAATACTTTGCTTCTTAGAATAGCCTCAATAGTGCTCCCATCAGGCAAAGTCACAGGACAGACAGGGCCTTCAAAGCAATCAACTAAATAATCACGAGAACCTGTCGCATGAAAAGTAGCTCCAGTATCGAATATCCAAGTGACAGAAGAATTCTTATCCATCAGACGATCAGAGTTTGAAGTACCAGGGTTGGAAGGATTGTCGTTACCCAGCAAGCTCATCAGTTTCTGCCATTGTTCACTACCTGAGAGTGGTGAAGGATACCCTCCATACATCATATCCGCCAAACTTTCAGCAAGACTAGCAGGGACACCATGACCAGCAGCGGCGACATGATGAACAACCCCTGCGCCACTAGCACCACGTCTCCCATCATGTCTCTACTGTGGTGTCGGGCCTCTGCCACCACCAGCACCACGTCCGCCCTCACGCCGAGGACGAGTCTCCCACCACTCTGGATAGCCAATCTTGGCAAAGCAAGTTGCAACATCATGACCTATTTTCTTGCAATGAGTACAGATCATACTTGATTTGTTCCTGGAATATGAGGTTATACTATTAGAAGTAGTAGAAATACGAGGTAAAGTCTTGATAGCCAGCGCCATCACCTCCTCAGCAGCGGATTGGACCTGAGATTTTCGTATATCCTCCTCCTCACGGACTGCCTGGTATGTCCGATCTAAACTTGGCTGAGGATCCTAAGCCAGAAGATTAGATCGGGTATGACCATACAACTCAGCATTCAACCCGTACATAAAGTCCTGAAAGTGGTCTTCATCCCTCATAGCATGTAGCTTTGCAGCAAGTTCACTACAGGTACAAGTAGGCAATGGAAAATAAGCAGCTTGTTCATCCCACAAAGACTGCAAATTTTCAAAGTAGGTTTCCACAGACATCGACGCCGTTTGTTTGCACTCGGCCAAAGCCACCTTAATTTGTTGCTTCCGAGTGCCATTGCTAACAACAAATCTTTTCTCCAACAAGTTCCACAATGGAAAAACCTCCTCAAAGTACGGCAAAGATTTCTTCAGAGATGGATCAATGGTATTAAGAACCCATTGAACCAATAGTGCTTGCACATATCTCAAATCAAGCAATTTACTAGCATCATTAACAGGTTTGATTTCAGTACCTTCCAGAAAGGTGATCTTTCGCCTAGAGAGATCAGGGAGAGATGTATCGACTGAGACCACTCAGCATAGTTCGGTCTACAGAAAACTAGGAGTAATAATATTTCCTGGTTGATCAGCAGAACTCAGAAAATAAGGATCCTTCGGATTAGGATAATTTGGGTTGTGTGTACCTCCACTGCCAGTCGCGATGGAGTAGCTGGACGCAACATTATCAGCCATGACGGAAGTTGGGTGTACAAAAAATTTGTACAACTCCGACGGATCGGCCGAACGAGCGGCGAATCAGTCGCTGATGGACGGTGGATGTCGGGTGTACAAAAAATTTGTACAACTCCGACGGATCGACCAAACGAGCGGCGAATAAGTTGCTGATGGACGGGGTCGACGGCGAATCGGCCGCGGTCGGGGCACCGGATATGGCACGGACGGGGTCGGAGGCGGAGTGCCGCGGTCGGATCTGGTGAGGACGGCTTCGGCGGCGAAGTATCGTACGGTCTTGCGGGATCCGCGGGTAGTGGGCGCCGCACGGGAATCGTGTTCGCCGGTGCAGTCGGGAGCCGGCTTGTTCAGTCGGGAGGAGGGGCACCGGGTCGGGCGCCGCGCGGAATCGGGTTCGCCGGTGCAGTCGGGCGCCGGCTTGTTCAGTCGGGAGGAGGGACGCCGGGTCGGGCGCCACGCGTAATCGGGTTCGCCGGTACAGTCGGGCGTCGACTTGTTCAGTCGGGAGGAGGGGCGCCGGATCGAACGCCACGCGGGAATCGGGTTCGCCGGTGCAGTCGGGCGCCGGATCAGGAGGAGGGGCGCCGGATCGGACGCGGGTGGAGGAGAAGGAAGATAGGTTGTGGCGGCTAGGGTTTTTCAGAGCCTGGCTCTGATACCATGTAGGAAATAATAATTAGGGGTGCAACTCGGGCGGGTTGGGTCGGGCTTGAGGTCAACCCGTGCCCAACCCGGTGAATCATAAGCCTAGCCCGAGCCCGAGGCCGGCCCGACCTCGGGTTCCACATATGAAGCCCAAGACCGAGTCCGGAGGATCGGGTTGAACTCGGGTTGGGTCGGGTACATCGGGTTTATCGAGTTCTAATATAATATTTGAAATAATTTTAAACAAAAGTAATATTAGACACATAATAAATAACAATCAAGTCTTGATCATTACAAAATACAAACTGAAATAAGATTTAGGATAAGGAGTTGAAGAGTTTGAGTGAAGAAATTTAGGATTTAAACTTTTTATTTAAAAAGTTTATATATATATATATATATATATATATATATATATATATATATATATATATATATATATATATATATATATATATATATATAAGTCGGGTTTCGGGTTCTTCGGATAACCCAACACATGAACCCGAGCCCAACCCGATTTTTGATCGGGTTCAAATATTTTAACCCAAATCCGAGCCCGAACCCGAGTATCTTCAACCCTAACCCAACCCATTAACGGGTTTACCCGATCGGGCTCGGGTTTGTCCCGCCCGAGTTGCACCCCTAATAATAATGCCTTGTTCTCATTGCTAGAATTTGTTACAATATATATAGTGTCTATATTTGGACTTATGGGTTATGGGCCCTATTTATATTACAAATATAATCTAACAATCTAACAGTATTGATTTTAACATGAGCTGTAAGTGGTAGACACCGTATTCGGTATTGATTGTGTGAATTCATGGTATTGATTGTGTGAATTCATCACAGACGCATATTATTTAGATTTTTGGCTTTTATTTCCAACAACCATCTAACCCTATTATATTGCGACAATGACTACATCTCAATCTCTTGAACAATGTTCTTCCTTTTCTTGTACTATTTATATCATTAAATTGCCCCCGAGCAAGCGATTGGTGTTCGTCTATGGGAGCTTCCACGCTGCCATCACCCTCTTGGGGTAGGTACTGTAATGCCCTGCTCTGCACGAGGCATTTGGTTGGCTTGTTGGATGGGATCAGAATGTTGGACCGTGACTTATGTTGGAGATCAGGAGAATTGAGACTGATGCAGTCTTTCTTAGCTGGCTAGATGGAATGGGTATAGGAATGTGGCTCGCTGGTGGAGCTATGCTTGATGAGATTAGAGCAGGAAGACCGTTATATAAGGCAAGTGGAACTGTCCTCCTTCCTCCTTATTCCTGCATGCTTAATAAATGGAATAATGTGATGCTATGAATAAGTCCCTAATGTCCCTTACCTTGAATGTTGAATAATTGTGATGCGATGCTTTAGTTGCTAATTCGATAGAGATTCATATGCTGGGAATCATTGAATGAATAACACATGAACTTTGAATTGCTGAACGAATCACACTCGAACCACTAATGTAACATGATGCCTGAGATTGAATCGATAATGTCCCTGATGCTTAAGATTGATGAAATGAATGAATCATTTGAATAATGAGATGCTGCATGAATGATACATGAGAAAAGAATTGAATATGCTATTGTTCCTATAAAATGAATGAAATGCTACAGGTCCCTTTGAAATGAATGAATGCTGTTGTTCCTCCTTAGAAGGAACATAATGAGAAATGTTGTAATAAAGCAATGAATGAGAATTGATGAGACTTGGGATCATTGAGATCACCAAATGAAATGATGGTAATGTTGGGAATGAATAAGTCATTGAACATGACTTGAATGAGATGAATGATGATGCACTGTTATCTTTACTTCAATATTTCACCATGCATTTTATGTTCACGATTGAGTCGGACACGCATTCGCATGGTCATAGGACAACTTATGTATAAGTGATGGAGATATGTTTTCTCGGACGGTACCCCGAGACGTTAGGGCGACCGATCCGGCCTAGGAGAAAACATTGGCGTGCCAGTAGGGGCACGGGTTCTGCGAGGCATCCTTTGGGGCTAGCTACCTTCTCTGGAGTCATCGTATTACCAACGAAGACCTATATGGCAACGTCCGTATGGTTAAACACCAGTGACCATGTAGTCAGGATGCATGCTAATGAATGTCTTATGCAGGCAGAGTAAGTATATCTGCTAACCTGTATTTGATGCAGGTATGAGGGAGTCGGCTATCGGTAAGAAATCACTTAAATGTGATAATTCAATATATGTGTTGGTTTAACTTGCATGCTTACGTTCCAAATAAGTTTGATAATGCTGTATGTAGCCTTTCAGTATGAGATCCTGCTTAACATGTTAAGTTCAGTATGCTAAGAAAGATGTCTTGCTAAATATTGCTCAAACACAACATACATGCTCAGTGATGCTTGAAGTGATAACTGTTATAACATGTTTAAGATGTTAATGTTAACGATGCCTCAATGATGCCTTTTTATGATAATACTTAGTATGCCTCAATGATGCCTTTGCATGATAACACCAAGAATGCTAAAAAGATATGTCCACATAAATGCTACTAAGAATATGTTTACATGCTTCACTCTGATTATTGCCCATGAATCTGTAAACTGATGCTAGGCCCCAAGTAGAAAGACCATTCTAATAAATGCTTGCTTAAATGATCACTTTAAATGTTGGTTTATGCGAGTGGGTTGGATTCTACTCGCCAGTGCATAGATGATGTGCTGACCCACATTTTGTGGGCAGGTGCTCTTGCTTGGAATATTCTACACACGAAGATTGGCTTGATTGGTTCCGCGGCATCGAAAATTTGTTGGGCATACAGAAGCTCTCCTTGTACAAGATGATGTCTTCTGTTTATAAATGGCATAATATATGGAACATTATAATCAGTTGTACCAGTAAGATTGTAAGCCAAGTCGGTATATCGAATTGTAATCCATTGTATCCAAATATCAAATGTAAGCTGTATAGCATTGTTCAGTTGGTTTCCAATGTAAAGAGAGATGTACTGTAATCATTGTACTTCAATACAAGTCTTGTACTCTTCTTTAATTATCAATAAAGAGAATAAAGTTCTATATATCTCTGTGTGGCTTCAAGTTACTCTTTTTTTTCCGCTGCTATAAAGAAGTGATGTACTTCTATTCAATGAGAAAGATTGTCCTCACTAACTTCAATTTGTCTGCTTCTGCCGCTGCGATGTGTTTCTATTTGAAGATAATCGATTATGTACCATCTTTGCCTAGTACAAGCAATACCAGACTTGTACGGCATCACGCCCAAGCGAGGACGATCGATTCCAAGAGATAAAATATGTGAAAAAATGACTTTACGAATCGGGACGTGACAAATTGGTATCAGAGCACGGCTTTACGTCCTTGGTCTCTTCTTTGATTCATTTCAAATCAAAGTTGCATCGATGATTGACTAAAGTTGCTTCCGTGATCACTCAACGTTGCTTCCGTGATTAAATCAAAGATTGCTTCCGTGATTATGCTATTGTTGTCCGGTAATCATTCTTATGTTATCTGTGCTTGAAAGTTTGTTGACCCTCTTGGCTGCTCACTGGATGTTCCATACAATAAGTCTATATACATTGTGATGCCCCTAAATGAATGATTGTTGTTGGTTTAGACACAAATAATCCAACAATGACTCGATGCCATAGTATGCTATATTGTAAATGTTGTTTGGAATGCGGGAATAAAAGAAAGGTGGCCATGTATGCTGCGACAAGATGAGAATTGCATGTGATGTTGGAAAAGAATTGTGAATGAAATAATTGATGGATGAGTTTGAAAGAACTGGTGAATTGACTCATGTGTGTTGCTAAGTGCTTTCGAGACCCTAAGAATGTTGGCTTATACTATTGAGATCCCGAGATGTTGGCTAAGTGTTGTGATCATCATAGATCACGAATGTCTGGAATAGAATTGAGTTGGTATTGTTTAAGGATGGCTTCATTTCTGAGTGGTATATTGCCTCTACCACCTCAGAACGAGATGTATGTTGACCCTTTCCATGGGATAGCAGTGAGACTATCTGTGAGTACTGGGTAGTGCCGAGACTTAGCTGGGAGTCATATATTGTGGCTAGATGACTCGAGTGTCCCTTGACGGTGATGTTATGTTGGATAGCGAGATTTTCTGAAATTGTAATCGGTGGCATGGTTAGAAATTGTTTAGTCAAGTGCTGACTCAGACTAGTAAGACCGTTAGTATGCTATGAGTAAATGGATTTGGCTAGAGAATGTTGTGGCTTATAATATCTGAATGTTGATTTCGATTGGTTGGATGCAAATTATTTGTGGCTAATACAATGTTGATTGCTAAGCTGAAAGTTTTAGAAAAAGTTGTCGGTGACCAAAGGAATATTAGAGATTTGTGTCTTGACCCTAAGGTGTAATAGATGTTAACTCATCTAGATCACCAAAGGATATTCGTTGCTTATGCGCATATATGCTCAAGAATTGAATTGTACCAGAAAAGTGACAAGTAGCAACCCTGAATCCTTATGTTGCATAGAGGATGGTTAATTGATACATGAATTATCAGATTGAATGGAATGAACTACTCGACCTTTGAGGTAGAGAATTTTAAGAATGTCCATATAAGATTTTGACGGCTGGAAAAGGAACGAAATTTAAGAATGCCCGTAAGAGAGTTTGATGATTGAGAAACGAATGGAAACAAGAAATTTCAAACGTGTTGGATAATGTCGGTATAGGTGATTGTTGGTTGGGATATAGATTGTTGGCTTATGACTTCGTGGTGCAACCTTGTCATACAGACTGAATAGTATGATTCTATAGTTATATTAAAACTATCGGAATCGATGACCCTTGAATAGTTAACCTTGGTTATGGGTTTATGTGGGTACGAAGGAATCGGACCAGAAATTGAATCATTGGAAATTTACTTGATGGATTATTAGAACGATGAAGATCATATGTCAGATTTGGAATTGACCGTAATGTTGATAGATCGATCTTAGTCGATTGTTGGATAAGTCTAGAATGAGCCTCTGTGGGAATTATTTCCTTGAGGAAGACCCTGAATAGATAGACTTGACCCTAGCGACCAGTTGATGAATTACCAATTGCTGGCTTAGCCCAATTGGCGATTCATTATTCAGACTGAATTGATACCCATAGGTTTGGGTAGAGTTCCTTAGAACTGCCGGTTGCTTGTTGGCCCTAAGAAACAGAAACTAGTATAACCCTAGTAGCCGTCCACTCTAGGGGAGTCACCTGAATGATTAGGTATAGCTGTCGGTATAGCTAACCATTAAGACTGGACCGAATAATAGATGGCCGTTGGCGACCCATAGAATGACCTTGTGGCATTGAACGAGAGATGGTGATGAGTATGATCTAAGAATGATAAGTTGTAAGTATATGCTCCAATATGAACCTTAGAGATGTTTGACCCTTGAGGATTATGTGTCGGCCTATAGCGGGAAATGGAACCGTGGGATGAGACTTGATTTGTATGTATCGAATAGTGAATTATTATATGAGATGGAATTGACTGCTCATGACGGAAATGTTGGATAGGTATCTATAGTCGGGTAGCTGGGTTAACCTTGACTGTTGCATAGAATTATACCCTGAATCGGATAATCGATAGTTGGTGATGTCGGATTGTATCTTTTAGAAAAGATGAATTGCCTCGGTGAAAAATATTGTTGAATTTGGAAAGGAATATGATTGCATGTTGTGGACTCTGATATGATTGGATGTAAGATTAGACCCTTGATCGAATGCTAGAAGTATTATGCCCGGATAGAGAGCTTAACCAAGTTGTTCCTGATGTAAAGTGGTGGACTGGAAGATAGTGATTGTGACAAGTGAATAAAGTTATAAGTCAATTGAAAGGATACTAAGTCTGATTTGGAAAAGAGAGTTATATCGTGGCTGATCGAATTATACTATCATGGAAGTTGGTTGAAATACATATGTTTTGGGGACGCCTAAAATATGTGTATGGATCCAGCCGAAGTGATAGGTTACGACTGAGATAATATTGTTGGAAGAATTTATCGCACTAGCGCAGACTTTGGCTGAAATGCATATATTTTGGGGACGCCTGAAATATGTGTATGGATCCAAATGAAGTGATGTGTTGCGACCAAGATAGAATGCAAGAAAAATGTTGGTGAATCAATGAGAAGTTACAAGTATTTGGAAAAAGAGATAGATGGATTGAATCGTTGAGTGATTAAAATGATACTGTTGGACAGCTATTTTGAAATGACCGAGTGGGCTGAAATAAATATTGAATTGAAGCTGAATGAGTAACTCATTGTGATTAAGTGAATATAGTAGATGAGTTATTTTCTTAAGTTTCGAGGACGAAACTTTTTCTGAGTGGTATATTATGTAATGTCCCGCTCTGCACGAGGCATTTGGTTGGCTTGTTGGATGGGATCAGAATGTTGGACCGTGACTTATGTTGGAGATCAGGAGAATTGAGAATGATGCAGTCTTTCTTAGCTGGCTAGATGGAATGGGTATTGGAATGTGGCTCGCTGGTAGAGCTACGCTTGATGAGATTGAAACAGGAAGACCGTTATATAAGGCAAGTGGAACTGTCCTCCTTCCTCCTTATTCCTGCATGCTTAATAAATGAAATAATGTGATGCTATGAATAAGTCCCTAATGTCCCTTACCTTGAATGTTGAATAATTGTGATGCGATGCTTCAGTTGCTAATTCGATAGAGATTCATATGCTGGGAATCATTGAATGAATAACATATGAACTTTGAATTGCTGAAAGAATCACACTCGAACCACTAATGTAACATGATGCCTGAGATTGAATCGATAATGTCCCTGATGCTTAAGATTGATGAAATGAATGAATCACTTGAATAATAAGATGCTGCGTGAATGATACATGAAAAAAGAATTGAATATGCTATTGTTCCTATAAAATGAATGAAATGATACAGGTCCCTTTGAAATGAATGAATGCTGTTGTTCCTCCTTAGAAGGAACATAATGAAAAATGTTGTAATGAAGCAATGAATGAGAATTGATGAGGCTTGGGATCATTGAGATCACCAAATGAAATGATGGTAATGTTGGGAATGAATAAGTCATTGAACATGACTTGAATGAGATGAATGATGATGCACTGTTGTCTTTACTTCAATATTTCACCATGTATTTTATGTTCACGATTGAGTCGGACACTCATTCGTATGGTCATAGGACAACTTATGCATAAGTGATGGGGATATGTTTTCTCGGACGGTACCCCGGGACGTTAGGGCAACCGATCCGGCCTAGGAGAAAACATTGGCGTGCCAGTAGGGGCACGGGTTCTGCGAGGCATCCTTTGGGGCTAGCTACCTTCTCCGGAGTCATCGCATTACCAACGAAGACCTATATGGCAACGTCCGTATGGTTAAACACCAGTGACCATGTAGTCAGGATACATGCTAATGAATGTCTTATGCAGGCAGAGTAAGTATATCTGCTAACCTGTATTTGATGCAGGTATGAGGGAGTCGGCTATCGATAAGAAATCACTTAAATGTGATAATTCAATATATGTGTTGGTTTAACTTGCATGCTTACGTTCCAAATAAGTTTGATGATGCTGTATGTAGCCTTTCAGTATGAGATCCTGCTTAACATGTTAAGTTCAGTATGCTAAGAAAGATGTCTTGCTAAATATTGCTCAAACACAACATACATGCTAAGTGATGCTTGAAGTGATAACTGTTATAACATGTTTAAGATGTTAATGTTAACGATGCCTCAATGATGCCTTTTCATGATAATACTTAGTATGCCTCAATGATGCCTTTGCATGATAACACCAAGAATGCTAAAAAGATATGTCCACATGAATGCTACTAAGAATATGTTTACATGCTTCACTCTGATTATTGCCCATGAATCTGTAAACTGATGCTAGGTCCCAAGTAGAAAGACCATTCTAATAAATGCTTGCTTAAATGATCACTTTAAATGTTGGTTTATGTGAGTGGGTTGGATTCTACTCGCCAGTGCATAGATGATGTGCTGACCCACGTTTTGTGGGCAGGTGCTCTTGCTTGGAATGTTCTACACACGAAGATTGGCTTGATTGGTTCCGCGGCATCGAAAATTTATTGGGCATACAGAAGCTCTCCTTGTACAAGATAATGTCTTCTGTTTATAAAGGGCATAATGTATGGAACATTGTAATCAGTTGTACTAGTGAGATTGTAAGCCAAGTCGGTATATCGAATTGTAATCCATTGTATCCAAATATCAAATGTAAGCTGTATAGCATTGTTCAGTTGGTTTCCAATGTAAAGAGAGATGTACTGTAATCATTGTACTTCAATACAAGTCTTGTACTCTTCTTCAATTATCAATAAAGAGAATAAAGTTCTATATATCTCTGTGTGGCTTAAAGTTACTCTTTTTTTTCCGCTGCTATAAAGAAGTGATGTACTTCTATTCAATGAGAAAGATTGTCCTCACTAACTTCAATTTGTCTGCTTCTGCCGCTGCGATGTGTTTCTATTTGAAGATAATCGATTATGTACCATCTTTGCCTAGTACAAGCAATACCAGACTTGTACGGCATCACGCCCAAGCGAGGACGATCGATTCCAAGAGATAAAATATGTGAAAAAATGACTCTACGAATCGGGGCGTGACAGGTACAACTATTCTTTTAGCACTCTAGTCCCTGTATAGTTTACAATTTGTAATTTTTTTGTTTGTTTTGGTGGTAAAATTAAATAAATTTATAAAATTTTACAAGATCGCTATAGCTTCTTAATCTCCAATACCAATAAAAGTACACAAACGTGATGGAAAAAATTCAAGAAATAACATTCAAAAAGATTTGATAATGTCCCCTAGTAATATGTGTCGACTTGCTTTTATTAATAATCTAAAATAATATTGAATTTTACTACTGCAGTTATAATCGATTCTTTGTTGTTAAAAAATACATGTAGCCACCACGTTGGAGTTGTCTATAAAGCATGTTCACTTTGTTATTTTTTTGGAATAATATCGAATAATATAAATAGATAATTCTCAACTCTTATTGTAATCAAAATTCTAAGTTCTAAGATTTGCAAAATGTATATCCCACCGTGTGGTCCATTGTTGTTGGAATAATATAAATAGATAACCTTCTATTCTTCTTGCAACTTAGAATTTTGATGCAATCTACGTTAACTATTCCTATATTTTACACTTATTACAGAAGTTATCCCTACTTTAAAACTAATTACACGAACCACCCATATAACTTATATTTTTTATAAAAACCTATAACAATAACCACTCATATGTTTTATTAAAATTATAAATTAGATGGATGATCAGTGTAATTATTTTCGAAATATAAGTAGTCCTTGTAATACTTATGAAATATAGGAAGGATCAGTGTATTTATTTCTAGAATTTAGATAGAGGGATCCATATGTACATTTTGAACTTTACAAAATCATACTGCTATGTGAAGTCAGATCTATGTCCAAAATGAATTTACAACTTGAATTGGACCTGCAACTTTCCTCCTATAGTTTCTATTTTATATAGGAACTAATAACACTAACCACCCCTGTGGCTAATAAAATTTATAAAGGAAAGAGATAGTTAATATAGTTGTTTTTGTAATAGGAGTAGTCCGTATAATATTTGTGAAACATAGGAAGGGTAAGTGCAATTTACCCTAAATGAAAGTAGTCAACTTACAAATCATTCTGATGAAAGCAGTCATGCTAAACGAACTGCTAGAAAATCTTCACACGATTACTCCAAGATATTCTTCGATGAAGTAGCTAAGTGTCTAGCCTGATTGTGGCATTTGATGACTTCCTTAATCCTACATATATATATATATATATAAAAAAAATATATATATATATATATATATTGTAGAAAATAATAATGTATTGTTTTATTGATGGAGGCTGACTACAATATATATAGGGTCTACATGATTTGGCTTATGGGCCATATTTACATTAGTTACAATATAATCTAACACTCCCCCTCAATTTGGAGCATGCAAGTCACAAATGTCCTTGGGAAAAAAAATCAAACACATGCTTTCCAAGGGGCTTGGTGAAGATGTCAGCCAGTTGAGAAGAAGTAGGAACATGCGAGGCTATTACGGTGCCATCTCTAATAGCATCGCGAACAAAATGTAAATCCACCTCAATATGCTTACTACGCTCATGAAATACCGGGTTCTGAGCCAGGTGCAGGGCTGACTGACTGTCACAATACACCGACATAGCAGACTCCTGACGAACGCCCAAACACACCAATAACTCCTTCAACCATTTCAACTCACAAACAAGCGCAGCAAGAGATCGGTATTCAGCTTCAGCGGAAGATCGAAAAATAATTGATTGCTTCTTGGTCTTCCAAGAAATAGAGCCCCTCCAGAAATACCAACCAGCCTGTAACAGAGCGGCGAGTCAAGGGACAACTGGCCCAGTCGGAATCACACCAACCAGAAAGACGGAGATCACAATCAGATTTTAAAAGAATACCCTGTCCCGGTATATGTTTGAGATATCTGACAACTCTCAAAGCAGCATGCCAATGATCTTGTCGAGGCTCCTGTAAGAATTGAGACAAGATATGCATAGCATAGGCTAAGTCAGGGCAAGTAAATGATAGATAAATCAACCTCCCGAACAGCCTCCGATAAGTCTCTGCATCCGTCATCTTTGGACTAATCGATTCTGCCAGCTTGTGATTGGGCTCCATGGGAAAGCCAGCAGGTCGAGACCCCATCAAGCCGTAATCTGAAATGATGTCCAAAGCATACTTCCTTTGACACAAGAAAATTCCTTCCGCACTCCGAGCCACCTCTATGCCAAGAAAGTACTTCAACACACCAAGGTCCTTCATGTGAAAGCAAGAACTAAGGTACTTTTTGAAAGCATCTAAAGCACCTGTGTCATTACCAGACACAATCATATTATCCACATAGATCAAAACATGCAACTCTACATTCCCTTTAAAAATGAGAAAAGGAAATAATCGGAATGTGATTGAATAAATTCATAGGATATCAGAGAAGCAGTAAGCTTAGCAAACCAACAACGTGGTGCCTGTTTCAATCCATATAGAGACTTACGCAGGCGACACACTTTGTTGGGTTCACTATACGAAAAAACTGGCGGCAACTTCATATATACTTTTTCTGTCAGATTTCCATGAAGAAAAGCATTGTACACATCCATCTGGTGCAAAGTTCAGCCTCTCACAGCTGCAACAGCCAAGAACGTCCGACCTGTAGGCATCTTAGCTAACGGAGCAAATGTTTCTGAATAGTCAATTCCCTCAACCTGATGATTACCGAACACAACCAATCGTGCCTTTAAGCGCTCAACACTGTCGTAGAATTTTTTACTTTATTTTGTACACACATCTACTTCCCAAAGCTTTCTTCCAAGGAGGCAAATCGACAAGACTCCATGTCCCATTATCTTCCAGAGCCTGTATTTCAGTTTACATAGCTGCGTGCCAGCCTGAATCTCGCGAGGCCTGGCGATATGAAGTAGGCTCAACACATGCAGTGATAGCTGCAAGAAAATCTCTGTATCCAACAGTAAATATGTCATAACTTAGAAATTGTGTTAGAGGATACGAAGTACCTGAGGAAGTGACGGGAACAGATGAACTTTGGTGAAGGGGAAACTTTTACTTCGAACAGCATTCGTCACAAAATCCTGTAATCACACTGGCTGTAATTTCTTTCTCATTCCTCTTGCCAATACTACCTCGTCGGGCACCTCTGGCAACACTGTATCCCCTGTATCATCAGTAGTATCCGCATCACCCCCAGCGGACTCTCCTGTTAATACTTCTGCAGCTACCTGTGCATCCTCGTCACTCGGTACCGAGCTGCCAGCAACCACTTCGGCCTCAGCGACCGTAGCCGGCACCATCCCAAAAACCTCTATATCGTCTCCCGGCACCTCAACAGATGTATGGCGTATCGCAGAAGACATCTTGCTAGCAGAGCCACACCAGGAAATTCTTTTTCATAAAAAGTAACATCGCGGGACACAAAAAATTCACCAGTCTCCAAATCATACAGTTTCCATCCCTTTTTATCGAGTGGATACCCAACAAAGATACATTTTCTACTCCTGCTAGCAAATTTATCATGTCGAGATTTCAAATCATACGCATAGCACAGACACCCAAAAATACGTAGATGATCATACGAAGGAGCCGATCCATATAAAATTTCATACGGAGACTTAAAATGCAAGATACTAGAAGGTGTTCTATTTATCAAATAACATGCATCCAGAACACATTTGTAACACCCAGTTTTCCAAATGAGGGTAATTTTAAAATTTTAAAATTTTGTTTAATCGATAATAAGATTTAACTCATGTTGTAATTTTTGATAATTTTTTAATCAATTTAAAACTATTTAAAATGTTGAATTATGATTTTGATGGTTAACTAGTTAATCCCTAGTTTTCCTAAGCTTAGAGACTAACCATTACAATGGGGACCTAACCATGTGATTAGAATAACTATTTACAACTTTTTAGGCTAAGGGTATTTTGGTCATTTTGTGACTTTTGAATTATTTAGGATTTTGATTAATTGGTAAATTTTAGATTATTTTAATAATATTTAAATTGATGTATTATGATTTTGGTCATTTTTTATATTTTAATATTTTGGAAAAAATTTATATTTTTAATATTATTTTTATTGGATTTGTTTAGTCGGGTTTGAGTTTCGTCTCGTTCCGACTTGTATTGTGACCCGGGTAGCTTGAACTCTAGATGGGACCTAATATTAAGTTAAGCATGGCTCACAAGACCCAACATTAAGTTAGTTAATTAAACTAATTTTTATCATGTTAGAATGGTTAAGTTAGAGACTCAAAACTAGATCATTTTGACCCCAAACTTGAACCTAGTCTAGACTTAACCATATGAGACTAGAGAGGAGCAATTAGGACATTTCTCATTAGCCCTAATGGACTCTTTATGGCAGCCACCTTTAGGAGAGAATGATTCATTTCATTCATTACAATCTTGCCTCTTTTATTTTCCTTTTGTTCTTCCCCAATTTTAGAGAGCCTTCCCATTGATGATCTCCAAATCAAATCATTCCTTCACCAAACCTTCCCTCAATTATTTTCATTCTCCAAGGGAAGGGTGCTACCAAGGATTGGAAGAGGAGTGCAAGGAGGAGTGTCCACTTTGAGGGATCTTCGTATCGGAGCCGTGTCCTAAAGGATTTCATTGGGATTTCACTCCCAATAGGTAAAACCCATCCTCTAAATCGATTTTCTTTCCATATAAATTAGTTTTGAATCCGTAGGATCCATCCTCATGCATGTGTCCTATTTAGATTCAAATTTGAGGCCATTTGGAGCTCTCTTGAGGATTTTAGATATGTATCTTGTGTCCTACTTGATAGATCCCAAATTAGGACACCCTATGTGTATATATGTATGATAATAGTTTAAATAGATATTTAAATTTTGTTTTATAATGGTTAGAGAGTGGATTGATCTTAGTTAGGATGGTTAGAATGAGTTTCTTTGGATACCTATGTTTGTATCCAAGTATCTTGGCCTATATGTGTTCTTTTGTCAAATTCGTCATAATTTTTATCCACGTTTTTATTAACCAAAGCAACTTAGAAATGTCATAACTTTTAGCTTAGAACTCCGATTTATCTTTCATTTTTTTAAAAGAACTGTATCGAAGTTAGCTTTCCAAATATATATTTTAATAAGCAAAATTCTTTCTGTAACTATCTATAGAATTATTTGAGTGTCAGCTGTACGAAAGACGAATGTGTTTCGGTATATTCGCGATTCCGGGAGCTTTCGAACACAAACATGCGATCCGTTTAAAGTTTCGGAAAGCTAACACGAAGGGCTACAACATACTTTAATCCTAGAATTTAGTGAATGTCCAATTGGTACAGTATTGGTTTTAAGTAGAAGAGTGACTATGCGATATATGCATTTTGTGTAACCTATACATGATATGTTAGATGAATGAAATTATATATATAATATATATCCTCTTTAAATTAATGTATTTATCTATGTAACTATGTAAATATACATGATGTAACATATGCCTATATAAATAAATATGTATGTAATGTGGATATGCATGTATGTATGAAGGTATGTATTTTTGTATATTATCTATTTTATATTATGCATTATTGTGGTTCACATTGTCTTGTGATTGTGTGAGTGCTAGCCTAGGCTTGGTTAGGCCTAGTGAGACTTGTTAGACTTGTTGGGCTAGGACTTAACCTAGTTGACCTAATTTGACTAGTGTGGTTGACTAGAGTTGACCAAGTGTTGACTTTAGTTTAGTTTGACCTAGACAGCATGCAGATGTATTGTACATTTCATTTATCATCTCTCGTATATATCTTGACCTGTGTTGCTCTAAATAGGACTCTATGGCTTCAGTTTGGAGCTCTATACCTATCAGCTGTTCAGGTTATCAGGCGAGTACATTCTCTGATAGTTCTCTCATTTAATTGTCAATTACTGTACTTCAGTTATAGTTAGTTTTATGTGATTTTCTGTTACAATATGTATGGATATTTCTGGATTCATGTATGCGACACACATACCAAACTTATCTGGCCTTTATTACTGGAATCACTGGAATCATTCCGAAATCTATTTCTGGAATCATCATATTTTGGCTGGACTCATCTCGATTCTCGTGTCGAATTCTGGATTCATTTGTATTGTGGGGCAGGGAAATATTGAGTAAGACGTATAGACATACCCCAAATATGGAATCTCCCAACTGAAATCTACTGAAAGCATAGCCATCTCTCGCCTGATCAGTGAGAGATGTGCCTGATTACCTACAGCCGTTTATATGTCGATCTTGGTATTTTAAAACACACTGTTAGATTAGCTGGACTCACCTGGATTCTTGATCACTACCTAGAATCATCTTGTACTGGATTAATCTTATATTAGATTCATCTCGTACTGGATTTATTGTAGTTTTACACTTATTTTACATTTACTGCCTGGACTTATTATGTTACTTTAGTTTAGCTAGATTTATTTTACATTCTTCATTGCCATCATTCTTCTCTTGCTTTAGTTACTTTCCTTTCCTTGTATCTTACTGCTTCTCTATATTATCACCTAAATATAATGTAACGCCCCAGTCCCAAAATACGTAGGACTAGGATACGTATACATGCCAGCTACGCATCGAGAGGACTCCAGTCCAGCTCGAATACGTATAAGCTGTCTGGTTTCCTAAAGTAATCTACAAATATCTCAATCCACTGAAGATAAACTTTTGTATAAACCAAGTAAACTAATGCTGGTCAGACATTAGCAAACTGGTTACTACAAGTAACAAGAAAAGATAATATACAATAAAGTGGACCAGACTCTAATGCAATTATCTTGAACAAGCTTCTAATGAAAGATAAAGCTTGTAAAACTAGGCTAAACAGCAGTAATGTCAAAGAAATATAATATATGACAAAATCTAATTATGGAATAGAACGATAAAACATCAACTAAATATACATGCAGTCTTGGTGTAACAACGTCATCCATCAACGTATCATATCTTCAGCTAATACCTGGAGAGATCACCAGGTCCTCAGAGGACTAGCAAGACACATAATATACATGCCTACTGTGCAGTAAATAACATGCAGAAAGAAGTAGAGAAATGTAAAGTAGACAATGATCAATAAGACGTCTCAATATCGTAACGCCATGGGACGCTCCCGACCTCAAGACAAAAGATAAGTCTCTACTACCGTAATGCCATAGGACACTCCCGGTCCTAGAGACGGGATAACAAGTTGATAAGAATTCTCTAACACCGTAACGCCATTGGACGCTCCCGATCTAGAGATGGAATAACAAGTCGATAAAAAGTCTCTAACACCGTAACGCCATTGGACGCTCCCGATCTAGAGATATCAGGGCTAAAGTCTAATCAACCAATCATGACTACAGGTTAAGTAAAACTCAAGGGCAAAGGTAGAGGACTAGTCAATATTGTCACAAGACTCGCTTAGAACAATAACGGCATAGGATGACTCAATAAGGAACGTGCACGTAAAATAAGAAAATAAAAGTAACATAAACATGAATGAGAGATATGAAGTAGAACTGGAAAGAGATAACAATATAGAATATGCATGTAAATACTGTAAAGTTTGGCAAGGTGTACTTGCCTGGTGTCGCGCTGTGAATCTGAAAAGTCGCTCCCGCGTTAACGCCGCCGGAACCCGACTTCCTAGATAATTAATTAAATAAATTAACCCACTACTCATGAACTTACAATATGACTTAATTAGTCAAGATAATATTTTAAGATTATGTTCAATTTCTCGTGGAACCCTTTAGACCCATACAATCACACACAGGCTCCAAGAGACACCGAACACAGTTTTTGGGTTTCCAACTCCCAATTAGTCAGTTATGTTGCTCCTTCAATCATATACTTAAAAATCATATAAAAATAATAAGAATATTATTTAAAATAATTTTCTATAGATTTATCTCAGAATTTATATTTCTAAAGAATTATACTACTAGTTGTCTACCGGGTCGACTAGTCTACCCAAAATTTGTCTAGAACTTCCTTAATTATCTAAATTATAAAAAATCCTCAAAAATACAATTTAAATAGAATTAAAATGCCCTAAATATTATAATATGAAATTTTTATTCAAGGATTTCATGGTACTAATGGTTTGGAATCTTCTAGGTCAACAAGTCATCCGAAAATGACTAATTTTGACCTATAATTTTTCCGAACAGAATTGAATTGATAAATTCGTGAAAAAAATGTTTAAAAATCCTAATTTAAATATATTAACCTATATAAAATTCAGTTTTGAAAAATTCCTACAGAAACTTATAGTTCCTTCACAACGTGGTAAGTTTTGGCTCTACCGAAACATGAAAATAGCTATCATAATTCATGAAACTTTTATGGGTGAAAATACTACCCAAGAGACATCAAAATACTATTTCTACAAAATTAATACCATAATTTCTACAGATTTATAGTATAGGTTTGAGATGGAAAAATTAGGGTTTCTTACCAAAAGTCCTTGCTAGTTGGGTTGTGGAGGCTTCTCCTTGCCAAAGCTCCCACCTTTATTGCTATCCTTTCTTGATAATCCTCTCTTGATGAGTTTGGAGGGGTTGGAAATGGTTCTAGATGGTTGGATGGAGAAGATAGAGATTTTAGGGTTGGTTTGGTGGAGTTTGGATGGAAGAAGGATGAAAGAAGGAGCCTTTATGGAGGAGGATGAGTTATGTGATGGAGGGGATGATGTAGTAGAGGGGAGGGAATCCTATTTTTGAAATTAATAGTAAAGGAGCCGCTCTTGGGTGATAAATAAGAGTTTTTGGTATTAGGGTTAGGTTTTTGATAAGGGTTGATATATATATATATATATATATATATATATATATATATATATATATATGGGCCTATGGGTTGAGTTTATATATGTAGGAGGGTGTTTCCATGCATGGCATGGCCCGCAAATATAGGAGATTATTTTTGGACGAAAATTAAATGAAAATAATGTTTGGTAGGTCATATGTGGGGTCCACATGGATTGGTTTGGTTATTTGATGAGTTGGCTAATTGATTGATTGTGGATTTAAATAAAAGGTTTCCTAATACGGAACTACTTAGATTTCTAAATATAAATACAATCTAAATCAGAATTAAATATAAAAAAAATATATATATTTATTAATATATATTAATGTCCAACATGCCTACACAGGTTTGGGTTGGACTTTGGGTCAAATATAAATTAATGCCAACTAGGATTACACTAGGATTACACGTAGACTCTTTCTATAAATAGAAACTTTCCAAAATTGAAAATATATTAATACTAATAAAATATATATACAAAATATATATCAACATGAAGGTATTTGAGAGTACTACTTGTCTATTTAGATTGAGATTAGGTTCGGGTCAAGTCGGGACTAAATTGGTACAACCGGGTCTCCTAGAAAGTCAATAATCTAATAATTAAATAAATAAATCATCGGTGGAGGTTAAGTCGCAACTTGGCCTATTTTTCCTAGTTAGAACACACTTATGGCTCGGCCTTTCCTACCATGGGTAATAGACTAGTCAAAGTACACGACTACACTATTCGTACTAAAATTCTTAGTCAATATGTATCTCAAACTTAACCATAACTAAGGCCATATATATAATATTAGACTATTATAAATATAATCATATACAAAAAATTGTATCTAAATCTAATTGACTGTATAACATCCTAAAATGAATCCATAATAATTATACTGTCATGACAACCTATCATGGCTCCCTACCAGGTGGGGTTGGCTAGGTTAGGGTCCAAATATATATTTTCTAATTTAATCGAACTCTAAGAGTCAACCAATAAGTCCCTTGTGCCATTCGCAATTAAATAGCACATGGAGACTCGATTGAGTGGCACACTCTTAGCATGTGCGTCGTAGGCTCAAAATGAGTCAAAACCATAATTGGGGCGAATAGTTTTGATTTATGTCGAGTCCCGAACTCACGTGGGAAGTAATTAGGTCTGGAATTATGTTAAATAATCTAATTGTCTAAATTTGACCCGAAGTTGCGCAAAGTCAAAAGAATACTAGGAGACAAGTTTTGATGGGACATAATATATTAAGTTGAAGGTCATCATGTCTACTACAAAACTCATGAAGGACGTTTCAAGAGATGGGCATGTCTTGTGCTTCAAAAATCAAAGACACGAAAGAGTACATATATAATCATAATTAAATATACAATATAACCTAATAATTAGAAATACTAAAAAAATAATTCCCAAAAATCAGGGTCCTCACACATAAACTGCCATATTCATCAATAAAAATGTTTATAACTGCTTTATCGTTCTCTGTCATTACTTGGATTTTTTTGATGAGTTGTACTCGTTCCTGTCCTGACTGGACCTGTTGATAAATTTTACAGATAGCTTGGAGGTTGCATGCTATACTAGAGGAGACACAGTAGAGGTTGTATAGATAGTTATTTTAGTTGTCTTGAGTTGTATTTACTTTATGGATTACTGTATTTGAATTTTGAGATATTTTTTGGGTTTGTGTATCTTCGACACTTAGACTTCTATCTGATGTATCTCTTTGTGGATTTCATGTTTTATCTATATTCTATTATGCTCTACCTTAGATGTGATTGAGTTTACATTCTGCTATGTCACCCCCATTCGGGGAGTATAAACTGCTTAGCCTTATACTGTTAGATGCATGAGACCTAGGACAGCGTTCTACCGCCGACACTGCGGCGTAGGCTGGACGTACCCACGTCTCGTGCCCTTACTCTAGGGTGCGAGTCGTGACACATTTTTAGTGGTACGGCCCATGCAGGTCGAGATTCGTATTAGTACGATTTCGTAGTAGCGCAACGACTTAGTTGTACTACTACGAGCCTGCTATAGGATATAGAAATTAAGATGTTAGGATGAGAGGATACTCAATCACTGTTAGGATTCCTTGAGAGATTCCTGGAATGACCCTTGAGGATCTCATTTTGAACTCGGATTTAAACTCCTTTTCCCTTATTTTGATTCACCTTTTTCCTTGATTTGAATTTGATTTTGGTGGATTCATTGTAGAACTTTGAATCCTAGTATTTGTTGATGATTTTGATAAAATTCTATAGTTGTTAATTTTAATTTTGTATTTAATATTTTCAAATTCAAGGTACTCAATCACACTTAGGATTCTTTGAGAGATTCTTGGGACGACCCCTGAGAAACTCATTTTTGATCTTCAATTGGAATTCCTTTTTCCTCTTGTAGGGATTCACCCTCATTCTTGCTATTGAATTTGAGCTTGATGGGTTCATTTCGTTTGAACAGATGAGAAAGAACAGATCTTCATTATTCCTTCTTGCCATTATTTCCTTGTATTCTTATTTTCTTCTTATCTTAAACTCTGTCTAATTACACCAATCACCCATATCTTACCATCCCTACCAGATGTACCTCGAAACCCTTGAATCTTCATATCTTCTGCCTAGAAAAGACTGAAGAAGTGATGTGAATCATGTAGCTCAGAGGAGACATAACTGATTATTATATGATGATGATCTAGAGGAAATCAAAATGTAGAGTGTTCAATATTGAAACCTTGAGATAGAAATGTGGTAAAGGTCTCAAATAGAATCAAGAGATGTACACTACCAATCTGGAAACAATCACACTTAGGAAGATTTTGGGGTTTTGAGATAGTTTATAGGTGTATTCAAACTGATGAGGATATTCAAGATCAACCTAGATTTGAGAACCTCGAAACTCTGGTTATTGATTCTTGGGAAGTTTTACCCTAAGGCTATGTAGAAGGTTAGTAATAGAAAAGAGAAATTAATTACATTCAATAAGGATATTGAACAAGATATTGCAAGAAAATGAGTAGGGATAGAGGGAACATAAAGTTATAGAAATTTAGAGGTTGTTGTGGAAAAAAAAATTTAGGAGAATAATATTCAAAGGTGTATGTCGAAGAAAATACGGAAGTTGAATTTTTTGATGGAGGATAAGTTTTGTAAGGCCTAAAGGTATTTAAATTAAATAACACGAGGAGAACCATTTGAACAAGTTTAAGGGATTCGTAAACGAGATTTAGAGGTTTCGGGCCAAATTTAAGTCAAGGTGAAAGAATTTAGAAATTTGAATAAATGGTTAATGTTGATTCCTAAATTTGAAGGCTATGCTTCATGAGTAATGTTTGGAAATTAGAAATTGCCTACGGTAGTCATGGTAAAGGCTTAGGTAAAGGTTAAATTTTTATATGGAGACTGGTGAGGTAAGGATACGATTGGCAAGTTATGACCAGATGAACTTAAAGGTATCAGAAACAGATGATTAACTTGATCTTCCTTATCTTGTGCATTTTTTACCACCTCTTGAACCTCCACTTTCTATTTTGAGATCCTTTGACGTTCCTTATCGTGACCTTGACATTCGGAATGTAATACTAGCTGTTACCCTCCAACAAATCTTATATGCAAGACCTAGACAAACTCACCTTCGTGTAGGTATATCATGTCCCACTAAAACCAGTCTCCTTGTACTCTATTTTCTTGATATGATTTTTTGGGTCAAATGGCTAAACTATAACCTCTACCATGATACTGAATTATTCATGATTTCAATTAGAGATCCAGCCTTGACTCAATTCCTTCGACCCGACATGTGATGATGTTCTGTTTGATTCCTTAAATGCTTAACCTTATACCTTAACTTGATTGCTTGACCCATTTAGTTAAGAATCTGGACTATGTATCTCCGTTCATCACTACCACCCTTACTTATATCCTATGCTACTAATTATCCTTAGTTTTACAAGCTTATCTTTTTCGAGCTTGATCATGACATATCTTATTGGGTGTGCACCCACTAACATATTATCTAATTAGAACCGGCGTATAATGGTCTGATCAACCTATTGCGTTTTGGTTCGCTTTTCATATTAATCTACGTGGATGGAGACATAGTTAAACTTGCCCTAGAATTTTATCCGCAACAGCCTTGACAATTCTCCTTGGAATTATTTTTATCGCCTATGAACCTCGTATTCGTATCCAGTTGAATTAAATTTAATCATGACATGGATCTTCATCATTGGATGCTCGTGCTCATACTTGATTTCATTGATTCCCCATCTTGCCCAAATCTCGAATTATCCCAAAATTGATCAACTTAGATCTTGTCAAGACAAAAATCTATTTGTGATTTCTTGCGCCTAAAATTTCAATTTTTACCATTTTATGGAATAGTAACCTTTTAATAATTTCTCAGTTGTTTGTTAATGACTAATTTCTTATATAGGATGGTAGACAACCCTTACAACCTTGATGGTTGTTGTTCCCTTATCTTCCCAATTAGGACACCCTAGATTGCTTGTGTGTTGATATCATAGTACTGTTTTGACCTAGAATGACCAGTGCACCTAGGTGAGACTTCCAACTGCAACAGTATGCCCTGACCCTGTATGCTATTCCTTCAAATTGCATGGTTTAGATAAAATTCTTAGGACCTTGATTGTCGGGAAATAGGGATGTTACCCCCATTAGTATCAACTGTGGATATATATATATAGGTTAGTCCTTGATGTGGGGAATGTGTGTTTATAAACCTGTAGCTTATGAGATTTATAGTATCAGCCCTGATAGGATTGGGAAGTTAAGAGCTAGCCTATTATAGAGTTTCATTTTTTGCTAAATTCTGGTTGCCAATACTTAGGTAGCTAGCATAGGTAAAATCCTAAGAAGTTGACCAGCGGATGACCAAGTACTAGGATGTTGAGAAAATTGACTAGTGATTGACCCTTGACTATGTTTGACCTAGAAGGGGGTACGATCATCTTAATTTCGAGGACAAAATTTTTATAAGGTGGGTAGGATTGTAACACCCAGTTTTTCAAATGAGGGTAATTTTGAAATTTTATAATTTTGATTAATCGATAATAAGATTTAACTCATGTTGTGATTTTTGGTAATTTTTTTAATCAATTTAAAACTATTTAAAATGTTGAATTGTGATTTTGATGGTTAACTAGTTAATCCCAAGTTTTGCTAAGCTTAGAGACTAACCATGACCATGTGGACCTAACCATGTGATTAGAATAACTATTTACAACTTTTTAGGCTAAGGGTATTTTGGTCATTTCGTGACTTTTGAATTATTTAGGATTTTAATTAATTGGTAAATTTTAGATTATTTTAATAATATTTAAATTAATGTATTATGATTTTGGTCATTTTTTATATTTTAATATTTTGGGAAAATTTTATATTTTAAATATTGTTTTTATTGGATTTGTTTAGTCGGGTTTGAGTTTCTTCTCGTTCTGACTTGTATTGTGACCCGGGTAGCTTGAACTCTAGATGGGACCTAATATTAAGTTAAGCATGGCTCACAAGACCCAACATTAAGTTAGTTAATTAAACTAATTTTTATCATGTTAGAATGGTTAAGTTAGAGACTCAAAACTACATCATTTTGATCCCAAACTTGAACCTAGTCTAGACTTAACCATATGAGACTAGAGAGGGGGCAATTAGGACATTTCTCATTAGCCCTAATGGACTCTTTATGGTAGCCACATTTAGGAGAGAATGATTCATTTCATTCATTACAATCTTGCCTCTTTTATTTTTCTTTTGTTCTTCCCCAGTTTTAGAGAGCCTTCCCATTGATTTCATCTCCAAATCAAATCATTCCTTCACCTAACCTTCCCTCAATCATTTTCATTCTCCAAGGGAAGGGTGCTACCAAGGATTGGAAGAGAAGGGCAAGGAGGAGTGTCCACTTTGAGGGATCTTCGTATCGGAGCCGTGTCCTAAAGGATTTTATTGGGATTTTACTCCCAATAGGTAAAATCCATCCTCTAAATCAATTTTCTTTGCATATAAATTAGTTTTGAATCCGTAGGATCTATCCTCATGCATGTGTCCCATTTAGATTCAAATTTGAGGCCATTTGGAGCTCTCTTGAGGATTTTAGATATGTACCTTGTGTCCTACTTGATAGATCCCAAATTAGGACACCCTATGTGTATGTATGTATGATAATAGTTTAAATAGATATTTAAATTCAATTTTATAATGGTTAGAGAGTGGATTGATCTTAGTTAGGATGGTTAGAATGAGTTTCATTTGGATACCTATGTTTGTATCCAAGTATCTTGGCCTATATGAGTTCTTTTGTCAAATCCGTCATAATTTTCATCCACGTTTTTATTAACCAATGCAACTTAGAAATGTCATAACTTTTAGCTTAGAACTCCGATTTATCTTCTGTTTTTTTAAAAAGAACCGTATCGAAGTTAACTTTCCAAATATATATATTTTAATAAGCCAAATTCTTTCTGTAACTTTCTGTAGAATTATTTGAGTGTCAGCTGTACGAAAGACGAACGTGTTTCGGTATTTTTGCGATTCCGGGAGCTTCCGGACACAAAAATGCGATCCGTTTAAAGTTTCGAAAAGCTAACACAAAGGGCTACGACATACTTTAATCCTAGAATTTAGTGAATGCCCAATTGGTACAATATTGGTTTTAAGTGGAAGAGTGACTATACGATATATGCATTTTGTGTAACCTATGAGCCTATGTAGTATGGGTATTAAATGAATATAGAGTATGTAATACATGATATGTTAGATGAATGAAATGATATATATATGATATATATATCCTCTTTACATTAATGTATATATCTATATAACTATGTAAATATACATGATGTAACATATGCCTATATAAATAAATATGTATGTAATGTGGATATGCATGTATGTATGAAGGTATGTATTTATATATTTTATCTATTTTATATTATGCATTGTTGTGGTTCACATTGTCTTGTGATTGTGTGAGTGCTAGCCTAGGCTTGGTTAGGCCTAGTGAGACTTGTTAGACTTGTTGGGCTAGGACTTAACCTAGTTGACCTAATTTGACTAGTGTGGTTGACTAGAGTTGACCAAGTGTTGACTTTAGTCTAGTTTGACCTAGACAGCATGCAGATGCAATGTATATTTCATTTATCATCTCTCGTATATATCTTGACCTGTGTTGCTCTAAATAGGACTCTATGGCTTCAGTTTGGACCTCTATACCTATCAGCTGTTCAGGTTATCAGGCGAGTACATTCTCTGATAGTTCTCTCATTTAGTTGTCAATTACTGTACTTCAGTTATAGTTAGTTTTATGTGATTTTCTGTTACAAAACGTATGGATATTTCTGGATTTATGTATGCGACACACATACCAAACTTATCTGGCTCTACTACTGGAATCACTGGAATCATTCCGAAATCTATTTCTGGAATTATCATATTTTGGCTGGACTCATCTCGATTCTCGTATCGAATTCTGAATTCATTTGTATTGCGGGGCGGGGAAATATTGAGTAAGACATGTAGACATACCCCAAATCTGGAATCTCCCAACTGGAATCTACTAGAAGCATAGCCATCTCTCACCTGATCAGTGAGAGATGTGCCTGATTACCTACAGCCGTTTATATGTCGATCTCGGTATTTTAAAACACACTGTTAGAATAGCTGGACTCACCTGAATTCTTGATCACTACCTAGAATCATCTTGTACTGGATTCATCTTATATTAGATTCATCTCGTACTGGATTTATAGTAGTTTTATACTTGTTTTACATTTACTGCCTGGACTTATTATGTTACTTTAGTTCAGCTAGATTTATTTTACAGTCTTCATTGCCATCATTCTTCTCTTGCTTTAGTTACTTTCCTTTTCTTGTATCTTACTGCTTCTCTATATTATCACCTAAATATAAACTGCCATATTCATCAATAAAACTGTTTATAACTGCTTTATAGTTCTCTGTCATTACTTGGATTTTCTTGATGAATTGTACTCGTTCCTGTCCTGACTGGACCTGTTGATAAATTTTACAGATAGCTTGGAGGTTGCCTGCTAGCCTAGAGGAGACACGGTAGAGGTTGTATAGATAGTTATTTTAGTTGTCTTGAGTTGTATTTACTTTATGGATTACTGTATTTGAATTTTGAGATGTTTTCTGGATTTGTGTATCTTAGACACTTAGGCTTCTATCTGATGTATCTCTTTGTGGATTTCATGTTTTATCTATCTTCCATTATGCTCTACCTTAGATGTTGTTGAGTTTACATTCTGCTATGTCACCCCCATTCGGGGAGTATAAACTGCTTATCCTTATACTGTTAGATGCATGAGACCTAGGACAGCGTTATACCGCCGACACTGCGGCGTAGGCTGGACGTACCCACGTCTTATGTCCTTACTCTAGGGTGCGGGTCGTGACAAAATTCCCCCCAAAAATTTACGGAAAGAGAACCCTGAAATCTCAATACCCTGGCTACATTTAAAATATGTCGATGTTTTCTTTCCACCCTTCCATTCTGTTGAGGTGTCCCAACACAGGATGTTTAGAACAATATACCTTGCTGAAAAATAATCCCGTAAACAATTAAATTCAGTGCCATTGTCACTCCGCACCCGACGTATATCAGCTCCAAACTGACGCTTCACCACAGCAATGAATTTAAGAAACGTAGAATAAACAACACACTTATCCGTCAATAAAATAACCCAAACAGCTCTAGAAAAATCATCCACCAAAGTCAAAAAATATCGTGTCCCATTAGATGGCGGAACACGATATGGTCCCCACAGATCACAGTGTATAAGTTTAAAGCATCTCAAAGCACGACTACTACTATCAGGAAAGGCATCACGAGTCTGTTTAGCTTGATGACAAATATCACAAGCCTTATGAGAAAACACACTACTACCAGAGAGAAAAGGTAAAGTCTGCATTACTTTATCTGAAGGATGCCCTAGTCTACTATGCCAAACCTCGGAATCACTCTCTTTGCATGCTAGGATCACCGAAGCCAAAAAAGCTGGAACCGCCCCAAGAAGTAAAGTCCACCCCTTTGTTCACCTGCTCCAATCACCATCCTCGTACTTCGGTCCTGAACAAAACACAAATCAGGAGTAAATGACATATCATAATTTCTGGCACTAATCAATTGTGAGTTAGAGATCAAATTGCAAGTCAATGTCGGAACATAAAGAACATCCGTCAACACCAATGAAGCAGTCAAAAATATTTTGCCTTTCAGAACAGCCTCAATAGTGCTCCCATCAGGCAAAATCACAGGACAGACAGGGCCCTCAAAGCAATCAAACACTACCAAAATAAGTCATATTAGCGACGAAATTAGCGACACCAACTTAAAACATTGCTAATATTTTTGGATTTAGCGACTCCTAAAGAATGCGTCATAATACGTCGCTGATAGCGACAAACAGCGACATATTGCGACTACCTTTAGTGTAATAAAAATCAACGTCGTTGATTTGTCGAAAAGCGTCGCTAGTTTTATTAGTTCAGCGACGTTTAGCGTCGCAACGATTAATAAGTCGCCGAATATTAAACGCTTACCGACGCTTTGCGACGTATTTTTGGATGTCGCTAATTTCTGATAAAAAGGGTTTCCTCGGTTCGACTTTTCATTTCTCCCTCTCCCTAAATTTTATTTTCTCGTCCCTCTTCCCCGACCTCGACGACAGCCACCCCCTTCCCTCCGGCGCCGCTCATCCTCCTCCTCCACCGCGAGCCCGTTCTCCTCCCTCCGGCGAGCCCGTTCTCCTCCTCCTCCTCCTCCACCGCGAGCCCCTTCTCCTTCTCCACCGCGAGATCCTCCTCCTCCTCCTACTCCACCACCGCGAGGAGACTGAAGGTAAACCCTAACCCTAATTGAGGTGTTTTTTGTGTCCAAAATGGACACGGAGACACATTACGACCATGTGTTCACTGATACAGTGTGTTCGTGAGGTTTTGGACACTTTGTGTCCATTTGTTGGACACGTGGACACCCCCAAGCTTGCATATATATGTATTTCACCTCTGTACACTTAATCCCCTCCTCCTCCACAACCGAACTTGTCCTCCTCCTCCTCCTCCACCACCGCAAGGAGACTGAAGGTAAACCCTAACCTAATTGAGGTGTTTTTCGTGTCCAAAATGGACACGGAGATAAATTACGGCCATGTGTTCACTGATACAGTGTGTTCGTGAGGTTTTGGACACTTTGTGTCCATTTGTTGGACACGTGGACACCCCCAAGCTTGCATATATATGTATTTCACCTCTGTACATTTAATCCCCTACATACACTTGTGTATTTTCGTATTAATTTGGATTTGCATATTGGGTTTGGGTTTCGATATAGTGTTTGATACATTGTTTCACCTTGCAATATTCCTACACTTATTTTAGACAACAAGTATATGAACCAATTAGTCAACATCTATTTGTTGAAGTATGGTACTCCATTCTTCGTAAGTTCTAGCTATATATGTCTCTCAAGATCCAATACTCAAAAATTCCAAGAAGAAGAAGAAGAAAAGAATAAAATGACATCGCTCAACACCCTATGACAACTCTTTGAAGAATTGTGTTAAAGTGTGAGTTCTACAGTATGAGTTCTACAGTATGGTTCTCTTTGTAGAATAAAATGACATCGCTCAACCCTATCGATCCTCCATACAAGTCTTCCTTCATCTATTGTCTTAAAGTGTGAGTTCTACAGTATGATTCTGTTTGGTGAATTGTGTCTTATTATAGTCCCTGCAGCCATTCGACTGACGAGGCAAAAACTATGTAGTCGTAGATAAAGTTGACTGTCATCCGACCCTCATCCCTCGGCAATGATGATACGACAACCAACCGGAGAGGCAAGGACATAGTCCCTGCATCCATTTGGATTAGTAAATATGAATATGGGGTTTGGATTCATGGTGTATATGTTCACTGTCTCAAGGACATAGTCCCTGCAGCCATTCGACTGGCGAGGCAGAAACTATGTAACCGTAGATAAAGTTGACTGTCCTCCGACCCTCATCCCTCGGCAATGATGATACGACAACCTATCACTATATCTTATATAGTAGTAGATGATGTCTATATTACATTATGTGACTTCATCTTGATTCTGTTACATTCTTCAGATACTAGATACGATAAGAACATATACTACACCATATGTACAGAATATAGATGATTCACACTAATGTATGCTTGAATGAATCTTGGGTTGTGTTCTGAGCCATCCGTTCTCACACTTGGCAAAAAATCAAATTTCTCATACTTTATCGGCTTTCGAAAATGTACTCAAATTACATGATGGTTCCTTTAGTTAGCTTGCTTATATTACAATTATACTATTTGTGACTATCGATCTTACCAGATGGCACCCATGACCCGAGAAGCGGCACGTCGTTTGAAGAAAATAGTGAATGCTGAGGTGGCTCCTCCTACAGTTGAGGAGGAAGTGGCACCGGTTGCTAGTGAGACCGGGAGTTCTATTCATCCAGCACCGGTAGCTAGTGAGACCGAGAGTTCTCTTCATGTAGTCCTTGCAAGGGACGACATCTCTCCTCGCGCCAAAAATCTCGCTTTTTTGAGGTGGTTGCGTGAACGTATCACTGAGCGTTTGCGTGAGTAGCGTGATTCTCATTAGCTATTAGTACTTATTTGTATTGGACTATTTGTATTGGGTTGTTTTTGTATTAGACTATTTGTATTGGACTACATATATGAATTAGAACTGTGTCAATCTCTGGATTATATTGGAATACGACATGGTGATCAGGACATAGTCCCTACAGCCATTCGACTGGCGAGGCAGAAACTATGTATCCGTAGATAAAGTCGACTGTCCTCCGACCCTCATCCCTCGGCAATGATGATACGACAACCAACCGGAGAGGATACTCTGAGAGATCCATCTGAGAGGAACGTATACTCTGAGAGATCACCTTTACAAGAATTATATCAGTAGTGGGATTGAGTGCTGGAGGAGATATTATCAGAGTATACGTCCTACTTAGATGGGTCTCTCACCGTTAATATTTTTTTCTGACGGCATGGTGGATGTGCTCCCTCAACAGATTCTTGCTCCGAGCCAAAACTTTGCCCCGGAGCTCAAGTGGACATCCTTGGTGTAGAGTTCGAGTGAGAGGTTCCTGACATCATGGTGGTCTCCTTTGTCAAAGTATCCGTGCTCATCCCACATTGGTTGTGGGACGAGCACGGATACTTTGACAAAAGAGACCACCATGCTGTCAGGAACCTCTCACTCGAGCTCTACACCAAGGATGTCCACTTGAGCTCCTGGACAAAGTTTTAGCTCGGAGCAAGAATCTGTGGACGGAGCACATCCACCATGCTGTCAGGAAAAAAATAGTAACGATGAGAGACCCATCTGAGTAGGACGTATACTCTGATAATATCTCCTCCAGCACTCAATCCCACTACTGATATCATTCTTGTAAAGGTGATCTCTCAGAGTATACGTCCCTCTCAGATGGATCTCTCAGAGTATCCTCTCCGGTTGGGTTGTGTTCTGAGCCATCTGTTCTCACAGAGGGTCCTATTTTGGATTCTATATTTTGTATTTTGGTTTCCGTATTTTGTATTTTGGTTTCTGTATTTTGTATTTTGGTTTCTGTATTTTGTATTTTGGTTTCTATATTTTGTATTTTATATTTTGGATTCTGTATTTGTATTTTGGTTTCTGTCTTTTGGCTCCAGCTCATTTGCATTAATCTACGGTACGACATGGTGATCAGGACATAGTCCCTGCAGCCATTCGACTGGCGAGGTAGAAACTATGTAGCCATAGATAAAGTTGACTGTCCTCCGACCCTCATCCCTCGGCAATGATGATACGACAACCTATCAGAATCCTAGACTCTCTTTCGCTTCTTGCATATTGACCCAGATTCTAATCTCTCATTTCTCTTCAGGTCCACTCTACTCCCAATCTCTTCCTCTTTTATTCACGGATCTACAAAATTAATACCATCCAAGGAAGGCAAAACTGAATCAGCATTGTCTTTCGGATCGTCCTCATCAAGGCATAACGGGCTGCTCAGCGTGCCCAGCTTTTTCAACTTCTCGCTGGCTGCAGAGTCGAAATAGGAAGGGGTCCTCTTTGCCGGCCCAGAGCTCTGACTCGCACTCGTTGCCGCGCTACTGGTTTCCTCTCCTCCTCTGACGCGGGTCATAAGAAAAGAAATTTTGTACCTCTTTTTCACATAAACATGATTGCCGCCTTGTACTCGAGCCTCCTCATCTGTGACGCTATCCGACATCTCGGTGCCAACATTGTCACTCGAATCCCCCATTCGACTCGTATCGTCCTCTTCTTCGCCTGTCTTTTCGCTCCCTGTCTTGCAATCATCTGCTATCACCGCTGACTCATTCGACTCCTTCTCCGATGACTCCGAGAAGTTGGATAGAATGACAGATGAGGAGGCTCGAGTAAAAGGCGGCAATGATGTTTATGTGAAGAAGAGGTACGAAATTTTTTTTCTTATGACCCACGTCAGAGGAGGAGAGGAAACCAGTAGCGCGACGACGAGTGCGAGTCAGAGCTCCGGGCCGACAAAGAGGACCCATTCCCATTTCGACTCTGCAGCCAGCGAGAAGTTGAAGAAGCTGGGCACGCTGAGCAGCCCGTTATGCCTTGATGAGGACGATCCGGAAGACAATGCTGATTCAGTTTTGCCTTCTTTTCTCCTCCACCATGGCTATGGACCCATCTGCTCCTTCCTACTTCCCTTCTTCTTATTTGACTCTCTCAACCACATATGATATCCAGCTCAAGTGTAGAGTCGGGGAAGAAGAAGTGGACAGAAAGAGGAGGAGAAGCAGCACAGCCGGCGGCATGACCCGGAGGAAGTACAGAGGTTTTCTTCAACATACGTAGGAGAACTATAAGGATATATCTTTTCATAATATGTCATCTTGTTAAAGACCCTTAATGTGACAACCATGTTACCGCGGTGTCGGAAGACTAACATGTCATAATTTTCTAAGCCGTGTGTTTTTACATAATTCTTCCAACTCTTTCCTCCTATGTCGTAATCTTGCATTATTACATAGAACTGAAATCCGGTTGGAGGATTATGTCAAAACACACGACTTATAAAATTATGACATGTTAGTTTTCCGACACCGCGGTAACATGGTTGTCACATTAAGGATCTTTGATAAGGTGATATGTTGTGAAAAGATATATCCTTGTAGTTCTCCTATGTATGTTGAAAAAAACCTTTGTACTTCCTCCGGGTCATGCCGCCGGCTGTGCTGCTTCCCCCTCCTCTTCATGTCCACTTCTTCTCCCCCGACTCTACACTTGAGCTGGATATAATATGTGGCTGAGAGAGTCAAATAAGAAGAAGGAAAGTAGGGAGGAGCAGATAGGTTCAGAGCCATGGTGGAGGAGAGGAGAAGGAAAATGCTTGATCAGAACTTGAGGTGGAAAAGTTGTGACGTTGATAGCGTGAGAGAGGGAGAGGGTGGATAAGATCTTCTCCTCCGACTCTACAGTTGAGGTGGATATCATATTTTGGTTTCTGTATTTTGGCTCCAGCTCCATTTGCATTAATTTACGGTACGACATGGTGATCAGGACATAGTCCCTGCAGCCATTCGACTGGCGAGGCAGAAACTATGTAGCCGTAGATAAAGTTGACTGTCCTCCGACCCTCATCCTTCGGCAATGATGATACGACAACCTATCACTATATCTTATATAGTAGTAGATGATGTCTTAGTATTACATTATGTGAGTTCATCTTGATTCTGTTATATTCTTCAGATACTAGATACGATAAGAACATATACTACACCATATGTACAGAACATAGATGATTCACACTAATGTATGCTAGAATGAATTTTGGGTTGTGTTCTGAGCCATTCGTTCCCATATTTTGTGTGATTGTTGTAGACTTGGTTATAGGGACTGAAACCTGTGTACAGCGAGAAATGGACATTCTGTGATTGTTTGGATCCTATTCTACAGTGAGAAATGGTTATCTTTTTAAACTGCAGGGAGAAATGGATATTCTGTACTTTATTTTTTTATTTTTTTGCAGATTCAGCGACGTTTACCGACGTCCTTCGACCCTCATCCCTCGGCAATGATGATACGACAACCTATCACTATATCTTATATAGTAGTAGATGATGTCTTAGTATTACATTATGTGAGTTCATCTTGATTCTGTTACATTCTTCAGATACTAGATACGATAAGAACATATACTACACCATATGTACAGAACATAGATGATTCACACTAATGTATGCTAGAATGAATTTTGTGTTATATTTTGAGCCATTCGTTGATAGCGACTCCGAAAGTATGCGTCACAATACGTCGCTGATAGCGACAAACAGCGACATATTGCGACTACCTTTAGTGTAATAAAAACCAACGTCGTTGATTTGTCGGAAAACGTCGCTAGTTTTATTAGTTCAGCGACGTTTAGCGTCGCAAAGATTATTACGTCGCCGAATATTAAACGAATACCGACGCTTTGCGACGTATTTGCGGACGTCGCTAATTTCTGATAAAAAGGGTTTCCTCGGTTCGACTTTTCATTTCTCCCTCTCCCCAAATTTTTTGTTCCCGCCCCTCTTTCCCGACCTCGACGACAGCCCGACCCCCTTCCCTCCGGCGCCGCTCATCCTCCTCCTCCACCGCGAGCCCCTTCTCCTCCCTCCGGCGATCCCCTATCACTATATCTTATATAGTAGTAGATGATGTCTTAATATTACATTATGCGAGTTCATCTTGATTCTGTTACATTCTTCAGATACTAGATACGATAAGAACATATACTACACCATATGTACAGAACATAGATGATTCACACTAATGTATGCTAGAATGAATTTTGGGTTGTGTTCTGAGCCATTCGTTCCCATACTTGGCAATTAAGTCATTCGACTGGCGAGGCAGAAACTATGTATCTGTAGATAAAGTTGACTGTCCTCCGAACCTCATCCCTCGGCAATGATGATACGACAACCTATCACTATATCTTATATAGTAGTAGATGATGTCTTAGTATTACATTATGTGAGTTCATCTTGATTCTGTTACATTCTTCAGATACTAGATACGATAAGAACATATACTACACCATATGTACAGAACATAGATGATTCACACTAATATATGCTAGAATGAATTTTGGGTTGTGTTCTGAGCCATTCGTTCCCATACTTGGCAATTAAGCATGTGAAATAGAACTGATTATGTTTAGTTTGTCTTACGAGCCAGATTTGGACATTGCTAGAATGATTGTTGTAGACTTGGACATTGTGTGAATTTTGGGTTGTGTTCTGAGCCATTCTGACAACCATATTTTGTGTGATTGTTGTAGACTTGGTTATAGGGACTGAAACCTGTGTACAGTGAGAAATGGACATTCTGTGATTGTTTGGATCCTATTCTACAGTGAGAAATGGTTAGCTTTTTAAAATACAGGGAGAAATGGACATTCTGTATTTTATTTTTATTTTTATTTTTTGCAGAATTAGCGACGTTTACCGACGTCCTTCGACGTAATTGTACGTCGGTAGACGTCGGTAGATAATTAATATTATCCAGTCTACCGACGTTTAGTGACGTCAATATTTGTCGCAGGACGCCGGAAAACGTCGGTGTACGTCAGTAATTATCCCAAGAAATTCTCAGGATTTACCAACGTCTAGCGACTTTGTATATGTCACTAAATCACCGACGACTCGACGATAATTCGTCGGTAAATTTACCGACTTGTAGCGACACTAAATATTACGTCGCAAAGAGCGACGACACGACGGTGGACGTCGACATTATACCGACGTATAAATACGTCGGCGAACGTCAACAATTGTGACGTTTGGCGACGTTTATATGATCAGCGACTTACATTTCCGCGACCAGCCCGAAACGTCGGTAATTTCATCGCAAATTATTTTTAGCGACGAAAATTGTTGTTTTAGCGACGTCTTTAGGCGTCGCTAAAACGACTTATTCTGGTAGTGAACTAAACAGTCACGAGAACCTATCGCATGAAGAGTAGCCCCAGTATCGAATATCCAAGGGACAGAAGAATTCTTACCCATCAGACGATCAGAGTTTGATGAACCAGGTTTGGAAGGATTGTCGTTACCCAGCAAGCTCATCAGTTTCTGCCATTGTTCACCTGAGAGTGGTGAAGGATACCCTCCATGCATCATGTCTGTCGAACTTCCAGCAAGACCAGCAGGGACACCATGACCAGCAGCGACGACATAATGAACAACCCCTGCGCCACCAGTACCGCGTCCCCCATCACGTCTCTGTTGTGGTGCCGGGCCTCTGCCACCCCAGCACCACGTCCGCCCTCACGCCGAGGACGAGTCTCCCACCACTCTGGATAGCCAATCTTGGCAAAGCAAGTTGCAACATCATGACCTGTTTTCTTACAATGAGTACAGATCATACCTGATTTTTTTTTTATAATCTGAGGTTCTACTATTAGAAGTAGTAGAAAGACGAGGTGAAGTCTTGATAGTCAGTGCCAATACCTCCTCAGCAGCGGATTGGACCTGAGATTTTTGCATATCTTCCTCCTCACGAACTTCCTGGTATGCCCGATCTAAACTTGGCTGAGGATCCTGAGCCAGAAGATTAGATCGGGTATGACCATACAACTCAGCATTCAACCCATACATAAAGTCCTGAAAGTGGTCTCCATCCCTCATAGCCTGTAGCTTTGCAGCAAGTTCACCACATGTACAAGAAGACAATGGAAAGTAAGCAGCTTGTTCATCCCATAAAGACTACAAATTTCCGAAGTAAGTTTCCACAGACATCGAAGCCGTTTGTTTACACTCAGCCAAAGCCACCTTAATTTGTTACTTCCGAGTGCCATTGCTAACAACAAATCTTTTCTCCAACAAGTTTCACAATGGATAAACCTCCTCAAAGTACGACAAAGATTTCTTCAGAGACGGATCAATGGTATTAAGAATCCATTGAACCAATATTGCTTGCACACATCTCCAATCAAGCAATTTACTAGCATCATTAACATGTTTGATTTCAGTACCTTCCAGAAAAGTAATCTTTCGCCTAGAGATCAGGTAGAGACGTATCGACCGAGACCACTCAGCATAGTTCGGTCCACGGAAAACAATAGGAGTAATGATATTTCCTGGTTGATCAGCAGAACTCAGAAAATATGGATCCTTCGGATTAGGATAATTTGGGTTGTGTGCACCACCACCACCAGTCGCGACGGAGTAGCTGGACGCAGCATCATCTGCCATCGCGGATGTCGAGTGTACAAAATTTTGTACAACTCCGACGAATCGGCCGCTGATGGACGGGGTCGGCGGCGAATCGGCCGCGATCAGGGGCGCCGGATCTGGCACGTAGGGGTCAGCTTACGACAGCGGTGCGGATGTCGGGTGTACAAAATTTTGTACAACTCCGACGAATCGGCCGCTGATGGACGGGGTCGGCGGCGAATCAACCGCGATCAGGGACGCCGGATCTGGCGTGTAGGGGTCAGCTTACGGGAGAGGTCGATTTCTTCCACGAAACCCACAACAAAAGAATAGAAGAAAGAGATTTTTTTTTTTTTTGCAGCTAGCTTCTGCCGCAGTCCTTTGTTTGGAGCAACAGCAGTTCGTCTTCATCCCTTTAACACGGAAAAGGAAAGTTTGAAGTCTCTGGCGCGGAGGAAGGAGAGCGGATCGGCCACTGGCGTGGGCGAATCGGCCACTGGCGCGGGGGGTTCTGCGCTGGCGGATCGGCCACTGGCGCAGAGTCAGGCACAGGGGGTTCGGCGCAGAGTCAGGCGCGGTGGCGGGGTTCTGCGCCGGATCGGTCAGGCGTCGGCGGCAGGCGCGGGAGCGGGCGGATCGGCCAGATCGGTCAGGTTCGACGCGGGCGGATCGGTCAGCCGAGCGAATGGCGGCTAGGATTTTTCGGGAGATGACGGATAGGATTTTTCGGGAGGCTCTGATACCATGTAGGAAATAATAATGCCTTGTCTTATTGATGGGGGCTGATTACAATATATATAGGGTCTACATGATTGGACTTGTGGACCATATTTATATTAGTTACAATATAATCTAACATATATATATATATATATATATATATATATATATATATATATATATATATATATATATATATATACTTGTACAGTGACAATAATTTAAACATTGGTCTTAAAATATATATATACGTGTATATCACATATATAATAGACTAGGAAAAAAAAAAATAGAATATATAATAATAAGCGGGGACATAAATTTAAAAGGAATTTTGATTACTATTAATTCATTAAGTTCAGAGTGACGTGTTTATTTGAGTTCTAATTTCAACTAGTAACTAATCCGTTAAACAAACATTCTATTACCCGACAAGAGAGACTTTTCTTTTTAGTTATTTTTTATTTCAGTTTTATCTTTCATGGAGGCAGCGGGGATTCGACTTCCCCTGGGGGTAGGGTACTACGAAAGGGGTACTATGAAAGGAAGTTGATCGTGGATTATCGAAAAATCTTGGTTGCATAGAATAGTAGTCTAAGTTGAGAATATCATTCCTTGTAATTCTGACCAACTCTATTGAAATATTTGTTCAGCGAATGTTTACTCTTCTGTTGGAGGAACTAATGATTAGGCTCAAGAAATTACAACCATCTTCTAGAAGATTTAAGTCCATAATAATGCACCTCAAGCGAGCAAACCCTTGGATGGATTATTGACCGATGACTGGATCGAGCACCCCTAAATTCTCGACAGCGAAGCCTGTGGTGAAACTTGTCCTTTGACCGCCAAAAAGCAAAGCGATCTCTTTAAACTTCTGGTATGATCTACTTGGTTGAGGTTCAATAATGGTCTGCTTGAATTAAGAGAGTTAAATAAAGATAAGTTAAGTGAAAGTAAAATAAAATTATGCTTGATTTCAGGGTTGGAGTTTAGGAGGAGGGTTATGTGGGATTTATTTTATCTTTTTTTATCCACTTTTTTAACCATCCACGAGGGTTAACGAGAGAGATTGAAGAATTTTATTTAAAAAGTCATAAATATTTCTTATTTGTTCTATAAAATATTATGATTTTTTTTTCATTTTTTGTTTTCAGCATGTTGCTCCATAGCTTCATAATTTGTGAAGATATTTTGACAGGTTCTAACTAAAATTTCAATCAAATTTAATTATATGACATATAATAATGTTATTTTGGTAACTATTATATTTTTATTAATCCTCCACTAACTCAAAATCTCTGATCCAAGCAAGAGCTATTAAACACCCTCCACTTAACTCTTCCTCCAATCCAAACAAGGTTCTATGTATTGACTCTAATTTTTCTCACTTAATTTTCCCCCATTTAATCCCACTTAATTCTGCTTATTTTTTTCTCCCTCAATCCAAACAGACCCTAAGAGTGAACGATGATCTAAAGCTAGTGACATTGAAAGAGTAACTTCTGCATCCAGCTAGGGTCATAGCTAGCCCTGGGGTACAGACAAGCTATTAGGCTTGAGCAAACTTTCGGTTAGGACAACCACCCAGATCCCTAAGTCCCCACCTCAAGTAGAATACACATGAACGCGTTTATCTCGAATCCACAATAGAAGAATCTTCGAAAAGAAACTTTATCGAAAGTTAAAAACATATTGTGATCACAATGGAGACATCTAACCATTATTTATAGAATTTTTTTATTTTTTTGGCTTGATAATCAAATAATCAGGATTCGGTGAATACAGAGATATATAGTCTCATAGCCTAGTAAGCCTAGTAACATTAGTTCTTGGCTTAGGTATCAGCAAATTGAGAGAGCGTGTCTTTTTCATAAACATCTGTTTCAAAAGACTAAACTGAAAGCGCCAGGATAGTGGAAATCAAACTACTGACCTCCATTATGCATAAAGTTGATGCTATGTAACAATCTCAACACGAGGCGAAAATCATAAAAAAAAAATGATCATTAGTATAAAAAATAGAATTTATAAATGAAAAATTAGACGCGAAAGTTTAAATGAAACCTTAACAATCACTTTTCAATTTTAAATTTTAAATAACAAAAGAGTAACTGACCTATATATAAACAAAAAATAGTAATAGAAAATCTAAATTCTGGTTTTTGTTTTTTGTGACTGAGCTCTGGTGTGATAATTATCAGTCATCAACATTTGAGCATAAATTTCGGCTCTCTCTTGATTGTTCGAGCTACATATTTCAATGTTATCGTTCAAAATATGCGTCTGGAGAGCGCGAAAGAGCTGACCTGAGGGAGGGAGGACATACAGTGCAATGTACATATGGCATGTTTCATAAGGTATATAGTGCAACCTCACAAGGCTTTGCTTTCAGCATCGATCGAGTCTATCCTCATCAGCATTGTTGTCGTCGTCGTCATCGTCGCTGTCGTCGTCGTCGTGGCCATTGTCGTGATCTACTATGACCCTGAAGCTACGTATAGGTTTAGACTACTCCACCTCCACAGCATAGAAAGGTAATAAAAAGTAGGAGATATACGCGAAGGAAAAGGAGAGAGTGGTACTGACATTAACTTTTAAACGAAAAGAAAAAAAGTACTATAAGAAAAAAAACAAAACAAAAATTATTCTTGAAAAAGCGGACTAACAATATCAACTACTATCCACCTTTGCTCTATATATGTATAAAGTAATGCTATTCATACCTTCGAATTGTTCCTCCAATACATTCTTCCTTATGTGGCAACTAACGTGGCATGTTAAATAATATTATGTGTCATCTGACATGGCCGATAACATGACAAATTTTAACCCAAAAAGTTAATTATCCAATTTTATCCATGTTAATTTAATATTAATATTAATCAATGTTAATTTAATGTTAATATTAATATTAGTTAATGTTAATATTAATATTACTGTTAATGTTAACGTTAATATTAAATTTAATGTTAATGTTAATATTAATTTTAATGTTAATTTTAATTTTAAAAATTGTCACGTCAGCTGCCACATCAACATGTCACGTCAGCTGCCACGTAAAGAGGGACGGTCTGGAGGTACAATTTGGAGGGACAAATAGCACTATTCATATGTATAGTCTCTTTTATGGAAAAAAAAAAAAATTAATTTCTAAAGGCATTCCACATTTTACTCCAGGACGGTCTACTAGGACTGCTAATAAAGTTGGCAGTCCTAACATTAATAAGGACTGTCAACTTCGTTCACAGTCTATCTTAATATTAAAATTCTTAATTAGGACTGTCAACAAGTTGGACTGCCAATTTGTTGGCAGTCCTAGGACTAGACTGTCATGTAGTAAAATGTGGAGTGTCTTTAGAAATTACCAAAAAAAGTTATCTATTATTGTTAGGGGCGGCCCCGGCCCAGGGCAGGCCGGGCGACGGCCCAGGCCACCCTGACAAAAGGGGACACCAATATGAAACTATTTATAGTAGAACTAGTATGTATCATGTCTTTTTTAACAAAAGAATTTTGTAGTGTAGTGGTTATAATGTTAGACATATATTTAAGAGGTCCTTGGTTTAAATCTTGACTACAATATATATATATATATATATATATATATATATATATATATATATATATATATATATATATATATATATATATACTTTTTTTTACATTATGTATTGGAGTTCATTTTGGAACTTTCGCCTCAGGCTCCCATCAGCTCAGGACTGGCTCTGATTATTTGTATAATTAATAGATAGAGCCAAGATGATATATGAACTATATAAGCTCATAATAATATTTGATTAAATGAAAGAGAGGTGTAGAGAAGACAACCATAAACTAGTACTCAATGCAGAAACTTGTGTTTACTGAAGAAATTCAAACTGTGATATGTTTCATCAGAAAAGAGTAAATCAAAGAAGAGTAACCAAAGGAATGATCAAAACGAGAGCAATTAACTACCACTGAAAAAAATTCCAAACATGTAATTTATTTCAAGGGGACTAATAAGTATTAACAAACAGTTGTCAAGTTCAGCTCCATTAAAGAGAATCTAATCGCAGAGAAACTAAAGAGTACAGTACTATCACATCATTGGAATATAATGTGGTGGATTGAACCTGGCTTGGATGTACTACTCTTTTGTCCTCCTTTCTCACTGGATATAATATTATAATGTGTCATGGTCCACCTTCAAGAAATGTCGATAATGATCAACAACGCTGTAACAAGTGTGATGGCTGCTGCTCAAAGGATATGCATGACCAATTACACGAATTATGTGTAGCAGCTAGGCCTTCTGTCAAAACTTGTATTCTGCACAACAATGTTTTAAAAACTGGACCAATGATTGAACCGAATTTTTTTGATACAGATTTGATAGTAGTTCAACCAGAGTTTAATCGGAGTTCAAATATGTTTGGTTTTGTTCAAATATGTAAGATATGAACATTTACTTCTTTGTTTGGTTTAGTTTTACAGCTATATAGTCTCTCAAAATCAAACCAAGAGTTAAATGGTCCAAATCTCACAGGATAAAACTTTTTTTGAGTTTTTTTTATAAAAAGAAACCAAAATTGGGTAGTTCTTGTTGGATTTTTAGCCTTTTGTTTTGGTTTTTAGTCCCACATCGGCTAGAAAGGAATGTGTATCTCCATATATATGAGTCTTTGCTCTTTATGGAGATGCACATGTAGTGCACATGGATGTGTGTCATGTGGGATTAATTATTAATGGTATAAAGGCTTAATCAACAATTAAGAAGCTGTAAGCTTTTTGCTCTTGGAAATTTATTTCCATGGAGCTAAGCTCCGTAGGAGCTTAGCGACTCGGACTCGGACTCGGACTCGGGCTCATGAGGCGTAATGTGGCGTTTTGTTGGCGCACTACGTTGCGCAGCCCGTTACGCGAGCCCAGTTACGCTGGCCCAGTACGCAGTCCAGTACGCGCAGTGTACGCAGCGTACGCAGCGTGCGCAGCGTACGCAGTGTGCGTAGAGTGCGTATGTGCGTATGGCTGGCTGCATATTAGAGCGGGAACAGTTGCAGCAGTTGCTGCACGTTCAGGAGTGGTTCAGCCACTACCCTGAAGTTTAGGCAACTGCTTGGCAACCGTCCCGTGGGCTATATATGCAGGTTCTCTCCTCTCTCTCAGTGTTGGAGAAATCAGAATTCGAGGGAGAACTTTAATACAAACAGAACAGTGTTACAATGTAGGACTTAGATGTAGTCCTAGGAGTACACTTTAATACAAACAGAACAGTGTTACAATGTAGGACTTAGATGTAGTCCTAGGAGTACATTTTTGTTTAAGCTGGGTCCTTAGTGCCAATGGAGCGAGTGGTAATGCGTTGACTCCGTTGATCGGCTGACGACGGTTATCGGTTCTCTGAAGGTGTGGATTGCTCTGGGTGCTGGAGCTTGCTGAGAGGAGGAAGACGTTGAGTGTCTGTATCTGCCTCTCTGATGATTCCTTGTATGTTCGTTGTGGATTCTGTGTGTGTGTGTGAAGGAGAAGATCCCTTTATTTATAGTTTTGCAGGCTGGCTGCTCATGCGCGCATGTAGGATGCGTCGGTGTGTGGGGACGCCACGTGGAGGTTGCTGATGGAGGCGCGTAGATGATGCGCCCTGATTGAGGGAGAGAACTCTTCATACTGCTGTTGTGAGCCGGCACGTAGCAGAGGAGAAGATCTTTCTGTTGCTGAAATCTTGGACGAGTTGAGTCAAAGGACACGTGTCATCGACCCATGGCTTGAAGATCTCGGATTTGGGGGGGTAGTGATCTGGTGAGCTGCGCCTTGGATCTGGGCGCAGGAGGAGGCTGCGGCTCATAACCTTTAGGAGTTATAAACCATTTAGGGCGCATGGCTTTTAAGGCGCATGCAGGTGACCTTCCTTCTGTCTTTCGGGATCAGAGATCAGTCTGGGGCGCATGGCTTTTGAGGCGCATGCAAAGCTTCAACTGGAGACTCTTCTTCTGTCTTTAGGGATCAGTGAAGGGTCTGAGGCGCACGGCTTTTGAGGCACATGCTGGTTTGGACGCATGGCCGTAGAGGCGCATGCGGATGGCCACGTGGCAGTAGCCGTCGGAATAGAGTCATGATGATGCTGACGTTGCCGACGCTTCGTTCTCTGAAAAAGCTGTCAACTGTTCAGACTTTGGGAAGCGTGCTGCCAACTCTGGTGTCAGTTCAGCATTTAATGTTTGTGACGTTCGATGGACAGCTGAGTGGGCACATTGGTTGGTGTTCCACTCGGCATGGAGATGTGAGGGGGGACGCATCCTCTGTGATGCGCCGGGTACTGTAGGACGCGTCTGTGTGATGCGCCTGATGCTGGAGGGCGCGTCCGTGTGATGCGCTGTTTGGCTGGCGCATCCGATATGTCCTTTAATGACGCGGCTGTCTCGCTCCTCGAGTGCTATAAATAGCCGTTTGGCTGAATTTGAGACGTCCGGTTCATCCATTTAATGCAAATTCATTGCACAGAATTCGGAGAGTCATCCACTTGGCGTATGGGTTTGATTTGCCCGACCTATAAATAGTGGCATGGAGAGAAGGTTTGCTCCTCGTTCCCTCACGTACTTCCAACATGAACTTGGATATGCGGGTGCATTCTGTTGACGAAGTGCTCCCGAGGATGAAGATGAGACGTCGTGTTATCTTCGATGCACTTGAAGGTGATTGTTACATCCAAAAGACGGAGTCGAGGACTTCTGAGGCAGGCGAAAGGTGCCTGTTGCATCCAAAGATAGGGATGTTCGGGCCTCGTCTCCGTTGTTCCGGAAGAGCCGTAGATCGGAATGGTGGTGTTAGGCTCTCTCTTCCTTCAAAGTGGGTGCCGCCCACTTTGATTGTGTTGAAAGCTCCTTGTGCCATGATTTCGATCACGGTCTTCCTTGGTCTTTGGAGGCTCTTTCGAAGCCTTTCCTGGCCACAGCATTTGCGGTGCTCTTCTCTTCCTTGGTTCCAGCCAGAGGGTTAAATGCTTTGCTTGGCGAAGCACTTTATCAGGTGAGCCTGGCTGGAAGAGCGGCACATAACTGGGCTCTGCTTGGCCAGGTGAGCCTGGTTGGAAGAGTTGCACATAACTGAGCTGCTGAAGGGATGCACATAACTGAGCTGGATGCACATAACTGAGCTGCTGAAGAGATGGTAGGATGTGCCTGGCTGGAGGCGCATGATATCTGCTGCGACTGGCTGACAGCGCATGGTGACTGCTGCGCCCATCGGAAGGCGCATGGTGGTTGCTGCGCCTATCTGGAAGGCGCATGGTGGCTGTTGGCTGTAGATCTAGGATCCTTCCTTTGTAGAAATTCTCCTTTGTACAACCTTTTCTAGACATGTAATAGACTTTTATATATATAAATAAAAAGTCCTTCTTCGAATGTCTATGGCTTATTTGATTAGCTGTCTGAGTTCTGGCGCATATAATGCCTGGCGCATGGGCTTTCTGGTTGTGAAATTCCATGCTTCTACAAGACCCCCTTCAAAGTTTTCAAAACTTTTGAATAAGTTTTGGAATACTTTGAATAAGAAGCATGGAGGTCAGGGCGCATGATTTTTGGTCGCATGCTTGTTCGGGCGCTTGCTCCTTTCAGTTGATGATGATGACGCCTTGGTAACCCAAAAGATTAATGATGATCTTTTGGTTGTATTTGTTGTTATCTCCTCACGGAACCCGAAGCGACGGCTGAGATTACACGTCATCGGTTCACGCGTGCGACCAAGCCCTATAAATAGGTAAGGGTTGGAGAGAGAGAGAGAGTTCATCTGCTCTGTGCCTTTGCTTTCTTTAGAGTTTTTTTTCAAAACCCTAACTTTTTCTTCTCTGAGAGAATGGCTCCCAAGACTCCTCGCGGTGGTGCCGGCAAGGGGAAGGAGAAAGCGAAGGAGTTCGTTGATGAGGATGCACCTATCACCCCTGCAACTCCGGCCGACGTTCGTCCTGAGGTGACGGGTGGGTTTCATCTCCTTCACATAAGCTTTTGGGCCAGACTGTGCCCTAACTCAGATTTGCTGACGTGTATGGACTTTTGTCCTGATGATACACCGAGGTTCTACCCCGCCGACGTGCATAGGTTTACACCTTTATCATGCACCGAGGTTTAATGGCTGACGCGCATGGGTTTCGTACCCTGATGATGCGCCGAAGCCTTCGCTGACGCGTATGAGCTCACGCTCTGATGATGCGCCGAAGCTCCAATGCTGACGCGCATGGGCTTACGCCCTGATGATGCGTCGAAGCAAGTTGACGCGCATGGGCTTACGCCCTGATGATGCGCCGAAGCTATTTGACATTTTTGCCTGGCTTCCACCTTTGTTGTATCAGTGTCGATGACGATTCCTTTGTTGAATGAGGTCCTTCTGTACGCTTCTCTCTGTCAGATGGGAGTTGATTTTGACGAGGCGGTGATCAATCCTGCGAAGGATGCTATCTTACAGGACCAACTTCGTGAGAGAATGCTACAAATCCAGACCCAGTTGCCTCTTTTCCTCCATAGTATGATGGAGAGTGGTAAACTGAAGTCTGCTGAATCCGAAAGTGTAACTTTCTTAAAACCTGCCTTTCTGTTTGGCGACCGACTAGTCTCTTCCGAAGCGAAGATACTGAGGATTAGAGAAGACTGGTTCTTTTCTGCCAAAGGCATGGTTTTGTACATGCGGCAGGTTGACCGCCAGTTGCCGCTGACGGCTTTTTATCGTCTAGCTTCGAAGAGAAGGATGGGTTGGGAACTTACTCCCTCTCAAGGAGGGGCCTTGGGAGGTACCCTCTCAATTGACGCCTCCTCGAACCAGCGAGATACTTTGACTGCTTCACGAGCCGGTTCTTCTTTCAGTTACCGAGCCTTGCGTCCTGGGAGCATCTACAGTGAGGTCCCAAATGACACGTTTCCTTCAGTGCCCCGATCTTTGTGAATCGGATGCTGACATCAAAGGTGATGTATCCGACAGGTAGCTTCAGAGTCGAAGGCTGGTGTCACTACATCCCGAAGTGGGACGAGTTGACCACTTGGGTGCTTTCAAGGTTCGAGGTTGAGCTTAAAGAGATCGGGCTGACAGCCGCCATTCGGGCCACACAGGCAGGCGTGGACCTCAATAAGCCTATGTTCCTTGCGCTCTTGGAGCTTTTCAATGCCCAGACTGGTAGCTTCTTTACTCCGGTGGGGGAGTTGGGATTGGCCCTTCATGAGATGTACGAAGTGTCCAAGCTTCCTTGGGGCTCGGAACCATACGAGGAATATTTTCCATCAAATGAAGAGATCCAAGTTCTGGAGGATAAGGATCCGGAGATGATGGCTGTTTTCAAAGAGGTGACAAGCCATCATTATCTGATACACCGGAGGGACAAGGGCAAGACCCAGCCTCATGTGACTGCTTGGAGGGACTACGTCTTCAGGCAGGATTTGACGGATCCTTCGAGGATTCGGTTTGCGACTCCGCAGGGATTGAAGCCCGCGGAAGTGAGTTCTGAAATAAGCCGGCTGGACGAAAGGACTCCACACTCTAATGAGGGCGGCAAGGCTACATACAGCTGTTTCTGGCACTGCGGGCACCGGATGTCATCCAAGGCAGTGTTGACGTCCTACTTGATGATATGGCTCCGGGATTGCGTATTTGTAGGTGGATCCGGTGCCGTCGAGAGGGTACATCGGAATCTCATTTTGCCTGCGGTAAAGTTGGCCTGTGGACGACCTTTGGCTCTCCTCCCCGCGATGGTGTGTAACCTGTTGCGCGGTTTGAGGTCCTTTGCCGATGATGTGATCCACGAGAGAGGTAGTAATGATAACTTTCCCCGGGCCGAGCTGCCTTTCCATTATCTTATGGGGTGGCTGATCTTGCATCATCCGAACGTGATGAGTCCCGGTCCGGAGGAGGACCATGTCGAAGGAGATGCCTTCATTCGCCGCTTCTATAAGAGGAAGTGGTCTTACACTGGCGTCCCCGTTTGCAGGAGAGTCTTGTCCTACCTTCAGGGGTGGAAGATTGTCAAGGTTGGCCCGATCTTCAAAGATTTCGAGGCCGACCAAGATTTAGTTGACTCTGGCGAAGATGCGGTCACTCTGCCGAAATGGAGTTTTCGTTGGTTGCAGAGTATCCGGCCTTCTCACCTGGTCTACCGCAACCAGAATAGGTGTTATCTGGAGCCTTATCTGCCAAGCCGATTTGCTCGTCAGTTTGGCTATACCCAGTTAATGTTGCAGAATCCCAGTAGTAGTTTAGGCTTCATCGGGAGTTTGCTGGATGGAGCCCGGGGCTGGCAATATTATAACGCTGGATGCACTAGCGTTAAGTTCACCACGCCAGTTCGCAATCCTCGGCCGTCGATCCTATATCCGGCCGCCAAGCTGTATTGCACTATGACTGCTATGTCTCCTGGTTATGACAGGGAGAACTAGTTTCATTATTGGAACCCAGCTGGAGGCGACAACGAATATGTTGATGGCAGCCCGATCATATCGTCCACCAGAGTTGGTGGGGTATCGGGCTGCTGCTGTAGTACCAGTGGGAGACCCGTCTGTCGGAAAAAGGCGTGCTGACACAGAAGCTGGTTCTTTGTACTGAAAAGGTCGAGAAAGGCGCCGACCCCGAAGGTTACGGAAGTGCCACTTATAATGCCAGTAGGATCAATCCCTGCTGAGGTAAGGAATATTTCATAATTCCAATTCTTTTCGTCATTGTGGCAACTTATGCTCTTCTTCTTGTAGGGATTGAAGAAGAAGTCCCGTGTTTCAAAATCGGGCGCTAGTAAACCGAAGGAGGTGGCAGGCTCTTCTGATGAGCGCATTCCACCGATGCTAATATCTCCCGTGGAGGAAGGTCCCGAAGATGTTCCTGCAGAGGTTTTAATATCTCCTGACTTCGAGGTCGCAACAACTTCTGGGAGAGCACCGTCTGTCGTGGAGGCCTTGGATGCTGAGGGACCTGCGGACTCGAGGCATCCTGATGATGAAGTGGACTGGAGTTCGTCGCCTTCCGATGACGTTCCTCCGGTCTTGCAAGAATCTGCTGCGGGGACAGCAGATATGGTTGAGACAGAGGAGAGGGTTAAATCCCCTCTTTATCATGATGAGGGGAGGTCGGCTGCATCATTGCCGAGTCCTACCCCGACTTCAACCGTGGAAGTTGAGGCGGCTACCACTCAGGAGGTAGCGACAGATTCTGTCCCTGTTGAGGGACTCGATGATGAGACCCGTCTGCCAGTCAAGACCGCTGCGACGGGTCAAGAGACAAGTGATAATCTCCCTATTCTGCCAAGGGAGGTACCAACCGTTGATAGGACGTTGGGGGTAGAAGAGGTGGCTGTTGACATCGGAGGTTCCTCCGGGCTTGAGAAGGGTAAGGGTGTAGAACCCTCTGTAGCTCCTTCTACTTGGGGGACCATCTCGACGCCTGTGCCAGCTCCTTCTGTTGCTTCGGCTCCTCGGGCTAGAAGTCCAGCCCCTGTTGATGAAGAGCGCATTAATGCCGAGGTTCAAGCCTCGCTGGTTGAGGTTGGCGGATCTTCTTCCGGTCCGCAAACTGTAGTAGCTCCTTCAACTCCTGCCATGATACCGCAGGTCCTGGCGGATGCAGACGAGTATGTGAAATTCCTCGTCGAGGGGGTGTACAAAATGTTACAGAAGGGTGTATCTGCTGTGATGGATGCCAATGGGAGTTTTGCGACGGCAAAAGCTCTGGCAATGCCCTGCATCGAGCTGATTTGTATTCACCAAGGCCACGACCATATGGCCGAAATTCTGGAGGCTTCGGTGATTGAGCTGGATGAGCGGCTCGCGGAACTTCAACGCATCCAGCGAAACGACCTCTCTGTCCTGATAGATGCGGAGAAGGGGAAGCTGATTGCCAAGATCGAGTCTTCATACCAGGCCACCGTGGGCGTTTGGGAGCGCGAAGTGGCTGAGACTGAGGCTGCGGTAGAGCAGTTGTCTCAGTCCATGAAGACGATGGTGGAAACTCGAGCTGCATTGGAAGCTAATATCGCGGATATCGACACCCAGATGTGCCGCCTTGAAGACCAACGGGCCCGACTCCAGTTAGAGGTCGAGCGTGTCCGGGCTGAACATGCAGCATTTAAGAAGGATAAAGCGACTTTTACTCAGCGGACTCTTGCCTTGGCGCAGCAACGACAACAGCTTGATGAGAAGCATGCAAGTGATACTTCCGCTGGGGCCGTTGAATTGATGCGCCAAGAAGCAGAGCGACGAGTTCTGGCGACGGTGGAGGCCCGCACAGTCGACTTAAAGCTTCGAGTCAGGGAGCTCTCAGCCCATCCTGGAGAGATTCAGGGACCATAGCTTTTTTCCTTTTTATTTTGTGTTCTTTTGCAACCCTTACTGGGGGATGATGTAGCTTCTTGTACTCCTTTTTTCAGAAGAATAAAGAAGTCTACAACCTTTTTTGTGATGTGTTCATCTTTTGTTGTCATGAACTTGATGATTTATGTGGACCTATTATCTTTTGCGCACCTTGGTTTTCAGGTACAGATAATAAGTTTGAAGGAACCATTATGTTTGCTCAGAGGTAATGTGGATATGGCAATCATTGGGTTCAAAATGATAGAATCTCTCTACTCAGAGGTATTATGGACGTGGTAGGAATGATCTTGGAGGATACGCTGAACAACTCAGAGGTTATATGGACGTAGAAATTCTGCGATCAATGTACAATAACGCAGGGGTTGTTTGTACAAGATATTTACTCAGAGGTAATGTGGACGTGGTAAACATGAAGGGTAGTGTAGGCTTACGAAGTGTAAGATTCTGCTTTGTAGGGTGTAGAGAGACAACTCAGAGGTAATATGCACGTGGTTATCTTTCTACTGGAGGATGCCACGGAACAGCTGGGTTCCGGAAGCGTACGAGTTTGTGGAAAGAGGTTGTTTGGGGAAGTACATGTCTGGAGGATGTCAAGAATAGTACTTCTTTAGGAACTTGCCGTTGATGGGCATCATGAACAAGTCCCCATTGGGTTTGGCGAGGCGGTAAGCACCATTTGAGTATACCGTCTCTATGATGAAAGGTCCTTCCCACTTGGGCTCGAACTTTCCTGGTGTCTTGTGGGTCAACACCATTGGTCTTCTGACTGCTAAAACCAGATCGCCAACTTGGAAAGTCCTCTGTTTGACCTTCTTGTTGAAAGCCTGTGATATACGGGCTTGGTAGAGCTCGATGCGTTGTTGAGCTAGGAGACGCTTTTCGTCAAGTGCCTCCAGTTCTCGCAGACGACGACGTTGATTGTCGTCTTCTGTGAATTTGTTTGTGATTGCTACGTGGAGCGAAGGTATCTGTATCTCGAGAGGCAGTACTGCTTCGCTCCCGTAGACCAGGGAGAATGGAGTGTTGCCTGTTGGGGTCCGTACCGTTGTGCGGTAGGCCCAAAGGCATTCGCCAAGCTTTTCGTCCCAGTCGCGTTTGTTGGATGACACGACCTTTTTGAGCAGCCTAACGATAGTTTTGTTGAATGCCTCAGCCAATCCGTTTGCTGCCGGATTGTAGGCGGTTGAGGCCACGTTCTGAATGCGATTCTTGTCACAAAACCTGCTGAAAATGTGGCTGATAAACTGAGGACCATTGTCATGGATGATCCGCCGGGGTACTCCGAAACGGTAAATGACATGGTGTTTGATAAAGCTGACCACCCTGGAGCTTTTTACTTCTGCCAGTGGAACTGCTTCCGCCCATTTGGAGAAGTAGTCGGTGATGGCCAGGATGAAACGGTGTTCTCTCGATGAAGGAGGGGTGATTGGCCCTACAATGTCCATTCCCCAGGCTTCGAAGGGCCAGGAGGCGACTGTAGGATGTAGCGGCTCCGATGGTGTATGTATGAAGTCTGCATGAAGTTGGCACGCGTGGCACTTCTTGGCATATTCGACAGCATCGGCAACCATGGTTGGCCAGTAGTAGCCCATACGTCACAGTCGATCTTGCAACTTAGGACCGGGTTGATGAGCTCCACAAGTTCCGTCATGAGCTTCTTGAAGAGCTTCAGCTGCTTCTTCGTTGGACAGGCATCGAAGGAGGAGCCCATCGAAGGAGCGTCAGTACAGCATTTTAGTAGCCGTATCGTAGTAGAATCGAAGAGAGCGTCTCCTGACTGAGACGGCTTCCTTCGGGTCCTCTGGAAGGATTCCGTAGACAGCGAAGTCGATGAACGGAAACCTCCAGTCCCGGACATTAACCCCAGTGTTCGTCGGCATGGCATGGGCCACTTGCAAGCACAGGTTGTTTCTGGAACAAATCAGATCTCGTTCTGTTACCGTGATATAGAGTTGAGTCCGAAAGGGCGCTGCTAATGAGGCTGCGAGGCCGGCCAGAGCATCGGCCTCCAAGTTTTGTAAACGGGGGACATGTTCAATGAAGAACCCGGTGAAGGTTGATGTTCAACGCGACTTCATGATAAGGGATTAAATCTTCATGGCGAACTTCGTATTGTCCCCGAACCTGGTTTACGACGAGTTTTGAGTCGCCATAAACTTCCAGATGGTCGACCCCCAGCTGTTGTGCGAGCTGGAGTCCCATGACGAGTGTGTTGTACTCGGCAACGTTGTTGGAGCACGGCTTCGAAAGAGAGTACGCACGCTGGATGACCAGCTGATCGGGGGAGACTAAGACTACCCCCACTCCTGCGATGATTTGGCCTTTGGGGCCTATTCTCGAAGCGCCGTCGAAGAACATCCGCCAAACGGAGCTTCCTTCGGTGACGTTGGATTCTTGGACCTCATCCGGGATATCTTTATAGAGTTTTGAGGATTCTGGGATGGGGTGTGCAGCTAAAAAGTCAGCCAGAGCTTGACCCTTAACAGCTTTTTGCGGCACAAACACCATATTGTACGGTGTTAGCAAGATCGCCCATGTAGCCAGCCGGGAGTTCAATGATCCTGGCTTCGTCATGAGGACTCTGAGCGGATTGACTCGGGAAATGACATGAATTGTCTGACCCGAGACATAATGACGAGTCTTCTGGATGGCAAACACCAAAGCCAAGCACTCCTTTTCGACGGGGTTGTACCGGTGTTCGGCCCCGATGAGTGTTCGACTGAGGTAGTAGATTGCTTGCTCGTAGCCTGTATTGCTGTTTTGAGCCAGCAGAGCGCCAAGAGAATGATCCATGGCACGGACGTAGAGGAGAAATGGTTTGCCGGCGACTGGCGCTACCAGGACTGGTGGGCTTGTTAAGTAAGCCTTGATGTCGTCGAAAGCCTTTTGGCACTCCTCTGTCCAGACGTAAGAGACTCCCTTCTTCATGAGCTGAGTAAAGGGTTGACATCTACCGGAGAGGTTCGCTATGAACCTCCGGATATATGCCAGACGTCCCTGTAAGCCCCGAAGTTCTCGAAGGTTCTTCGGAGGGTCCATGTTGAGGATGGCTTTGGTCTTCTCAGGATCAACATGAATGCCTTTCGCTGTGATGACAAAGCCCAAGAATTTGCCGCTAGAAACCCCCAGAAATGATTTAGCGGGGTTCATTTTGAGTTGATGTGCCCGCATGAGATCGAAGACCGTCTTCAGGTCCTGTAGGTGATCTCTTTTGAGGCGGCTCTTGACTGCGATGTCGTCAACATAGCATTCGACTGTCTTGCGAAGATGTTGACGGAAGATAGTGCTCAAAGCTCGCTGGTATGTCGCACCGGCGTTCTTCAAGCCGAAGGGCATTACTGTGTAGCAGAAAACACCCTTTGGAGTCCTGAATGATGTGTGTTTTGCGTCATCGGGGAACATCTTGATTTGATTGTAGCCTGAATACCCGTCCATGAAGGACATGCGCTCAAAGCCACATGTGTTGTCGATCATCACATCAGTGATTGGAAGCGGGAATTCGTCCTTCGGGCAAGCAGAGTTGAGATCCCTGAAGTCGATACAGACTCGTATCTTCCCGTTCTTCTTGGTGACAGGAACGACGTTGGCTACCCAATCCGGGTATTGTTCCTCACGGATGAAGCCGCTGGTCAAGAGTTTGTCTACCTCCTGATCGATGGCATTCATGATGTCCGGACGGAAGCGTCGCTGCTGTTGTTTGATAGGTTTGGCATCAGGTAAGATGTTCAACCTATGCATTGCGATCTGTGGATCGAGTCCCGGCATGTCTTCATAGCTCTAGACGAAGACGTCGATATACTCTTTAGCCAGTTGGATTAAAGATTCTCGATCTTCTCCTTCCAGGCTTTTACTGATGAAGATGGGTTTAGAAGAAGACCCCTCCCCGAGGTCGATCTGCTCGACTTCGTCTTCGGTGGGAGGTTCACGAAGCTCAAAACGGGATTCCCATTGTTCCCCTAGGCGTTGGGCCCAGGGTTCTTCTTCGAAGGGTTCTGGCGCTTGGTCTTCCCCTTCACCTTTTTGAGGTTGTGCTGACGTCATGTTAGCTGACAGCACTTTTCTGAAGACTGATCCGATACTGGTATCGGAATCCCAAGTCGATGCTTCGGACGAGTGGGAATGTTCTATGTCTTCTGCATCTGAACTCTCTGGGGTTGATGGCGGCGTGACATAGCCTAACCCTCGTCCAGTCCGATTATAATAGTCCTGTGGCTTTCCATTGGGCATCGAAAGCCGGACAGGGAGATGCCGACCGTATCTCAAACACCGCTTGAGTCAGTGCTTGCATAGAGGCAGAGAGGGTTTTGAGACCTCCCTCTAATGAGTCTATGCGCTGGACTATGTCCTGTGACGGTGCATCAGACTCAACATCATCCCCAGCCATGTATACTGTCCTGACACGGCCAGGAGTGGATGGATTGGTTGAGGCTTCGCTTTCGGCCTCACTCTCATGCGGGGGGGGTTACTTCTCCTGGTGTTTGGCCACCCCCAGCCACATTCTGGAGTTCATCTTCAATAGGCGCATCTGCAAGGGTCTGATTGCCCTCAGCTCCGTCTTGAAGGACCTCTTCGTTTCCAGAACTACCCCCGGCGGTGTCCTAGAGGACATCTTCATTTTGAGGGGCTTCAGGGAGAGTAATCTCGCCTTGATGATGAAGATCCGCCGCAGCTGTGCTTTGGACATCTTCGTCTTCGGAAGGAGGCTCAACAAGGGTCTGGCTACCCCCAGCTTCCTCCAAGGACTTCTTCCTCGACCGAGTGCCTTCAAACACTCCAGAGGTCGAGACAGCTGCCTTGGTTTTCCTCGGCTGGCTTTTGGATAAAGACGAGGAATTGGCAGTCGTCTTCCGGATTGATGAGGAGTTGGAGACCACGTTGCATGAAGCAACCTTTGGCTCCTCTTCAGCTGACACCTTTGTCCCAAGGCGACGTCGGAGAGGTGTCGATGATTGCAGTCGTTGGAAGACCGACTGTCTTGGTGGAGCTGCCGCCTTGCAACAGCAGTTGATGGTGACCACCGCACAAGTATGCCCCGTGAGAGGCGCATCGTGCTTGTTGGTCGACTCTCCTGACCGGCGCTTGTGAGTGATCACGTTGCGCAAGTCATTGGAGGAGAGTGGTGCCTTCACACCCCCTTCAGACGTATGGCAAGGCCAAACGCCGGGGTGGTCAGGTGAGTGCTGCGCCCCCTGATCTAATACCAAGCAGGCATCACGATCAGTAGTGGAGGAACCACAACATTTGAAGTGACTTGAACGAACCTCAAACGCACAACCAGAGGAGGCACGAGAGTTCAAGACCACTGAGTTTGCCTCTCTCGACTTGGTTGTGCACGCAATAGATGCGCCCAAGCGAGATGAGGACTTTGAAGATCGACTCGTTGCTGGTGCAGAAGCACTTGAGTCAACCTTGTATAGCTTGCCATCGGCAGCGCGCGTGATGACGAGCGCGTGCCTCTGGCCGGCTGTTGGTATAGCACGTTTGTGGCGCATGGCCTGTGCCGCCTTAGATTTCTTCGTACCAGCCCGCTGGGGTGCATAGTACTCAGCATCCAAATTCTCCTCGCCATTACAGCGAGTGAGTCTGTCAAAGACAGAGGCTTTTTGTGACGCATCAGAGGTGATGCGCGGGGCATTGGCTGCGCCCCTGCTCCGTCGACGTATCTTCCTCGCCTGAGAGGGAGATAGCTGGGGAACGTGGTCAGCCGCACGTTTCCCCAAGAGATGTGCTGCATCGACGGGCGCACCTTGGTTGCTGAGAACGTCAGCAGGAAGGGAAGGCTGGATTGCTGCATCCCCTTCAGTGGTGGTGCCCGAGGCGTCGACCTTGCGCACCCAGGCCGTGCGGATCTTCTTCGGCTTTGGTAGCCGCTTCGAAGGACTCGCACTTCCTTCAGAAATGAACACCTCGTACGCCTGTTGATTGAGGCGCACGACCAGCGTCTTGTGGGAGGAGCCCACCTTCACGTCGTCGGCCTGTGATACGACTTTCTCGGAAGAGGAAAAAGAAGTCCCCAGCAGAGTCGCCAGCTTGTTTGCCATTAAATTGTTTGATTGAAAACTTTAATACAAACAGAACAGTGTTACAATGTAGGACTTAGATGTAGTCCTAGGAGTACACTTTTGTTTGAGCTGGATCCTTAGTGTCAATGGAGCGAGTGGTAATGCGTTGACTCCGTTGACCGGCTGACGACGGTTATCGGTTCTCTGAAGGTGTGGATTGCTCTGGGTACTGGAGCTTGCTGAGAGGAGGAAGACGTTGAGTGTCTGTATCTGCCTCTCTGATGATTCCTTGTATGTTTGTTGTGGATTCTGTGTGTGTGTGTGAAGGAGAAGATCCCTCTATTTATAGTTTTGCAGGCTGGCTGCTCATGCGCGCATGTAGGATGCGCCGGTGTGTGGGGACGCCACGTGGAGGTTGCTGATGGAGGCGCGTAGATGATGCGCCCTAATTGAGAGGGAGAACTCTTCATACTGCTGTTGTGAGCCGGCACGTAGCAGAGGAGAAGATCTTTCTGTTGCTGAAATCTTGGACGAGTTGAGTCAAAGGACACGTGTCATCGACCCATGGCTTGAAGATCTCGAATTTGGGGGGGTAGTGATCTGGTGAGCTGCGCCTTGGATCTGGGCGCAGGAGGAGGCTGCGGCTCATAACCTTTAGGAGTTACAAACCATTTAGGGCGCATGGCTTTTAAGGCGCATGCAGGTGACCTTCATTCTGTCTTTCGGAATCAGAGATCAGTCTGGGGCGCATGGCTTTTGAGGCGCATGCAAAGCTTCAACTGGAGACTCTTTTTCTGTCTTTAGGGATCAGTGAAGGGTCTGAGGCGCACGGCTTTTGAGGTGCATGCTGGTTTGGACGCATGGCCGTAGAGACGCATGCGGATGGCCACGTGGCAGTAGCCGTCGGAATAGAGTCATGATGATGCTGACGTTGCCGACGCTTCGTTCTCTGAAAAAGCTGTCAACTGTTCAGACTTTGGGAAGCGTGCTGCCAACTCTGGTGTCAGTTCAGCATTTAATGTTTGTGACGTTCGATGGACAGCTGAGTGGGCACATTGGTTGGTGTTCCACTCGGCATGGAGATGTGAGGGAGGGCGCATCCTCTGTGATGCGCCGGGTACTGTAGGGTGCGTCTGTGTGATGCGCCTGATGCTGGAGGGTGCGTCCGTGTGATGCACTGTTTGGCTGGCGCATCCGACATGTCCTTTAATGACGCGGCTGTCTCGCTCCTCGAGTGCTATAAATAGCCGTTTGGCTGAATTCGAGGCGTCCGGTTCATCCATTTAATGCAAATTCATTGCACAGAATTCGGAGAGTCATCCACTTGGCGTATGGGTTTGATTTGCCCGGCCTATAAATAGTGGCATGGAGAGAAGGTTTGCTCCTCGTTCCCTCACGTACTTCCAACATGAACTTGGATATGCGGGTGCATTCTGTTGACGAAGTGCTCCCGAGGGTGAAGATGAGACGTCGTGTTGTCTTCGATGCACTTGAAGGTGACTGTTACATCCAAAAGACGGAGTCGAGGGCTTCTGAGGCAGGCGGAAGGTGCCTGTTGCATCCAAAGATAGGGATGTTCGAACCTCGTCTCCGTTGTTCCGGAAGAGCCGTAGATCGGAATGGTGGTGCTAGGCTCTCTTTTCCTTCAAAGTGGGTACCGCCCACTTTGATTGTGTTGAAAGCTCCTTGTGCCATGATTTCGATCACGGTCTTCCTTGGTCTTTGGAGGCTCTTTCGAAGCTTCCCCTGGCCACAGCATTTGCGGTGGTCTTCTCTTCCTTGGTTCCAGCCAGAGGGTTAAATGCTTTGCTTGGCGAAGCACTTTATCAGGTGAGCCTGGCTGGAAGAGCGGCACATAACTGGGCTCTGCTCGGCCAGGTAAGCCTGGTTGGAAGAGTTGTACATAACTGAGCTGCTGAAGGGATGCACATAACTGAGCTGGATGCACATAACTGAGCTGCTGAAGAGATGGTAGGATGCGCCTGGCTGGAGGCGCATGACATCTGCTGCGACTGGCTGACAGCGCATGGTGACTGCTGCGCCCATCGGAAGGCGCATGGTGGTTGCTGCGCCTATCTGGAAGGCGCATGGTGGCTGTTGGCTGTAGATCTAGGATCCTTCCTTTGTAGAAATTCTCCTTTGTACAACCTTTTCTAGACATGTAATAGACTTTTATATATATAAATAAAAAGTCCTTCTTCGAATGTCTATGGCTTATTTGATTAGTTGTCTGAGTTCTGGCGTATATAATGCCTGGCGCATGGGCTTTCTGGTTGTAAAATTTCATGCTTCTACAAGCCACTACCCTGAAGTTTAGGCAACTGCTTGGCAACCGTCCCGTGGGCTATATATGCAGGTTCTCTCCTCTCTCTCAGTGTTGGAGAAATCAGAATTCCAGGGAGAAAACTCTAAGTGTTCTTTAACACAACAGAGTAGTGAGCGTATTTTTTAACACAAACACTAGTACTTTTTAGTACGCGTGGGTTCTGTTACTTCAGAAACAAAGAGAGAAGAGTAGAGCCATTGCCAGAGGAGTTCGCCGTCTTCCGAGGAGTCAGAAGAGCAGGAGTGTTCCAAGGTTTTTCGTCAACCTTGCTGGTTCCTGGAAGCTGTTCGCAGAGGGCGAATAAAGCTTTGAGCAACGGTGATCATTCACCCCAGCAATTCCATTTCTCGCCTGTCACCCTTCTGTTGCCTTTAGCAGTTCTGTCAGTATCTTCTTTTTAGAAGGCACTACTGCCAGTTTGCTACGATCACAAAAATCTCTTTAGATTATTCGTGAATTACGATATCTTTTTAGATCTCGTAATTTGCAGAATCCTTCTGGATCTCTGTTGCAAAACCTTCTTTAAGGAATTGCATTTGAAACGTTGTCTTTACAACTGTTTCAGTTTCTGTATTTTCTATCGAAAAGCGTGCCCCGGCGTTTCTGGCAATAACAATCTCAAAGCTTTATTGCTACGATAGAAAATATTAATGCTTCACTCCTAAACACTGACTTCTGTAAGTTAGAGAAGTTTGATGGAGAGCATTATCAAGTCTGGAAGAGGAAGGTTTATCTCACTCTTCAACTTAGAGACGTTGATCACGTATTGCTTGAAGAGGAACCTACTGTTCCAGATACTGGGTCTGCTGCCGCAATCTCTGCGGCTACTAAACTTCAGGCCAAGTGGAGAAGGGAGAATAGCATTTGCAGGTTGCTTATCTTGAATGCTATGGAGGATTCTCTAGCAGAATCCTACAGTAAGAAACCAATTGCCAGAGACATATGGGAGTCTCTGGAAAAACTGTACGAAGAAGACAAGAACAGGAGCAAAATATTTGTGGTTGAAAAATATCACAAATGGCTCTTTGAGGACGAGAAGTCCATGCTGCCGCAGGTCAAAGAATTTCTGAAGTTGCGACAGAAATTGAAAGACGAGGCTATGCCCCTCTCCGACAAGTTTGTTGTTGGAGGGATTGTCTCAAAGCTCCCAGCTGGATGGAGCAAGTTCTATGCAAACATGCATAGGAAGAAGTTGGAGATCACCCTTGAAGATCTCCTACATGAAATCTATGTTGAGGACCAGATGCGGGCTCAACTGAAGGTGGACACACTGTCCAAGCAATTGGCTAACGCCAATCTAGTTCAGACCAAGGAAACAAAGGGAAAGGGAAAGCGTGCAGATTTCAAGAAGAAGAAGAAGAACCCTAACAACTTGAATGTTAAGGAAACTTCTTTCAAGTTAAAGAAATCTAAGGCAAAGATGCCTTGTTTCAAGTGTGGCCAGTTGGACCATTTCAAAAGTGAATGTACAGCACCGGCCAAGAAATCAGAGCAAGGTGAGCCTAGCAAAGTCTCAATGGTTACTGATGTAATTGCTATAATTGGACAGGTTGATGCTGTAGGATCTGATTCAGACTGGTGGGTAGATACTGGAGCCACCTGCCATGTCTGCTCCAGTAAGGAGTGGTTCACCACCTACACACCTACTTCTGAAGCGGTTGTGATGGCGAACCAAGCACAAGCTGAAGTTCTAGGGATCGGGACGGTTATTCTGAAGCTGACTTCTGGCAAGTCTCTGACGCTTCAAGGCATGAAGCACGTACCTGCTATCGCCAAGAACCTGATCTCGGGAGGCTTACTCTGCAATGCAGGCCTCAGAATGGACATCAATGCTGGCCAGATGGTGATGTCTATCAAGGGAACATATTTCGGGAAAGCTTTTTATACCGAAGGAATGTTCAAGATTCAGCTTGTAAATCAGTCCAATGTAATTAGTGTAATTAATGAAATCACTCCTTCTGCTTATACTCTTGAGTTGTGGCATAATAGGCTAGGACATGTTCATTGTAAACGAATAAACAGAATGTCTAGTCTAGGACTTATCTCCAAATATGGGGGTAAGGTAGAGAAATGTGAAGTTTGTGCTCAAACAAAGATCACAAGGAAACCCTTTCCTCGGGTTAATCGAAGTACAGATCTTCTGGAGTTGGTACACTCCGATATCTGTGACTTCAAACAGTTCTCTACAAAGGCCGGGATAAAGTATTTCATAACCTTCATCGATGACTTCTCAAAGTATGCGTTCGTCTACTTGCTGAAGGCTAAAGACGAAGCATTCGAGAAGTTCAAGGAGTTCAGAGCCGAAGCTGAGCGGCAGACTGGACAACAACTCAAAAGGATAAGAAGTGATCGAGGTGGGGAGTACAGGTCTCATGAATTCGTATCGTTCTGCAAAAAACATGGAATTGTCAATGAGACTACGGCTCCGTACTCTTCTCAATCAAACGGAGTAGCTGAGAGGAAGAACAGGACGTTAACTGAAATGATAAACTCAATGTTGTTGACTGCTGGCCTTCCTAAGTGCTACTGGGGAGAAGCTGCATTGACTGCCACTTTTATTCTAAATAGAGTGCCTCATGCAACTTCTGACGTTACTCCTCATGAACTCTGGTTCAAGGTCAGACCTAACTTGAATGTTATTCGAGTGTGGGGGTGTCTGGCTTATGTTAAGCTTCCAGATCTGAAGATTCAGAAGCTTGGGACAAGGACTACAAAGACGATCTTCTTGGGGTATGCCGAGAAGAGTGATACTCGGAGATTTCTTGATATTGAGTCAAATTATATCATTGAATCTCGCGATGCAAAATATTTTGAAGACAAGTTTGCAAGGCACAAGAATATTGTTCTTTCGGATGTTCCGGAGAATAATGAGGGTGCACAAGAGACTGAAGTCTTCAATGAAGATGTGGTCCAAGAAGATATTGTTGTTGATACAACGGTTGAACCAGAACAAGCTGAGCCGTCAGCTAAGCGTGTGAGGAGGCCGAAGGACTTCGGAAGTGTCTTTGTCACCTATCATGTAGAAGCAGATCCGCTTACCTATGATGAGGCGATGAAGACTAGAGACGCGGTTTTCTGGAAGGAGGCGATTGACAATGAGATTGATTCCATCACCTCAAATAACACTTGGGTGTTGGTTGATCTTCCTGAAGGAGCGAAACCCATCGGATGCAAATGGATCTTCAAGAAGAAGATGAAAGCAAACGGAACTATTGACAAGTTCAAGGCTAGGTTGGTAGCCAAGGGTTTTCTCAGAAGCAGGGGATTGACTATTTTGACACGTATGCTCCAGTAGCCCGGATGACCACCATCAGAATGTTGATTGCTCTCGCAGCAATACATAAGATGGTGATACATCAGATGGATGTGAATACGGCTTTCCTAAATGGCGAGCTAACCGAAGAGATTTACATGCAACAGCCAGAGGGATTTGTCATCAGGGGTCTTGAAGACAAAGTCTGCAAGTTGGTAAAATCCTTGTACGGTCTTAAACAGGCTCCCAAGATGTGGCATGAGAAATTTGACAAAGTTATAAGGTCAAATGGCTACATAGTCAGCGATACGGACAAGTACATTTACACGAAGTTCGCTGATGGAAGAGGTGTGATCGTTTGTCTGTACGTGGACGACATGCTTATCCTAGGTACGGATATTAGATGTGTCACGGAGACAAAAAAATTCATCTCAAGCAAGTTCAGTATGAAGGACTTGGGGAAAGCTGATGTGATCTTAGGGAACAAGATCATCCGGACAGACACTGGACTAGCGCTGTCACAGTCTCATTATATTGAGAAAATGATCACTCGTTATGGGTATCGGGATCTTCCAGGGATCGATACGCCGTACAGGTGTGATCTGAAACTGAAGCCTAATTCAGGAAAAAGCGTCAGGCAGCTGGAGTATGCAAGCGTAATCGGGAGTTTGATGTATGCTACTACTGCCACAAGGCCTGACATAGCTTTCGCTGTGGGAATGCTGAGTCGTTTTACGAGCAATCCAGGTGTTGAACACTGGAAAGCTGTAGAACGGGTTATGAGATATCTCAAGAAGACTCAGACATATGCACTGTACTACAGCGGAGATCCGTCGGTAGTGGAAGGCTTCAGTGATGCCAGTTGGTGCTCAGAGGTGGAGAGCGAGAGGTCCACAGGTAGATACATTTTCACAAAGGGTGGAGCTGCTATATCGTGGAAGTCGAAGAAGCAGACTATGCTCTCGCGGTCATCCATGGAATCTGAGTTCTTTGCACTTGATACCGCAGCCGAGGAAGCAGAATGGCTTTGGGAGCTCATGTATGATCTTCCAGTGGTTGGGGCGCAAATACCGGCGATACCGATATACTGTGACAACCAGGCGACTGCGGCGGTGGCATCAAATGACCTTTTCAACGGAAAGAAGAGGACTGTGCGGTTGAAGCACAGGGCAGTACACGATCTTATCAAGAGAGGTATTATTGCAGTAATTGATGTTCGAAGTCAGGAGAACCTGGCGGATCCGTTCACTAAGGGCCTCAAGCGCCAGCTGGTCGATGACACAGCTTGTAAAATGGGCTTGAAGGCATTCTGATATTGTATTATTGTATTCCTACCATAAAGTTTTATGCTATTAGTTCAAAGATTTATCTACTAGGCATCTAGATTTTGGTTCAAGGGAGGACCACTAATCGAAAGAATATCAGAAACGGTGGGTACATGTTCTATTGGGCATGGAGAGGTTACGGACCTATAACCACTGTTGTCTACTATTGTTTTTTACGAAAAACGGTTTCTGTGGGAAGGTTGGCTTAATTGCCTTAATGAGTTCTCAGGCAGAGTGAATGCCTGGTATGCTTTACAGGAAGCATGGTAGCACAGCACTACAAGGAGTGTGACTCCATGCTATGTGTGGCGGTGACTCCACCATGACGTTCTCGAAGAAGGTAAAGCCTCGGCTATGTTAGCCAAGTCACAGCGGCGTAGCACCGCAAATAGGCAGTTGGCCTAATGCTGTATATTGAATTAAAAGAGGGATGTAGTCAGCACTACAAAGAGGAGGTGTTCCTCATGTTACGGGTGGCACGACACCACAATGAGGTAAACCCGGCTAGGGATAAAGCCTCGGCCTTGCAAGCCATGTCATAGCGGCGTAACACCGCACAGAAGCGTAAGGCTTCATGCTGGGTAGTTTGGCACTACAAAGGGGCTAGACCTCATGCTACGGGTAGTATGACACTACGATGAGGTTCCCGGTGATTCGGGGTAAGGTCCTCGGCTTAAGGCCATGTCATAGCGGCGTAGCACCGCAAAGAAAGCGTTGGACGCTTCATGCCATGTCTCTTTAATAAAGAACTCACCTATAGTGTATGGACAAAGAGATATCAGGCCGTCTCTTGAAGGTAAACTTGTAGACGCCCAATATTATACACTGAAACCAGGCTGGCACAGGGCCTTTAATGTGTAGCCAGAAGCACATGTAACTACATTATGTGAGTGGAAAGAATTTCAGCTATGATGCAGAATTCAAGACTTAGTCCATTCTTGTATTATAGTTTGATTTTTGACTCACGTGGGAAGATTCAAGTCTTAAGTGGCATCTATCCTAAAAGCATAATGGACAGTTACTGTGGGGAACACTCATACTCATATATATAGAGATATGTGGGGGATTGTTGGGTTTTTAGCCTTTTGTTTTGGTTTTTAGTCCCACATCGGCTAGAAAGGAATGTGTATCTCCATATATATGAGTCTTTGCTCTTTATGGAGATGCACATATAGTGCACATGGGTGTGTGCCATGTGAGATTAATTATTAATGGTATAAAGGCTTAATCAACAATTAAGAAGCTGTAAGCTTTTTGCTCTTGGAAATTTATTTCCATGGAGCTAAGCTCCGTAGGAGCTTAGCGACTCGGACTCGGACTCGGACTCGGACTCGGACTCGGGCTCGGACTCGGGCTCAAGGGCTCATGAGGCGTAATGTGGCATTTTGTTGGCGCACTTTGCACTTAGCACGTCAGCATCGTCGCTAGGCGCATAGTGCGCTTAAGTTGCGCTCGTTGTGCGAGCCACTTGTGCGACCATGTTGCGCAGCCCGTTACGCGAGCCCAGTTACGCTGGCCCAGTTACGCAGCCCAGTACGCAGCCCAGTACGCCCAGTACGCACAGTGTGCGCAGCGTACGCAGCGTACGTAGAGTGCGCAGTGTGCGCAGCGTACGCAGTATGCGTAGAGTGCGTATGTGCGTATGGCTGGCTGCATATTAGAGCGGGAACAGTTGCAGCAGTTGCTGCACGTTCAGGAGTGGTTCAGCCACTACCCTGAAGTTTAGGCAACTGCTTGGCAACCGCCCCGTGGGCTATATATGCAGGTTCTCTCCTCTCTCTCAGTGTTGGAGAAATCAGAATTCCAGGAAGAAAACTCTAAGTGTTCTTTAACACAACAAAGTAGTGAGCGTGTTTTTTAACACAAACACTAGTACTTTTTAGTATGCGTGGGTTCTGTTACTTCAGAAACAGAGAGAGAAGAGTAGAGCCATTGCCAGAGGAGTTCGCCGTCTTCCGAGGAGTCAGAAGAGCAGGAGTGTTCCAAGGTTTTCCGTCAACCTTGCTGGTTCCTGGAAGCTGTTCGCAGAGGGCGAATAAAGCTTTGAGCAACGGTGATCATTCACCCCAGCAATTCCATTTCTCGTCTGTCACCCTTCTGTTGCCTTTAGCAGTTCTGTCAGTATCTTCTTTTTAGAAGGCACTACTGCCAGTTTGCTACGATCACGAAAATCTCTTTAGATTATTCGTGAATTACGATATCTTTTTAGATCTCGTAATTTGCAGAATCCTTCTGGATCTCTGTTGCAAAACCTTCTTTAAGGAATTGCATTTGAAACGTTGTCTTTACAACTGTTTCAGTTTCTGTATTTTCCTTCGAAAAGCGTGTCCCGGCATTCCCGGCAATAACAGTTCTTCTGCCGGTTCACCGAGTAAACTCTGATTTTGAAAAAAAAAATGTTGATTCTTAAGAAAAACTCTGATTCAATTTTTACAGGACCAATTTTTGGTAAAGTCCGGTCCAACTGTCGCTTTGGTCTGATTCTGACAATACTGCTGCAAAATAAATAGACAGTCAAATTGTCTTAACAAGGAACCAGTATCACGACCCGATCCCAATAATCTGGGTCTAGTCGGATCATGCCCAGCCTGCACCGTTGTTGAGACGGCGGCAATAAGCTGTTCAGTAGCAGGTAACCATACAACAACACTATATTTGTCACAACTCAACTTCGAAAATAAACTTTATTAAACTGAAATTTACATACAAATAAAATTGTTCTGAAATGAAATACAGAATTTGAAATGAAATAAAATGCAGAAAATGGAAAATCTATCTATCAGCCTCAGTTCCATCGTCCTCCGGTGGGGACTCTGGCAGCACGACCGGGTACAACTCAGGGTCGTAATAGCTGTTGTAACACAGCTCAGCATCATCCCCTAAAAATGTTATCTCCAGTCAGGAGGGAGCAAAGTACAATTCATGCTAATTAAACAGTTAAATAGGAAATAGAATCATGCAGTTCTAAACAGTTTTTAAAACAGGTTTGTTACAGTAGAAATCAGTGATTTGAACAGGTAATGACATATGACCGGCTTGGGTTTGTTACAGGAGGGATAATGGGTTTTGTTACAGTAGTGGTCATAATCATTACGCTATTCCCCAGTCCCCAGTAGTTACAGTACAGTACTCTCGGAGAGAGTTTCGTGTGTGAGACGTAATTTAGACATGCATTAAAACGATTAAGTAAATAACTGTAACTAACATAAACTATACTTGCCTCAATTGGAAATGACTGGAGGGGAAGAAGACTCCGAGACGGGACGTTTAGAGTTGTCCTCGAATTCCTACATTCGAGAGATAGACTCAACTGTCAGGTTTACCAACTTAGCTATGCTAGTTGTAATCTCTATTTGCGTCCTAGTCCAGTTTTAGTTATTTAATTAACTAAACACAGAAAAACGCGATTAATGTGCGTTGATTTAATACGAGGGAAAACGATCAGTTTAACTTTTGATTTGGGGAAAACTCGTCGTTGCCAGATTTATTACGAAAACTTGGTGATTTTATAAAATATAATATAAAACTAATTTTTCTTATCTTAGAGAGAAATACGTGACTTTTTATTTAATAATAAACTCATCAATTTTAGGTGAGAAAATAATAATTAAATTTTATACGAAAATACCTTTTAATCGTTTTAAATCGCTAAATAATGAAAACTCGTAAAATCAGAAAAAGACAGGAAACCTAAGCTATTACAGTCACAGACCAGCCAGCTGGACTTATGCCCATTTACAATTTATTTACATAAATTGAAATAAGAATAAACTGCCGTTAGTCCTAACTGAAATAGAAATTAAATAGAATTTAAACAGAAAATAAATAATAAAGATAAGGATAAAATAGTAAGTCTCAGATAATGGTCCGATCCTCATTTTTGGCTAATTGCCTCAACGTCCGGGCGGGGCCAGTATCGTTTGCACTTAGCCGGGTCCATTGACCGGATACGGTCGTCACCTCAAAAATAAAATATCGAATAAATTCCGAAAATTATTTTAAATTCATTTTGAAAATAATTCGGGATTTACGGAAAAATCGGGCAGCATCTCCTCTGTTTTTGGTCAACCCAAAAACTGGAAAATTATCGCCGATAATTCCTGCAAGTCCCAAACCAGGGAAAAACCCACATTTTATATATATAACACATCCACAGCCAATCCACAGCGTAATCGGGACGACCCGAAATAGTTTCGGAAGTCCGATTCCAAATCCACAAATCACAGAACGTTTTCGAAAATTTTCGGAAGCTAAAACATACCAAAACAATTCCCGAAATATTCCGGGAATGCAAAACAATTCACGGGACCTTTCCGAAAGTCCCGAAAAATACGACGTCTCTAATACCGAATTCCCAAAGGGAACCGGGGACCATTTCATCATCGACAAAAATAGTAAAATAGCGGGACAGGGGGATTATACCTCGGGTTGCTCGGCTAGACTCTCAGATGTAAAAATAGAAAGAAATAGAAGTAGTCTAGCACAGCGACGTTCCGAAATCAGCGCTGAAAATCAGCGACGCCGAAGAAATGCCGAAAATCCTGAGATAGGGCACGACAGAACCAACCAGGAAATTTTCACCAAAGTGTAGCGTGCCAGAACACGCAAGAACAGTTGCCGAGAGAAGCTCGGCGGAGTGCTCGTCGACCGAGAAGGCGCTGGCCAGAAGCTTGGCGCGCTGTCGCCGGAGTAGCACAGGGGGCCGCGGTCGGGGCTCGCCGGAGTCAGCACGAGGCTAAGGTGGCCGCGCGCGGGGGACTCCGGTGGGGATGGCCGGAGTTAGGTGGACGAGGGGGGTTTTCGTGGAGAGGGTGAGGGTTCTGGCCTGGGTCTGGGTTCGGACTCGGGTCTGGGTCTGAAACAAAGATCCATGTTATTATTTAATTTTTAAAATCATTTTGACACACAGAAAATAATATAATAATAATAATTAAATAATAATCAAAATACTAAATCACTAATATTATTTAATTATGAAAACATGGGTTTCACAACCAGAACTATGGCCTCGTTTGAAAGTGCTTTTGTTCTTTTCTTTTATTTTCTTTAGAAAATGGTAATTTCTATCTAAAAATACTTCGTGTTTGGAAAGGCAAAAGAAATTAGAAGAGAAAGTGAAAGTGAAAGAGAAAGTGAATCATTCGGGTGGGTGAAGGGAATCATTTTTTCCCCATAATTGTCTTTAAATTGAGGGTCATTTTTCTTTTATACTCATTTACTTTAGCATTCGAACACATGAATAATTTTTCTTTCCCAATGTTCTGATTCTGTAAACCAAACGTGACCTATAAGTAGCATCTTATAAACCTTTTCAAAATTCTCAAATATATAGTAAATTAGCTCCCTAAACTTTTGTATAGATGTGTTGGGATTTCTCGATATAAATCCTTTACATCTTTCTTATAATTTAGAGTTAGTATCTACATTTTAGTAATTGCTAAAAATTCTTTCAAATTCTAAACAATGTGAGTTAAGAGCTCCGTTAATTAACTTAACTCATTTAAGAGGGTATATTCTATTCTTTAATATTATTGTTCTTTTTGACCATTTCTAACAATGATTTCCTCTTTAACTAATGATAAATAACGAGTTCAAGGATTATTACTGAGCACATAGAAATGTGTCCATGTGTTCTTCACAATCGAGCTACTGGTTCATAGATATTAAATTATGTTCTATTTCAGTTTATGGCTACCTCTTCTAGATAATTAATGAACCCATGAATTATTCTTGAGTTTATGCTAATAATAGTTTATAGGTAGACATACATGGGCTCCTGTTAAATCCATGTTCATAGATTATTTTAAACTAATATTTTAGGAAGGACAAGGTTTATGGGTTTGTTTGAGCTAATGATGGAAGAGTGATGAAGCCCAAAATAGTAAATTTTATACAACTAATCAATTGGTTGGGTTAGTTTTTGGTTGATGGAAACGGAGGATGACTCTTAATTAACATTGATAGACAAATGGATAAGAAAAAGACAATTCTTAAATAAATTATTTATTCCCAAACCTAAGATAGACAGATGGATAAGAAGAAGACAATGTTCTCCATGTCACTCTTAAATCAGTAAGGGAAGTAAGGGAACTCTGTTTTCTGACTAGTAAAACCTCTGCGTTCTATAGAGTCGAAATGCACATCAAAAATAGGGTCAACATGTAGATGAATTTACTCAAGATATTCCATGTATGAAATATCACAATTGGGTTGCTGACCAAACATTATAATGCTAAAGAAATGATATTAGAAAACATTTTTAAGGACTCATTTTTCTTTGATGCTAAAGTATGTCAAACTATGACCTACCAAACACTAATTGTGAGCATAATAACTTTTTTATTCTATTCAAGTATAGTAAATCGAACTGTTGAGCTTGCGGACTAGTAAGAAATTTGAATTGTAGACCAGAATCTTCCCTCCCCATAGTAGAAGCACTAAGAGCAATTTACAAAAGTAAAGAAACACTTAACCTCGCGCTACACGAGGAATCAAAGTGTCAAGATCGTATATTATTCTTTATAAACTTAAATCTTCAGCATATGTTCAAGAGTATGTTGGTGTTTTCACTTGCTTTAGGAACTTTTAGTCACACATTGAAAAACTACCATGTTGAAAAACTACCATGGTGTATATCACAATATAATAGATGTGCTTGTGTTGTCATATGCACATGGAGTGAGGTGGCCTATGTGGGTTGATTTTCCTAGAGGGTTAAGTGTAAGTCACAAGGAACATTCCATTATTTTGTCACTCTCTTTGGTCTCTATAAATAGAGCTCTCACTCCTCTCATGCGCCTCGGTGAGCCAGAGCGTTCCATACGTTCTTGTGTGAACTTGTTAGATCCTGGGAGCAGATCGTCTATGGGGCGAATCTTGCTTTGAGCAACGGTGACCTGTTCACCACAACAAGAATTTTTGTTTATTTCTTCTTGTTGAGACTTGAAGTTATTTTATTATGAATGGAATAACAACATATATATAGGAGAGGCTAGCCTCCTCTCCTATCATTCTAGCCAATGTGGGACTAAAGCCCAATAACAATATATATATCAACACTCCCCCTCAAGGTGGGCGAAAGATATTCACTAAGCCCATCTTGTCACATCCTCTCATCATGTTGATAGAACTAAGCCCCTTTGTCAGTCCGTCTGCTACCTGATCTTTGGTTGGAACATAGCCCAGCTCTAGTTCTCCTTTATCCAGTTTTTCTTTGATGAAGAATCTGGCAATCTCAATATGTTTGGTCCTGTCATGCTGCACTGGATTGTTGGCAATATTAATAGCTGACTGGTTGTCACACCATAGCTTCATCTTTGCTCCCTGGTCCAGCTTTAGCTCCGTCAGCATATTCTTCAACCACAACAGTTCTGTGACTCCCAAGGCCATAGCTCTATACTCTGCTTCAGCTGTTGATCTGGCCACTACTGACTGCTTCTTACTCCTCCAAGAGACCAAGTTGCCTCCTACAAATATGCAGTATCCCGATGTGGATCTCCTGTCGTCAGCACAGCTAGCCCAGTCAGAATCACAATAGCCCTCAATGCCTACATGATTATTTCTTCTGAAGATCAGTCCCTTCCCGGGGGCTCCCTTCAAGTACCTCAGAATCTGGTACACTGCGTCCATGTGACCCTTCCGGGGGTCATGCATGTAGCGGCTTACTACACTTACCGCAAAGCTGATATCAGGTCGAGTGTGGCTTAAGTAGATTAACTTGCCCACCAATCTCTGATATCTATCCCGGTCAACTGGTTCTCCAGCTTCAGCATCCAGTTTAAACTTCTGGTCTATCGGTGTCGTAGCTGGTTTACATCCCATCATCCCTGTTTCCTTAAGCAGGTCCAGTGCGTACTTCCTTTGAGAAAGAACGATTCCCTCATTATCTCGAGCAATCTCAATCCCAAGGAAGTATCGAAGAGGGCCAAGATCTTTCACCTCGAACTCCTTGCCAAGTTTTACTTTGAGTTGGGCGATCTCCTGCTCATCATTGCCTGTGATAATCATATCATCTACATATACTGCAAGCATGGTGATATGGCCTCCACTCCGTCTGAAGAAGACAGTATGATCAGCATTGATCTGCTGATATCCCATCCCTATCATTGCTCTCCTGAACCTGTCAAACCATGCCCGAGGAGACTGCTTCAGTCCATAGAGAGACTTCTTCAGTCTGCAGACCTTGCCTTCTGTCTGTTTTGTGCCGAATCCTGGTGGTATCTCCATGTACACCTCCTCTACTAGATCTCCATGAAGAAATGCATTCTTCACATCCAGTTGGTGTAGCTTCCACCCTCCATTGGCTGCCAGGGAGATCAAGGTCCTGACAGTGCTCATCTTCGCCACTGGTGCAAAGGTCTCGTCATAGTCGATGCCGTACGTCTGACTGTATCCTTTTGCCACCAGTCGAGCTTTATAGCGCTCAACCTGTCCATCTGGGTTCTGTTTCACAGTAAAAACCCATTTACATCCAACTGCTCTTTTCCCTTCTGGCAGTCTCACCAGCTCCCAAGTGTGATTCTTCTCAAGAGCTTCCAACTCCTCGTGCATTGCCGCTTTCCACTTTGGATCGTTCTTGGCAACCTGCCAATTGTTAGGTACAGTAATACTATCCAAAGATGCTATAAATGCTCCATGAGAAGAAGATATATGATCATAAGAAACAAACTTAGCAAGATCTCAACCATATCTGTCCGGAGGATTTCCCGCATTGCTGCGAGTAGTCCTTCGTGTAGGTAGTGGTATGGGAGACATCGGAGGAACGATATCACCTGAGGAGGGTGGTGGTGTAGATAAGGAGGGTGGTGGTGTAGATGAGGAGGATGGTGGTATAGGTGTCTCAGGAGTTGGGACAGGCGCAGGCAAGGGACTTGGCACTGACACTGTAGGTACTGGTCCTGTAGTCTGCTTGTTGTTTCTCCTGTTGTAGGTCAGTAACTCCCCCTGAGCCGTAGGTGTAACACTTCTCGTCTCCTCCCTCTGTTCCGCTTCACCTTCATGTTCCTCCTCAACCGTGTCTCTATGCCAAACTTCTAAATCGGTTACCACCAGATTCTCCAAGTTCTCTATCTCCCCCTCTCGCCTTATACTTGTAGTATGAGGCGTGTTATACGAAGTTCCATCCTGGCGGTAATATGGCTCATGCTCCCAGAAGTGGACGTCCATACTAACAAATTTCTTCTTCTCTACTGGACTCCAGCATACATACCCCTTCTGAGTTGCTGAGTAGCCCACGAAGATGCACTTGACTGCTCTAGAGTCAAGTTTTCCAACGAATGGTCTGTTGTCCTTCACAAAACACACACATCCAAACACCTTTAGTGGAAGTATTCCACTATTATTACCTTGTAATACTTCACATGGAGACTTCCATCCCAGGACTTTTGAAGGCATCCTGTTTATAAGTTGAGCTGCTGTCAACACCGCATATCCCCATAGGTGTTGTGGGACATTCATGTCGATCATCATACTTCTTGCGGTCTCCAGAAGATGTCGGTTCTTCCTTTCTGCTACTCCATTTTGTGCTGGTGTATATGCACAAGAGGTCTGATGCTGTATTCCATGTGCTGACAAGTACTCTGCAAGTGTCCTATTGGTATACTCCGTCCCATTGTCAGATCTCAGTATCTTCACCACTGCATTATACTGAGTCTGGACATATTTATGAAAGTCCCGAAAACAAGCAAATACATCACTTTTGTTCTTCATCAAATACAGCCAGGTGACACGAGATGCACAATCGATAAACGAAACAAAATACTTATACCCATTCATAGTGTTAGTAGCACATGGGCCCCAAACATCAGAATAAACTACCTCAAAGACTGAAGAACTCTTATGACCATTTCCAACATATGAACTCCTAGTAAGTTTTCCTAACTCACATGCATCACATACTAATTTTCTTTTATTTGATTTTGCATACATATCTGGATACAACTTATTTAGAGTATCAAAGGAAGAATGCCCCATCCTCCTATGATGAAGTATCAAAGTGTCTTCAGTCCTCTGCTGCAGCTCCTCCATTCCAGCCTTCTCTGCCATAGACACCAATGCTGAGTCCAGTCCGTCTTGATCTAGGTACCACAGTCCATCATGCCAAGTGCCAGTCCCAAGTCTTCGTCCCGTCCCTTTCTCCTGGAAGATCACCTTAGGAATATCAAAAGAAACAATGCATTTTAGTTGGAGAATTATAGAACTAATAGACAAGAGACTGACTGGGAAGGATGGAGCATGCAAAACATTGGATAACCTTACTGAACCCGTACAATTAACAGTACCCTTACCGACCACTGGTTGGAAAGTACCATCCGCAGTCTGAATGGTGTCTGTCGATGCTAGGTGAGTGTACGAGGAAAACTTACTAGCATTTTCGGTCACATGCCGAGATGCTCCTGAGTCGATAATCCAGTCTGACATTTTAAGGGAAGACATAGATGCAAGAGCGTGAGACTCGTCAGTACCTTCTGATGGATGGGCATACATAGCGGCGTTGCCTCTGAAGAATGGAGTGGATGCCTCCTCTGCTCCGCTTCTCCTGTCTCCTTCGATTGACGCTTTTTGCTTTCTCTCCAGCAGGTCCAGTAGCGCCTGATCCTCCTCAGTAAAGGCGCCGCCAGCTCCTCCATTCCCATCTGCCACCAGCAGGTTTGCCCGATAGCCTCCTCGACCACCTCGTCGGCCTCCTCGACCACGTCCACGTCCAGCATATCCTCGTCCACGTCCACCACCTGAGTCTCCCTCCTTAGGTGGTTTGGTACAAGCATATCGATGGTGGTCCATCTCCCCACAGTTGTAGCACTGCCGATTCTGTTGCCAGAGCTCTCCCTTGGATCCTGTATCCCCCGAACCGGTAGCTGCTAGTGCTGACTTCACTTCGGGTAAAGCACCTGTCGATGAGGAGGAACATGAAGGTGAAGCGGAACAGAGGGAGGAGACGAGAAGTGTTACACCTACGGCTCAGGGGGAGTTACTGACCTACAACAGGAGAAACAACAAGCAGACTACAGGACCAGTACCTACAGTGTCAGTGCCAAGTCCCTTGCCTGCGCCTGTCCCTGTCTGTAATCTGATCCGCGTCTCCTCCTGAATCATGGCTGAGATAGCCTCCTCGAGACTAGGGATCTCTGGCTGGGCGAGGAGTAAGGCTTTCCTCTGTGTGAATGCTGCAGTCAGTCCCTTAAGGAATTTCATCGTCCTCTCCTGCAGACACACCTGTCTCTCCTTGCACTTTGGGTCCCCGCAGCTTGCCCGTTTGGAATGGTGATCATAATCCAGCCAGAGACGTTCCAACTCCGTAGCGTACTCCTGCACCGTCTTCTCGCCTTGTACGGTGTCGTCGATCTCCCCTTTTATCTGGAAGATCCGTAGATTGTTACCTATGCCATCATAGGTTCTTCTCAATTTCTCCCATACGTCTTTCACCATCTCAATGCCATCTACTGTGGAAGCAATAGACTGGACTAAGGAGTTGAGAAGCCAGATATAAATCACCATATGAGTGGATTTCCACTCGTCGCGTCCTGTCGAGCCCTCTTCCGGCTCTGTCTTCTCGTCTGTCAAGAATCCCTCCAGGTTCTTACCTGCAAGGGTTCTTCTCACCCGCCGTGACCAACTCAAATAGGTGGCTGGTCCATCCAACTTCAGATCGATGGAGGGTAGTTCCAACTTTGGCGGTGCTCGTGTCGTGCTTTCACCAGCCGACACCTTTATCAACTTCAGCAATGTCGCCACATCGTCAGCATCCAGCTTCTTGAGAATCTCCTCCATCGATGCTTCTTCTCGATCACTTCACACTTGCTCCACGACTCACGCTCGTCCTCGCCGTCCTCTCCTAAATCCGAATATGTCTGATTTCATCGGATCTAGGGATTATAGGCATCTCCTTGAGATTGATCTCAAGAACGAGCGTGAATCTTGTACCCGCAATAGCGGTACAATGAATCTTGCAGCCGCAAAAGCGGTACAGCAACTTTCAGGCTGACCTACAGCGTAGGTGCCCTAATTCAGGCTGACCTACAGCGTAGGTGCCCTAAAAGTGGTGTGCTCGGAGGCAACCACGGCAGCAGCAGCAGCAGTTGCAGCCGCAACAGCGGCACAGCAACGGCAGCAGCGCGGCAGCGGCGGCGGCGGCGCGGCAGCTGCAGCAGCAGCAGCAGCGGGGCGGCGCTGCAGCTGTGGTGGCAGCGGCAGCAGCTGCAGCGGCAGCGGGCGGCAGCGACGGCGTGGAAGAAGGGAAAGAGGATGAGATTAGGGTTAGGGTTTGTGTGGAGGAGGGGTCTCTGACGGTATTCTAAGCAATTTTAGGCTCTGATACCATGTTGAGACTTGAAGTTATTTTATTATGAATGGAATAACAACATATATAGGAGAGGCTAGCCTCCTCTCCTATCATTCTAGCCAATGTGGGACTAAAGCCCAATAACAATATATATATCAACACTTCTTCATCCTTCTATGATGTAAATGTTCTATCTCAATTGCAACTACATTTGCAAGGAAGAACAGATTTTACTCTTTTGTCTGCTTGGTTTATGGGTCTCCCATGTGTTGCTGGACTCAAGAAGTCCAGGGTGCAAGTCTCTTGCATAGAACCTTGGACCTCTTCTTCAGGATTAAACAGAACGCATACTAAAAAGTTTGTATGAAGCTCTGTTGTTCCTAGCCCTAAGTTCTCATCTTTGTACGCCTCAGGACTATCAGAGTACATATCCTCCAGTTGTGTGTGTTTATATATCATCCAATATTTCTTTTTTATTATTGGTCAGGGTCTCAAAGAAAGTAATTTACAACTCTGGCTAGAAATTTGTCACCAATTCAGAATGAATATAATTGACTTCATGGTAAGATTTCGCAGTAAACCACAAGTGTGATTGTCTGCTAGGAAAACTTTGTTGATACCATGCAAGCAAGACAGATCTTGAACTGACAAACTATGTAAATTTCAATTTCAAATTGACAACAATGCTAAGTGACAGAAAAGTATACAAAGATGTATGCATGGACGGACATAAAGTCACACGTCCCCTGAGCTAAAACACGCTACAATATACAAATTGTGCGTATGTCCCTAAACTATGGTTATGTTGGTGTGAAAGAAGAGTATCTTCTAAAACATGGGAAAGACGTGGGAAAGAGAAAGGGAAGATGTGCTCTCTACATCCCAGCAGCTCAAGTGCCACAGGATTTAAATCATTCCCACATAGGCAAATCTACTGCAATCTCTAGCTACGTACTTGGTCAGTCAAACACGCTAGCTTCATGTAAAGAAAAAAGAAAAAAAAATCAAATAAAAATGGAAGAACCTATGCAAATAATGACTAGCATCTATTAATAGGATTCCCCTCTCTATAAAAATTCCCTATATATGTGTGTGTGTGATAGCTTCATGAGTCATGAGAAGGAAAGAAAAGGTTGGTGATTCTTTTCTTTCCAAATACACTTCATAATTGGTAGAGGCTTTTGGCTTTGCTAGTAGATATATAACATGTGGAGTTAGCTCCTCCATCACTTAAAAGCGAGCGAGGCAACGATAATAATGTCTTCAAAGAAGGGAGCCAAATATTGCGAGGACGTCGAGCTAAGGAGGGGGCCGTGGACTCTCGAGGAGGATACCTTGCTCATCCACTACATTGCTCGCCACGGCGAAGGCCGATGGAACCACCTCGCACGATGTTCTGGTAATTCAATTTTCGTCTACTTGATCCTCCTACTTGATAGATCGATGGATCGATCCATCGATTTCATGTGTTTTATGATGATATTGATCATGCATGGTCGGTCAGGCCTGAAGAGGACCGGCAAGAGCTGTAGATTGAGATGGCTCAACTACTTGAAGCCGGACGTGAAGCGGGGAAATCTGTCGCTCGAAGAACAGTTCTTGATTCTTGAACTCCATTCCAAGTGGGGAAACAGGTGATTAATCTGTAACTTACTTTAATTAGCCCTTTTCCTTCAATCCACACCCTTTTTATACGAATTTTTTCGTATCTTTCATAAACGTATAATACTTGGGTACTTTTAACAGATCCAAATCAGCATGTGAAGTTTTAAACGTGTTCTGTATAAACTATTGAAAAATTAATTAACCAAATTAACTTCAATATTTCGAATATTTGACCGATTTTTTGAACGTATTTTATTTGCACTAAGCCAATTTATACTCGTCCTGAATTTTTTTTTATTTGCGGAATTGCTAACAAGGATCCACACTACATAACCCGCATGTTGTTGATGTAGGTGGTCAAGAATTGCGCAATATCTACCAGGAAGGACTGACAACGAGATCAAGAACTACTGGAGGACACGGGTGCAGAAACAAGCAAGGCAGCTAAACGTCGACTCCAACAGCTCCGTCTTCCGAGACGTCGTCAGACGCTACTGGATGCCGAGACTGCTCGAGAAGATGTCCTCGGCTGCGGCTGCGGCTCATCCATCCCTCGTGCACCCGAACCACCCCGCTCTGCCGACACCCAGCCATCATCCCCTGCAGCAACAACTTGACACTACTACTTCCTCAGCCTCCTCCTTCAGCCAGCCGAATCCAAGTACTAGCTACAACTACCATAACTGCAGCACGGAGCTGCCGGAGTTCATGTTCACCGACGACAGCCTCGACGTGCTCGGTCTTGCGACGCTGCCCGCGCCGTCATCGGACTGCATTGCGAGTGTGGATGATTGGGCCATGAGTGGGTTGTGGAGCATGGATGAGCTGTGCCAAGTTCGAAAGCAACATGAGTATGGTGGCGAAATCTTTGGGTGAGTCTTTCTTGTGGGGATGGATATCACAGATTACAGGAATCCAAGTTTGAGTGTCATGCATGATGTTCAGCCTAAATGCTTAATTCTTGTGGTTTGTATTTGTAGAGAATTTCGGGAAGAGCATGTCCTAATTGTGTGATTCCTTGATCACTACTACTAGGCTATTTGTGGTGATGGAATCGATTAATGATTTATCATCTAAGCTTATTTAAACACATGTAATTTGTACATGCAATTATGAATCATTATTAGTGTTTCTTAGCCTTAAAGGAAACTCCTAAACTGTCTCATCTTTAATGGTATTGTTAAGAGTATATATAAAATGAGTTCATTTTTGTTCTCCCACCAAAATCATATAGAATGTTCACCTACTACTTAAAAAAAAAAATTGACACGTCCCACAAAATTACTTTGGTGGATGAACAAAACCACTTACAAAGTGGTTTGTGTGGGATAAAAAATGCTACATGTCATTTTTTTTAGTAAGAGGTGAACATTCTATCTGATTTTGGTGGGTGAACAAAAATAAACTCTATATAAAATATACTTATACTCGTAGATATATGAGTAGATGCTATATGTGAGGAATAGAGATGGATGGCTCCTCTTTGACAAGGGACTCCAGTGTGCACATATGTGTTGTCACCACACAAATTGACAAGAGGCAAGCAAGTTGATAGATCATTTTACTGTGGAGTAGAGAGCATCAAGCACGGTGGCTCCATATTCCTGTCACTGATTGTTCTTCTGTGTATTAGAAGCTTTCTTTTCACAAGGACTTTGAAAAGTCCTTGAACTGATTCTAGGACGCAAAGCATCGACTGTATCAAGACACGTCACTGCTCTGGGAATAAACCAGCTCAATGGATGGCATCACTAGCGTGACATAATACTGAGGGGGTGAAGAAACAAGCTTATAAAAACTTTTTAAAAATTATACTCTTAATTCTCATGACTATCTAAACATTTGCGTACACCATCTCCCTATCCACGCATTCAACATCCACACATTTAATTCTGGTTGCGTCTCTAATTTTTCGAAAGCATGCAACGTCTTTGCAATGAAGGAGTTCGGCGAGCCACCGTGCAGCTTTTTCTTCGTTCACTTGATGGCATAGAAATGAGAAAAACTGTTATGCATACAGGTGAATGAGAAAAAAAAAGGGTGCACGATAGGTCTGACTAACTAATTTTTTGTTGTCAGACTTGTGTTGGTGCAATTACGGGTCTTTGACGTAAAAATTCATGGCCTTTTCGGAATAAATAAATATTATAATGCTTTGGTCGTGTGGTAAAACATCGTTGAATGTATATTTGTTCTAAGGATATAAATGATAATAATAGATTTACCACACAATAAATTTGTCGCGGATTTATTTATTTATTTATTTTTTCAGAACAGTTTTGCTGCGAACAAATATCCCGCAAAACAGTTTTGACGCATAATAGATTTACCACATAACAACGATATTTTCTTAGTCTTACTCTTTGAAGATTTTTAACAAGATGGTGGAAATAACATATTAACAGCTCAATGATAAGCAACCGAGCTTCTACATGAAGACAACCAAGGTTGTCAAAGTAGAGTCGATAAAAACAGTAAAACTACTTGAGAGTGGTGGTCGCCGATATTGAGGTGGTGAAAATTTATCGTTGCTCAAAGCGAGATTCGACCCTCATCGTCGATACCAACAATCGATAGAACTTGTGGAATGCTTCTCTTAAATCCTGTCAAGGAGTCACGAATTGCTGAAGTTTGCTTGGACTCGCTCTGAGCAGAGAATTGAAGAACTTTTTTTTTCTTCTCTTCACTGCTACAGTTGTTGTTCTTCCGCTTCTGAGTTCTTGGAAGAATGTTTAGAGGAAGAAGAAGAAACAGAGATCTCTCTCCAAAGGGTGCCTCATCAACAGCACTCCTTGCTAAACCATAGGACCACGGAACACCCGTTGAACACACGTTACATACCGCTTGATGCCTGCGGAATCACCTGCTGAAATGACGCACAAAAGACTATCTCATCTCAATACGTACGTGCAAAGTGTGCCACTTTGCATCCATTAGTGTTGCACCGGGGCTTAGCTCCAAATATCTTTTACAAAGAAGTATGTAGAAGAAATAAATATTTTCTAGTGGAATTTGGAGCATGGCCTACTAGAAAAGTTTACACCATACTGATCACTTGACCTAACACTCTTCGTGTATTCAAGTGATTAAATAATTATAAAATATATACACTTGATGTTTGCCATACTGGTAGGACAGAATCACTGGTGACCAATTTTAAACTAAATCCCAACAACTACTAACATAACTCTTTTTGAGAGAGAGAGAGAGAGAGAGAGAGAGAGAGAGAGAGAGAGAGAGAGTGAGTGAGTGTGTGTGTGTGTGTGAGAGAGAGAGAGAGAGAGAAAGAGTGTGTGTGTGTAGCTATATATAGTTTTCCTAAATAAATGATCATTCTATCTATACTTTCTCTTTTGTAGAGAACCATGGATATATGCTGGGAACAATCTTTGTTTGGGACCTAGAATAGATATATATTACTTTCTCTGTCCTAAGTGGGATGCACCCACTAAATAAACTGAAGTCAAAATCTCCCCCAAAAAGGAACTAAGATTGGGAAATCTAGAAGTTGGCATAATATAGTTGAAAAAGATGTTCAAAATAGGTGAAGATAAATAAGTCTAGGATTCAAATCTCACTAGAATATGTATGTTAGTAAAATTTAAACAAAAATGTACAGAGCTTATTGAAGGAAATATCAATTGAAGTCCATAGATACTTAATGACAACGAGTTCATGATCATTTTGATACGTAGTAATAATAAGGATTGTTTAGTTTTAGGGCCTTACATATATATGAAAATTAGAGTTTGGATTTCGAAATTGACAATTTGGATTTCGAAATTACTGTTCATTAGCCTTCGTGAACTGTATTTTCAAGACCCAAACTCTAAGATCGTTCAATTTCGATATCCAAACCCTAATATCCATGTATATGTGAGACCCTAAAACTTATTTATATATGAATGTTAGGATAATAATAATAATAAACTATTCAGGCATGCCATCCATAGTCAAATTTGGCAGGCAAAGAAGAATATCATTGAGCAAGAACATCAAAAGAGAAAAAAAGCATTAAAAGGAAGTGGGAAAAATAATCCCCCAAAAGTAGCCAAGATGTTCCATCACAATCAACAGAAAGAACATCAGAAAGTTGGCGAGATGTGTGCAGAGGCTCAAAGAAAGGAGAATGCTTGCTTTGATGAATGCCATCTGTATGGCAAACGGAAGCAGTTCTTCGCAACTAAATCATCTCCCCTTAAAACTGACAAGGACATACACCACATCAAAAGCTATCAACTTGACTCTCTTAATCTTTGACAAAATGAATGGTAGAGAGGAAAATTGAGTCTTTGAAAGTGCAAAGCAACTTGGTGGAGTTGAAAAGAGAAGAAGAGAGGATGGATGGTGTTAGAAGCATGCATGACGCCAACAACAACAAAGCTTGTTTGATGTTGAGAAGCACGTTTAGTCCAAGAGTCTCAACAATAATGTACTTTCAAGAGACTTTCAGGGAACATGAGCCCATGAATTTCAGACATTTTGACGATCACTTGTAAGGGAAGAACCCTTCACCATTTGCTCTTATATATATATATATATCTCGTGTCACTCCCATGAGTCCCTAGTGACGGAGAGATTCTAGGGCAGCCTTTGTCATTTTTTTCCGACATATTTAGAGTGAAACTTATTTTTATGTTTGGTTTGACTTATAAATAATTTATCCACAGAACATAGAAATATCCTGAGATCCCGCAAAAAACTTTATGGGATGGTGGTACCGATTAAAAAGCCTCCAACCCCATGCTCTTAGCAAGTAAGTTGTTTGTTGTTGTCGATGTTATTGCTTCCAAGGATAGCCTCACGACGTACTTGAGGCTCTCATATTACCTGACACGGCACGGAAATGTCGATCGTTGGTAGCCAAAAACCCAAATTTACGAGGACTAAAAATTCGATCCTCAAGACGCTATTGATAGATCTTTATTGATAGAGAAAACGATCAACATCCCCTTGTCCTTCTCATTCTACATGCTTCATTCTACGTGCTTCAATTTATAATAATAGGCCTAACAAAACAATCCCTAAAGGATTTAGTTAAATAAGGAGGGGAAAAATATATAAAAGATTTGCTAAAATCCCGAAACATCCCATAAAAAATAGGGCTAAATCAGTCCAGCCTACGCTCAGAATTTCGTGTTTTCCTGAGCCTGGACTTGCATCAAGGATCCCAGAATTGTTGTGGCCTGGTTGTTACTCCTCAGCGTCAAAGAACCTCGATCTGTTCCCAGTCGAGCATAAGGTCGGACCCGGCCACCAGAGATTTTCACCAAAAACAGCATCTGCACGTACAATTATTTCCGCCAAATGCGCAAAATGTAGGGAACAACTGTGTGTGCGAACGCATGCATGCATGCCAACCAGTTGCAGGCTTGCAGCAATACAAGACCAAATCTTTCATAAACCAACACTCGTACTATAATTGGACTTTGTTGGTATAGCTCCATGTGCAAAATGATGTCAACCCACCTACATAACTAGGGGTGAGCATTATTCGGTTTTGGACCAAAAATCGAACCGAACTGAACTGAATAAGAAGTTCGGTTCGGTTCGGTTTAAAAAAATTCGGATCGGTTTCAGTTTTGAAAATGCTAAATTTTCTTATTCGGTTTCAGTTTCGGTTTCGATCCGAAACGAAAACCGAATAAGAAAATTTAATTACTATATATGTGTGTGTGTAGGTATATACTAAATATATATAGGTAGATACTATAGGCAGGGCCGTTCATGGGGGCCCTAGATAAATTTTCAAAATGGAGCTCATATAGAATATATATAAAAATGAAAATAAAAGTAAAATTTAAAAGGGATTTTTTGACTTTCATCCCACTTACTAATATGAATTTGTACTTACATCCCACTTTTTAATTTTATTTGACTTACGTCCCACTTTTCGTCACGAAAATACTTTTCGTGACAAAATAAATATTTTTCGTGACAAAATAAATATTTTTCGTGACAAAATAAATACTTTTCGTGACGAAAAGTGGAACGTAAGTCAAATAAAATTAAAAAGTGGGATGTAAGTACAAATTCATATTAACAAGTGGGATGAAAGTCAAAAAATCCCAATTTAAAAAGTGCTACAAACAATAATTGAACCTAGAATCTCTAGGGTGCATGTTTAACATACTAACCACTAGGGTGCATGTTTAACATACTAACCACTACACCACAATTGTTTTGTGAAAAAAGAAAGTCATGTTACGTATTAGTTCTATTTTAGATACAAGATTACTAATATATATATTTAAATTAATATTTTTAGGCCCACAAACTTCATGGGGCCCTGGACGGTCGCCCTGGCTGCCCTGGGCCAGGGCCGGCCCTGACTATAGGCAGATGACCCCAACACACGCACACACATTCCATTGGTGGATCATCCACCAGTCTCGATATTAATTTGTGGCTCTTAAATAAGTAGATCACCAACAAGTTTAAGACAGGTGGGGAATTTCCAATTGTTTATCCAAAATCCATGGTAATTGTCCAGATGTCCATTAGGTTTTATACCCATCCCAATCTTAACAAGAAGAATCATTGGACACGAAGATGGAGATGAATAACTAAATCCAAATGGATCTCAATAACTTGAGACGTAATGAATCCTACAAGTTATGGAGGGAAGTAGATAATCTAAATAACCAACATGAAGCAAAATAATAAACAACCAGGAATTTCAGACTTGGATTTCTTACGAGGGTATCCTTTATAACTAACAAACCTTTTGGCATTTCGTTGCTTGCTCTTTCGTATCAATTTCTTCAACTTAACCTTATTTTTGCAGATAATTGGTATGAAATAAAATGAATAACAAGAAATACTCATACACAATCCTAGCTAGAAAGATGCTTCACAACTTCTAATAAAAAAAAAATTCTCTTATAGGATCCTCTTTACTCTTATGCTTTCAGGGAAGGAATATTATGGTTTACATATCTTTTTCATTACCGAACAATCTCGGAAAGCAATATTCCAATCGAAGCCAAGATGTACCTTTGATGCCTTGGTAATATAATATGAAACAGGCGACAAACATAAGGACAAACTACTTTTTCATTTGATTTTACATTTCATCCAAGTGTCTGTATTATAAACATGATACATGCATACAAGGTGAAGTAGAAGTACAAAGAATACAAAATGAACATACCTTTTTCCCTCGACATCTCCTTAAGACCACACAGTACCTTCCATTGTTTTATTAGAGGATTTCCAGCAACTCCACTTCCAACCTCCACTAAACTAACCAAAGATCCGATTGTTAACCCCAGCTCTGTACAGCTGCAATGCTCCTGCAGGATCGGCACTAATTTTGATCTCCCTCAAAGCAGGCACAAAAAACACATCTCCTTCCTTGGCCTTCATAACGTCATCTTTGGCTGGTAATTCCACTTCTTTTATTTCATAAGTCATTGGGGTTGATCCAATCTGCAATCTTCCCTCACCGGCCATTACAATAAAGATAGATGGACCAGGAACTGCAGAAAGCACAACTGATTCTCCTGATGGAAGCAAGCAGTGGTCGACTTCAAATTCATCAAATGGAGGCGTATAACGTAATATGTATGGATTCAAGGGAATCCCTCTCAGAATTTCAGGAAACCCCTGCAGTTTTGCAGAAATAGGAATAATATGATTATGTTGTGGCACCACAAGTTGTATATAACCAGTAAAGGAACACTTCAACACAAGTTGATAAGTACATAAATGTTAAGACCAAAGTTAACTTGAGGTTATTTAGATAGATGGGCGGTCCACAGAAAATACAGTTCTTCCTTGAAACCGAAGCATGTGGTCTTTTTCAAGGTGCATCACTGTAGAAGTGTAGCTCATATACGTTTACAACCTTACGAATTTCAAGTCATTTTACACTCTTGAACTTCATTATTATGGAACACTAAACATGCACGAAATAAATATAATGCTCAAAGCAACTGCTCTCTCTCTCTCTCTCTCTCTCCAAGCAATATAGTCTCCAATTCTTTTTAAAAAGTCACATATAAATATGGGGCCTAGATTGAAACATCAGTTTCTGATTTTCTTGAAACATATTTGACCATAGGCTAAACAGTACATGTAGCAGAAACCAAATTGCCTGTTAACAATGGATAATTTTACTCAAAATAAATGGGTTTAGTCCATAAGAGTGAATATACCGGTACGAGTTATTTGTATCATTCAAGATTTAAGCAGAACTAATGAGAATCTGCACCAGATAATCAGTATTGCACGACAACTCAGAAATTCACACTTGGGCCAAACTCATCTGAAACTGTGCCATGAAACCAGAACTAGAAAATTCACAAAAATCAGATTACTATTACATACTTTTGGTCAACTTTTTGTCTGTTACAGTAAAAGGGGAAAAAAAAAAAAGGGGGGGGGGGGGGGGGGGGGGGGGTTTCAAATTTGACTAAAATCTACTTCTCATCTCCTTAGACCCTATCATTCTAGATTGATGAAAACCTTCTTATAACTCTTTTCGGACTAAAGATACTTGCTTCCAAGGCAAAGTCCCTAGCAAATAACTAAATGGATTGCTATACCTAATCCCTTCTTCGGTCATTGTTCGATTGCTCTGTCCAATAGTTCCTTAGTGTGTCCAAGATAGTTGATTCAACTTGTGAGTTCCCTTTATTTTACAGGCATATGAAACTGTTTCTTAGACACTTCTTCAGTCTTCGATTGGCTAAGCAACTTAGCCATATAAACCCTTTTCTCCTCGCACAAAAAAAACTTCTCATCACGGTCTACACCTTATTTTCACTTTTTTACTAAAGCATTTTTAAGTTGAAAATTTTGAACTTTATAACAATAATGACCGTTGCTAACTTTGATTAAATTTTATTTTTTCTATACTATATTAAGTTTTTCTATAATGTACTTTTCTTATTTGCTCAATGATCTGGGCACCTTATGGCATCTAAGATATTTAATGTGTGTGGTTCAGAACAAACATTTTTCAAAATATTGATCATGAGACAACACACGATGGTCAAATGGCTCCATGTATTGTAACAGAGAAGGAAAAGCCGTCCTAGTCATATGGTTATATCTCACCGAAAGAGTACATCCATGTACGTTCATAGACCCCAACAAGAAAGTAAAACAGTACTTCTCTTCTAAGTATATGTAGGATCCCCTTTTTCAATTTAGCTTTTTTTTGTTAATCAGAAGATGCCCTTATTCATAAATGATATAAAGGCAGGATGAACGTCCTTTATTTATCAAAAACTAATTTTCCTTTGTATTAAACCAAAAAAAAAATTGCACGAAGCACAAGATATATTATCTCCTATCTGACATGCTACTAGAAAAAGATGGAATCTGATGAACATCGGGTTAGCCAAACAGAGAGCTCTATTTACATGTTCTTTCTTGTACAAGAGTGTCCAAGTGTCTTAAGTAACTAGCTGTCAAGAAATATGATGACCATTCATAGTACAAGCATTATTAACTAACTAATTTTCTCAAGGAACTCGACAAAATCCACCAAACACTTTGGAAACATACATCCATAAGCTTACAAAAACATGGTAAGGGTAATCATTCAGTTACAACTTAAAAGTTTTTTTTTTAATTTTACTAACTAGAATAGGCCATAATATTGGACTACCAAGTATTGCAAGTGCCAAAAGAGTAAATGGCATACCTCACAAAAGAAATAGCTTAGAAGTTTAACAAAAGCAAATATTATTGTATGAATATTCTAGGTAAATTAAAAATTACATAACACAAAAACCTTGCAGCAGATTTGGAGTCAGTTTGCAAGTTAACAAATTCCAAATAATCAAAAGTATAAGAGAATTAACATACTAACCGGTTTGTATGTTAGCATAGAACATAGGGTCTGCACATCCCTGTACTTAGGAGTAAGTCCAGCCCGCACAACATTGTCCGATGTAGCCATGCATTCCATACACTCGCCAGAAACATATGCATGGGGTTCATTAGCACCAATATAAAGTGCTTCACCAGGGCTAAGCTTCACATAATTGAAGAAAAAGGCTGATAAAACTCCAACATCAGCAGGATACTGCTTTTCCAATAATAATACCAGTTGTTCCTTCTCTGTTAGGACCCTAATCTGGTGCGAATAAGAATTTAATATCAGCAACAAATAATAGACTAGCAAAACTCAACCCATACAAGCCTTCTCTAACAATAGAGTAATTATGCATGGTAAGTTGGTAACTAAGTGCCGATAGAGTAAATAACACCAGTGGAAGGATGTACTATGAAATTTTCTCTATAACAAAGGAGCTAAACAAGCAATTTGGAAGCTTAAAGATATTCTTGCAAACTAGAACGTCAAGTTGGTAAGATTTTTTGCCACCAATCACCTTCCATAATAGAATACAGGTGTGTGATGACTGAGTTATTGCAAGATACAATAGCTGCTAAAGGAGCAGAACTCACCATGTCAGCTTGATAAGTAATGAATACATATAAATTATCACCATTGTAATGCCCCGCTCCGCACGGCGTATTACACTGAAACGTTGAGTCAACGAGTCGCGTTGACCGAATGAAATGTATCGATGCGAATCGATATGAGAGTTACGTTGTCCCGAGCATGCGAAGAGTTAAGTTGTCCCGAGCAACGCATCGAACTAAGTTGATGCGAAGAGTTGCCTTGTACCGAAAGAATGCATCGAGTTGAATCGATGCGAAGCGCCGCGTTGCCCCGAAGGATGAGTGCGTTGAATCGGCTCGAAGATTCTAAGAAATCGAATCGACCAAGGCGCAAGTCCGAATCGATGCAAGTATTGATTTTAGTTGGTTTCGTGTGCAGGTTATACTTTGACGGAAAAATATTAGAGGTCGATCTTTTGCAATATTTAGTAAGGGGTCCGCGAAATCAAATCGTCGCCTTGCGACAGGCTGGGACTTGGACACGCTAAGGCAAATCGGACGTATGATTCAATGAGGCACGAAGTGCTCGAATGGCTAAGTCATGAGAGTGGCCGTGCAACAAAGTTAGGGAATCGAGCCGCATCGGCTCGGCGAAACGATGAAGGCATATCGACTCAAGGTGGGAGGATTGACTTCTTTTTACTCCTCCATTCGATAAGTCAAATATATTATTGTATGCTAAGTTAACCTATCAACGCCACGGACGTGGTCCGATCGGAGATAAATCATAGTGTGTGTTGAACACTAAGTTAGTACAATTGAAATAAAACGTGCATCAATATGCACGAGTCGCTATGGAACATTGGATATCGCTAAGGCGAGCGCCTCGGTGCACAAGCCGTAAGAACATGGGATAATTGTACTCGGCGAGTGCCTTAGAGCACGAACCATACCGTGCCTTTGCTGCACGAGTTAGATGGCTAGAACATTGAAAGACAATAGGCGAGCGTCCTAGCGCGCAAGTCCCGAACATTGAATGCTAAGTTATAGAACATGGAAATACGGTCGAAACGTACCTACGCGCACAAGATAATAAAAGATGGCTTCGTTGCGAGAGAATACAGTTGTGGCATGAATGTGGCGGAACTGTCGGATATGACATAATGCCTCGAAAGGTGTTCAAGACCTTCTGGTCGTTCGGTTGACGAGCATTGAGTTGAGGCACGATGCCATTGAATCATTGAAACGAAGTATGAAACGTAAGAACACAGAAAGTTAACAAAAGAGACGCGAGATGATAAAGTCTGAGTCTCGGTCTCAAGACTATGTTTGGTTGTTTGAATTTGACTGCTTGAATGATAAGGGCGTTGCATGGTCGATGGAATGGACGAGAGATAAAATGTGATATCTCCCGTGCACGGGTGTTTCCCCCAAACGGTTAAATGTCGGAGCGCCCCGGAACCGCTTTGGCCTAGGAGGGAATCGAATAATCTTTGTAGGCGCACATCCTTAAACAAGATGGAAAAAGCCGCAAATGATGGTATGCAGCGGGAACGTTTCGGTTGTTGGGATGTGACCCAACCCGTGAAACGTCGGGCAGCCCGACCAAATATTGAGAAAAGGAGAGAAAAGAAAGGAACTCCTTTAGTCCATTCCGGCGCGGATACGCCAACGGCCCTCATATAGTTAAGGAACGATGGGTTAAAAGTGTAGGCGCGTATGCGTCCCGCATATAGATCCTGCTTAGAGATGCACATATAACATGACAGGGAAGGAATGGGGCGTATTCACCTTGCGTCAGTGCAAGGGACGCAAGGGCGAGTGCGTCGACTTGGTAAGCCACGAATCAAACACGAGAATGCTTGTTTGCTTGCCTATTCAATTCGATAACATGTTGCTATGATAACATGCTTTACGCTTTCGAAGATGCCATGAAATTGACCCTAAGGAGAACATAGCAAGATCATAAGCTAAGTTGCATGATTCAACGTAAATATTACAATGTTGGTTTGGAAAGAAGAACTTTGCTTCAGTACATGCGAGGAAGAACGTACTGATCCCCCACCAGCTTCATGCAGGGTGCAGGAAATGGATTGCTCGCGGCGAAGCGTTGCTTGAACGTGTTGAGGCTTGGAATGCCGAAGCGCATTTAAGCGTGCAATCGCATTGACGCTCGGACTACGCAACTGGATTGATGCGGCCGAGATATAGAAGGCATGATGTATGGAACGGTAAAATCCTTTGTGGGCAAGAGAGAACCTGAGTGTTGTAGCCAATCTGGCATATATTGTTAGGCTATTGAAAGCCTTTGTAATCTCAGTTTCGAATATCAATAAAGAGAATTGTTTCGTATACTCTATTTTTCTATCATTGTAAATATCGAATCAAAAGGTAACCATTTGAGAACTTGTCATCTTGCCTTGCACGAGCGCAACTCCAGGCTCGTGCAGCATCACGCCCCCTGCGAGGACGATGATTCGGGTGATTCCGGATCGAGGCGTGACAATTGTAAGTATTGAGACATGACAAAGAAGAACATTCATGATATAGTTCTCCCACAAATAAAGATGCCAAAAGGTACCAGCAAGCTAAAACAATAGTTTCTGAATAGCAAGCGTGTCTATCAGTGGTTTGTTTAACACTATTAACTTATTAGTTATGAGTTAAACAACATATTGTTATTTGTTAAACTACGTTTGATAAAGCCAAATTCCTAGATATCATAGTTTTACACTGTAAGTTCATCAGTAGATTGTAACTACCCTTGATGAATAAAATTGTATTGTTTGAAGCATGGTTTAAAGTATCGGCCGATACCGATCCGATACGGCCGATACCGATCCGATACGGCCGATACCGATACGGTTTGGCATGTTCCGATCCGATACCGATCGATACCAAATATTGACCGATGCCGACATTGGGAGTCTTTGTTCCGGTCAATTCGGCAAAGAAAATTAAACAGCATAAGAATAGTCCGATACCGATTCCGATACCGATATTGTGAACCTAGGCTGAAAGCATAATAAGGTTGTAAAAGCATGTAAAAGAATCCGATATTACCGATAATTATTTGTTTCCCAATACCAAAAAATCCGATACTCCGATCCGAAACTGCCGATACTACCGATATCGCCGATACCAATACTCATTGGAAAAGTCCGATACCGATTCCGATACCGATACTTTGAACCTTGGTTTGAAGACATCAAGTTACTCCCCACAATATAAATCACTTGCAAACTATATATTCCAACTTGCTGAAGACTTTGTGTCAAGAATTCATAAAGTACCCTCCTTCTAAATCATACATTTTGACCAAGTTATTCAACTAAAAGGGTCATTGTAAACAAGCAAGCAACACCACACATTAGAACAAATTATGCCCTCTATTTGCTACCTACCAAAATGAAATCTGCAAACTTATAATGTTGACATCAATGTCCCCTTTGTTTTTCGGACGTAAAAGACTATCACCTTACCTTCAATTTCTAAATCTTTGCATGAAAGAAATGTTTGGCAAAGTATCTCTCTTCTACCACAATCGTCTTTAAGGCAATCACAAATGGTACATGATAATATCCCTCCTTATGCATGAGCATATAATAAGCTCATTCCCTCTTTACCATCTTTAACCCAACCCCATCACCATGCCCACCATAAAAGAAGCCATGTCTTATTAACAGTATTAATAGGCCATCTCACCTTAAACATATTAAATCATTACCTCCAACTTCTTACATGCATTAATATAAAGAGCACAACACTTGCATGTTTGACTCGAACACGTGCAACTTATTCTGTAGTTGACGGACGCGATATGAAGCTACTGTTACAGAGATGATGCACTGATGGTCATAAGTAGAGATAAGTGGGAAGAGGGCCCATGTAGCCAACCCCAAAACTTTTAGGATAAAGTCTTTTTTGTTGTTCGTTTCATGGAACCTCTTGTTAAAGAAGCAGGGATACTGACAGATGGTTTGGAGTGGTAAAAAAAAATCAAAATAATCTATAAGTAGTTTGTGCACAAATAAGAGAAAAACAATTTTAATATAGGAAGAGGAAAGGGGTTCATAAAGAGATCTAGAGCTACCTTACTTTCAGCTTGCAAGCGACTTGTCAGTTTTAATACCAGTTCACAAATTGCATCTTTACTAGCTGACATAAGCTTAGTGAAGATTGACTGAAAGACAGCTTTTACTTCCTCACATCCATCTTGGTCCTTGATGTTCATAACTTTGCTTGCATCCTTGTCACCGACTAGATCTGTGATCTCAGGTACATACTTAAGTACATACTTAAGCTCCTGCAAAGAAGCAATTTCCATTATAAGAAAAAAGAGAAATCAGTGTCATGTTCAGTTTGTTGTATCAAACTATTCCTCGGTGCAGTAAGTTATACACAAATCATAAATAAGAAATGAATCCCCAAAACCACCATTTTCTACTAGAGAGAATTTCCCAGTATGATGTTTCAAAGTTCAAAAACAAGGACTGAAACCACCTACCAGAAAAACAATACAATATACAAAGTCAAACCTGCAGCAGGAAAACACAAAAGCCAAGCATCTGCTAATGAAACCAGGAAAATAAGAATAGTTCACAAAAGAAACAGGACAACATATAACAATACCACTCGTTTGTGTCAGCTATAAATGAAATTCATATTTCTCTTTCAAAAAATAAAATGGAAACTAAAACATGTTTTCTTGCATGAAATGGCATATATCGGATGCTTAAGGGTAAGTAATCACCCAGTACAACGAATCAGTGAGATGATCTAGTATCGTTAGTTTAGGAAAAAGAAACATGAACAACACAATACAATACACCAAAAACTGGGGTGGTTTAGCATCAATTAGCGAAGTAACTTAATAAATGTAATATATGTGACTTGTTGGATGAAGCGCTTACTATGCAAATGATGTCCAAAGCAAGACTACATCAGTTGCTATGAACAGGTAAGATCCCATCAAGAAGAAAAAGCAATTTTGTAGGTGGTCATTACCTATAATAGGCATAAACATGATTGTGGATTCTAACATAGACTAGGAAGGGACTTTGAGAGACATTAGATCATATGGAGGAGATTCACAAGCTACGAAGCATGGAAACTCAAATGATGGACCCATGTTACGTTATAATTGGCTGGGAAAAGTGGTTTCGGGTCAAATTACTAGCATACTAGGTTAAAATTGCTCTAACAGGATCTTTGTGGGCAAGAAACCACTTATGAGTTACTTAGAACGTTGATGTCAGGTTGACAGTTGGTCATAAAATCATTTGTATGATGCGTGCAAATCTATATATTGCTTGAACAATGATGTTGAATGAGAAAATTTTCGAACGAACACCAAACATTTGATTAAATCATCAATTTACTCATTCTAGACAGGTACAAGGTAAATATACTTAAGTCCCAGATATTGAGAAATGGGCGAGAAGAGAACCTCCCCACATGGAAAAGCTCCAAGTACAGAAACTTCAAGGGACCAGCTTGAAGTTTGTTCAGTTGTCCTTATTCTCAGATATAATGTAACTACCTATTCATCCAAAATAATGTGACAGATGAACATTAACTTCTTCCCCACCCACAAACAGAAATCCATTTCCGGTAGATCGAAATCCATCGTCGTTAACAAGATAAGCAAGACCTTAACTCCATCCATTCTTCAAAATTCTACTTAATATATGTAGCAACTTCAAGAGTCATCAAGACGATTGAAAAAACAAGACATACCTCAATGCTGACAAAGCCGCAGAGAGCCCTGAACTCTGTAATGGCTACCGCCATCTCGGGCTTATGGTTTGAGTCCTTATAAAGGTCCGGGTGTGTCTTGTTGAGCATCTTCGCCAACTCCTTGTCAGGATGTGCTTGTATTGATAAAGCCTTTGCCACTGATAGAACCTACTCAAAATCAATAGAGAAAATAATAGTAAACTTTAGTAATCTAATGACTCAGATCCCTCCTCTTTTCCCGTAAGATCAGTATCCATGAAACCAATCATACCATAAACTATCTACACGAACCGAGTAAAATATAATTATTCGATGAATAAAGTGAAAAAGAAAAAAGGATTCTTGAAAGAGTATCCAAGATTAAGTATGACTAAAAAAGCGTCCACATCCACAGTTTGATGAACCATTTTCTTTCTTACTGCAATTCATAGTACATCACTTTCATACTACAATCTTTAACACTTTTACATTAATCATAAAAAAACCAATCACAAACCTTCAAAAGTGAAGAAAACTGAAGAAGACCACTTCAAGCTCACAATAACTAATTACTATACCGAGAAACCTAAGTTAGCATGAAACTGAACCAAAGATGTCGCCTTTCCTAATTCTTCCTAAAAACCAAAGTGAATAAACAAAAGAAACTCTTGTTCCAAGAACATAAAAAGTAAACCAAGATTTTAACTTGGTTTCAGCAAAAATGTCCACAACCACATGTCAGTGAATCATCTCTTTCTTGCTGCAAACCATAGTACATAACTTTCCTGGACTTGACACAATTCCTAATAAATCAAACAGAAAACCTTGAAATAGTGAAGAAAATTGAAAATAAGTCACTTCAAGTTCAACCTTGCAGTAAATAATACCACTCAAAGAAACTTACCATCCAAAGCTCTTCTAATTACCATGAAATAAAACCAAAGATGCTGTCTTTTTCTCAGCAGAAGAACAGAAAAATCAACAAGAAGTGATTATTCTCGGTTGCCAGAACCAAAGATACAGCCTTTTGTAAGCAAAACAAGAAAAGAATCAGAAAGCAACCATTTTCCTATACAAAATTATTCCACCTCGCTATACAAAGTCCCACCAGCAGATTAAATTATATATTAAAAAATCATAAAAATAATTTCGAAAGCAATATACGAAGGAGGTGTTCCAAGAATCGCGAACCTTAAACAAGAATGGGAGGTCGCTCCCCCACTTCTCCAGAACCTTCTCCCCAAGCACCTCCGGGTTCTCGAGAATCCAACTCTTCAGAGTCGTCAAGCTCCCGCCTTTATCGTCGTCTCCGACGAGGAACGAGGGGCCGGACTCGTGGGTCCCCATCCAGAACTCGGCGTACTTCTTCTCGGAGTCGACCTCCTCCCCGCCGGAGTTCCGGGCGGACAGCCGCGCCACCGCCGAGTCCCCGCCGCGCCTCCCCCATTCGTAGTTCTGAACCGAGCACCGGAGCCTCGCCGCCATTTCACTCCGCTAAATCCCTAAAAACCCTGGAGAATTGATAGTTGGAGTGGAGTTCTTCTTCTTCTTCTTCCGCCATTTGGGCAAAGGAGGGAGTGGTGCTGAATTTAAAGGGGGGAGGGAAATTTTGGGAAGGGGGACAATAATGACAAAGGGGTTTGTTATCTAACATTTAATAAACCGTAAAAAAGTAATTTTTTTATTGAAAAATGTGACCAAGATCCAATAAACTAATTTTTTAATACAAATATTTTTTTTCATCAGATTTTGATAACATTTTTCAATAAAAAAGTTACATTTTTAATGTTAATTAAATGTTGATCACAAATTTCAATGTTAAAAGTTAAGTATTAATTATCCTTAACAAAATCAATGACAAAGTTATCCGGATGTAGTAAAGAAAGGTTGGATTTTGGGGGATGGGAATTGCTTGCGTTGGTTCGATAACCACCGCCGTCGGCTCGAGCCGGTGGCAGCGACGACGGCGGGAGGAGATGAATGGTTATTATGCATTGGTTTTCGGGGTGGAAAATTGAATACGGTTTTTTTATCGGTGGACAAATTTGGCCTCCGAATTTGGCGGAATATTACGGAAACACCACCGGCTTCTGTTTTTTTTTTTCTGTTTTTATGGGGGAGTTTTTTGCATGTAAATATAAGATCTTAGCTCTTGTTATTTATTGATGCAATCATGCAAGTCTAGCAAAGCTAGGTATTTTATATTTTCCCTAATAAAAAAAATATACATGTATGGACTGTTTGTCGGCACAATATAAATAAAATATGTTAAAAATTTAGGTTAAATATTCGTCAAATAAAAATATTGAGGTTAAAAAATTTCACATGTTTAAATATGTTATCAAATTTGGTTAATTAAACAATTTCTACCATATTTTTTACCAAATTTTTTAATAACTCATATAAACATGTTTAAAACTTTACATACTTAAAATTCGCATATAATTTTGAATCTTTCAAAAATATAAAAGTATTATACGTTCTGAAAGATATGAAAAAATTTGCGTATAATACGAGTTTTATTCGGGTGATTTCTAACAAGGTTTGGAGGGATATTACGAATTTAGCTGCTTCTTCTTTTTCCTTGTTGTCCTGGGCCAGCATGGTCCTAATTTTTTATACTATTAATTAAGTTTATATTATTATTGGACTCTCGTAAAAAAAGGTTTGGAGGGATATTTCTAAATGATAATTGTTACGTTTGACACTTACAATATAAGACAAATAGCTCGAACAATAAATGTTACAGTTGACACTTCTAATGCGTCTGATAAGTTCATCAATTACTTATTATTGGACTTTTTTCTCCTAAATTTAGCCTTCTATTTTAATCTTTATCAAACCATTTTTCAACTATGTTATTTTTTTTCTAGAAGATCAAAATCATGCATCTATAAGTGCTGTCACCGACTGTACTACACATAAGTTGTTGCACACGCATTGCAAGTGCCATGACACTAGTTTCTCATAAAGAAAGTATTTATTTATTTTTGTAACTCATATTTTTTTTCCTGACATTTTTTAGGTTTGAATGTCATGATTTAATAGCCTTCTACTTCAAAAAGTTAACTAACTCTAGGATACATATGGTAAAATGTAACTAGATTTAAGTAGGGTGAGCGTTCGGTTTAAATCATTTACCATGTAACTATATTTAAGTAGGGTGAGCCTTCGGTGTAAATCATTTAAGGAACTTATATACAAAAAAAACACCATTGTCATTTTTCATTTATTGGACGCTTTCAAAGCAAACAACATTGAGCAATGTTTTAAAAATCGGACCGATGGTCGAATCCAAATTTTTTGGTATAAGTCGGATCGGAGCTCAACCAGGGTTCAAATTAACTGATTTGGTTCGGTTCTAATAGACAAGATATCCATATTTGCTTCTTGATTTGGTTTGGTATAGTTCTTAATATCATGATTTGGATTAATTTTACAACTATAAGTTATATCAAAACCGATCCAATAATCAAATGGTCCAAATTTTACATGATAATTTATTTTAAATTTTTTAAAAGAAACTAAAATTGGCCGGTTCAACCCCGATCTTGAAAAAAAAAAAAAAAAGGCGGTTCTTTAAAAGTATTCGATTTTAGTCAGATCCGACCGATTTTTTGGCTTAATCCGATCCGGTTCTTACAATACTGACATTGAGATGTTTATGTAAAAATAAGATAAGTTTGAGGGGGCTATATGCATAATTAGACTTGATGTTATCCTTGTAGGTAGGTAGGGATCCACTAAGGGGTGCGGCGTGGTTCATGCGGACAGTTTGGTAGGGTGGACAGCGATCGAGCCTGACCTTATTGACAAGCAAGTGGAGGACTCTACATTCAAAATAATTAACGTACGTATATATTTATGCTTTGCATTGATTCTACTCTATCACTTATTCCCTATTCTTTCATGCCATTGCAATTAAAGTTCACACAATAATAACGTGCCAAGGATCCCAATGACATAGTATACATATGGACATGATTCGTAGGAAATATAGTTCATGTTAGGAAAATAACTTGTTTACATACCATTTATAAATTATTCCATTTCTTATTAACATGCACATAAAGTGATCGTAGTCTTCATCCCCACCGAGTACATACAGGACCGGCCTGGAGGGTTAGATTATCCTATTCTGAAACTAATTTTGGTTATCCTTGACTCTTATTGTAAACTAGTCCTAGTGGTCATCCGTAATCCTAATCTTTGGTGGGATCATGCTCAGCCTGGGAGTTGCCATAGCTAGCAGAGGAGGGTTGTCCAAATCCTAAGACTTGTCCGACTTACCACAGGACCGGCCCCGAGTATATATTGCTATAGATAGATGCCAAATATGGATAACGCAATGAGTTTCTTTATCATGCATGTCTTCCACGTAGGAGCACTATATACTTTTTGTGCTAACAAACCATATTAGTAGACAAGATTCATGTTGTCTTCACGGGACCACCATCTCCACCACCGATTGATTATATATGATATATATCGAAGTCAAGTGGCACTTGTGGTTACCGAAGGGAAGTATAGGACCCTGGCTGAGTGACAGAAAATCAGTGGATCGAACTATGGAAGCGTATTATTCCTTCCATTTATTTGATAAATTAAAAGTATGTAATGCAGTGTGCACAAAGTTTCGTGCATATCTTCGGTATATATGTTATCCACGTAAATAAATGTGAGATTTAAGTTGAGTACAGCTAATGATATATACGTACAACATTTAGGATATATCAATGTTATAAATAGATTCAACTGTAGCGATCTTGCATCAAATAATACAATTTTTTTTTAAAAGAAAACTGTTATAGCAATATTGATAATTACAAGTATAACAGTAAAACATGAGCTATACTTCAACATTTGTTAGTAAAAATTTAAGATACGCAGCAATTTTATTCTCGCAATAAAAGCTGAATGCAACTATCTAAATTATAGTTGTCAAAAATACAGTATTTGTAAATGCATAATCATCTTCCCTCTAAAAGTAGGTTTACTAACATCTACATATAATGAATACAACAATTATCGTAAGTTTTATATCCCTACTTAAACATCTCATAATTTTAAGACATTCACATAAAACTTAATTTATTTGCAGAAGAGCTAGACTAAGGTTGATATTGATTATTTTTGTTAGCTTTAATTGTTCTCTTATTAAGTCAACAAAAGTTAGTTATTAGTAACACCTATATATATTTCTACTTAATTTTTTGACAAATTAGTTTATTTTTTAATATAAGCATGCAGCAGCAAAGTACATTAATTGCAACTTTCCCATGTGAGTATGTGACGTGGCCGACTTGAATGAACTAACCAGCTATGGTACTGCAACATTGTTTTGAGTATTTTCTACGGGTCAAACGTGTTAATTTGTTAACTTTAAGTTCATTCAAATCAAAGTGATTGGCAAGAAAACTATGTTAAAAATATGCCTATTATTATTTAATGCGCTAAGTAATCTAGTTCAAAGGAACGGGTCACAATTTTAATGCTTACGTATAAATTAGAAAAAAAAATTAGGTTAAATTACTATCTCGTACCCTCAACTATTTTAGTTATCCAACTTGGTACCACCAATTTTGATAGGTATCAACTTGATACCACAAATTTCAAAAATGACAAAATTATCCCGATTCTCTCCCCCCTCCTCTCTTCCGGCTGTCACCAGTTCGAGCCTGATTATCCCTAAATCCAATGTGAGTTTTTCTATTTTGCCTTGCTCCCCCCAATGATCGAACGAGAATGGATAAGAGGCTCGTGGAATTGACACGATAGGGTAGGGATGGCTACATTCCTGGGAGCAAACTCCAGGCTAATATGAAGCGCATGGCGTGAAGAGGGGGTCGGGAAGAGGGGGGGGGGGGGGGGGGGGGGGGGGGGGGGGGCAATGTTGTGCAGCCACGAGGTGCGGGACAGCGGGGTGGTGACAGCCGGTGGGAAGATGAGGGGGAAAGAGAGAAGGGATAATTTTGCCTTTTTTGAAATTTAAGGTATCAAGTTGATACCTATCAAAATTGATGGTATCAAATTGAAAAACTAAAATAATTGAGGGTATCATATAGTAATTTAGCCAAAAAATTATAAAGTTGTGGGACCTTTACATATAGGTTGAATATTTGTAACTTGATACCCTCAAGTGTTCTAGTTTTTCAACTTTATAATCTAAACTATGATATGCATCAACTTAATACCAACAACTATTGAATATTTTTAATTTGATACCCAAAAAAAAAAAAAAATTGTCCCTCCTTACCCACACAATCCCCCTCTCCCCATTCCCAGCTGCACACCCCCTCCTCCCCTTCTCTCGTCCGGCTGTCCCCACCCCTTCCCCAATTGCACCACCCATGCCAACTCCTCCTCCCCTGCCGCTGCCCCACCCCACCCCATTACCCCCACCTCTCTCTGCGTGCAGACCACGTACGGTGGTAGCGCTAGCGCGCACGAAGAGAAGGGGACGGTGGTGGTGCAGCCGGGGAGGGGGCGTGATAGAGGCAGTAGTAATTTCATTTTTATCTTTTTTTTAGGATATTAAGTTGATCCATACTAAAGTTTAGAATATCAAGTTGAAAACTAGAATAGTTTAGGGTATCAAGTTGAAATTAAGCCTCACATATATAATATGAGATATTCATACTAAAACATCATACATAAACATAACTTAATAACTATTGACTTATTTACTGATGGAAACGGTATCCATCCCTATGATAAAATGATATGGATTTGGCCCATGAAAATCGGTCATCCATGGTTGGATTCGACCATGTACTTAGCCAAGTTTTGGGTGCAATTTTTTGTGACGATTCAATTTTGGGACACTGGTTTGGAACACTTGCAGTCATTATTTTGCTTGGTCTTCAATACGAAGTTGTAAATAAATTTTTTATCTTTAGCCCATGCTTTGACTAAGAGCATTTGAAGGCATATTGAAGAAGTTAAGGTTATCTGAAGTAGTCTAATTGTTTACATTTTGCATACCTGTAACATTGATGTTTTGTCTTTCTCCATACATTGGAAGATGGAAGGACTGACCTTGGAAGATGCAAGGGCTAACATTTGGACTTTCCATACATAGAAAGTAGTGTACCCAAGAGATATATCATCAATAGAAAATAAATAGTCGGGAGATGATGTAACACAACACACAGAACACAAGTTATTTGTAATCCTTACTCTCAAGCTAAGTTATACAAGCTTGAGACATGCGTATTGCATTTTATTATAGTGAAAACGTCAAAGAAGTGTGAGAGGACGTAGGCTTAAATTGGACTAACATCGAAAAATCATGTGTGTGCAATATTTTTTTCTTCTCCTCTTCCAAAATTTTTTTTCATCTCATCGCAAAGACAAAAAAATATCTATTGTTTTCCAAAATTTATCACTTATATAATGGAAGATAGATAACTATATCAAATATGAAAAAATTACATAGAAAACTAAAGGGTTGATTATTCTTAGACTATACATATAATAAACAATTAGAGATCATGGGGCTAGGTATAATGTGATGCCAAGTATTTATTGTCCTCTTCAGAATAATGCATTGCTCACAAACAAGCTTCCTCGTGTCCTCTTTTCAAGTACAGGGTCCCATGGGCCATGCTTCATGGCCAAGATTCTGCGAGATCCCGACAAGATCCGCCCTGGTATCGGGTCCCACAATAATTGCAATGGATCCGGATTCGTTATTATTTTACTTGGCACGTGCTTCTTAATTAATAATTTGATGATAGAAGAAAAATACAAAGAGTGTAGCATCAAAGAATAAGAAATAACCATTACAATGTTTATTCTTCATTTGTAAATAGAATCGCCAATTCGCTTTAATAACAAATAACCACATATTGTTACTAAAACATGTAACAAATTTCCTACTCATATAAGCTTTTGGGTCAGGTGATAGCTGGCCAGGCGGCCCTAAACTTGTTTTTGGGACTTTTTCAATCAAATATGGGTTGGGCTGGCCCAAGCGTTATCAAAGTACATAATGGCCAAGCCCATCACTCAATTGGGTCGGATTGGATCCCCTATCTTTTGAATTCAATCCGACCATCCTAACGAATCGGGCCAATTTGTTTCTCCTAGACCCGCAGGTCCAGTTCGTTTGTTCATATACACACACACACACGAGGGATCGAGATCTTCTTATTAAACATTTTTGAATAACATCTAAATATCTAATAGTACTCATTTGATTGATGGTACATTTTTTATCGTTAACTATCCAATTTCTTGCAAGATTTTAAATGTAGGGTCCAAAAAGACAAATCTAATTACTGTTATATTGGGACATTCGCACTACTAACACAATCCCTTGTACTCACGAAGATAGAACAATGCGAATTTGACAATAGGCAACTAGATAAATGAAAAACAACTACAAGCAACAATTAACTAACATCCCCCAACTTACGAGGATCAACCATCAGGAGTTTGTCCAGTAGGAATGGGTGCTTTTGAACTGTATGAGCCTTTGCGAAGAAGTCTGCTATATTCATATGAGAAGAAACATAAAACGAAACGGTCCCAAGGAGATATTGATATCTAACATAGTGACAATCAACTTATATGTGCTTCATAAACTAATGAAATATAGGTTTGCACGTAATCTGAATAATACTAGTAGTGTTATAATGCAGAGGAGCAGGGCTAGAAATAGTAAGACCCATATCAGTAAAAGCCAAGTGATCTCAACAATAGTAGTAGCCATGTGCCAAGCCTCAAAACTTGATATGGAGACTACATCATGCTTCTTTGATTTTCAGAAAATCAAAGAATTACCAAGAAACCCACTTGTAGATCTCCGATTGGTAACGTTACCGTCCCAATCAAAATTAGAATAAGCACGAAGATCCAAAGATAAAGTAGTCGACAAGAACAATACTCTAGTACCCCTTGTTTGTATACTAGTGGATAACCCGTGCCATAATGGCACGGACACGAATTCGGCCTTCTCGACGTAGGCGTGCAGGTACCGGATCATCGTTAGGGAGTTTCGGACGGAGACGCGGCCTCCGAACCCGGCCTTCTCAACGTAGGCGTGCAGGCACCGGACCAGCGCCAGGGACTCGAGCCCGGCGGAGGCGGACACGGCAAAGACCACGGTGGCAGCGTTCTGGGCGGCGTGGGACCTCATTGTCATGCCCCGAGTCGACAAACCGTTCGTCTCCGGTGTTACTTTGCCGATTCGATCGTCCTCGCTAAGGCGTGATGCCGCACGAGCCTGGAGTTGCGCTCGTGCAAGGCAAGATGACAAGTTCTCAAATGGTTATCGTTAAATTTTGATATTAATACGCCAAGTCGAAACTTCACAATTCACATCAGAATATAAGACGCAGTATAGGAAGATAGAAATGCTTTTCATTCATAGCTTGCAACGAAGTGCAAGTCGTAATTTACATTGGATGCCGTTGCGGCTACATTGATTGAAAACAGAAAGAAGATACATTCGACAAGTTGCCTGAACTAACGCTTGCCGTTCCATACATTCGCCCCTTTATACAAAGCCGTCGACTTGAATTGGCTTCAAAATACTTCTGCATAGGAAGAGCTTCAAAACGCCTCTCCATACTTCAGCTCCAGTTTAGTTGGGCGCGCCCGTCGCACCTGGGAAAATTGGGGGAATGGGATTAGCACACTTGCTAAGTGGACGAGACGAACCCACTCGTCTAAACCGACTCTGATTGTTAGGGTAGGCATGCTTTAGAGTTGTCTTTCTATTAGAACTAAATGAATTCAGTTCATATTCGATAGCCATCTTTGCGTAATAAAGCATACAGTGAAACATAGCAGTTTATCATATTTCTTACCACGGCCGTGCTCGTCCCTGCATGAAAACAGAGATAATATTTACCCTGCATAAGACAATAGGTGAGCATGCTACTATCTTATATGCGGTCATTGATGTTACACATCACGTGGAACTATCTCAACGGCATTTCGGCCCGCTCAGTCTAGGTTGCAAGCCTGACTGACGGTCCCGTAATGCATTAGTGCCAAAGCACGATTATTCATTCCCCCTAGGCCGATTCGATTCCGATGCCCCGTATCGATTCGAGGAAAAATATCAACTTGTGCACAAGCTGTCCATGACCATGCCAATGCGTGAACAGTTTAACATATGCAACAGTTTTGTATAGCGCGGACAGTATTCAACGACATTATCATTTATGGCAACTTATGCATCGATTCATTTTCCCCGAAGCCATACACTCGATTTAGCGTCCCGTAGGCACCAAATTTGTCCGAGGCATCAAAACCCATGTTCACGTTTCATAATATTTTGCAGCACTTGAAATAGTCTATCTTTTTCTGTAAACCTTAAACTTTTTGGTTTATGTGAAAAACTTGTATTTGTAAATCGATACGTTTTTTTTCCCGAGTTCTTGACTTAGTGGATTGGCATGCAATTAACTTGGCATCGTTCGATTTGAATGGATTCGAAGCAAGGATTAAGTTTGCGGGACATAATAGAAAAGAAGGCCGAATCACCCACCGATTACTTGGCTTCGTGCAGGTCGTCAAAGCGCTACGCAACGTCAATCCTTAGTTACGCGAGCTCCTGCAATGCATCAACACTTTGTTAGATTTCCTTCTTTTCCCCTTGCATCGAAATTTGTAATTGCATCCTTGAAAACGACGCGAAAGCACTTCAATCAAGCCAAGCGACAAAGCTCCAAGAAAACCATACAGCGGTCCGGTCCCGTCGAAGGGACTCTTATAGAGAGCTCGCGCGCCGAGATGCAGCCCGCTGCATCTAGGACTTGTTCCAACAGAAGTCGTTCCATTAGTTGGATCGATTCTCGTATCTTCCGTCCAAATCGAATTGAATCGATGCCGCAAGGCGTTAACGTTTACCAAGCTTAGCGATCGAGTCAGATGGCCATCTATGTTCCCGGCCGATCTGACTCGGCGCTAGCATATTATGAAGTTCCGTCGCCTATCGAAAGCGGGGCGCTACATAATATACCACTAAGAAAAAGTTTCGTCCCGAAACTTAAGAACAAGGGTCGGACCTTAATTTAGACGAACAACGCAGGGTACTTCTCCTTCATCTCCGCCTCCATCTCCCACGTTGACTCCTCGACTGTATGGTTCCGCCAAAGCACGCGGACCAAGGACATCGACCGATTTCGTAGCACCTTTTCCTTGCGGTCCAAAATTTGAATAGGCTCCTACGAGTAAGACAAGTCAGTACGTAGCTCCAACTGATCGAAGCTAATCACATGACTTGGATCGTGCACGTATTTTCGAAGTTGTGAAACGTAGAAAATATCGTGCACATCGGCTAAGGCAGGAGGTAGTGCGATCCGATAAGCAACCGTCGCAACTCGCTCAATGATCTCGAAGGGGCCTACAAATCTCGGGCTCAATTTGCCTTTAACGCCGAACCGCATCACTCCACGCATGGGCGTTACTTTCAGAAACACATGGTCCCCGGCCAAGAACTCTAGTGGTCGTCGACGAAGATCTGCGTAGCTCTTTTGTCGACTTTGCGCGATGCGGAGTCTATCTCGGATCAAGCGGACCTTTTCGACGGCCTGCTCCACTAGTTCCGGTCCCAGCACTTGTCGCTCTCCGACGTCATCCCAGCATATCGGCGAACGACACTTCCTCCCGTAGAGCGCTTCGTATCGAGCCATCCGAATACTCGACTGATAACTGTTGTTATACGCAAACTCCGCAAGCGGCAAATGCGTATCCCAACTAGTCTTTAGGTCGATCGCACACAGATGCAACATGTCTTCTAGGATTTGATTCACCCTCTCCGTATGTCCGTCTGTTTGGGGATGGTACGCCGAACTAAAGTTCAGTTTGGTTCCCATCGCCGCTTGGAGGCTCGTCCAGAAATGCGATAGGAATCGCCCGTCTCTATCCGAAATTATTGAGGCCGGCACCCCGTGCAGTCGAACAATCTCATCGACGTAGATTTGCGCTAACCGATCGACGCTCCATCCTACTTTAATTGCGATGAAGTGAGCCGACTTGGTCAATCTATCAACAATGACCCAAATCGCGTCATTCTCCCGCGACGTCTTCGGAAATCCCACAATGAAATCCATCGAGATATTGTCCCACTTCCACTCAGGAATGGGGATGTTCTGCAGCTCTCCGCCGGGCCTCTGGTGTTCCGCCTTCACCTGCTGACACGTCATGCATTGCGATACGAACGTAGCCACATCTTTCTTCATGTCGTGCCACCAAAAGTTTGTGCGCAAGTCCTTGTACATCTTGGTGCTCCCAGGATGTAACGAGTACTTCGCATAATGCGCCTCCGTCAGAATTTCTTTTCTGAGTTCGGCAGTTTCAGGAATGCAGAGCCTTCCTTTTAGTCGCATCGTCCCGTCTCCGTCTTCCGCAAAGTCAGTCGCCCTTTCCGTTGAAATCAGCTCGCGCATCTTCTTCAGGAATGAGTCGTCCTCCTGTGCGGTCTTTATCTTGCTAAGCAGGCTCGATTCTAACTTCAGTTGAGCTAGGTGCAGGTGTCGATACTCAATTTCGAGTTCGATACCCATCGCTTCAAGGTCTCGCCGTATTTCCTTGTTTATGGCCAGTGTTCCCATAAACATTCTGCTGAGTGCGTCGGCCACCACGTTTCCCTTGTCCGGCGTGTACTCGATCGTTAGTTCGTAATCTTTTATGAGTTCGAGCCATCGTCGCTGTCGCAGGTTGAGTTCCCGTTGCGTAAACAAGTACTTCAGGCTTTTATGATCTGTGTAGATTCTGCATGCTACACCATAGAGATAGTGCCGCCATAACTTCAATGCAAAGACGATCGCCGCCAATTCTAAGTCGTGCGTCGGGTAATTTTTCTCGTGCTGCTTCAACTGCCGTGAAGCGTAGGAGATAACTTTGTCTCTCTGCATGAGTACGCACCCGAGGCCAGTTCCCGACGCGTCGCTGAATATCTGAAAGCCTTCGGGACCGTCTGGAAGTGCAAGGATTGGAGCTGAGACGAGCCGTTGCTTCAACTCTTGAAAGCTGGATTCACAGTCGTCGCTCCATTCGAATACTACTCCCTTCTGGGTGAGGCGAGTCAGAGGCGACGCTAGTTTTGAGAAGCTTCGCACGAATCTACGATAGTAGCCCGCTAAGTCCAGGAAGCTCCGAATGTCGCTAGCCGAGGCAGGTCGATTCCAATCCACCACCGCATCAATCTTCTTTGGGTCCACCGCGACACCTTCGGCAGAGATTACGTGCCCGAGAAATGTCACGCTACTCATCCAGAACTCGCACTTACTTTGCTTGGCGTATAGTTTGTTTTCACGCAGAATCTGCAGTACCGTCTTCAAATGTTCCGCGTGCTCTTTCCGATTCTTTGAGTAGACAAGGATATCGTCGATGAATACGACTACAAATTTATCTATTTGAGGTCGGAAGACTCGGTTCATCAGATCCATGAAAGCGGCCGGGGCATTCGTCAAACCGAACGGCATGACGAGGAATTCGTAGTGACCATATCGAGTGCGGAAGGCAGATTTCGATATGTCGTCGGACTTGATCTTCAGTTGATGATAGCCTGAACGAAGATCGATTTTTGAAAACACAGACGCGCCTTGCAGTTGGTCAAACAAGTCGTCAATTCGCGGCAAAGGATACTTGTTCCGCACGGTCGCCTTGTTGAGTTCACGATAGTCGATACATTGCCACAACGACCCATCTTTCTTCTTCACGAACAGTACGGGAGCTCCCCACGGAGAGACGCTAGGGCGAATAAATCCGCGGTCTAGCAACTCTTGTAATTGCACCTTCAGCTCCTTCAGTTCTGCTGGAGCCATTCGGTAAGGCGCCTTGGATATCGGCCGTGTATCCGGAAAGGTGTCGATGCTGAATTCAATTTCTCGATCCGGCGGCATCCCAGGCATCTCGTCAGGAAAAACGTCGGGAAATTCTGCCACAACATCAGTCTGTATTGTGTTTGTATTATCCGTCCGCGTGTCTCGAACAGATGCCAAGTATCCCGTACAGCCGGAACGCAGCATACGCCTTGCCGAGATTGCCGATACCATCATCGCCGTCTTTGAGGCCGTACCGCACGAATATGAGAACTCTGTCTCGCCAGGAAGACGAAACACCACTCTCTTCTCCGCGCACTCGATCGTTGTACGACAAGCGCCCAACCAATCCATGCCCAGGATTATGTCATAATCTTTTATGTCTAGTACGACGGCATCCAAGGATAGATATCTTCCTCCGACGTAAATGTGGCCAACCCTACAAATAAAGTTCGCAGGCATATCGACTCCCGACGGAGTGCTAACGCTAATATTTATATCTAGTGATTGCATGGTTATTTTATTTTCTTTCGCAAAATCAGAAGATATAAAGCTATGTGTCGCACCCGAATCGAATAATACTCGAGCAGGTATACTTTTGTAGAGTAATATACCTGTTACAACAGTATCGGACGCAAACGCCTCGTCCCGAGTTAAGGCATAAACTCGGCCTTGAGCTCCGTGGCGTTGGTTCTGCTGGTTGACGGGCACCGCATTTGCGCCTTGCAATATCGGCACTTTAAGCGGGTTCGGGACGTTCCTCGGTGGGTTGTGTTGATTCGGACCTTTGTGCGGACAATATGTAACTATATGGCCTACCTCGCCACACTTATAGCAAGATCTCGTGACGCAATCGACGGTTCGGTGTCCACGCCTACCGCACCTGGTGCAGTGCTGACTGCCATGGCCTCGATCATCGAACCTGTTCGGACGCTTTGTTATTCCCGATCCCCCGGCGCCGGCGTCGTTAGGACGCTTGTTGAAGTGGTTACGGATGCCTCTACTCGACATATGGCCAAAGATGCGTTCACTATTAAGAGCGGCATTATAGGATTCACGGTATGTTCGGCACCTTTGATTCACGACGTCCCTTCGCAGTTCGTCATTTAGGCCCTGTTTGAAGCGTTCACACCAGGCTTCCTTGTTGGGCAGAAAGGCGCTGGCAAACTTCGCCAGCTTTGAGAAGCTCGAATCATAATCGTCGACAGACATATTTCCCTGTCGCAGCGTCATGAACTCGTCTTCTTTTTGTTGACGGACGGCGCGAGGAACGTATTGTTCGAGGAAGGCTTCCTTGAATATTTTCCAGGAGATCGTGGCGTCTGTATCGGCTTCATAGATCTCCTGCTTTTTAGCGGCCCACCAGTCGTACGCCCTCAGTTGCAGCTGTAACGCCGCACAAGTTACCCGCTGGGACCCTTCAATGCTAAGCAGATTAAACAGGTCCTCCATCTCCGCGAGCCATCCTACGATCACATCGGGCTCCGCTCGGCCGTTGAACTTCGGTGGATTCATCTTGCGGAACTCCTTTGCCTTGAACAAGGAAGAAGAATTTATCATTTGCGGTTGAGTCTCTTCTTCCTCGTTTTCTTCTTGGTTGCCTTGGTTTCCCTCGGGCCCTTCGTCCGTCGTCTTCGTGTTGCCCGCCATTCTGCTGACTATCTGAGTCAGGGCATTCATCTGTTTTTGTTGCGCTTCGAATTGGGCTTTGAATTGTGTCTGAAGCTGCTGCTGCTGCAGCTCCATCAACTGTAGCATCTTTTGCATAGTCGTCTCGCTAGGCTCGGTGCTTTTTGTGCTCGACGTACTATCTACAGTTTGGGTTGGGGCGGGATTGTTCCTTTTCTTAGTCATTCCTACAAAATAGAGTAAACCCGTTAGTATTTTTCAAAAATATCTACGGGCTTACCTGTATGAAACTTTTATTTCACGCAACATGCCAACAAGCATTCAATCGAGCTATCGCAACGGACATTCCAATAATGAAACATCTTTCGAAAATCCGAGGAAACATAACTGAGCTCTGATACCAATTTGTCACGCCCCGAGTCGACAAACCGTTCGTCCCCGGTGTTACTTTGCCGATTCGATCGTCCTCGCTAAGGCGTGATGCCGCACGAGCCTGGAGTTGCGCTCGTGCAAGGCAAGATGACAAGTTCTCAAATGGTTATCGTTAAATTTTGATATTAATACGCCAAGTCGAAACTTCACAATTCACATCAGAATATAAGACGCAGTATAGGAAGATAGAAATGCTTTTCATTCATAGCTTGCAACGAAGTACAAGTCATAATTTACATTGGATGCCGTTGCGGCTACATTGATTGAAAACAGAAAGAAGAAACATTCGACAAGTTGCCTGAACTAACGCTTGCCGTTCCATACATTTGCCCCTTTATACAAAGCCGTCGACTTGAATTGGCTTCAAAATACTTCTGCATAGGAAGAGCTTCAAAATGCCTCTCCATACTTCAGCTCCAGTTTAGTTGGGCGCGCCCGTCGCACCTGGGGAAATTGGGGGAATGGGATTAGCACACTTGCTAAGTGGACGAGACGAACCCACTCGTCTAAACCGACTCTGATTGTTAGGGTAGGCATGCTTTAGAGTTGTCTTTCTATTAGAACTAAATGAATTCAGTTCATATTCGATAGCCATCTTTGCGTAATAAAGCATACAGTGAAACATAGCAGTTTATCATATTTCTTACCACGGCCATGCTCGTCCCTGCATGAAAACAGAGATAATATTTACCCTGCATAAGACAATAGGTGAGCATGTTACTATCTTATATGCGGTCATTGATGTTACACATCACGTGGGACTATCTCAACGGCATTTCGGCCCGCTCAGTCTAGGTTGCAAGCCTGACTGACGGTCCCGCAATGCATCAGTGCCGAAGCACGATTATTCATTCCCCCTAGGCCGATTCGATTCCGATGCCCCGGATATCGATTCGAGAAAAAATATCAACTTGTGCACAAGCTGTCCATGACCATGCCAATGCGTGAACAGTTTAACATATGCAACAGTTTTGTATAGCGCGGACAGTATTCAACGACATTATCATTTATGGCAACTTATGCATCGATTCATTTTTCCCGAAGCCATACACTCGATTTAGCGTCCCGTAGGCACCAAATTTGTCCGAGGCATCAAAACCCATGTTCACGTTTCATAATATTTTGCAGCACTTGAAATAGTCTATCTTTTTCTGTAAACCTTAAACTTTTTGGTTTATGTGAAAAACTTGTATTTGTAAATCGATACGTTTTTTTCCCGAGTTCTTGACTTAGTGGATTGGCATGCAATTAACTTGGCATCGTTCGATTTGAATGGATTCGAAGCAAGGATTAAGTTTGCGGGACATAATAGAAAAGAAGGCCGAATCACCCACTGATTACTTGGCTTCGTGCAGGTCGTCGAAGCGCTACGCAACGTCAATCCTTAGTTACGCGAGCTCCTGCAATGCATCAACACTTTGTTAGATTTCCTTCTTTTTCCCTTGCATCGAAATTTGTAATTGCATCCTTGAAAACGACGCGAAAGCACTTCAATCAAGCCAAGCGGCAAAGCTCCAAGAAAACCATACAGCGGTCCGGTCCCGTCGAAGGGACTCTTATAGAGAGCTCGCGCGCCGAGACGCAGCCCGCTGCATCTAGGACTTGTTCCAACAGAAGTCGTTCCATTAGTTGGATCGATTCTCGTATCTTCCGTCCAAATCGAATTGAATCGATGCCGCAAGGCGTTAACGTTTACCAAGCTTAGCGATCGAGTCAGATGGCCATCTATGTTCCCGGCCGATCTGACTCGGCGCTAGCATATTATGAAGTTCCGTCGCCTATCGAAAGCGGGGCGCTACACTCATGGAGGCGAAGACGCGCATGGCCGTCGCGGGACGTCCGAGGGCGGCGAGGTCCGAGACGGCGGCGGTTCAGGAGACGACGTCCCTGTGCGGCATTCCGTCTGCGGGTGTGGTCGGCGGAGCTGCGTCGGGAGTAGGAGATGAGCAGGACGGTCTGCACGAAGGGGTCAGACCGGAATCCGAAGAGGAGGGCGTGTGCGTGGAGCGATCTGGCGGCGGCAGCGGCGGTGGTAGTGTTGAAAAAGGAAGAGAAGGTGTGGGAGTTGGGAGAGACGCGACGGCGGAGCATTTGGAAGTAGATGGAGAGTGGGTCGGCGGAGATGGCGATGGCGGTGTTGAAGGAGAAGAGGTTGTGGTTGGTCATAGCGGAGAAGAGAAAGACGACGAAGGAAGGGTCGACGTCGGCGGCACAGTGGAGGAGGCTGCTTGCGACGAAGGGGTTGCGGAAGAGGCCGGCGACGACGACGTGGGTGAGGATGGAGCGGAGGCGACGGAGGGAGGGACGGTGCAAGAGGAGCTGGAGGCGGGGGTGCCGTTGGAACAACCGGTTGCTCCGCATCCAACATGTGACCTCCTCCTCTCTTATAGAGAGAGGAACAATTTAGTCCTTTCGTCATCGTTGAACCAAAGTACATTGGTCGGACCAAAAATTCATTGTGCTTTGAAGAATTTGCAAAAGAGCAGCACAATGTGCAGTATTGGGTAGAAAAAAAAGGTCTCACAACACGTAATGCAAGAGAAATATCAAGCCATGCTGATAGTGAAATAAACCAACATGCCAACTAACTGCCAACTAGCACTATTTAAGGTGTTCTTTTCTTGCGCGCGCGCGCGCGTGTGTGGAGAAGGTCCCCAAACATCTAAATGATCAAGATCAAAAGGAGAAATAGAAACAAAGTCACTCGATGGAAGAGAACTAGCAAAGTGTGGAGCGGGCATGGCAAAGTGTGGCAAGTCAGTCAAGTGACCACGACTAACAATAAGCAGTAGAGCTAGTGCCACCAGTTGTGTGAACATACGTAGATGAATGAACATGTATAATACTGCTAAATCTAGAAGTGTCACTAGTGATATGATATAAACTCCCAAAGTCTAGAATCATGGAGATTTACCTATGCTGGGCCTGCCCGAAGGATTGGGTTGTCCTATCATGTAACTAATTTTGGTTGTCCCTTACCTTTATTGTCAGATGGTCCTGATGGTCATGACCCTGACCTTTGGTGGGATCATGCTGCGCCTAGAGGGTTACCCTACCAGAGGGGGGTTGCTTAAGCCCCAAGCCTTGTCCGGCTTACCCCAACGCCGGCCCTGTACCTATTGATGAACAGAATACCTATGGATGAACCTGAGGCTGCAAAAGATAACTTTGCTCCTGAACATAAGAAATCTCCACTTGAAGAAGTCCTTTCAATGCATGATGGTGTCAATACTGTGGAACCAATTATACTGAGCGCCTTAAATAGTGCTGAAGCTCCTGCTAATTTGCATATCATAGAGAACCTTCTCCTATACCCGTTCTCGCAGAAGTACAGGATTTCGCTCCTATCACAGTTCAGAACTTTCTAACTCCGTACGTATCTGGACAAGCAACATCAGTTCAGGATGGGCTTCTGCGCTCTGAATATACTTTACAAGTTCACATAGTAAGAATTATAGACTCTAGTAACAGTTGTATGATTTATTCCTTGAGTATACTCGCAAGAGTGTAGACATATAGAGTTTCATGGCTCTCAACAAAAGTGATGTAGTAACTATATTAATGCTGTTCTAGATGGAGCCTAATTGCCATCGGCCACATTGGATGTCTGTCGATTCATTTCTCTACTTGACTGCTAGCTGCTCATGAATTGTCAAATTCCAGGTAGATCTTGATTTTTTACATATTCATGACCCAAGGATAATCATCCAGCTGAATTGAACGTTTGTACATAAGATCAGTGATTTTCCGGTTCTATAAATTTGCATTTACCTTTCATTTTTTAATTCCTGAGCTCTTACAAGTCTGTGTGGTAATATTTTGTTCTTTTGGAGGATAATTATTTAAGTGATTGACCTGAGCCTTCATTAATAATATATCTTGAACTTTTTTGAAATTGCCTTTGGTATCTATGTGCACCACATCAGACTTGGCCCAAATTGTTTGCAGCTTACTATGGTACTCAGTACAAATTAAAGCAAGCATAGGCATGTTAGAGTTTTGTATGATTCCTCTGTAATCATGAAAGAAAAGGTGTTAGGCCTTTTCTTCCCCTTCCTTTTGTTGTTTTCGGATGATGCTTATCCTGTTGAAGGAGCACGATTTTGGGAAGCTTCCTTTGGGTCTGAAACTGTCGTCGAACTCTGTGTACTTCGAAATCAAGGGTGTAAAATGCTTGAACCCTGCCGAGACTTGACTGTGTAGTACAGGTGACTGGCACTGCCACCATTTCCTAACTTTCCCTCAGATGGAAGCCTACAGTAAGATCGATGAAGGTTACTTCCATCGGCACACTTATCTGGGAAATCAGCACTGGTTAGGCTGGTTTTCTCATCCATAGCCACTCTAGAGTGTATATGCATAAGAATCTTGATTCTGAAAGGCAAGGGTCAATGATTACAGTGGCATCTATGTTGCATGGACAACATGTCTGTGTCATGTCCTACATGACACTACTGGACACATCACCAATTTATGTTGTTTCCATGATTCTGATTATAGCATATACACATGTATCTTGATCTACCAGAAAACGTTAGGTACGTACTTCTAGTGTTTGACCTCCAACAGTTGATGAACAAATATAAATATGCATCCACAATGCATTTTGTTTAATGAACTTTCTGTAATACATGCCCTTTCAATGTGATCTTTTAATATTGCTAATTTAAACTTTATATCCATGGCAGACGCATCCGACACAGTCTAGATTGTTTCATATCCTCAATTTATGTTCATATATACCCATTACTCATATCAGGTGTGTTACGTGTGTAATATACATATTTTTGGCTTATCATTGCTGTTGCAATTGGATTGTGTTTTAACTTTCCCTGCTATACAAGAAATTTTTTTTGTCTATACTTTATAATGTCATTAAAATTAGCCTATATATATACTATGCAGTTAAGCGTGCTTGGACGAGAGTAGTACTAGGATGGATGACCTCCTCGGAAGTCCTAGTGTTGCATTGCGTGGACTGAAAAAAGTACGTTTGAATGATATATGTATATATATGAAGCATGTCCACACTAGCGAGTTCATATTTGCCATCTGCGTTTCCAGTTTCGCTGGCTGGCTGTTTGGTTTCCAGTTGATGAAAAAAGGTTTGATAGTGATAGCGCATGCAGTTGGAACAGCAGCAGATGCCGCGCGCGGCCTCTTTTCGTTTTTGTTGGTCGTTGATTGCTCTAATTAGGGAAATGATGATGATGGTGGTGCAGGCGACGACAACAAGCGAAACAACCAACGAGGACTGATGATGCGAACATTTGACATACAAGACTGATGATGCGAACATTTGACATACAAGTAGCCAGAAGCCGAAAGTCGTCGGTAGGCCTTCCTCTATTGCAGAATGCATGCCGTCTTTGAGATCCTCGTGCAATGCAAGTCGAGATAGGATAGTGGTGCATATCCTCAAGTCAAGTGGACCGCGAAGATAAACAACATTAATAAGATGATATTTGAAAGGTCGCGGCTATCCGTATCCCATGATCTACTGAGCACATTCCACCACAAAAAAAAAAAATCGAAATTCCTATCCTCCCCACCCCCTCCCCCCTGCTCCCCTCCCCTCCCCTCCCCACCCTTCCTCCTCCTCCTCCTCCTCCTGGGTCGGAGGTCGGGGTCGGAGGGTCGGAGGAAGAGGGAGGAGGAGGGGTCGGGTAGGGAGGGGAGCGGGGGGAGGTAGGATAGGAATTTCGATTTTTTTTTTTTTTTTTTTTTTTGTGGGGTATGCTTAGTAGGTCATGGGGTGCTGATAGCTGTGTCCTATTTAAAATTTGAATGATAGAAAAAATTAAAGAGCAGTGTATAATGCATAATGATATTTTAGGGGAAAAAATACTTTCAACACACGCACGGTGGCCCGGCCCTCTCCCTCCCCCTGCTGTGCGACCGGTTGCCCCCGTCCCCCCCCCCCCCCCCCCCCCCCCCCGCTCCGTGTGTGGCTACCGCCGGTCCGTGCACAACGCACACGGAAAAGCGCACGGCAAGGAGCATCGTTGTTGTAGGAGTGCCAATAACACCCCCCCTATATTTGGGCATAATTAATTTATCAATCTCCTCTGTTTCTCTAACCTATCAAACTGCATCTTATGCCTTTCTCCATTAATTCATAATTATCTTCCACAAATCTTCTTCTTCAGATTGGTTCCCATTGCCATGATGTGCCGAAATTAGCAACCGAGCTCTACTTTAACTCCTGATGTCATAGCCATACTTGCATGGCTTCCCTTCCTGTAAAGACTATTCAAAAGTTCCGATGCATACGCAAGTTGTGGAATTCACTCATAGAACAACCAGATCATTATTTGATGTCTCAGCATTTGAACAAACTCGTTGTTTAAAGCAGCAGCAGCAGCAGCAGCAGCCGGGCATTACAAAGTCAAATCTTGTATTAAACGTCAGAAAGCTTACATCACCCTGAGTTACTCTTATGGAGAGAGTGGTGTTGGGGTACAGTTTCAGTGTTGAAGGACAGTCCGAAACATCGTGAAACGTCAACGGAAGTTGTAACAAAGCGATATGGATCAGTGGCTGAATCGAGACTCAAAACTGAGCCAAACAACAGCTACAATATACTGACGGTATACCGATTTTTGAGATAAACGACAAGATTATTGCTGAACTATAATTAGGAATTTTATAATCTAAAATTACGATTTATTAAGAGGTTAAAGAGAGTTACTCGGTCCACGGGAAAAAGTTTTTTACTTTGCTTTAGGAAATATTTGTTTGAGGAGTGTCTCCTTTGTACAAAGAGATCAACACATGATTTTCTCCGCTTAGAAAGATCATCACATGATTGGATGATTAATTTCAAGTGTAATATTCTTTTTCTTTCTTGAGATTGGTGAGAGGTTAAAACTTAGAGGCAAATGGTTCAACTTATTTGTAATCAATTTATGTTATTGATATATAACTAGATTGTTATTTGTCCAGATAACATAGTGTTTGATATGTAGCGTAAGACAAAATTTTGTTTTTATCATGTGGATTGGTGTCATTTCTGTAGCATTTTTCGGCCAACAAATGGTTTGGTGATCCATAGCTTGGATTTTGCCGACTTCTACAAGAACCAATATACTCCATGAGGAATCTTGATCGAGTCTATGATTGTGATAGCTTCTTCATATTAAATAAATCCAACTATATGTCAGGAGATTAGGAGCACTACCAAGAGGTATTTTGATTGCCAGGGCTGACCTTCGAGGAGCTGGTCTCGGTTTCGATCAATGTTCTCGACCAGGATATTAGATTGGATCAAACCGGTCTAATTGGTGGATATGCTTGTTGGAGTGGGTGGGGTTCCCAACCTATGTGGAGAAGATCCCGGAGTGCGACGAGCGCCGTCCGATGTCGGAGAAGCTCGGGCGTAGTTGATTGCTGCTGCTGCTGCCCCAAAAAGGGGTTCTGGACCAAGTCTGCCGAGTTCGGGCCGAACTCGGTCCCGGGCCGAACTCGGTCGCAGGCCGAGTTCTGGCCGAACTCGGTCTGGCCGTTCCAGGGTTTGGCCATCCAGTGCTGGTTGCCCCACACAGAGTTCTGGCCGAACTCTGTGTGTCGGGGGGCTGAAGCGGATTTCAGGATGAGTTTTCATCATTGGATCTAATCCAACGGTCCAGGTTGGTTGCGGGATTAGGGAGATATATTGAGTTTTCTCAACCCTAATTCATCATCGTATTATCGCATTGGACAACACAAGTTTGAGAGAGAAGGAGGCAAGAGTGCCATTGCAACTTCGGAGAAGAAGACGGAGGATCGAAGGTCGTTTTCGAAGGAGATCGTGTTTCGGGTAATCTCTACTCGTCGTTCTCGTTCTTCGTAGCCTTGTGATCATTGTTCTTGTCTCTGAGTGTTGTGGGGATCCGATTTGGATCGGGAGGAGTTTGTAGAGGGTGTAATTCTTCTATTCCATTAGTGGAGGCTTCTCAGGGTTGGACTCCGATCGTCCCGTGGTTTTTTCCCGCAAGGGTTTCCACGTCAAAAATTCTCTGTGTCTGCGTGGTTGTTTTTGTGTGCTTGTTTTGGGTTCGTGCGTTGTTTGCTCGGTCCTCTCGCAGGTACTCTCCGGTTTGGGAAAAGGTTTCCGCGCTTCTTTCCCAACAGAGTGGTATCAGAGCCAGGTTTTGTTCTGGCTGATACCAACAGAGTGGTATCAGAGCTTTGGGTTCAAAGGGTGTCAGGAGTTGACAGAGGAACCAGAGAGGAGAGATGGACGCGAAGCCGGTGCGCATGGTGAACCTTAATGGCACAAACTATCATTATTGGCGGAGCAAGATGAAGGATTTGCTATTTGTCAAGAAACTGCATCTACCTGTGTTTGCAACCGAGAGGCCCAGTGATAAATCCGAGGAGGACTGGAAGTTCGAGCACATACAGGTGTGTGGGTACATACGACAGTTTGTTGATGAGAACGTGTACAACCACGTTGCCAATATTGAGCACGCGAAGACGTTGTGGGATAAGCTGGAATCCTTGTATGCGAAGAAGACCGGGGTAAACAAGTTGTTCCTGATCCGAACGATGATGGGTCTGCGGTACAAGGATGGGGCGTCTATTACGGATCACTTGAGTGAGTTCCAGGGCGTGGTTGACCAGCTATCTTCTATGGGAGTCAAGTTCGACGACGAAGTTCAGGGACTGTGGCTGCTGTGTACCTTGCCAGACTCGTGGGAGACCGTACGAGTATCTATGATCGCTTCTGCTCCAGAGGGCGTGGTCAGTCTGGAGTTTGCCAAGAGCGGGGTGTTGAATGAAGAGATGCGGAGACGTTCTCAGGGCACTTCATCCACATCCCACCACTCAGAGGCACTTGTTTCAGAGAGCCGCGGAAGGGGCAAAAGCAGGGGTCCAGGTGGTGGCAGAGACAAGAGCAGGGGGAAGTCCAAGGGTCGGTACGAGGACTCAGAGTGTTATCATTGCGGTAAGAAGGGCCATATCAAGCGGAATTGTTTCGCTTGGAAGAGAGAGAAGAAGGGCGACAAGGGGAAGCAAGAAGAGAACACTACAGCGACGGCCTCGGTGCATGGAGGCGATGTGATCGTCGTAGGTGATGAGGTCATTACTAACCTCGTCTGCGATGACAATTCCTGGCTGGTGGACTCAGGGGCTTCAGCACATGTATCTCACAATAGGGCACTGTTTGCCACTTACACGACAGGCGACTGTGGCGTGTTGAAGATGGGCAACGGAGATGTGTCGAAGGCGGTTGCCGTTGGAGATGTGCATTTGAGAACGAAGACGGGTGCGGTTCTTGTTCTCAAGGATGTTCGTCATGTCCCTGATATCCGTTTCAACCTGGTGTCGGTTGGAAGGTTGGATGACGAGGAATTCTTCAGTCTCTTCGGGAATAGTCAGTGGAAGCTTTCCAGAGGTTCGATGGTGATTGCCAGAGGAAGCAAGAAGTCCGGTCTCTACTATATGGAGGGGAGCGCAGAGGGGGCACAGGAGGTGAACGCAGTCAGTGACGCGTCTACCGAGTTGTGGCACAGGCGGCTCGGCCATATCAGCGAGAAGGGGATGAGCTACTTGGTGAACAGGAAAGTGATTCCGGGGCTCAAGTCTACAAAGTTGGAGAAGTGCACGCACTGTTTGGCTGGGAAGCAAAGTAGGGTGTCTTTCCAGAGTCACCCAAGTTCGAGGAAGCCGGCGTTGCTCGAGTTGATTCACTCGGATGTCTGCGGTCCTATGAAGGTAAAATCTCTTGGTGGTGCTTCTTACTTTGTGACTTTTATTGATGACTGTTCCAGGAAGGTTTGGGTCTATGCCTTAAAGACCAAGGATCAGGTGCTGCCTACTTTCAAGGAGTTTCAGGCCTCCGTTGAAAGGGAGACGGGCAAGAAGTTGTTGTATGTTCGGTCCGACAATGGCGGCGAATACATCGGTCCCTTTGATGCGTATTACAGAGAGCAAGGGATACGACACCAGAAGACTCCGCCAAAGACACCTCAGCTCAATGGTGTAGCGGAGCGCATGAACAGGACACTGATGGAGAGGGTGCGGTGTTTGCTGTCAGAGGCAAACTTGCCGGGCAGTTATTGGGGTGAGGCTCTTCTCACAGCTGCTTATATTATTAATTTGTCTCCTAGTGCTCCTTTGCACGGTGATGTGCCTGACAAAGTATGGTACGGCAAGGAGCCGTCATACAGTCACCTGCGGGCGTTTGGTTGTAAAGCCTTCGTGCATGTACCGAAGGACGAGAGGACCAAACTTGAGCCGAAGACGAGGCGATGCGTCTTTGTCGGCTACGGTCGGGATGAGTTTGGCTATAGACTCTACGACCCAGTGGAAGGAAAGCTCTACAGAAGCAGGGACGTGGTGTTCGTCGAGGATCAGACCATGACCAACACTCAGGATTCCGAGACGCCTTCTGAGGCTGAGGAATTGCCTGAGTTAGAGTCATTTCGCTTCGAGCAGTTTCCAGAGGACATCGCAGAGGATCCAGTTATGGGGGAGCCGGTACATGGAGTTGCTCCCAACCTTGATCATCAGCCTGCTGATGGTGGTCAGGGTGTCCCTCAGGAGGATGAGCATGCCGGAGAGGTAGTTCCTGAAGGGGAGGAGGCTGTCGGTATACAGCCAGCACCAGTGGCTCCACTGAGAAGGAGCAACATGGATCGTCGACCATCTACGAGATACTCGCCGGATGAGTATGTGCTACTGACTGACGGGGGAGAGCCCGAAAGTTTCGCAGAGGCTATGGAAGACGAACACAGGCAGGAGTGGATGGTAGCTATGCAGGAGGAGATGAGTTCCTTGCACACCAATTCTACTTATGATCTGGTGCGGTTTCCAAAGGACAAGAAGGCTTTGAAAAATCGATGGGTGTTCAGAGTGAAGCAGACGGATGATGCTACTCGCCCTCGATACAAAGCGAGGCTGGTAGTCAAGGGCTACGGTCAGCGGAAAGGCGTGGATTATGATGAAATCTTTTCGCCTGTCGTCAAGCATTCGTCTATTCGGGTGGTGCTAGCATTAGCAGCCAGTTTCGACTTGGAGGTCGAGCAGATGGACGTGAAGACGGCGTTCCTCCACGATGATCTTGAGGAGGAGTTGTACATGGAGCAGCCGGAGGAATTTTGTGAGAAGGGCAAGTCACATTTGGTCTGCCGGTTGAGGAAGAGCTTGTATGGTCTGAAGCAGGCTCCGAGGCAGTGGTACAGAAAGTTCGAGTCGTTTATGGGGGAGCATGGTTATGCACGGACGACGTCGGACCATTGTGCATTTGTGAGGTATTTTGCCGATGATGATTTTATCATCTTATTGCTCTATGTTGATGATATGCTATTAGTGGGTCGGAATGCCACTAGGATAGCGGAGTTGAAGCGCCAGCTGGGCGCGGCCTTCTCTATGAAGGATTTGGGCGCAGCAAAGACTATTCTTGGGATGGAGATCAGCCGAGAGAGAGAGTCCAAGCTGCTACACTTGTCCCAAAAGAAGTACATTCACCGGGTACTTCAGCGTTTCGGGATGGACGGGTCGAAGAAAGTGAGTTCCCCCCTCGTGGCTCACTTTAAGTTCACTGAGGAGCAGTGTCCATCTACCGAGGACGAAAAGGAAGATATGGAGCGGGTTCCATATGCCTCAGCTGTGGGAAGCCTTATGTATGCCATGGTGTGTACGAGGCCAGATATTGCTCATGCAGTTGGTACGGTTAGCAGGTATCTTTCGAATCCTGGAAGGGTACACTGGAGTGCGGTCAAGTGGATTCTACGATATCTTCAGGGCACTGCTGGTTGGAGACTTTCCTTTGGTGGTGACGAGCCGAAGCTGGTTGGGTATACCGACGCTGATATGGCTGGAGATGTAGACACGAGGCGATCGACTTCAGGCTACGTGATGATGTTTGCGGGAGGAGCAGTGTCGTGGCAGTCGCGGTTGCAGAAGTGTGTTGCCTTGTCGACGACGGAGGCGGAATACATTGCGGCGACGGAGGCTTGCAAGGAGCTGTTGTGGATGAAGAAGCTGTTGCAGGAAATGGGACTGAAGCAAGAGCAGTATACTTTGCTTTGCGACAGTCAGAGTGCTATCCATCTTGTGAAGAATCAGACATTTCATAGCCGGTCCAAGTACATCGAGACTCGGTATCATTGGATACGGGATGTGGTTGAAAAGAAGGACGCGGAGCTTGAGAAGGTGCATACAGATGACAACGGAGCTGATATGTTCACGAAGATTCTACCAAGGGGGAAGTTTGAGTACTGCAGGCAGGTCGTCGGGATGACGACGTCCTCCCCATAGTTGTGAAGGGGGAGATTTGTTGGAGTGGGTGGGGTTCCCAACCTATGTGGAGAAGATCCCGGAGTGCGACGAGCGCCGTCCGATGTCGGAGAAGCTCGGGCGTAGTTGATTGCTGCTGCTGCTGCCCCAAAAAGGGGTTCTGGACCAAGTCTGCCGAGTTCGGGCCGAACTCAGTCCCAGGCCGAGTTCTGGCCGAACTCGGTCTGGCCGTTCCAGGGTTTGGCCATCCAGTGCTGGTTGCCCCACACAGAGTTCTGGCCGAACTCTGTGTGTCGGGGGGCTGAAGCGGATTTCAGGATGAGTTTTCATCATTGGATCTAATCCAACGGTCCAGGTTGGTTGCGGGATTAGGGAGATATATTGAGTTTTCTCAACCCTAATTCATCATCGTATTATCGCATTGGACAACACAAGTTTGAGAGAGAAGGAGGCAAGAGTGTCATTGCAACTTCGGAGAAGAAGACGGAGGATCGAAGGTCGTTTTCGAAGGAGATCGTGTTTCGGGTAATCTCTACTCGTCGTTCTCGTTCTTCGTAGCCTTGTGATCATTGTTCTTGTCTCTGAGTGTTGTGGGGATCCGATTTGGATCGGGAGGAGTTTGTAGAGGGTGTAATTCTTCTATTCCATTAGTGGAGGCTTCTCAGGGTTGGACTCCGATCGTCCCGTGGTTTTTTTCCGCAAGGGTTTCCACGTCAAAAATTCTCTGTGTCTGCGTGGTTGTTTTTGTGTGCTTGTTTTGGGTTCGTGCGTTGTTTGCTCGGTCCTCTCACAGGTACTCTCCGGTTTGGGGAAAGGTTTCCTCGCTTCTTTTCCAACAGAGTGGTATCAGAGCCAGGTTTTGTTCTGGCTGATACCAACAATGCTTACAATCTTACATCGGATATATTACTTATAAGTTCTACATATTTATCATATCATTCAAGAAGCAAACTTATTAACTTTGTTTGCATGTAAAAATTCAGTATCAGATCGTTTTAAAATTCAATTGGATCTGATGATTCGGTGGTCCGTTCAGCCGGGTGCGATCGGATTTTAAAAAAAAACAGTGGATTGATATTAAATTGAGTCCGAAAAAGCTATTCATATAGGGGAATGGTTTGATCCTAATTTTAAAACACTGGTTTCCATGCGTCAAATGGGGAGTACAAGGTGGTCCGGCTATTCAAGGGCGAAAAATTCAATAATGTTCTTGGAGATATTTGGACTTCTTCGCCAGAGCTGACAACAGAAGAAAGATTGGGTCATGACCAATATTTATAATTCAGTAGTAAGTCAAACAATGTAAATTCTCTTGTGTAATCTCTCAGGAAGTGTATTTCTTACTGGAAAAATACTAAATGTATCTCTAAAATCCTATCCTGACCTCCATATCCCTTCGTCACGTGGTCCTCTCCTATTCGCTCATGTCTTCCTCCAACCTCCTCTCATATTTGCTCCGGTCAATAAGAAATTATCACGTGACAGAAGAACATAAAGGAATAAAATTTTGGAGGTACATATAGCATCACTTTTCTTACTGACTCCAATAATTACAAACTTTTCTACACAACCGTAGCGAATTCCTGAAACTGAATGTATGATGGAATCACAATCGATATAAAGCCGAGTACCTACTCATCCTGTTTCTCCAGAATCGTACCATTCACCGAAAATTGTACCCACAAGTATACAAGAAAATTTTGATTATATATACAAATTACAGCGGACGATAAATACATGAAAATAAATAATGTACAACTGTAACACCATTTTTTTTATATGATTATCAAAATTTCCGTTATAACAAAAACCTTATCTTCAACTAATTTTATACAATTATATTCCATCTTCTAGTAGGAATATGAATGCAACAAGAACAACAACAAGGTCTTTGTCACAAATTTATGGGATTGATCCGTTAGAATTATCTAAAGATATATTTATACAATCGCTTGAAAATTTTGTCTTGAAAAAAAAAAGTACGTTCAAAGTCGTGATGATCACCTTAAATTTCCCAGCAATACATTGCGCTTTATAACAACTAAAGTAAATGGAGATGTCCTAATCATGGCATCGTAATTGCAGATGTAACGCCACAACAGCTCGGTACGAAAGCCGTTAGTCTACTTCCCAATAAATAAACTGTCACTTGAAATTGATTATATATAAGCATGCAGGTCAAGTCAAGAAAACGTTTGTAAAATACTAAAACTACTTCTTTTGGTGTTCCTAATCCATTTCTTAGTTATACCAACTTCTGCTTTCTTAGTAACTTATATATAAAAATTAAAATAACCGTAAATCGTATTTCTCAAAACCGAAAATCGATCTGATTTTATAAAATCGAACAAAATCGAACCGAATTAATTTGGTCCTGTTTTCGGTCGGTTCGATTTCATAGGCCAATGTGCTGAGTTTCAATTTTTTTAGCAAAATGAGCCTGTTTAAATAACAAAATTTTTTTAAAAAAATATGACATTATTTTATTTATGAATTATTATATTACATAGTGTGAAATAGATTGAGGGTAGAGAGAAAGTGCTCAAAGAACTACCTACAGAGAATAGGAGAAGAGAGTGCGCTCAATTAGAGGTTACAAACATTAATATATGTAGACTAAGAGTAGTTTGATAAAATATTGAATCTAAATCGATTTTCAGTTCAATTACTCGAAATAAGAAAGAAAAATCGAATCGTTATTTAAATTTTTTTCGAGTTTTAAAACAAAAAATCGATCTGATAACCGAAAAACCAACTAGCCGTATCTCAGTTAGATTTGGTTCGGTTTTCGGTTTTGTTATATGCTCAACCCTACTTCTGCTAATGCAGTGTCTAGCCCACCGTTATATGTCGCTGTCCGCACTCGGCTCATTGACGGTCGAGCGCGACAGCCTGAGGCGGCCACATTTCACTGACTCGGATTCTTCTAAAATAGTTCGTAAAAAAAATTGAAATTGGAAAATAAGGAAATTTGCTGAGTTTTAAATAGAGAGAGCGTATCCGCACGCCAAAGAACTGACCTCGTCGGTGGGTTAGACTTAGACTAAGAGAGAGAGAGAGAGAGAGAGAGAGTGACACCAACTTTCCTTCCTACTCTCCTTTATTCTCCTTCCCACAACCCAACTGTTATTCTTTCGTTCGTTCGTTCGTTCGTTGGGTCAGTCAGTAGCTAGCTCTCGATCGATATATGGCAATGGAGTCGAGCGCCCCAAGGGTTTCCTTCTCCGCTTCTCCCACCTTCAGCGGCTCCAGCTTCCGCCTCGACGACAGCCTCCCCGTCGACCCTCCGTCCGCGGAGTTCGACTTCAGCACGAGCTACGAGGCGTCGGCGCTCAAGGAGGACTCGTCCACCCCCGCCGACTTGCTCTTCTCGCAAGGCAGGCTCCTCCCCCTCCACAACACCACCCGCACCAGTAGTACTCAGCTGCCACCTCATCATCAAGCTCCCCCGGGGGGGCCCAACAACACTTCATGCAGCAGCAAGCACCTCGACATGGTCGTCGGCAGGAGCAGCAGCGTCAGCAGCAGCAACAACACTTCGTGCCAGTTGTCGGTCCCGCGGAGCAAGTCCACGGGATGCAACCTCAGCCAGAGCCTGTACCCATCCAAGAGCCGCAGGCAGCTGGATCGGGCGAGAACGACGACTAGAAGGTTCTGGAAGTCCCCGAGCGAGTCGAGCTCCAGCTCCAGCTCCAGCGCCGCCAAGGCCTACTACTACAGCGGCGACCGGAGAGCCTCGTCCGGGAACGGGGTCCGGATCAACCCGGTGATCAACGTGCCGGCTCCCTTCATTCCCAGGGGTGGCAGCAGCGGCAGCAGCGGCAGCAGCAGTGGCGGTCGCAGCAGCAGGAGCAGCTTCTTCGCGTATTTGCTTTGTAGCTGTAGGAACAAGAACATGGAACCTGCTGTGGTGTGAATTTCTGAGAGTAGAGACTGAGAATTTGGTTTGTAAATGTTATTTGTGTGTTCTTGTGTTACGTTTGCATTCTTCTTTGTTCTAATATTTTCACTCCCTGCCGGTTTCTAATTCAATTAATTACAAAAATACATCAAAATAGTGACGAACCACTTTAAGAACTTTAAATGAATTAGTCACAGCTTATATATCGACGAAATAGCCGACATGAAAGTTTTGATTAACATTCAGCGCATAAAACATTGTATGATCTCCACGAATATAGAAAAAAAAAAAAAATGGATTCAAATAGTCAATGGCTTTGTTGTTGCTCTTGTGATCTATTGGGCATTGTTCTTTCATTGCTTCTATTTGGTTTGTACAGTGGCTTCTAATATTTTCACTCCCTGCCGGTTTCTAAGTCCAGATAAAGAATTCACTACAAAAATACAGCAAAATAGCGACGAAACACCTTAAGAACTTTAAATGAATTAGTCACAGCTTATATATCGACGAAATAGCCGACATGAAAGTTTTGATAAACATTCAGCGCATAAAACATTGTATGATCTCCACGAATATAGAAAAAAAAAAAAAATTGGATTCAAATAGTCAATGGCTTTGTTGTTGCTCTTGTGATCTATTGGGCATTGTTCTTTCATTGCTTCTATTTGGTTTGAGGGTTTTGTACAGTGTGATGAGAAATTGACTATCAAGGATGCTCTCAGGGGACAGTGGTGGGAGCAGTCCCCCCCGGTTTCCTGCTGTGTTTGTTCCTTAGGATGTTTTACTATTATGGGATCTTTCTCCTTCTATGTGGGGTTATTTCATTTATTTTTTTCTTTTTACCATGACAACTTCTAATCATTCCTCTCTAATTATTTTGTTCTTCATCTCCCATCCTTGTTAGCAATCACCTGAATAAAACGCGTATTATATGCGAATTTTTCCGTATCTTACATAAACGTATAATACTTGCGTACTTTCAAAAAATTCAGATTTATGCGCAAATTTTAAGCTTGTTGAGTTTTAAACACGTAGCGTACGAATTTTTAAAAAATTAGGCCAAAAAAATCTAACAAAAAAATCCAACATCTTGACTTTCTTGACTCTTGCTGCTATTAGATATTAAGATTGATACAATTCTCAAAATTTATCAAAAGAAAAGAAGAAAAAGTCTCATAGTAACCAAAAAGGAAATCCAAGAGCCTTTGCACATGTTGTTTGCAACAATCAAAGAAAAACCTTTCGATTTTCCATCCTACTTTGACTTTATTTTCATTATATAAATTTCACCCAACCTCTTATTATTCTCACACTGAACCCTTGTTTATGAAGGAGTAGATGTGAGTGTGCCCTATATATATGTCGAATTTTTGGGGCCGAATTTGTTCATATGAAACGTACTAAACACGAATTAAATCTAATCCGAATATTTTTCGTTAGACGAATTTTTGACTGAATTTTTTACCGTATTTTACTTATGTTGTGCCGATTTATACTCGTACTTTTGCCGTTCCGAATTTTTTTCGTTTGCCGAATTGCTAACAAGGTCTCCCATCACATTATGGCCTCGTTTGTTTGCCGAATGGAAGGAAAAGGAAATCAATTTCCTGACATTTTTTTCTTTGAAAAATTAAATTTTTTATTGATTTTTTCTTTTCGATATTTGGAAATGTCAAAAAATTTGGAGAGGAAAGTGAATACTTCAATGTGCTTGGATGGATGGAATCACTTTTTTTTCCTAATTTTTCTTCGGGAATCATTTTTGTTTCTTCATCAATTCCTTTGGCACCCTAACATAAGAAATTAATCACTTTCCTTTTCTAACCCGATAATTTTGCGAACCAAACGAGACCTATAAGTTCTTACGGTGCCAAAGGGAGCCGGAACAAAAATTTATTCGGTGAGTCGGACTCATCAAGTAGTAGTGGTGAGCCTTAATTTTCTCTTACAGTGCATTGCATTGCGACATCACTCTCTGTTCTTTCCTCTAATTATTTAGGCCTCGTTTGGTACACCGTAATGTAATTGTAATTGCAATGTAATCCAAAAAAAAATTATTTGATTAAATTACGATTATGATTATATTACAGGGAGCCAAACGGAGTCTTGGTGAGAGTAGTGTAGCAATTCATTATTGGAAAAAAATAAAATAAAGTTCACCACTGTCATATGGTGAGCCGGGCTCACTGAATAATTTCTCAATAGCAACAGTCTCTCTCACCACGTTGATCCTTCTTAGAATATGTATTATCTAGTACCTTGTGGTAGTGAAATTTATTATCTATCTAGTACCTTGAATTTATTATCTAATGCCTCGTGGCACTTTCTAAAATCTATACAACTATATAATAGAAAAAAATGAAGTTTTACCGTAAAAAGTTCTATTTCAAAATATCTTTATCTATATAATTTTTAAAATTATTCATGAAGCTTAATATGGACAATTAAATAATAATATATAGAAAAAAAATTTATTGTTTGTTCTTTTCGAATAGTATGTGCAACTTAATTACTGAAACAACTGACAGATAGAATTGGACCTGTGCAAGTATCAGAAATTTTCATATATAGTAAAGAAGTTTCCCTAAATTTTATAAAAGAGAAAAAGTTTGAGTAATTTGTAAATGGGGTAAGAAAACGACAACTCAATTGGTGTGCACGGGCATACTCGGAGAGAGAGGGGGGGGGGGGGGGGGGGGGGGGGGGGGTGACGCACGGGGAGGAGGGCGCGCCAACTGAGTTGGCGCGCGTGAAGAGAGAGGAGAGAGGAGAGAGGAGAGAGCGGAGAGATAGAAGAGCGGTCAGTTGAAGCGGGAAAATTATATCCCCACAAAATATGTAATATGGATAATATCAAATGAAAAATATTGATTAAAGTTTTTAAATCGAAAAAATTTAAATGATACCAAAACAATTTAAATAAATAATGTTTTTCCAAAAAAAATGGAAATTATATTTTTGACGATAGTAGATGTGATATTATCTATTTATTAAAATACCAAAACAATTTAAATAAATATTATGCTAAATTACAACTTGATACTCTCAACTATTCGAATTTTTCAACTTGATACCCTCAACTTTTATAGGTACTAACTTAATACCCTAAAAAATAAAGACCAAATTACCCCTCTCTCTCTCGTCCACCCACCCATTGCTGCTCTCCTTTCCCCTCCCAGCTGATCCCCCTCCCCCATCCGGCTAGTCCACCCTCGTCCGTCCTCGGCTGCATCCTCACCCCCCTCTCTCTTCATGCTAGCGCCGCCGTCGCCGCTACATACAGAGAGGGGAGGTGCAGCAGTCAGGGTGGCGGTGATGGTGGGGGCGGTGGTGAGGGCAGCCACCGTGGTGTGGGGGGGGGGGGGGGGGGGCGGGGGCGGCATTGGGAGACGAGGAACAAATGAGGGGGGGGGGGGGGGGGGGGGGGGGGGGGGGGGGGGGGGGTTGTGTGGGTGGGGGTGGGGGTGGGAGAAAAAAGAGGAACAATTTTGTCTTTTTTTATTTTTAGGTATCAAGTTAAAAATATTAGTTGAATGGGGGTATTAAGTTAGTACCTATAAAAGTTGAGGGTATAAAGTTGAAAAATTCGAATAGTTGAGGGTATCAAGTTGTAATTTAGCCTAAAAATTATCTATTTATCTTCCGTGCCAACTGAGCTTCTCTCTCCTCTCTCTTCACGCACGCCAACTCCTCCTCCCGTGCGCCAACTCAATTGACTCCCTCTCTCTCTTTGTGTATGTCCGTGCACTCCAATTGAGTTGTCATTTTCTTACTCCATTACAAATTATCCAAAATAATTCTCTTTTATAGAGTTTAGAAAAACTTCTTTCTCCTATATAAAAATTTCTGTTGAAGTATCAAATGTAACCCAAGAAAAAAGAAGAAAGAATTTGTCTTTAGATGCAACCAAAACTGAACTTGTTATATACTAGAGAGAAATGGTAAAATGCAAAATCTCGGACTTAACGTGTACAAAGAACAATTCTTCTTCTTACCGAGTCTTCTGGTTGAACCTTTCAAGATTTTTGGTACTACATCTCAGATATTTTGACTTTGCAGTCTTCATGCATATAGTATGCTTCGTGTCCGCATCATACACCAAAAAGCTTTGACAAGAAGTTTTTACTGTTACTGTTTGTTACTGAATGTCATCTTGTGCTTTTTGATGGAGTAAGAAAGGCCGAGAAGAAAAGTGTACATTTTAATGCAAAAGGGGGGAAAGGACGTTTAACTATTGAAAGTTGTGAGCTTTATGGGGGGAAGTGACAATATGAGACCAATTTTTTGCACTCACCATCTCCCCTTCCTTCTCAAATCCCAAATGTTTGGATTGGTTTCAAACAAGCACTTAAACAACAAATGTGTTTAATATGCAGAGACCTGATATAAGAAATAATTTTGAAAAGAATGACTCCAATTTGTAGAAAAGAATGACTCCAATTTCATGAACACTTAACATTGTGCATGCAGTTTTCTTTCTTCCACTGCAGATACCTAACTATCATAACAAAAAGGTATTAGTCACAAAAAAATAATCAATATCTTATAGAATTTTGATTTTTTTTGACTTATTCTTCTTTATTTATTATATTTAAGGATGCAATCTACATTACATAATGTACAAGTCCTCCCACTTTTGACAAAATCTGTCAGAAGATGACGGTCAACCCATTTGACCCAAAATATTTGACGAAAATGTTCCTCCCATTGTTCTCTTCCTCTTTCCTCTCACCCCCTCCCCCTGGCAGGCTGCCGTCGCTCTCCGCCCCCGCTCCCTCCTCCTCGTCGTTCGCTCCCCCCCCTTGCCGTTCGCTTCCCCCCCTTGCCGTTCGCTCCCCCTCCCCGCGTAGCAGCAATAACGGCGACGGCGCGCGTAGCAGCGACTGCGGCTTGCGGCGAAGCGTGTAGCAGCGACTGCGGCATGCGGCGACGCGCGTAGCAGCGACTGCGACGTGTGACGACGCGCGTAGCAGCGACAAATCGGGGTGGGGGGCCAGCGCGGCGTGGAGGGGCGTGGCGGCGAGTATGGGTGGTGGGCTGATGTCAGCAGGCAGGGACCGACGTCGGCTGCTGCTGCTACTGCGGGAACGGGGAGGGGGAGCGAGCGGTGGAGGGGAGGGGGGGGGGGGGGGGGGGGGGGGGGGGCAGCTTGTCCGCGTGGAGGAGGAGGAGGAGGAGGAGGAGGAGGAGGGTGAGAGGTAAGAGGAAGAAGAAAATAGGAAAGGAACATTTTTGTCAAATATTTTGGGTCAAATGGGTTGACCGTTTTGAATGCACAAATTTCGTCAAAAGTGGGAGGACTTGTACATTATGTAAACACTATAGGGTGCACCTTTAAATATGATAAATAAAATAGGGGGTAAGTCAAAAAATTTCTAGAATTTTTACATTTGTATTAAAATTACGGAGATTATTGAGTTTTCTTTCTTTCCAATATGGATACTTTATTTAGATATAAAAAAGAAAAAGAGATTGATCACAAAAAAATAATCAATTTCTTTATATAAATTCTTATATTTGTATTGGTATTACGGAAAGTTAATAACCTCAGCTCATCATGCTCCTCATCCACTCGATAGCATAGGGATGAGTACAATTATGTTCGAAACTTTAATTCTCATTCTGGGGCAAATATAGAATAGAAGTTACATAGTATCTATATGTATTTACATACATACATACATTAAAAGAAGCCAGTGATATGTCGAACTGCTGCTACCAGTAACCAAGCCTAAGAAAAGAAGCATTTTTGCATGGAATGCTCAATCTGAAGAAGCATGAGGTCTCTGCAATAAGCAATAATCTGATTTGTTCATTCCTCCTCCTCCTTCTGATAGGTGTGTTCAAAGTTTCTCTAGTCATGACTCATGAGGCCCACGCCACATGACATGAGCACCACAAAGCCTGTGGACTCGGAAAGCCTGATCATTGCAGCAGACACATGCATACTGCATCTGTGTCTGAATTCCTGGCATCAACAAGAGTATAGCTAGCTCCCAACCAAGGCAAGATAATGCTACAAAATTGGATTCTCATCCAATTTCATTCACTTAAAAATACCTAGTTCCTGTACATTTCAGTAAACAAACTAATAGAATGTCTGGTGGTTGATCGACACTCTCGACATCGATTATCGTTGACTGAGTTGTCTCACCTGCGACCATTATCCGGTTTTGGACCGAGAATCGAATAAGAGATTCGGTTCGGTTTGGAAAAAAAAAATAATTGTTTCAGTTTTGAAGATATTTAAATTCTTTATTCGGTCTCGGTTCTGGGTTTGGACCGAAAATCGAATAAATCTTATATAATCATTAAATATCCTCAATTTTATGTATAATTTATTATTAAAAAATGTGTACATTTAGAAAAACAACAATTTTATGTATGTGTTTTAAAGTCCAACTTTTGTATTTTAACAAGTATTCCAACTTCTAAATACGACACATATATGTATAAAAGTTATAAATTTTTAATATAATTTAACCTTAATTCCAAATTTTGGTCCGGCCTATTAAACAACAAAGATAGTCCAACTGAACAAACCGAATAAACCGAATCGGTTTATTGGTTCAGTTCAGTTTTGGTTATGGCTAATTTCAGTTTTGATTATTTCGGTTCGGTTTTTATTTATTATTTATTTCAGTTCCGCTGAAACCGAAGTGATATTCTTTTAGTAGATCTTCTTGCAAGTGGTGCCATTTATGGAGATCAGTAATATGATCTCTTGCAGAACATGTAGGATTAGAAATAGTATTACTCAATAGATGAAATGGGATTATTGAAAATGGAGAAAGGATAATCAGTGCTGATCTTATTAATTCTTTCAGATAACTCCAAGTTAACATAGGAGCATATTAGAGACCTTAAAAGATCATATATATATATATATATATATATATATATATATATATATATATATATATATATTTTGGAAACAGGTAAATTTTTTCTGGAATCGCTCCCACTAGGATTCGAACTCCTGACCACTCGGGCCGCATGCATCTCTCTTAACCACTAGGCTAGAGGTCATTTGCTATATATATATATATATATATATATATATATATATATATATATATATATATATATATTAGAGACCTTAAAAGATCATATATATGCAATCAACTAGTTATTTTTAATTAACTGTAACGCTATCCCTTGAATGTGCATAACTCAAGAAATTATCAGATTCAGATGAAGTCGTTATGTTAGACAATTGATACTAACGAGAGTTTAAGGGAATATACAAACAAAAATTGACTTTACCAAAATCTTGATTGGAAAATTGGTGGGAAAAAACTGCAACAAAAGAAAAAAAAAAGTGATTCGATGTCAATATGTTTTCAGGACGTGAAAATATCTAAGGATATGACAATCCCATTGTGGGTGCCTCATTAAAACCTGACAAAATTCAATGTAAAAAAAAAGTAAAGGAAAAAAGAGAGTACATTAAGGTCAAGTAAGTATACTTCTGGATACTCCAAATTTTGACATTTTATCCCAAAATATTACAACTATTACAATTCAGACAATTTGTGCAAATAAATCCCTCGAACAAGTTTCTGAAAAGTGAATTTTGAAAATGACTTTGTGGACAAGTCGATAAGGTTGTCATATGATCGAATCTGCTTGACTTCAACCTTCAGATGTTGTTGTTGTCGATGAGAGAAGAATTTCGGCACAATATGCTTGATATTGTCTCCTTTAATGTAGTATTTCTTCATTTGGTCAATACATACGGCGTTATCTTTATAAATTATAGTCGTGACATCATTGATATAAGAAAACCCACTCGTAGTTTGAATGTGCTTATTCATGGCTCACAACTATACGCATTTCCGAGTAGTGTCATACTATAACCTCATGAAGAATGATGAGCTCGACATGATTTGATGAAGTAGCAATAATGGTATATTTTTTAGACATCCAAGATATTGATGTATCCATAATGAAAGGACCACCACTTTGGGATCTTGCATTGTGTGAGTCAAATAAATAATTGGCGCCAACAAAATAAACAAGGCATGGATGATTATGAGGATTAAGAAGATGTTATACATTGAGAGATGCGTAGGAATAGAATAAACCCATGTTTGTAGTACTTTCGAGATAAGAAAAATATGTTTTTTACGTCATTACAATGATGGTGTATTGGCGCAATGCTAAATCTACCCAAGAGATCCACAACAACTGAATTGTTCAATCTAGTACATTGAGTTAAGTACAATAACGTGCCAATGACACTTATGGAACTTCATGCTCCAATCTCTCTTCATCGTTTTCCTTAGGAAGAAATAGATCTCGTATAGCATATAGAGTACAAACTATCATGGGTGTACTCGAAGGTTACGTCTTGTTCTTGATAAATAGATGTATGCCCTCCGCCAGTTTGTATCTTTGCTATGGAGAAGCTATCGAGATGGCATCACTAGACCTTTGGCTTTGCATCCGGTGAATCTAATGACACGGTGGAACTAGACCTATGCCTTAGCCAAACTATAGTTTATGGTGAAGTTATCCTTCTTGTGGTGATGCTAGCGATACGCTAGCCTGACTTGTAGCTTCGCTTGTGGTGAAGTTCTGACATCATGGGCGGATCCAAGGGGTGGTTGGGGTGGGCTGCAGCCCACCCCCAAAAAAAAATTTACATTTTTTTCGTATAATTTTTTTTTAAATTTTTTTATATGGATTTATCTACTTCAAGCCCACCCAAAATTTTGGTAGCCCACCCCAGCTATAGTTTCTAGATCCGCCTCTGCTGACGATGCTTCAGATCAAAGCGTTGGCTTGCTATTAGCCACGCTTATAGTGATGGTGGTATTTTTCCTGATCTTACATTAATAATAGTAGAAGCGTCCTCAATTCTACAGCATATGATTGCCCAAGGCTTCAGAATTGAACTATATACCTACAGTTCTTCGATATATAGACCAGATTCTTTACTTATGATAGTGCGCTAGAATTCTTATCGATACAAAGTTATATAACGTTTCATTTGATGGACATCAGCAAATGGCAAGCAAACCGTATAGAAAAGAAATACTGAAGCAAGAGCTGAAGTTGTTCATTGGCTTGAAAAAAATGGAAGAGTTACGTTAGCAATGACAACCTTCTCTACTACTGTCTTGAAAAAAGTCCCTCCTGTGAAGTTATGTACACACTTCATTTTCATAACGAATCTCTTGAAGAAAAGAAAGCTATGCTATCTACATTCCTCCAGGGATTGGGGGTCGAGTCATTTTTGCCACCAAATTGGAGAAGAAAAAAGAGTACAAAGAAAAACATGACGTTCGTAAGAATACAGAGTTCAGTTAGTGATCAGACAGTACCACATAAATGCCACATCAACACTTGGGTGTTTATGACTTCCTTTCAAGTAGTTTGAGTGATTCACTCTAGGAATCTCTGAAATTTTAGTTAGGATTAGGAATAAAATCACTATGGTCAATCAAGAAATGTCGGGAAATTTTTTTCCCGACATGGGAGTAATGAAAGATTTAATATATTGGTTTCTGAACTAAATTAGTTCCCATAGCTTCTTGCACTTTGCATCAACATAAATGCTCTCAAGAGTTTTCTTAGAGCATCTCCAACCCTATTGTGAGTTTGAAAAAAATGGTTGCCACATAGGAATGACAACCATTTTTTTCAAAAGTACTTCTCCAATGCAAATGTGAAATAAAGTGTGGAGTTGACATGGCAATGACATGGCAAAGACAATGTGAAGTTGGTTGTCTAGATCTAGACAATGCACTTCACAATGTCTTTATGTCCACATCATCATTTGTGAATAAAAATATTTATAAAAAAGAAGTAGAAGAGTAAAAGTTGTCTTGGAAGTTGTAAAAAAAATATTTGTATTGTCTTCTCAATACTTTTGCATTGGAGATGACTTTTTAAACCCATTGTCATTTGTGAATATAACATTGCCACCTATACAAGACATTGTCTTGTGTCTCATGCCACCTAGGATTCACAACACAAAACAAGACAATAGGGTTGGAGATGCTCTTACTACTAGAGGGTTCACCTAGAAACAAACTATATCATAGATGAACTTCAAGAGACCCTCAACTTCCCTTTTCCTAAGACTTTCAAGAGAACTTATGAATGAATGGAAAGCTTTCAGTTCGCCCAATATTCCAGACAGAAGAACCAAAATATCCAGTGACAGCCACTCTTTAGAAAATCAAATATGAAGCAATCCCCTATTGGGAAAACTATGGTTTAGCTTCTTACTAATAAGAAGAGACTATGCATTCATATTTTTACCAGAATATTATTATCCACCAAAAACCTACATTATGCTGCCAATAATTTTTCTCCATACTGCCATGCTCCAAACAAAAATGAAACCAAAACCAAAACACCCAAACTTGTAAAACTTGCACCGCAAATGAACAAGAAGATTAGTAGCAACTTGCTATGTAACTAGAGAACTACTTTTGTAATACACAAACATCCATCGTGTAGGCGTCAGCGCCACGAGGCTTTCACTTACACGAAGACCAGGGAGGGTCGATATGTACGCATATATTGCCGAGTGACTCTCCGTGCCCAAGGTGTTCTTTCAGAAAAGATAGTGGCTAGAACTTGACAAAAAGTTACTTCTGTATCACCTTTTGGGACATAATAGTGTGTAATTATATGTGCTGCAGCTGCTACCACAATTAGACACCCAATACTTCAGACAAACTGACTCGATTGCCTGTCTGTTAGCAACAATTTTCCGGTAGCATGAATCACTACGCTTCATTTATAGGAATATTTGCATATTACCGATATGAAAATTGCATTAGACGTTCTATTGCAAGGATAGAATCTGATAGAAATGGATCTGTACACAGAATACTGAACAGCTGAAGTCGTTCATTGGCCTGGAAACTGTTTTGTTTGCAATGGCAACCTCCCTATAATACTATTCTGCAAACACTTTCCTGTAGATTCACTCACATTGTTAAATAGGAAACCTGAGTTAAGAAACTAATGATGTGAAGGAAAGCTAACAGCATTGTGGTGCAAGAGAGGAATTGGAAGGTAAAGGCATCGTTGCCATAAAGTGCTCGGAATATGTGCAGAAGAAGTTATGAAGGAAAAGATCGGATAACAAAGGTACTACAAACGTTGTGGTTGAGTCCAGCAAAACTAAGGTTTGGTCTGTTCATACAGGGTCCAGTCCAACTAAACCACAAGTAGACAGATTAGCCAATCTGAAAGTCCACAGCATAAACTGGGTGTCCTCTCGAGTTAGTTCCCACTGAGATTCGATTTAGGAAATTAAGTTAGATTGAGGATTCAAGTATTCAAACCCTACCATCTTCTTTAGCAGCCTGAGTCTAAGGAAGATTTAAGAGAGCAATTTTTGGATTAAATTGATAGTTTCCACTGCTACTCTGTTATCATCCCTCACATTCTGGCCCAAACCAATTATAACGAGATCTTATGAATCAACATAAGTTTCTCAATGGAATTGATCTGAGAACCATCATACCTGATTCCAACAGAACAGACCCAGATCCCTATGTATCAGCCAGACGAACAACATTCATCTACCAAGCTCTAGATACATCATGCTCCTTATCTCCCTTCATTCAGAAAGACAACTAAATCAACTGACTAAGATCACTATAAAACCCAGTCTTTTGTTGTGCAGGTACACAACTATCTAGCATCTCAAAGCTTTCAAGGTCTATCATTTACTCCAAATGTAATAACCTAACTTTTCTAGTTACAACTGTAGAACAAATCAAGAAAGAACCAATTTCCCTATAAGAGCACATTTGTCCACCTGCTATGTTGCACGGATACAAAATACAACATGACAAGAAACAGACGGCGACCCTAATGCAGCAACTATTTTGTCATTTACTAGTGTATTTTTGGAGCATCTATGTCTCGTCTGATATATACACAACACCACACGACATGGCAATACCGATTTTGTAGCATAAATGCTTCCTAAAGAACTCATTGAGACCATTTTCAGCATAATTATATAATAATAAACTATCTCGACCAAACAAAAGAAAGTAGCGTATATAACTTGCACAGGATATGAAAGAAAATGCAAACACTAGAGGCTTGTAAATTTCCATCTAATTACATATCAGCAACCTTACCTGTATTTTGTACAATACAACTCCAACAAAAATCCTCAAAAGACTGAATCATCACCATCATATATATATAGAAAACTAAAACTTCCCCAACAAAAAGCTCCATTTTTCTTGCTTCTACAAACCTAACCACTTCATGGAGAGTAGTAGGAAAGAACACAATTACCTTGGTCTCAATCATTGGTTTTTGTAGGAATCTGCAGTGATCTTCTCCAGCCATAGACCAGGAAAACACGACAACGAAAACAGAGGGAAAGACACAAAAAATAGCCTTAAAAATCAGAAAAACAGCTAAAATCATCTTTATGTTCCCACTGATTTAAAACCAAAGTGTAAACTAAAACCCAAAAAATAACTAAAACTACAATTTCCCCCACTGGTTTAAACAGGACAAATAGCTTTAAAAATCTAAAAATAATAACCCCCCCCCCCCCCCCCCCCCCCCAAAAAAAAAAAAAAAAACTGATTTTAAACCAAAAAAAACCTAAAAATCAGTTTGTTTTGCCACTGATGTTAGAAAGAACTCACATCGAGTTTCTTCTGGACGTTCCTCGGCCTCTTTTTCAGCCTCCGGCAGGGCTTCCTCCCCTTGATCTGGACGAAAACCTTCTCGATTTCCTCGAAGAGGATTTCGTCCACATTCCTGAATCTAATGATAAAAAGAAAGCTATCTACATGCCTCCACAAAAGCGGGATTGGGGTTTGAAGTCATTATTGCCACCAAAGTGGAGTTCAAGGAACAAGAATACAAAGCAAAACATCAAAACATAATGTTTGGTACCACAGAACAAAGAGTTCAGTCAGTGAGGTGGCAGATTTGCTGATCAGGCGGTACAAGCTGAAGCAGCACATAGGTGTTTGTGAGTTCCTTTCAACTAGTTCTGAGTAATTCATTCTAGGAATTTCTGAAATTTTAGGTTGGATTAAGAATAGTATCATTATGGCTATTCAAGAACTGCCATATTCTTTCACGGCATGGAGTTTATGAAAGATTTAAAGATTGATTTCCGGACTAGATTGATACATCTCAGTGCTAGTTTAAAAGCTCCTTGCACTTATCATCAATAAGATTGCTCCAGAGTTAGCTTACTACTAGAGGGTTCAGCGAAAAACAAACTATATCATAGTTTCTTACAAGTTTAAGAGTTCCTCTTTTTCTGTTTTTGCTAATAGTTAAAGATCTTATGGATCAATATAAGTTTCATAATGAAATTTTTATATATGAAGAAAATCCTATGTAGTATCTCATCTTCACTATTGATTTTCGACTTTCATCTGAAAAGCATCATATTCCAATCCCTACTATATAGCCAGCCTGGAAAAACACACAACAACCATTATCCATTCTCCAAATAAAATTGTCCCTCATCTCTCTTAGTCCAGTCCTACTCCATAAGCATAACCAAATATGCATCTGAGCTTGATTTGCTGTACTGTAAAACTGTCTTCTGTGCTTCAAGTAAAACAACAGTCTAGCATCTCAACATTCTATGTAACTTCTCAATGAAAGCTTTTAGGTCCACCATTACTCAAGACACATGAACCAATATATGTAGTTACATACTTTTTATAGAGAATCAAGAATGAACCGATACCCGATCAGCAAAACTATGACTTAGCTTCTTAAAAATAAGAAGATATATGCATACATATTTTTTACCAGAATATATATTATCCAAAGGAAAGCCTAATGCTGAGATAATTTGTTCATCATTCCAAGTTCCAAATCCAAATGAAACCAAAACCAAAAGCAACCCAACTTAAAAAACTCACCATGACTGAATATGCAAACTTTAAGAACATTAGTAGCAAGTTTCCATGTAACTAGAGTACTAATTTGTAATACACAAACATTCATGTTGTACCTACATATAATACTGAGCGACTCTCGATGTCCAAGGTATTATTTCAGAAAAGATACTGGCTAGCACTTGACAAGAAGTTACTTTTGAATCATATTTCAGGACATAATAATGTGTAGTTATATGTGCTGCAGCTGCTACTTCAATTGGACAACAATGAATACCCAACACTTCAGACTTAAACTGACTTCATTGCCTGTCGGTAACCGATAATTTTCAGGTAGTACAAATCCCTATGCTTCATTTGTTTCTATATGAATGGTTACAACAGATGAAACTTGTATAAACATTTTATTCTTAGGATAAAAACTGATGGAAATCCTCTGTTTACAAAATAATACTGAAAGAGATGAACTCATTCATTGGCCTGAAAACTGTTCTATTTGCAATGAGTCCATGACAACCTCACATTAACTATTGTGCAAACAGTTTTGGTAGATTCACTCACATTGTTATATAACAAACATGAATTAAAAACTATGTAAAGAAAAGCTAACAGCATTCCCCAACAAGAGAAGCTGGAAGGTAAAAGGCATGCCAACAAGTGGTCGAGAAAGTGCAGAAGAAAGTATAGAGGAAAAGAGCGGACAACAAAGCTACTAGAAACATTGTTGTTCAATCCAGAACAACTAAGGTTTGGTCTGTTTGCCCAGGGTTCAATCCAACTAAACCACATGAGCAGACATACTAGCGGCTCTGAAACTTCACATAATAAACTGGTTTGCATTTCGTGTTAGTTTTTAGTGAGATTCAATATAGGAACTTCTGGAAGTTTTGTTAGATTGATAAGGATTCAAGTATTCAAAAGACCCATCATCTTCTTTAGATACCTGGAGCTTAAGGAAGATTGAAGAGAGGTCGTTTTCAGGATTAAATTGATAGTTTTCACCACTAATGTTATCATCTCTCACACCCTGCCTCAATTAGATTGTTAGGATAGCTTGCCTAAAATATTTGAGAGTTGGTCCAAACCAACTATGAAGAGAACTTATGCATCAACAAAGAGTTTCACAATAAAACTCTTATATAAAATTAAACAAGAAAACCTATGCTATGTATCATCTTCACTTCTGAGTTGTAACTTGATCCGAGAACCATCACACTCCATTCCAACATACCTGTATGAATCAGCCAGACAAATCCTACAAACATTCATCTACAAGCTCTAGATAAAATTGTGTTCCTTACCTCTCTTGGTTCAGAAGCACAACTAAATCAACTGGCTAAATCGCTGTAAAAACTGTCTTTTGTTGTGCAGTAACAACTGTCTAGCATCTCAAATCCTTTGCAACTTATGTTCAAAACTTTCAAGGTATACCATTTACTCCAAACACAACCACCCTAGGTATCTAGTTACAACTGTAGTAAAAAAAGAACCATTTTCCCTATATAGCGCATTCGTCGATACGAACACAAGATGATACTAAGAGCACACGACGACCCTAATGCGGCAACTATTTTGGCGTGTTCTAGTGTATTTAGGAGCGCATCTATGTCTTCTCCAACATATACGCAACACCATGGTCAATACCGATTTTTGTACAGTCAGTGCTTCCTAAGCCACCCATTGAGAACCATCTTCACCGGAATTAGAATAAACAATCTCGACCAAAAGCAACCAAACTTATAAAACTTGCACAACGTATACCAAAAGGTAAACACTAGAGGTTTGTAAATTTTCAGGTAATTACATACCACAAACCTTTTTTTTTTTTTTACAATACCACTCCAACAAAAACCCATAACAGACTGAAGCAGTAATAACATCGTCATCGTCATCATTCATATATATATTTATAAACAAAAACTTCCCCCACAAAAGAAGCTCCATAGTTCTTGCTTCTACTAACCTAACCACTTCGTAGAGAGTAGGAAAGAATACAATTACCTCTCTATCAATCATTGGTTTTGTAGGAATCTGCAGTGATCTCCTCCAGCCATAAACCAGGAAAGAGCGACTACAAAAAGAGAGGGGAAACCACAAAAATTAGCTCCCCAAAAAAGCAGACAAATAGCTAAAAATCATATTTATTTTCCCACTGAATTAAAAACAAAAAGTAAGCCTAAAGAACAAAAATAACTAAAAGTCATAATTTTCTATACTAATTTAAACAGGAAAAATAGCCTAAAATTCTAAAAAGAACTAAAAACATAACTATTTTTTTCCTAATGATTTTAAACACGAAAAATAACCTAAAAGTCCGATTTTTGTTTTTTTGTTTTGCCACTGATGTTACTATGAACTCACGTCAAGCTTCTTCTGGACGCTCCTCGGCCTCTTCTTCGGCCTCCGGTAGGGCTTCCTCCCCTTCATCCGGACAAAATCCTCCTCGATTTCCTCGAACGAGAGCTCCACCGAGAAATCCGCCCTCCCCCTCTCCTTAGGGTTAGGGTTCTGCTCCGGCGGAGCCTCCGCCGCCGCCGGGGAGTCGCAGGTAGACCGCCGCGTCCTCAGGTTCCACGGCGCCGGGGCCTCCGAGGAGGGGGCGGTGACCGGACTCGCCGTGGCGGCGGCGGCGGCGGCGGCGGCGGCGGTGACGGGACTCTTGCAGCGGAGGAGCCTCCTGGAGCCCCAGCTGACCTGGTTCGGGAAGGAGAAGTTGTGGAGGCGGCGGCGGCGGTGGTGGCGGTGTTGGCGGTCGGCGGCGGTGTGGTCCTTCGCGGTGGACATTAGGAGAGGGTTTTTTTGGGGCGGTGACAATAGGAGAGGGGAGGAAGGGAGGGGGGATTTGTAAGGGGTGGGTTTTTGTTGCAGGGGTTTATACTTAATTTTTGTTTGTGCTTCTGTTTTGGTTTTATGGACATGCGTGTGGACTCGACTTCTTGTTAGCACTCCACTAATATATTCTTTAAAGTCTAATTGAAGTTTTCGAGTCCTACATCAATAAAAGCTTAGGGTCCGTTTCGATATGTTTTCTGAATTTTTTTTTCTGAAAACAGTTATCTGAGAGTAAGTTATAAAACTGTTTTCTGAGTATAGAGATTCAGAGTTTACGTTTGGTTAGTTTTATTTAGAAAATGTTTTCTGAACATAGATATTTTGAGTTTGCGTTTGGTTATTTTTATCTGAAAAATATTTTTAAAAAATATGTTAAAAATTCTATTTGGTAAACAAATATGTTATAAATATGTTATAAAATACTGTTAGTTTTTGGAAAAAAAATTATAAAATAATTAAAAACATTTATGTTCGTTCTTTACAAAGGACACTGTCCGATACATTTTTACTGTGTCCGGGTGTGTCCTAACCAAACGCGGGTGTCATCGTCGTCGAGTCGGATGGGAGGTCTCGGTGTCGTCGTCGACGATGGAGAAGGTCGGGTCAGAAAATTGACCGGAGTCGACTCCACACCCGGTGCTTGCGAGCCGAGCCCGTGCTCGGCGAGGCGGAGGAGGATGGAAGTCCGGCGGTTTAGGTTCGTCGTTGGTGTCGAGACCATGGCGATTCCCGGCGGTTCAGGTTCGTCGTTGGAAGTCCGGCGGTTCAGGTTCAGGTTCGACGTTGAGGACACCGCCACCACCGCCGCATCGGAGTTGTCGAGGACCACCACCGCCGCCGAGGAACTGTCGAGGTCGAGGACGAAGCTTCCGCAGGAAGGCGCGGCGGAGGAGGGAGTCGACGAGCTCCTCCGCTGAGGAGGCCCCAGACGAAGAGCTCCGGCGATGAGGCGCCATGATCCCTTCCTTTCCAGAAAAATGATGAGAGAAATGAGGAGAGAGAAAGAGAGGAAAAGAGAGTTGGGTTGGTTTTGAAGGGTGTAGGGCCCACAATTTGGGAAAAGAGCTTTCAGAAAACAGGTTTCGACTCTTTTGTGAAAGTAATGTTTAAACTTTACTTTTGAAATTTTTTTTTCTGAACGATACATTCAGAGTGCTGGCTACCAAACGTAATTTATCGTTTACTGTAGCATTCATACTTGGAAAGTGATGTTTAAATTCACAACCAAACAGGCCCTGGGTCCGTTTGGATATGTTTTCTGAAATTTTTTCCTGAAAACAGTTTTCTGAGAGTAAGTTATAAAACTGTTTTCTGAGTATAAACATTCTGAGTTTGCGTTTGGATAGTTTCATTTAGAAAACGGTTTTTTAAAACAAAAAATAAAAATTTTGTTTGGTAAAATATTTTTAAAAAAATATTTTTTTGTGTCCATATTATTATGTGTCCTATCTAACTGTGTCCAAATGTTTGGAGGATCTTAGCACAGGCGGCCAAGCTCGAGGCGGCCCGAGATTGAGGCGGAGGGCCGAGCGAAAGGCTGCCAAGCTCGAGATCGAGGCACGGTGAGGGGTCGACCTCCTCCGCCTCCACCGCACGCGCTGGGGCAGGAGCTCGACCTAACCTGGGTCGACGTCGACCAAGCGGGGCCACCGCACCCGAGGCGAGCTCCTCCGCCTCCACCGCACGCGCTCGACCTAACCCTAGGTCATTGACGACGTCGTCGTCCTCGAGCTCGAGCTCGACCACCCACCGTCGTCGTCCTCGAGCTCGAGCTCGACCACCTACCGTCGTCGTCGTCCTCGACCACCCACCGTCATCGTCGTCCTCGACCACCCACCGTCATCGTCGTCCTCGACCACCCGACTACCCCACTGCCATCGTCGCCAGATCTGGGTCGAGCTCGAGGAGAGGGAGGAGCTCCTCGTCGACGAGCCGGAGGAGTGGGAGTAGCACCGCCCAGGTCGTCGAGCTCGAGGAGAGGGAGGAGCTCCTCGTCGACGAGCCGGAGGAGTGGGAGTAGCACCGCCCAGGTCGTCGAGCTCCTCCCTCGGAAAGAGGAAGAGAACATAGATGAAGAAAAAAGTGAGAGAGAGAAGGTTGAACGGGAAAAGGGGGGTGGGTGTGGGGTGGGTCCCGCGAACAGTGCGGTTGTTTCAGAACGAGTGAACTCAGAAAGCAACTTTTTGTTGCTCTCCCAAAAGAGTGTTTAAACATTGGTTTCCGGAAATTTTTTTTCTAAATGTCTTTTCCAAAAAACTGCAGCCAAACATCATTTGTATTTACTGTAGCATTTCTGTTTCGAAAACAGCGTTTAAACTTATAACCAAACGCACCCTTAATTTCCACTAAAACTATTTTGTCCACACATCTATCCTTAAAAAAAAAATATTTCACCTTAATAAAATAAACATAAAACTTCTTAATTATTATTTAAAATTTTGGAAGAGACGGTTAGATCCATAAAATTTAGGTTATTTTATATAAGAGTACGAGCTTTAACCTAATTAGACTTTGGGTACTGTGTTTCTTCATTTTATACTTTAGATACTCAAATTTTTAGTAACACATTTTAGTGACGAAATTGGACTTTCGGTGAAGAAATGAGTTTTTTAATGACAAATATTCGTCACTAAAAAAATTCGAGTACTCAAAGCCTAACCCAAAGTCTAATTAGGTCCTGGTACCCTTTTACAAAATAATCCAAAAATTTACCAACGTTTCTACTTGTCACACAAAAATTTTAAGTTATGCAATCTCTTATTATATAACATCTGACATAACAAATAATATGATAAATTTTAATCCAAAAAATTAATCACATACACCAATAGATACTATAAGATAGAAGTTAAAGGAGTTGGTATGAGTAGAACTAGACTAAATGTATATGAACTGAGATTTTAAAAATAATAATTTTATTAGTATTATAGAGGATATTACCTTTATATATGAATTGAGCTTCTAATGCATGATTTTTTTTGTTAATATTAAAAGGAAATGATCAATATATGCATTGAGGCATTAAAAATAATGTGTTATATAGAGTTCATGGCTCTTAAGATCCTATATCCATATGATCAAGAAATGGTTCATCAACCCCACCAATATGGATTGCCCTTCAATGTGTTAATTAACTACGAAGCAATGTCGGTAGCCCTCTCTCTCTTACACTTAATACTAGATGATGGATGAATTAATTGTGTGTTTGATTCATTCAAACACTTGTGCTTTTATAGAAATAAAGAGACACGATGGAAAGGACACACATTTTCAATAAATAGATTCATACACCTCTTCAGAAATTTGTTGTCATAGATTCGTTGATAGAAAATAATTAATATTATTATTATTACAAATATAATTCACTTTTTTCAACAATCCCCACATGAATGAATATTTGACTGTGTACAATACAAACACAATACAGACACCTTGTAGACATAATGCAGACACACACACACACACACACACACACACACACACACACACACACACACACACACACACAGATCATTTGAAAAGTTATTGTATCAGGATAGGTAGCTTTTGGCCTTGAACCTTCCCTTGTATATATTTATCGAGTTTACTAGCTATCCAGTGAACATGATATCTTGAACTGTTTAGCTTTTGTTGTAAACTCGAGTCAATAAATATCACATAACTTATTTTCGACCATGTTGCTTCTATTGTTGTGTTCATTTTGGCCTTGAACATATGCCTAGTTTCATAAGTGTTCTTAGAGAATTCAGCCTTATAATTCTCATAGAAGTGGCCCTACTTCCACACTCATATAGGTGACTTCATAATAAGAGTATACTGCTATACTCCACTTGAATTTCAAGTCATAGGAATCATTAAAAGCAATGCTTACCCTAATTTTTCTTTGTAGGCGACACTACTATTTGTCATCCTAAAGAATGGGATGAGTATTTAAATACTCGTCAGTGTCATTTAAAAATTTCACATAATTAGGTTGTCCCCTTGAACCTAGATCTTGGGATCTCCAGTCAACTAGGTTGGGTTTTCCTTTATGGAATTTCTTTTATCACAGGCTTCAAGCCTATTTCCCTCGATGACTTATATACTTGCTCTCTTGTCAAACCTTTAGTTAGTGGATCCGCAAGATTTTTCTTTGATTTTACATAATCAATCGTGATTATGCCATTAGAGAGAAGTTGTCTAACGGTATTATGACGTCTTCGAACGTGTCTTAATTTACCGTTATAAATGACTTTGTGTCCTACCGATAGCAGATTGACTATCACAATGTATACAGATTGCTGGTACGGGCTTTGGCCACATTGGAATGTCCTCCAAGAAATTTTGAAGCCACTCTACTTCTTCACTTGCTTTATCTAGAGCTATGAATTCAGATTCCATAGTTGATTTGGTTATACATGTTTGTTTTGAGGACTTTCACGATATTGCTACACCTCCAAGTGTAAAAATATATCCACTTGTAGATTTCGAGTCCTTAGTATCAGATATCCAATTTGCATCACTATATTCTTCGACTACAGCCGAATATTTAGTATAATGCAATCCATAGTCTCCAGTATATCTTAAATACCTGAGTACTCTAATAATAGCCTTTGTAGTGCCCCGTCCCGCAAAGTCAATCGGAGGAATCGAAACGCCGACGGCGTTCGGACTTGGCCTTACAACGGCGACTCGAAGACATCGCTCAGGTGGGGTAGTTTCGGTGAACTTGCCTCATCTCAGCCTTCACTTAATAATTCGTGTTTTCAACTTGCACAAGTAGGCTTAATAATAAAAAAGACGAATCCACATAGCTAAAGAGAATTATCCCGACGGATCGAATCGAGTTTAGAACATGGAAAATGTCCCACGGTCTGATTAGAGTTGGTGCTCAGCGTGCTTTGAAAATGACACTCGATCCTTCGTCCCGCGGCTTGGGAGAAGGAAAAGTTGGTATTCGACACAAACGATGAGTTAGCCTAAGTCATAGGCGTCGCCCGCGTAAATGCTCGATAAAGCATGCACGTTTCTACTGTGCAAGGCTTGGCATAGCCTTGGCTTGTCCCTCGGGTTAAGTTGTAGGCTTGAGTAAGTTAGGTAAAGTTATGCCGATCGACCTAAGTCATTCCAAGTGCCGTCCCGTTCTTTCTGCGGTTGTCAAGTCAAATAGTCCCACGATCTCAAGGGCCGTCATGTAACATATGACTTGGGTGATAGCGTCGCGTAGAACGTAAGTCAGTTAAAGGCACGAGCCACGGTTGGCACGATGTAAAGTTAGCCACAGTCTATGGCACTTAAGGAACACGTTTTGTTCAAGTTAAGTTGGAAGGCTATGTAGTAGTCGTTCCCTCGAGTTCAAAGATGTTTCGAGGCAGTCCCTCGGTTGGGAGTCTCGCGTTCCTATCCACGTTAAGATGTTCGAGGCGGTCCCTCGGTTGGGAGTCTCGCGGACCGATGCACGTGATGCAAAGGGTGGTTCAGAGCACGAGTTGCTAAGTATAGTTCCAATCGTACTAACAAATTAGGCCATACATTTACGTGAGTCTAGATATCTCGTAGGTGCGTGGTCATTGGACACCTTGTCGACAACGATTTCTGCCTAGACTGGTTATACGCCGGGGCACCGGGCCCAGTCATCCTAGGGGGTAGACGTTATAGCAGCGCATGCTTTTATTGCGTGGGTAGTCGGGGGCTTTCAACGGGGCTCGCTACCTGCGCTGAAGGACCCGCCGCCTACCCGAGCTATGCCCGCGATGGCTTGTCATGCCAGTGGCCTTTCATATAGATAATTGGCGTACTAAGCGGCGAATCCGCATGCACGGTGTCGGTCGTAACAAAGGAAGCGTAAGCACGGTATGCGATGTGTTGTGAAATGTGTGCTCGGTTGCACCAAAGTGTTATAAAGCCTACGATTCGGCTATACGTAAAGACACGTGTTTCGCCACGAGATATGGCATCGTACCTGAGTTCTCAACACCGATTCCAAAAGTTGTGTTAGACGTTTCGAGTTAAGTCTGGAAGGGCCGTAAGGCAAGTTTGGATAAGTCAGGTTACGCTGCGAGGCACGGCCTCGATGTTTGAGGCACGGGCAAGTATTTGACACGACCGAGTCGTTACGTCCCAGAGTATGGCACAAAAGGCAAGCACGAGGCAATAAGTTGACGTTATTAACACGGAAAGGTCTACCGGTAAAGTATGAGTACGTTATTAGTGCAATGGCACGGTGGCGGTCTAAAGACATAAAATAGACCAAGGCGTCGGTCCTAAAAATCGATCCTAAGAAAAGATTAGAAAGACAATCGTAAAAAGGGGCTTGTATTGCACAAAGTAAAATAAACGTATCAGTTTTGTATGGGTGGGCGAGGAGCTCACTCCACCAGTACAGTTGAGTACTGACACCCACATAGTTTCTATGTGCAGGTACATGTAGAAGCTCGTGACGCAGAGCTCGCTTGGATGCGTCGAAGCACGGAGTTCCTTGGCGATTCAAAGCGTGTGGCCGCATGGAGTAAAGACTTATACGAGACATAATGTATGGACATCGCCTTCCGAAGCATCCGCTGGCTCAAGCATTGTAATCGAGAGTTGAGAGAGGGCAGAGTGACTTGTAATGTGAGACGAGTGAATTTGAGTGATTGTAATCTCGGCCTTGCGCCCCCAATGTAACCGTTGTTTCGATATCAATAAAGAGTTCTTTTGAATGACTTGTGTTTTGTTTTTAACTTCCACTGCTGGTATTCAATGTCTCTGTTTGGGACTTCTGTGCGACGACCCCGTCGCAGCCGTTGAAATCGGCCGTTATGGAACCCGCCTTGCACGAGCGTAATCTAGGCTCGTACGGCATCACGCCTTAGCGAGGACGATCGCTCCTATGGGAGCGGGGCGTGACATATCGCTCCTACGGGAGCAGGGCGTGACATAATGGTATTAGAGCATGGCTTTACGTCATTGGACTACCGATTGAATTCTTTAACTCTGATGTTTTCGCGAACTCTGAATGTTGCTTCCGCAAAGTTGATATCGTCGGTGCGCTCTCTCTCGATTGTCCCACGGGATGTCTATACAATAAGTCTAATATTTTCAAAAGCTCGTACAAGCGTTTCATCGAACGCATCGGTAGGCCATCGCCGGATACGTTGGTAGGCCTTTGGGCCGAACGGTGCCGACCTTGAGTTGATAGAAGACACGTGCTAAAAGTTAGCAAACGCGTTGCGTGCTTGAACGACCTTACGCTAACAATAGGGAACGAGCACACGAGACCGAAGTATAGTTCGAACGGGATGGTTATGCACACAGCCTTTGGCTAAGTTGTGTCGATTATCGTGCACCTCGACCTTTTGGTGCAAACGAGTCGCGAGCAATATTAAGTATCGCTCGGTCGGAAACGGGGATACACTTAGAGTGTATATCGATAGAAGTGCTATTGGACTAACGCTTAGGCGTATACGAAAGATTGTTTTGGATTTTGAGGAATGGTGCGAACGACTTAGTGCGTCGATGCGACGTGAACGATTACGCTAGGGATTCGTCGAACGAATCCGAAACGTGTCTTAGCGAATAATGCGAACGTAATTTGGACTAGATTGGGTGACTCGAATCCCGAGTGGTGTATGGTCCGTCTTGGAAATCATTCGAGCGAAAGATTGAGGATTGCACGAGTATGAAACGCGAAAACGATTGAGTAGGTAAAATCGAATCGAGAAAATTGATACGGATCGTATACGAAAAGTTAACACGACGGGTAGGTAGCGTGCATGAAATGTTCGATTTTAAAGTTACGCGAATGATTCTGAAGATTGGAATGGATATCGTTCGATGATTGAGTTAGCAAGGAATATTACGAATTAAGAAATACGTTGGTCGATGACTTAAGATAGACGGATAAACGATACGTGAATTTGGGTTTGTCAAAATTGATGTTGTGAACGATTCGAGGGGTAATGATCGAAATTAATTTGAATATCGAGGAGATTATCCAGTCGGACGATAGCATCATTCGCACGACTCAGAATTCGTTGCTAACGAAGATCGTCAGGTTACGTATATCGTCGATGGTATTGAGGCGTATCAAAGACGATATGCGATAACTCAGGGGTAATCTGACACGGTGAATGACGATCGTGCAAGTGTTATCATTCCAAATGGATACAATAAGTGATCGTATCTTGATGATTACGTGGATAACCATAGCGTCCACATTCTTGTCTTGTGCGAGCACGACTCCAGCTTCGCACATGCGTTGCGTCAGATTTAGGGCGATCGTTCCGTGTGAGCGCTGACATGGTGATTCATGTCGCGGGAATGATCGAACTTAGAAAATCAGGACGCGGCAACTTTGATTGTCTCGACTTGTTGGCTTGATGCGAAGGAGAACTCGAGAATGTTAGGACTTGTGATTGATGACTGAATAAAACTTGAGGATTGAGTAGGTCCAATCCGCGCATCGAGAATGAATTAGTCTAGACACAAAACAAGAGTTACGTTTCGATGAGAATGATTATCTCGCGGAAGCGTTGCATGGTGATTCATGAACCACCGTGGATAATTTGTCTCGCGTGAGATCGGAGCATAACATATTGTTAAGTCGGACGACCTTGTGATCGATTACGTGAATTGGAATAGATGATTTCGGAAATGTGAGATGTGAATTACGGTTTAGAGATGAATTGTGTCATAGCGTGCTTGATTTAAGAATGAATGATAGGCGAACTAATGTTGAACGTGTTCGAAAAGATAAACTATGCAAAACGGCTTGATGAACGAACGATATTGATATGACGTAAAATTGGTAGAAACGTGAGTTATCGTAGGATGGCTTTACCGAACGACTCGTACACCGTGCGACGGATATTGGAATGTGCGTAGGAAATCGATGCTCGATGTTTAGAAATCGGAGTGATGCGAGCTTGAGTAGAAAACCCCGTACCATCGATTTGGTTTGACCTTAGGATGGGGTCAGTGTTGATATCGTTGTTTGGGAACTATGATTCCAGTACTGACGAAAGACATAGCCTAGCGGTTAGGCAGACGTTCCGGCACGAAGTGATAGGAATTGTGGAGGCACCACTCACGAGTCTCGGCTGACATGCACGTATATCAGGGACGCCCGAATATGTGTACGATCTGACTCGAGTGGTGATGGCAGATTCTCTATCACGAGACTTGGCTGAAATGCATGTATTTTAGGGACGCCTAGAATATGTGCACGATCCAACTAAGTGATACGTTGAATCAAGTAAGACTTGAGGAACGGGAAAGTGTTGTGGATTTTGAAATTGTAAGTTTTGAAGAAATGTTGACGGTAACGCGATCATTGAATTGAGACGAGTTCGAATGTTGGTTGATCGGTTGGTGTGCCTTACGACTAAGTTAGCAATAAGCACGAGCGTGGCTCGGAATCGAAGAAACGCATAGGCGAAGTATGTACGATTAAGTCTTGGCCATAGAAATGGTAGGATATTTTGCCTTCAGGAAAGTCTCGAGGACGAGACTTGTTCTGAGTGGTGTATGTTGTAGTGCCCCGTCCCGTAAAGTCAATCGGAGGAATCGAAACGTCGATGACGTTCAGACTTGGCCTTACAACGGTGACTCGAAGACATCGCTCAGGTGGGGTAGTTTCGGTGAACTTGCCTCATCTCAGCCTTCACTTAATAATTTGTGTGTTTTCAACTTGCACAAGTAGGCTTAATAATAAAAGAGACGAATCCACATAGCTAAAGGAAATTATCCCGACGGATCGAATCGAGTTTAGAACATGGAAAACGTCCCACGGTCTGATTAGAGTTGGTGCTCAGCGTGCTTTGAAAATGACACTCGATCCTTCGTCCCGCGGCTTGGGAGAAGGAAAAGTTGGTATTCGACACAAACGATGAGTTAGCCTACGTCATAGGCGTCGCCCGCGTAAATGCTCGATAAAGCATGCACGTTTCTACTGTGCAAGGCTTGGCATAGCCTTGGCTTGTCCCTCGGGTTAAGTTGTAGGCTTGAGTAAGTTAGGCAAAGTTATGCCGATCGACCTAAGTCATTCCAAGTGCCGTCCCGTTCTTTCTGCGGTTATCAAGTCAAATAGTCCCACGATCTCAAGGGCCGTCATGTAACATATGACTTGGGTGATAGCGTCGCGTAGGAAGTAAGTCAGTTAAAGGCACAGCCACGGTTGGCACGATGTAAAGTTAGCCACAGTCTATGGCACTTGAGGAACACGTTTTGTTCAAGTTAAGTTGGAAGGCTATGTAATAGTCGTTCCTTCGAGTTCAAAGATGTTTCGAGGCGGTCCCTCGGTTGGGAGTCTCGCGTTCTTATCCATGTTAAGATGTTTCGAGGCGGTCCCTCGGTTGGGAGTCTTGCATTTCTATCTACGTTAAGATGTTTCGAGGCGGTCCCTCGGTTGGGAGTCTAGCGTTCCTATCCACGTTAAGATGTTCGAGGCGGTCCCTCGGTTGGGAGTCTCGCGGCCCGATGCACGTGATGTAAAGGGTGGTTCAGAGCACGAGTTGCTAAGTATAGTTCCAATCATACCAACAAATTAGGCCATGCATTTACGTGAGTCTAGATGTCTCGTAGGTGCGTGGTCATTGGACACCTTGTCGACAAGGATTTCTACCTAGACTGGTTATACGCCGGAGCACCGGGCCCAGTCATCCTAGGGGGTAGACGTTATAGCAGCGCATGCTTTTATTACGTGGATAGTCGGGGGCTTTCAACGGGGCTCGCTACCTGCGCTGAAGGACCCGCCGCCTACCCGAGCTATGTCCGCGATGGCTTGTCATGCCAGTGGCCTTTCATATAGATAATTGGCGTGCTAAGCGGCGAATCCGCATGCATGGTGTCGGTCGTAACAAAGGAAGCGTAAGCACGGTATGCGATGTGTTGTGAAATGTGTGCTCGGTTGCACCAAAGTGTTATAAAGCTTACGATTCAGCTATATGTAAAGACACGTGTTTCGCCACGAGATATGGCGTCGTACTTGAGTTCTCAACACCGATTCCAAAAGTTGTGTTAGACGTTTCGAGTTAAGTCTGGAAGGGCCGTAAGGCAAGTTTGGATAAGTCAGGTTACGCTGCGAGACACGGCCTCGATGTTTGAGGCACGGGCAAGTATTTGACACGATCGAGTCGTTACGTCCCAGAGTATGGCACGAAAGGCAAGCACGAGGCAATAAGTTGACGTTATTGACACGGGAAGGTCTACCGATAAAGTATGAGTACGTTATTAGTGCAATGGCACGGTGGCGGTCTAAAGACATAAAATTGACCAAGGCGTCGGTCCTAAAAATCGATCCTAAGGAAAGATTAGAAAGACAATCGTAAAAAGGGGCTTGTATTGCACAAAGTAAAATAAACGTGTCAGTTTTGTATGGGTGGGCGAGGAGCTCACTCCACCAGTACAGTTGAGTACTGACACCCACATAGTTTCTATATGCAGGTACAGGTAGAAGCTCGTGGCGCGGAGCTCGCTTGGATGCATCGAGGCACGGAGTTCCTTGGCGATTCGAAGCGTGCGGCCGCATGAAGTAAAGACTTATACGGGACATAATGTATGGACATCGCCTTTCGAAGCATCCGCTGGCTCAAGCATTGTAATCGAGAGTTGAGAGAGAGCAGAGTGACTTGTAATGTGAGACGAGTGAATTTGAGTGATTGTAATCTCGGCCTTGCGCCCCCAATGTAACCGTTGTTTCGATATCAATAAAGAGTTCTTTTGAATGACTTGTGTTTTGTTCTTAACTTTCGCTGCTAGTATTCAATGTCTCTGTTTGGGACTTCTGTGCGACGACCCCGTCGCAGTCGTTGAAATCGGCCGTTATGGAACCCGCCTTGCACGAGCGCAATCTAGGCTCGTGCGGCATCACGCCTTAGCGAGGACGATCGCTCCTACGGGAGCGGGGCGTGACATATCGCTCCTACGGGAGCGGGGCGTGACAGCCTTCCAGTGATTTTCTCCTGGATTACTAGTATATCTGCTTAGTTTGTTAACTGATTGCGCTATGTCCGGTCGCGTACAGTTCGTGACATACATAAGGCTCCCAATTATACGAGAATATTCCACTTGTAAAATACTTTCTCCAGTATTCTTCTTTAAATGTAGATTTAAATCTACTGGAGTTTTTGCAATGATATTATCATTTTGATTATATTTCTCTATAATCTTCTCAATGTAATGAGATTGGAATAACATCAGCCCATCTGGTGTTGAAATCTTAATTCCTAATATAACATCTGCAACTCCCAGATCTTTCATATCAAAGTTTTTGATTAAGATCTTCTTTGTGTCCTGGATTATGTTATTATTATTACTGACTATTATTAGCATATCATCTACATATAGGCATATAATGACATATCCAGTTTGTGTATTTTTAGAATACACACATTTATCACACTCATTGATCTTGAATCCATTTGACATCATTACATTGTCAAACTTTTGGTGCTTGTTTAAGTCCATACAGAGACTTAACAAGTTTGCACACATTCCTTTCTTTACCTGCTACTATGAATTCTTCTGGTTGATTCATGTAGATTTCTTCTTCCAGGTCACCATTTAAAAAGACAGTCTTCACATCCATTTGATGTATTTCAAGATTATGCAATGCTGCTATTGCAATTAACATCTGAATTGATGTTATCCTTGTTACTAGTGAATATATATCAAAATAATTAATTCCTTGTTCTTGATTATATTATTTAACAACCAGCCTCGCTTTATATTTATCAATAGGTCCATCGGCTTTCGTTTTCCTCTTGAATATCCATTTGCAGCCTAATGGCTTACACCCTGGAGAAAGATTAACTATTTTCTATGTATGATTTTGCATAATGGACTCTATTTCGCTATTTATAGCTTCTTTCCAAAGTGGTGCCTCTGGTGTAGACATTGCTTCTTTGAAAGTTTTAGGTTCATTTTCTAACATAAATGTTAGAAATTCAGGCCCAAAAGTCTTCGATATTCTAGACCTTTTACTACGTCTAGGCTTATCTTCCTTATCTGCATCCTTTTGACCAGTATTACTAATATCATCATATTTCTTTTTAGTGTTTCATGTATCTTCTTGCATGGAAAAATATTCTAAAAAAAATATGCATTCTTAGATTAAATAATTGTAATATTATGTATCTCCGAAATGTCCGACTTATGTACGAGAAACCGATAAGCAGAACTATTTTTAGCATATCCTATAAATATGTCGCTAAAGGTCTTAGGACCTATCTTGACCTTTTTAGGCAAAGAAATTACCACTTTTGTAAAACATCCCCACACTTTGAGGTATTTATAGGAAGTTTCTTTCCTTTTCATAATTCATATGGCGTCTTATCCTTTTTCTTGTGGGATACCTTATTTAAAAGGTAGTTGGCTGTAAGTACAACTTCTTACCACAAATTATCTGGTAGTCCTGAACTTAATAGTAAAGAATTCATCATTTCTTTAATTGTTCGATTCTTTCGTTCAGCGATACCATTAGATTGTAGTGAATATGGTGCATTGGTTTGGTGTATAATTCCATGTTCTTCACAGAATCTTACAAAGAGTGCTTCATATTTACCACCTCTATCGCTTTTGATAACTTTAATTTTTCGATTAATCTACTTCAGTTTCATATTGCTTGAACATATCTATTGCCTCATCTTTTGATTTTATAAGATAGACATAGCAATAAGGAGTACTATCATCGATGAATGTGATGAAGTACTTCTTCCCATTTCTAGTTTGTATGCCTTTTAGATCAAATACATCTGTATGGATTGAATCCAACGGTTCGATATCTCTTTTAACCGGATTTTGAAAGGATGTACGGGTTAATTTTTTCATGTCCCGATTCGTAGAGTCATTTATTCACATATTTTATCTCTTGGAATCGATCGTCCTCGCTTGGACGTGATGCCGTACAAGTCTGGTATTGCACTTATACAAGACAAAGAGGGTACATAATTGATAATCTTCAAATAGGAACACATTGCAGCGACAGAAGCAGACAAATTGAAGTTAATAAGGACAATCTCTCTCATTGAATAGAAATACATCACTTCTTTATAGCAGCGGAAATAAAAGGATAACTTGAAGTCACACAGAGATATATAGAACTTTATTCTCTTTATTGATAATTGAAGAAGAGTACAAGACTTGTATTGAAGTACAATGCTCACAACAATTCTCACATTACATTGAAAGCCAACTGTATAATGCTACAAAGCTTACATTTGATACTTGGATACATTGGATTACAACTCGATATACCGACTTGGCTTACAACTCGCTGGTACAACTGATTATACTGTTCCATACATTATGCCCTTTATAAGCAGAAGACATCATCTTGTACAAGGAGAGCTTCTGTATGCCCAACAAATCTTCGATGCCGCGGGGCCAATTAAGCCAATCATCGTGTGCAGAACATCCCAAGCATGAGCACCTGCCCACAAAACGTGGATCAGCACATCATCTATGTACTGGCGAGCAGAATCCAACCCACTCGCTTAAACCAACATTTAAGTAACCATTTATTAGAATGGTCTTTCTATCTGGGACCTAGCATCAGTTTACATTTTATGGGCAATAATTATAGTGAAGCATGTAAACATATTCTTAGCAATATTCATGTGGACATATCATTTAGGCCTGTCAATGGTAGCTTATTGGTCGGATATTGGCAATACCATATCCGAACCATTAACTATCGGATATATCCGATAACTATCCGATATCCGATCGGATATACGTTTTGGCTACCATATCCGTTACCGATAATTTTATCGGATATCGGATAATATCCGAACCAATAAGATTACTAAAAAATATATTAAAAATTAGAAGAAAAGAATCAGAACCAACAATTTCCACATTGGAACAACATATTTTGTCATAATTCTCCACACAAGCACAAATAACTAATAATCTCATGCATACATTGAATACATTGCCACATATATATTTTAAATTTATTAAAAAAATTAAATATTATTGGTTCGGATTTTATTAGTTCGGATATGGCACTTACCGTACCCGTATCCGATATCCGATAAATATTCGATAAGATATCCGAATCCGTATCCGTATCCGAAATTTCGGATATTTTCGGTTCGAATACGGATCGGATACGGATTTTCGGTCAACCATTGACAGGCCTAATATCATTATAGCATTCTTGGTGTTATCATGCAAAGACATCATTGAGGCATCATTTACATTAACATCTTAAACATGTTATGACAATTCTCACTTCAAGCATCGGTTAGCATGTATGTTATGATTGGGCAATGTTTATAACCAGGCATCTTTCTAGCATACTGAATTTAACATGTTAAGCAGGTTCTCATATTGAAAGACTACACACAACATCATTTATTTGGCACGTTAAGCACGCAAGTTAAACCAACACATATATTGAGTATATCACATTTAAGTGATTTCTTACCGATAGCCAACTCCCTCGTACCTGCATCAAATACAGGTTAACAGATATACTTACTCTGCCTGCACAAAATATTCATTAGCGTGCATCCTGACTACATGATCACTGGTGTTTAACCATACGGACGTTGCCATATAGGTCTTTATTGGTAATGCGATGACTCCAGAGAAGGTAGCTAGCCCCAAAGGATGTCTCGTAAAATCTGTGCCCCTACTGGCACGCCAATGTTTCCTCCTAGGCCGGATCGGTCGTCCTAACGTCCCAGGGTACCGTCCGAGAAAACATATCCCCATCTCTTATGCATAAGTTGTACTATGACCATGCGAATGCGTGTCCGACTAAATCGTGAACATAAAATACATGGTAAAATATTGAAATAAAGACAACATTGCATCATCATTCATCTCATTCAAGTCATGTTCAATGACTTATTTATTTCCAATATTACCATCATTTCACTTGGTGATCTCAACGATCCCAAGCCTCATCAATTCTTATTGTTTGCTACATTGCAACATTTCTCATTACGTTCCTTCTAAGGAGGAACAAACAACATTCATTCATTTCAAAGGGACTTGTAGCATTTTATTCATTTTATAGGAACAATAGCATACTCAATTCATTTCTCACGTGTCATTCATGTAGCATCTCATTATTCAAGTGATTCATTCATTTCCTCAACATTTAGCATAAGGGACATTATCAATTCATTCTCAGGCATCAAGTTACACTAGAAATTCGAGTGTGATTCGTTCAGCAATTCAAAGTTTATGTGTTATTCATTCAATGATTTCCAGCATAGACATCTCTATCGATTTAGCAACTAAAGCATCGCATTACAATTATTCAACATTCAAGGTAGAGACATTAGGGACATATTCATAGCATCACGTCATTCTATTTATTAAGCATGCTGGAATAAGGAGGAAGGAGGACAGTTCCACTTGCCTTACATAACTGTCTTCCTGTTCCGATCACACATAATTCCACTAAGCGTTGCTCTACCAGCGAGCCACGTTCCAATACTTAATTCATCTAGCCAGCTAAGAGAGACTGCATCAGTCTTAACTCTCTTGATCTCCAACATAAGTCATGGTCCAACATCCTGATCCCATCCAACAAGCCAACCAAATGCGTCGTACGGAGCGGGACATTACATAATATACCACTCAGAAAAAGTTTCGTCCTCGAAACTTAAGAAAACAACTCATCTACTAGATTCACTTAATCACAATGAGTTACTCATTCAGCTTCAATTTAATATTCATTTCAGCCCACTCGATCATTTCAAAATAGCTATCCAACTGTATCATTTTAATCCATCAACGATTCGATCTATCTCTTTTTCAATTACTTGTAACTTCTCATTGATTTACCAACAGTTTCCTTGCATTTCTATCTTGGTCGCAATGTATCACTTCATTTGGATCCATACACATGTTTTAGGCGTCCCCAAAACATATGCATTTCAGCCAAAGTCCGCGCTAGTGCGATAATTCTTCCTAAAATATTATCTCGATCGCAACCTATCACTTTGGCTGGGTCTATTCACATATTTTAGGCGTCCCCAAAATATATGTACTTCAGCCAACTTTCATGTTAGTGCGATTCGATCAGCCACGATATAATTCTTTTTTCCAAATCCGACTTAGCATCCTTTTAATTAACTTATTACTTTATTCACTTGCCAAAATCACTATCTTCCAGGCCACAACACTTAACATCAGGGGCAACTCGGGTAAGTTCTCTATCCAAACATAATATTTCTAACATCGGTCAAGGGTCTAACTTAGAGCCATTCATATCAAGAGTTCACAACATGCAATCATATTCCTTCCCCAAATCCAACAATATTTCTCACCGAGGCAATTCATCTTTTCTAAAAGATACAATCCGACGTCACCCACTATTGATTACCCGAGTCAGGGTATAATTCTATGCAACAGTCAAGATTAACCCAGCTACCCGACTATAGATACCGATCCAACATTCTCGTCATGAGCAGTCAATTCCATCTCATAGAATAATTCACTACTCGATACATGCAACTCAAGTCTCATCCCACAATTCTAGTTCCCGCTATAGGCCGACACATAATCCTCAAGGGTCAAACATCTATAAGGTTCATATTGAAGCACATACATACAACATATCATTCTTAGGTCGTACTCATCATCATCTCTCGTTCAATGCCATAAGGTCATTCTATGGGTCGCTAACGGCCATCTATTATTCAGTCCAGTCTCAATGGTTAGCTATACCGACAGCTATACCTGATCATTCAGGTGACTTCCCTAGAGTAGACGGCTACTAGGGTTATACTAGTTCCTTTTTCTTAGGGCCAACAAGCAATCGATAGTTCTAAGGAACTCTACCCAAACCTATGGGTATCAACTCAGTCTGAATAACAAAAAGCCATTGTCGGCTATGCCAACAATTGGTCATGCAGCCCATAGTCGCTAGGGTCAAGTCTATCTATCCAGGGTCTCCCTCAAGGAAATAATTCCCACAGAGGCTCATTCTAGACTTATCCAACGATCGACTAAGATCGATCTATCAACTTTACAGTCAAATCCCAATCCGATATACGATTCTCATCGTTCTAATAATCCATCAAGTAAATTCCTAATGATTCAATTTCTATTTCAAATCCTTTGTACTCACACGAACCCATAAGCCAAGGCTAACTATTCAAGGGTCATCAATTCCGATAGTCTTAACATAGCTATGGAATCATACTATTCGGTCTGTATGACGAAGTCACACTAGTAACTCATAAGCCAGCAATCTATATCCCCAACCAACAGTCACATATACCGACATTATCCAACACGTTTGAAATTTTTTAATCCCATTCGTTTCATCAATCATCAAACTCTCTCACGGCATTCTTAAATCTCATGCAGCAAGGGTCGAGTAGTTTATCCAATTCAATACGACAATTCATGCATCAATTAACCATCCTCTATTCAACACAAATATTCCGGTTTGCTACATGTTACTTTTTTGTTAAAATTTAATTCCTCAGCATACATGCACATATGCAATGACTATCCTTTGGTGATCAAGATGGATTGATATCTATTACACCGTAGGATCAAGGCACAGATTTCTAATATTCTTTTGGTCACCGACAATATTTCCAAAACTTTCAGCTTAGCAATCAACTTTGTATTAGCCACATATGATTTTCATCCAACCAATCGAAGTCAACATTCAGATATTCTAAGCCACAACATTCTCTAGCCAAATTCATTTACCCATAGCATACTAACTGTCTTACTAGTCTGAGTCATCACTCGACTAAACAATTTCTAACCAAGCTACCGGTTATAATTTTTGACAATCTCGCTACCCAATATAACATCACTGTCAAGGGACACTCGAGTCATCTAGCAACAATACAAGACTCCCAGCTATGTCTCGGTACTACCCAGTACCCACATATAGTCTCATTGATATTCTATGGAAAGGGTCAACATACATCTAGTTCTGAGGTGGTAGAGGCAATATACCACTCAGAAATGAAGCCATTCCCAAACAATACCAACTCAATTCTATGCCGGACATTCGTGATTTATAATGATCACAACACGTAGCCAACATCTCGGGGTCTCAATATCACAAGCCAACATTCTTAGTGTCTCGAAAGCACTAGTCAGCACACATGAGTCAATTTATCCGTTCTGTTGAATTCATCCATCAATTACCCCATTCACAATTCTTTTCCCAACATCATATGCAATTCTCAACTTGTTACAGCATACGTAGCCACTTTTCTCTATTCTCACATTCCAAACCGTATTCACAATATAGAATATTATGGCATCGAGTCATTGTTGGGTTATTTGTGTCCAAACCAACAACAATCATTCATTCAGGGGCATCATATTGTATTTAGACTGATTGTATGGAACATCCAGTGAGCAGCCAAGAGGATAAATGAACTTTTAGACACGAACAACATAGGATAATTACGGAACAACAACAGCATAATCGCGAAAGCAATCTTTGATTTAATCGCGGAAGCAACGTTGAGTGATCGCGGAAGCAACTTTGGTTAATCGTCGATGCAAACTTTAATTTGAAACGAATCAAAGAAGAGACCAAGGACGTAAAGCCGTGCTCTGATACTAATTTGTCATGCCCCGATTCATAGAGTCATTTATTCACATATTTTATCTCTTGGAATCGATCGTCCTCGCTTGGGTGTGATGCCGTACAAGTCTGGTATTGCACTTGTACAAGGCAAAGAGGGTACATAATTGATAATCTTCAAATAGGAACACATCGCAGCGACAGAAGCAAACAAATTGAAGTTAATAAGGACAATCTCTCTCATTGAATAGAAATACATTACTTCTTTATAGCAGCGGAAATAAAAGGATAACTTGAAGTCACACAGAGATATATAGAACTTTATTCTCTTTATTGATAATTGAAGAAGAGTACAAGACTTGTATTGAAGTACAATACTTATAACAATTCTCATATTAAATTGAAAGCCAACTGTACAACGCTACAAAGCTTACATTTGATACTTGGATACATTGGATTACAACTCGATATACCGACTTGGCTTACAACTCGCTGGTACAACTGATTACACCGTTCCATACATTATGCCCTTTATAAGCAGAAGACATCATCTTGTACAAGGAGAGCTTCTGTATGCCCAACAAATCTTCGATATCGCGGGACCAATCAAGCCAATCATCGTGTGCAGAACATCCCAAGCATGAGCACCTGCCCACAAAACGTGGGTCAGCACATCATCTATGTACTGGCGAGCAGAATCCAACCCACTCGCCTAAACCAATATTTAAGTAACCATTTAAGCAAATATTTATTAGAATAGTCTTTCTATCTGGGACCTAGCATCAGTTTACAGTTCATGGACAATAATCATAGTAAAGCATGTAAACATATTCTTAGCAATATTCATGTGGATATATCATTATAGCATTCTTGGTGTTATCATGCAAAGGCATCATTGAGGCATAATTTAAATTAACATCTTAAACATGTTATGACAATTCTTACTTCAAGTATCGCTTAGCATGTATGTTATGATTGGGCAATATTTATAACCAGGCATCTTTTTAGCATACTGAATTTAACATGTTAAGCAGGTTCTCATATTGAAAGACTACACACAGCATCATTTATTTGGCACGTTAAGCACGCAAGTTAAACCAACACATATATTGAGTTTATCATATTTAAGTGATTTCTTACCGATAGCCAACTCCCTCGTACCTGCATCAAATACAGGTTAACAGATATACTTACTCTGCCTGCACAAAACATTCATTAACATGCATCCTGACTACATGGTCACTGGTGTTTAACCATACGGACGTTGCTATATAGGTCTTCATTGGTAATGCGATAACTCCAGAGAAGGTAGCTAGCACCAAAGGATGCCTCGCAAAACCCGTGCCCCTACTGGCACGCCAATATTTCCTCCTAGGCCGGATCGGTCGCCCTAACGTCCCGGGGTACCGTCCGAGAAAACATATCCCCATCTCTTATGCATAAGTTGTCCTATGACCATGTGAATGCATGTCCGACTAAATCGTGAACATAAAATGCATGGTAAAATATTGAAATAAAGACAACATTGCATCATCATTCATCTCATTTAAGTCATGTTCAATGACTTATTCATTTCCAACATTACCATCATTTCACTTGGTGATCTCAACGATCCCAAGCCTCATCAATTCTCATTGTTTGCTACATTGCAACATTTCTCATTACGTTCCTTCTAAGGAAGAACAAACATCATTCATTCATTTCAAAGGGACCTGTAGCATTTTATTCATTTAGGAACAATAGCATACTCAATTCATTTCTCACGTGTCATTCATGTAGCATCTCATTATTTAAGTGATTCATTCATTTTTTCAACATTTAGCATAAGGGACATTATCAATTCATTCTCAGGCATCAAGTTACACTAGCAATTCGAGTGTGATTCGTTCAGCAATTCAAAGTTCATGTGTTATTCATTCAATGATTTCTAGCATAGGCATCTCTATCGATTTAGCAACTAAAGCATCGCATCACAATTATTCAACATTCAAGGTAGAGACATTAGGGACATATTCATAGCATTACGTTATTCCATTTATTAAGCATGCAGGAATAAGGAGGAATGAGGACAGTTTTACTTGCCTTGCATAACTGTCTTCATGTTCCGATCACATATAATTCCACTAAGCGTAGCTCTACCAGCGAGCCACGTTCCAATACTTAATTCATCTAGCCAGCTAAGAGAGACTGCATCAATCTCAACTCTCTTGATCTCTAACACAAGTCACGGTCCAACATCCTGATCCCATCCAACAAGCCAACCAAATACCTCGCACGGAACGGGGCATTACAAATTTTGCTTCTGCACATATTTTACACTTATAATTTGAATCTATTGTAGATCTAGGAATTAAGTCCATGTTCATGAGTTTCCTGATTGAATCATAATTAACATGACCTAATCTTCTATGCCACATATGAGAGGACTCAACAATATAAGAAGAATTAATCATCTTATTAGGCATAATAGTCATTATATTCATTTTGAAGATGCCCTCCTTGAGGTAACCCCTCCCCACATAAACTCCACTCTTGGTGAGTACAAATTTGTCAGATTCAAATGTTAATTTGAACCCATGCTTGCTTAACATAGATCCGAAAATCAGATTCTTCCGAATGTCTGGTACATGCAGAACATTGTTAAGCTTCAATTCCTTTTTCGACGTCATTTTCAGAATGATTGTTCCTTGTCCTTCAACCTTTGACGATGAAGAATTTCCCTTGAAGATTTGTTCACCTTGGTCGACACTTTAGTAGGTACTGAACATAGACTTTTTAGCACAGCTGTGGCGGGTAACGCCAGTGTGAACCCACAACTCCCTGGGGTTGCTTCCTACCATGTTTACTTCAGAAACAACAACCGTCAGAACCAGGTCGTCAACACCCTTAGCCAAACGTTCATCTTCAGTCATATGAGCCTGGTGAGGAAGTTCCTTGTTCTTGTTGTTGTTGTAATTTTTGTAGTCGCGACTACGACAATCTGCAGCTTTATGTCCCATTTTCTTACATATGTGATATTTAACTTTGAACTTTTTATAGTTTCCTTGACCGGAGTAGTTTCCTTGACCGGAGCCTCCAATATGTTTGTACTTTTTTTGGGTCCTGTTTCCAAGACATTTGCCCTGGCTTCTATAGAAGAGATTTTTTCAGTGCTCATGTTATTCTCTTCTATTTTAAGCCTGACAATTAGGTCTGCCAGTGGCATGTTTTTACGTTTATGTTTCAGATAGTTCTTATAATCCTTCCTGAGAGGTGGAAGTTTTTCAATCACAGAAGCTACCTGAAACGGTTCACATAAGGCCATACCTTCGACAACCAGTTCATAAAAAATGCATTGCAAGTCTTCAACTTGACTTGCTAATGATCTGGAGTCAACCATGCGGTAGTCTAGAAATTTGCTTACTACAAATTTCTTAGACCCTGCATCTTCTGCTTTGTATTTTTTGTCCAGAGCATCCCAGACCTCTTTTGCAGTCTTCAGTGGACTGTAAACATTCCATAAATGGTTGTCCAGTCCACTTAATATGTGGTTCCTGCATAAGAAGTCTGCATGTTTCCATTTTTCAACATTTGTAATTACAATATTGTCAGTTTCATCTTCTTGCAGAACAGGTACTGTTTTATTTAGAACCTTTGCCAGATTCAAAGTTGTAAGATAGAACAACATCTTTTGTTGCCAGCGCTTGAAGTCAGTTCTATTGAACTTTTCGGCTTTTCTTCTTGTCCAATATGGACAGGAGCAGAAGTTATCATCACCGTGTTCTCAACTGCTGTTATTTTGTCTGTTACAATAGGGTAGTACATACTAATAAGTTAAAAAAATTCAGATTTGAGAAGTGTTACATTATGTTCTAGTTTAGTAGAGCAAAACAAGTAAATTCAGATTCAGCTTAAAACAAAAAACGAATTATATTGAATGAAGAAGTACCGTTAAAGAAATAACAAATTCTAAAGGCTATTGACTAATTCCAATAGGAGTATTAAGTAGTAGTTTGACTTATGAAGTACTGTAAACAATTATTCCAATACTATGGTGGGATTATAATAATATTTATACTAAGATGAAGTCTAAACACGAAATTTTGATAAACAAACCAGATTCTTCCAAATACTAATATGCAACCAGAAAACAGATTAGGAATATAAAGGTATGTGAAATGTAAAATTAAACAGATTTTCATGCATTAGTTGGACTAGAAACTTTATAGGACATGAACCTACTATTCTACTATACTGTAGTGAAAAGTTTTCTTAACTAATACACAGTAAACAAAAGAGTATGAACATGAATGAAAAGGACAGAAACACATGTCCACTCTAAATTACCACTGGTGCATAGACATATATGTCTTGAGACATATGTGCACTTCACACAACATTAATTCTGTATTGAAACAGTTGAAGAAAGAGCCAATCAAATGTTGTACCGAAGGAGCAAAATTTTTAACAGAGAACTAATAAGTCTATGAATTAAAACCAAAGGCCTGAGACAGTGAACAAATAATATTTTTGAACCTAATACAGAGTAGTTAAAAAATAAATATTGTCTTAAGATTATTAGTAAAAATAGTTCCAACTTTATATTTAGACTCTGAAATTAAAATATAAATAAATGATACCGAGGCTTGAACTTGGTTCAATGTCCTTAAGACAATATTCGTCCCATACTGGAGCTTACGGTTTAATGGCGATTGGTCTTCCAGGATACAACGGTTCTTTCCTTCGGTAGCAGCACTTCATACCGTAGGAATTCGTCGAAGCAATATTGGTAGCCCTCTCTCTCTTAGACATAATACTAGATGATGGATGAATTAATTGTGTGTTTGATTCATTCAAGCACTTGTGCTTTTGTAGAAATAAAGAGACATAATGGAAAGGACACACATTTCTAATAAATAGATTCGTATACCTCTTCAGAGATTCGTTGCCAAAGATTCGTTGATAGAAAATAATAATAATTATTATTACAAATATACATTCACTTTTCCAACAGTTACATGTCTACGACCGTCGCAGGAGAAATTTTGCTACATTTAATTTGAAGGAGTTACAAAGTGTTCTACAAGACCATATTAAACGGCCCTACAAGAAAAACTCTATTTATATGTGCATATAGAGAGGTCAACTTACAATAGGTGAAATATCCAATATACCCTTACATATAGGATCAAGAAAAATATATATAATAAATTAGATTCCACACAAACAACAACATGATGACACAAACATAATACCTATGTTGTTTCTCATATGTTTTGGAGTATCCAGATGTCACGTCCCGATTCCGTCGAATCGATAGTCGTCCCCCGGGCGTGATGCCGTGCGAACCTAATTTGCGATCGTACAAGGCATAGTCATAAGGTAATCCAAAACAAGAGAATCTAAGAGAGCAAGCAGACAAATTGAATCACACATTAAGTAAAGGAAACTTTAATCTTTATTGATAATGGACATCATTTACAGACTCCAGTACAGGACTCATGCCGTGTGGGCTACAACATGACTCAATTACAAAAGAGTGCCGATGAGATAATCGTTCCATACATTGCACACATCCCTCAATATAAACCAGAGTATTCCAGTGACCTGGAATGGAGGGACGCTGAGCCATCTTTCTTGGACATTTGAGAGTCTTCAAAAATAGAGTTGCGGGACAAGTCTTTGACGCACGGCCGACGCTTCAAAATTACGAACATCGCCGAGCTAGTTGGCGCATCCTTCCTGATTCATGGGACCTGCAAAGAGCAAGGATCAGTACGATCACATGTACTGGCGAATGGGTAATTAAAATCCAAGCTCTTCATTTGGTTCAAGCAGTTTATAAACAGGTTAGCTAGCTATTTCTGTGATCTTTCTAACCATTCTGATCGATTTGCATGTTAACATGTTTGAGGTATGCAGATGAAATTGTATACATTAAGCAGCTATCATATTCATCCCGTGTCACGTGCATTAGTTAAGCAGTAAAAGGGTGTGAAGGTCACTGGCAATGTTAAGCCATCACGGACTATAGCTGGGTTAAACGGCGACCCTTTCGCGACGAATAGCGAGCCCTGTGCAAAAGTTCTCGAATAACCCACGCCGATGTAAGGCTGGCGCTTGCTATACTCGTTCCTCTCGGGCCGAATCGGTTCCTTGGCCTCGGCAACCATTCGAGGAAACTATACCTTGTCGACAAGTTGTCCAATGACCATTTTGTAGAGTCTTGAAAAATGCTCTCTCTTTTCTAGAACCTTATCCTTTCTCTTTTAGTTGCAAAACTTAACCTTTCTTTTGAACTTAGTCGATTTACTCACTTAGCCATATTGTTGCGATAAACGTTAATCGATTCATTCATTATTTTGCATAGGCTAAGTGGAATTGCATAAGAAAGCACGTTTTCCATTTTCAATATCGGCAGTTGATAGCAAGTATTTCGTAAAGAATCGTGCCATGATTTTCTTGATTCTACACTATGATAACAAGCATTTCATTTAACTTTATATTGCTTTTGAAATAGAAGGACGAGGCGAAGGAGGTCAGCCACTCGCCTTAGACTTGCTTCAGACGAAGAACTGGTTGGCTGCGCTGACGTCGCCTACGCGATCACCTGCAATCGTATAAGCAACTGATTAAAACACTGTGTAATTCAAGGAATTTTGATATGAATGCGCTCCTCTTATTTCTCGAACCGAGAGATCCATGAATCGGAATCCTGACGCATATAGATACAAATGGTCCCATGGGAGCAAGAATTTCCAGAAACATTTGGAACATCAAAGCTCAAAAATGCAAGTCACGAAAATCTATCGAAAACATTCACGAAAAATGTATTCACGAAAATCAAAGCCAAAGCCAAATCAAGCACGACATGAAAACCAGAGCAACAAGAGGTCTCTTCTGACTTAGCCGCATAGCCAATCCTTGAGGCACAACCTGCTGAATATGGAACTTGGTTCGGAAGAAGCCATTCCATAACGAAAAATGGATCTTAATTCAACCATTCTCGTTTGACCGATTTAGTCGATTCCGACCTATCGGTCCCGACCGAATCGATAGCGACAGTGTTCCTTTCTCGCATACCCCGTAGACGAAAACAGAGCACGATGTAGGGACAGGGCATTACACCATAACTAACTAATAAAAAGTTTTGCCCTTAAAACTTAAGGATAGAACCTACCTCTACGAGAACAATGAAGGAAAATTTTCCTTTATTTTCGATTCAAGCTCCAACGTCGACTCTTCGACCGAATGGTTACTCCAGAGGACGTGGACAAGTGGGATCGTTCGATTTTGCAGCAGCTTATCCTTGCATTTTAAGATTTGAACTGGCTCTTCAACGTAGGATAAGTCAGACTTCAGCTCCAGCTGGCCAAAATCTACCACGTGGCTAGGGTTGTGCACGTACTTTCGTAACTGAGAGACATAGAAGACATTGTGTACACCTTCTAGCGTCGACGATAGGACAATTTTATAGGCTACTGGGGCGACCCGCTCGAGTATTTCGATCGGTCCATCGAATCTCGGACTCAATTTTTTCCTTCGCGCCAAACCGAGTAACTCCTCGCATGGGCGACACTTTAAGAAATACATTATCTCCTTCTTGAAACTCAAGGGGTCGACGATGAACATCCGCGTAGCTTTTCTGACGACTCTGTGCGGTCTTTAATCTTTCCCGAATGAGCTAAATTTTCTGTACGGTCTGTTCCACCAGTTCTGTGCCAAGAATCTGTCGCTCTCTGACTTCGTCCCAGCAAATGGGTGATCGGCATTTTCGTCCGTACAGGACTTCATACGGTGCCATTTGGATACTGGATTGATAGCTATTGTTGTATACAAATTCAGCCAGAGGTAGATGAATGCCCCAACTCGACATGAAGTCAATTGCGTAGAGCCGTAACATGTCTTCGAGAATCTGATTGACGTGCTCCGTTTGGCCATTGGTCTGGGGATGATAGGCTGAGCTAAAGTTCAACTTGGTACCCAGAGCTGACTAAAGGCTACTCCAGAACCGTGACATAAACCGTGAATTTCGATCAGAGACGATGGATACTGGAACTCAGTACAGCCGTACTATCTTATCAAGATAAATCTGCGCCAGACGATCAACGCTCAAAGTAACTTTAATGGCAATGAAGTGCGCTGACTTGGTTAGTCGATCGACGATGACCCATATGACATTATTTTTCTGCGGTGTTTTCGGCAGACCAACAATAAAATCCATGCATACGTGCTGCCACTTTTATTCTGAAATTTCCAGATTTTGCATCTCCCCACCTGGTCTCTGGTGCTCAGATTTTACCTGCTGACAGACCATGCATTGCGACACGAATAGTGCCACATCTCTTTTCATTCCGTGCTACCAAAAATTTGTACGGAGGTCCTTGTACATCTTTGTGCTATCGGGGTACAAGGTGTACTTCGCATAGTGCGCCTCCGACAATATCTCCTTTCTAAGTTCTGAGTTATCCGGAACGCATATCCTGCCCTTCAATCGAAGCATACCGGTTTCGTCTTTCGCAAAGTCGGTCGTCCTACCCGTCGAGATTAGCTCTCGTATTTTTTTCAGGTATGGATCGTCCTTATGAGCGGTCTTGATCTTTTCTTGCAAGCTCGGCTCTAACCGCAACTTTGCCAACTGCACATTCCTGAATCGGACTCGGAGTTCAATGCCCATCTCTTCTAGGTCACGTAGCAATCTGTGGTCGATGGATAGCGAGGCAATATACTTTCGACTCAGAGCATCTGCCACAATATTTCCCTTTTCAGGCGTATAGCCAATAGTCAAGCCGTAATCTTTTATCAGTTCAAGCCAACGCCTTTGCCGTAAGTTCAGTTCCTTCTGCGTGAATAGATACTTGAGGCTCATGTGATCGGTATAAATCGTGCGCGCCATGCCATAAAGATAGTGATGCCATAATTTTAACACGGACACAATTGCCGCTAACTCCAGGTCATGAGTAGGATAGTTCTTTTCGTACGACTTTAGCTGTCGGAAAGCAAAAGATATCACCTTGTTCCGCAGCATCAGCACACACCCCAAATCCTGACCGGACGCGTCGTTGAATATCTGGAAACTCTCAGTCCCTTCTGGAAGTACGAGTATCGGGGCTGAGACGAGCCGTTGCTTTAACTCATGGAAGGAAGCTTCACACTCATCTGACCATTCAAATACGACTCCTTTCTGGGTGAGACGAGTTAGAGGCAATACGATCTTCGTGATGTCTTTCATGAAGTGTCGGTAGTATCCCGCTAAGCCAAGGAAACTTTGAATCTCGTCGAAGGATGCTGGCCGTTTCCAATCGACAACTGCTTCAACTTTCTTTGGATCGACCATAATACCTTCAGCAGAAATGATGTGTCCGAGGAATGCGATGCTGCTCAGCCAAAATTTACATTTGCTTTGCTTCGCATATAACTGATTTTCTCGAAGGGTTTGAAGCACGGTCCGTAGATGCTCAGTGTGTTGCTGCCTATTCTTCGAGTAGACGAGTATATCATCGATAGAGACTACTACGAACTTGTCGAGGAATGGTCGAAACATCCGATTCATTAAATTCATGAAAGCAGCTGGGGCGTTTATTAGGCCGAACGATATTACCAGGAATTCGTAATGGCTGTATCGAGTGCGAAAGGCATACTTTGGCACATCACCCGGTATGATCTTGAGTTGATGGTAACCCGAACGCAGATCAATTTTAGAGAACACCGCATCTCCTTGCAGCTGATCAAACAGATCGTTTATGCGGGACAGAAGATATTTGTAACGCCCCAAAACCAGAATACGGGAGAGCGGGGGGCGTACATAGCCAACTACGTATATTGAAGTGCAACCCACCTCGCTATACGGTCACGGCTGTCTAGATACATGAGGGTTTAACTATAAGCCAACAGTCTCCTATGGTCATGAACAAGCCTATTGTCTCAATCTCAAGCAAGCAATAATAGTTACAAGATGTCAGAGCACCAAATATATAATAGCAAGGCGTCACATACATTACATATTGGATGATCATGAAGCTAGTCGTTACAAAATGTCAGGACTAGCAAGAGTTTAGTCATACATGATCAACCCTAGGATCTGTCAATCATGTTACAGCCCGTAGGCAGACAATAAATAAAGGTACAATACGAGCTAAAACGTGCTCGCCGGCTAAACGCCTCAAAAGAATAATTTTACAATAAAGTGGGAGGATAAAAAGAAACCCACTCGTTGCCAGAGTTATGCCTGGTGGTCACCATCTGGCTGGAAGACAAGTGGATCCTCTGGTGCTGCTCCGATATCTGGCCACACAAAACCAGCTGGATCAGACCCCAGAAAGAGCAAGTGCCACAAAGGAGGCTTCACTTAGAAACTAAAACCAGCATATCACAATAGAATATTAAGGATAAATAATAAATAAAGAACTGATAATAATAGAGATAATAACAGTAAACTGAGTACAAAAAAACCATTCAAGTAGCCAGGTCACAACCCTTAAACCAAATAAGGATCGGGGTTGCAGCCCTCCACTTGAATAGAAACCCGTCTCAAATACTATTGGTACAGTGAAGACAATAAACGAAGAGAAGACACAGAACTGCTCCGGGAGCCAGGTTACAATCTTTAAACCAAACAAGGACCGGGATTGCAGTCCTTTACTTGAATAGAAATCCGTCTCAAATACTATTGGTACAGTGAAGACAATAAACGAAAAGAGGACACAGAACTGCTCCGGGAGCCAGTTACAACCCTTAGACCAAACAAGGACCGGGGTTGTAACCCTTCGCCTGAACAGAACTAGACCCCTGATCTTTATTGCTAAGGCCAGCATAATTAGTCATGGCATTAAGGTAGGTAAAATATGACGAACATGGCATGGGATTGCAATAAGACAATAAACGAAGAGAGAACACAGAACTACTCCGGGAGCCAGGTTACAACCCTTAAAACAAACAAGGACCGGGGTTGTAACCCTTCGCCTGAACAGAACTGGACCTCCGATCATTATTGTTAAGGCAAGCACCAATAATCATGTTATGTCAGAATCTTGCACAAGATCAGGATAAGACTAAGCAGAAATAAACACCATCCAATCAATCACGGCCAATCAAGAGTACGGCTTGATACTTTTAACTAACTAGGGTTATCACAGGCCTAGTTACTAGTAAGATGTAATGAGATTATTCCAACAGCCACAAGCCCTCCAGACCATCCAGGTTATCCGGCTCGAATGTCCGTTTATGAAGAATGCAACACGTGACTATGTGCTGGAAATGTGCCCTACTCGTCGGTAGGCTACAAGTCCACTTGAGCGCCTAGATAACGGGATTGTCTGTAGCTGGGAAATCTCTTCATGACTACTGGATTATTCTAGCTATTAGCCTTAGTTGAATTCAGTAGGTACCCCTGATCGTGGTACTCAGGGATCCCCATCCTAGACATGATGCAAGACAGTACCAGTTTATTTGTACAAACACAATCGCCCACGGTGTCCAGATCTTTCATACTTGTTATGTCAGGCTAGCTGTCGTAACATCATGTCGAGATATATCATGTCGGTTTACTTGTCAAGAGTGCACCACAACGGGCCACTATCGTATTTTATTCTTACATTATCATGAATGAGAGAAACTTGTATAAAATAACTAGTGACATATTCTTGATGCCAAGAAAAAGATCTACAACTTTCATGTTGGGAGTTGGAAAAAATTTGAGCCACAATTCGGTCAATTAGGACATATAACAGTTAGAAATAGCCAAAATAGGCATTATGCAGCCTATTCTGCGACACCATATGCGGCCAACTGCGACATGCGGCCTATGAGGCCCAACTGCGACACCATATGCGGCTCAACTGCGACATACGGCTTATGCGGCCCAACTGCGACACCATATGCGGCCAACTGCGACATGTGCTTTATGCGGCCCAACTGCGACACCATATGCGGCCAACTGCGACATGTGCCTTATGCGGCTCATTCGCGACACCATATGCGGCCAACTGCGACATGTGCCTTATGCGGCTCATTCGCGACATGTGCCTTATGCGGCTCATTCGCGACACCATATGCGGCCAACTGCGACATGTGCCTTATGCGGCTCATTCATGACATCATATGCGGCCAACTGCGACATGCGGCTTATGCGGCCCAACTGCGACACCATGTGCGGCCAACTGTAACATGTGCCTTATACGGCTCATTCGCGACATCATATGCGGCCAACTGCGACATGTGTCCTATGCGGCTCATTTGCGACATCATATGCGGCCAATTGTGACATGTGCCTTATGCGACTCATTCGCGATACCATATGCGGCCAACTGCGACATGTGCCTTATGCGGCTCATTCGCGACACCATATGCGGCCAACTGCGACATGCGGCTTATGCGGCTCAACTGCGACACCATATGCGGCCAACTGCGACATGCGGCTTATGCGGCCCAACTGCGACACCATATGCGGCGAACTGCGACATGCTAACAGATGAACATAGAAATGACCAAAAATGCTTTTGGCCATAACTTCCTCAAAACAAGTCAAAATCCAACTTTTTAAAGGTCTATTTTGGGTAAAATCGAATTCTCTGCAACATGGAACAATCAAAACATGAAAATAATGAAGTTTAATAGATCAAAACCCAAGAAAACCAAAAATAATATAAATTTAGATCTTCAAGAAAATATCCATCCAAATAAAAAAGGCCAAGTTCTAAAGTATCTTAGAATCTCCCAAGGAAGACAATAGAACAACAAAAATGGAGTTTCTTCATGAAGCAAGTTGCACTTGCCTAAGCTTCTCTTGGTAGGTGGAGAAGTTAAGAGGAAGAAGATGAAGAAATAAATGAAGAGTAAAGATGAGAGAGAAAGGGGATTGTGTTAATAAAGGATGATGGTGGTGGTAGATAAGGATTCTCCCCTTGGTTCATGATGAACCAAGATAACCCAAGCCTAGCCGAACCAACCCAAAATAGACCAAGCCATGCAATGCCATGATAAGCCAAGCAAGGAATCATGCAATACAAGATAAAATACGTACACGTATTTCAAAATACGTAATACGAACTATAGGCATTACAACTCTATCCACCTTAAAAGAATTTTGTCCTCGAAATTTAATTAAGAGGCTAGAGGGACAAGAATAAGCTATACTATTCACAGGCAAGCTATACTAATCAAGCAATCAAGTAATTATTCATACAAGCAAGGAATCGAAGGCATGAGGCATAAGGAAGACATTATACCTCACAAGTCAAACAGGTCGGGATATCGCGATCGGATATCATCCTCACGCTCCCATGTTAACTCACCCAAAGAGTGATGACCCCAAGCAACTCGGACTAACTTGATAGTCTTGTTCTTGAGTGTCTTCTCTCTTCGGTCCAATATAGATACGGGCCTCTCCTCATACGAAAGGTTGGTACCAACAACCAATTCCGAATGATCCAGGATGTGGCTCGGATCCGGGATATACCGTCGCAGTTGGGATACATGGAATACATCATACATCTCACGTAGCGATGGTGGAAGAGCGAGACGATAGGATACATCTCCTACTCGCTCCAGAATATCAAATGGCCCTATATACCTAGGACTAAGCTTTTCCCGCACGTCGAAATAAATGACGTCACAGTTAGGCAAAATCCTCAGGAATACATGGTCGCCGATAGAAAACTCAAGAGGGCGTCGATGAGAATCGGCCCAATGACGCTGGCGATCTTGGGCAACTCGAAGATGATCTCTGACTCTCCTGACCACCTCAACGGTCTGAGCAATTATTTCTGGACCGAGCATCTGCCTCTTTCCGACATCGTCCTATGCTAGCGGGGATCGGCACTTCCTACCATACAGTGCCTCGAACGGTGCCATCTGGATGCTAGCATGGAAACTGTTATTGTACGAAAACTCTACCAGGTGCAGGTGATCTTCCCACGAACTACCGAAGTCGAGTGTACAAGATCTCAACATGTCTTCTAAGGTTTGTATGGTACGCTCTGACTGACCATCTGTCTGTGGGTGATACACTGAGCTGAACTGGAGGCGAGTTTCCAAACTCTCTTGCAGGCTATGCCAAAAGTGCAATGTAAATCTGGAATCTCTGTCCGAGGTGATACTGACTGGTACACCGTACAATCTGACAATCTGTCGGAGATATATCTCTGCTAGCTGAGCAGTCGACTGACCAACTCTGAATGGGAGAAAGTGAGCCACCTTCGTGAGCCTGTCTATGACAACCCAAATAGCGTCTCTGCTAGCCGGAGATCTAGACAATCCAGTCACAAAATCCATGGTTATATGCTCCTATTTCCACTCTGGAATTGGCAATGGTTGAAGTAGTCCAGCTGGTCTCTGATGTTCAACCTTAACTTGTTGGAAGACTAAACAACGAGAGACAAACCGGGCTATCTCCCTCTTCATGCCATTCCACCAAAACTGCTGGCGGATATCACGGTACATCTTCGTGCCACCGGGATGAATAGAATACTACGAACTGTGGGCCTCTGCTATGATCTCCTATCTGATATCTCCACTGGGTACATAAAGATGCTTACCATGTCGAAGTGTACCGTCTTCATGAATGCATAACTCTGGTCTTCGTCCCGCCTCACACTCTGCTCTGAGCCGTTGAGGCTTGGAATCTGCCGACTGTGCCATCTTGATCCTCTCGACTATGCTAGACTGAACCTGTATGCTGGCCATCAATGCCACATTGGTAGGAAGGACAACTTCTATTCCCATCTTCTGAAGATCGGCTAATAACTCCGGCTGCGCTGTGAGAAAATAAACTCCAGCTCTCCTGCTCAATGTATCTGCAACAATATTGGCCTTTCCAGGATAATACTGCAAGTTGATGTCATAATCCACAAGCAGCTCTAGCCATCTCCTCTGAAGCATGTTGAGATCCTTCTGGGTGAACACATACTTCAGACTCTTTTGGTCGGTGAAAATCTCCACCCTATCTCCATACAAGTAGTGCCTCTAAAGCTTTAGTGCAAACACTACTGCTGCCAGCTCTAAGTCATGGGTTGGATAATTCCTCTCATGATCACGAAGTTGTCGTGATGCATAAGCTATTACCTTCCCATGCTGCATCAGAACACATCCTAAACCTCTTCCCGAAGCATCACAATACACTGAGAATCTTTCGGTTCCATCTGAAAGTATGAGAATATGAGCCGTCATCAAGCCTCGCTTCAACCTCTCAAAAGAATCCTGGCATTCTGCTGTCCAAGCAAACTGTACATCCTTGTGGGTCAACTGGGTCAATGGTGCAGAAATTCGAGCAAAGTCTGAAACAAATCGCCGGTAGTAGCCGGCCAAGCCAAGAAAACTGCGAATTTCTGCCACTGTGCTAGGTACCGGCTACGTTTCAATGGCCACGATCTTCTGGGGATCCACTTCAACTCCTCCTCTGGTGATGATATGACCCAAGTACGAAATGCGATCGAGCCAGAACTCGTATTTACTGAACTTGGCATACAACTGGTGCTCCCTGAAAATCTGGAGGATGATTCTGAGATGCTGCTCATGCTCCACCTCACTGTTGCTGTAGAAGAGGATGTCGTCTAGGAACACAATCACGAACTGATCCAAATAAGGCATAAAGATACGATTCATGAGGTCTATAAATACTGCCGGCGCATTGGTTGCTCCAAATGGCATCACAAGGAACTCCCAATGCCTATATCTCGATCTAAAAGCTGTCTTCGGGATATCCTGCTCTCTGACTCTGATCTGATGGTATCCTGACCGCAAGTCGATCTTCGAGAATACTGCTGCACCCTTGAGTTGATCAAACAAGTCATCTATCCTCGGGAGAGGGTATCTGTTCTTGATTGTCACTGAGTTCAATGTACGATAATCTACACATAATCTGGACGTACCATCCTTCTTTTTCACAAGAAGCATCGGGGCTCCCCAAGGCGATCCACTAGCACGAATGAATTCCTTGGTTCTGAGTTCTTCAATCATCTTGTACAATATCTCTAGCTCTGACGGTGCCATCCTGTAGACTCTCTTCTGAAAAAACTTCTGAAAACTCTTCGACTATCCGAGGTAACTGTACTACTGCTACTGCCATCCGTAACACTGGAGGAGAGGGTTCAACTTCGCCTCGGGAGAAGGAAAGCTCCAGCTCGCCTGGAATGCTAAAAATAACCCTGCCAATGTGGCAGTCTATCCTAGCATACTGGTCCCTCAACCAAGCCATCCCTAAGATCACATCATAATCGGCCATCGGGAACTCTATCAATCTAGCGGGAAATTCTCTACCGCTAACTACGATCCGACACGAGGAAAACACTCTATCTACTCCCACAAGTCCGTTACAAGTAAGTATATTGAGCCTTACTGATAATGACTCAGGCTCCAGTCCTACCCGTGTCGCGAATCGTACAGACATAAATAAATGCGATGCACCGGAGTCAAATAATACTGAAGCTGGAAAGGTGTTGACGAGAATAGTACCTGCCACCACCTCACCTGGTGCTACTCCTTCCTCTTCTATGGTCAAAGCCAGCACTTGACCATGCCCTCTGGGTGCGGGTCCCCTATGCTGAAAATTCCTCTGCCTGCTCAGGATCAGGGCTTGGGCTTGGACATACTGCTGCGGTCTCTGCTGCTGGAATACCTGGGTCTGCGTCGGTAATGGCCTCGGGAACGGGTACTGCAGCTGCTGCTGCTGCTGGACTGGTGCTGGTCCTCTAACTGAAGGACTAGAGAAGGCCGATGAACTCCTCCTGTTCGGGCAGTTCCCAACCCTGTGGTCCGGGGCACCACAAACCAAGCACAAACCCTGTGCTCTGCGACACTCTGATACCACATGCCCTGGCTTCTCGCAGTGTGAACATCTCACTGCGGAAGACTGCTTCTGCTTCTGTCGCTGAGGGTACGTCGGGGTGGAATGCTGAACCGACGTCACTGAGATCGCCCGTCTCGGAGCTCCAATGGTCAAAGCCCTGGCTGCCGGGGCTGGTGCTGATGACTGATTTATCTGGCCGTGAGATCGCTTCCGACCTCCGGTCCTATCCACGATCCTCTGGGAGGTATACTCAAGCCTCCGGGCTGCTCTCAAAACTGCATCAAAAGTCTGATGCTCAAACTGCTCCACCGCCAATAAAATCTCTAGGTGGAGCACATGCTGGAACCGCTGGGCTCTATCGAACTCGGTCGCCACCAAGGTGGAAGCAAACCAACTAAGCCTGGAGAACTCGGCCGTATATCTATCGACCGTCCTGCCCATCTGTTTCAGATTGGTGAACCTCGTATGTAGATCATACCGAGCTACATCATCAAAATACTTGGTCTGGAATCTCTTTCTAAATACTGCCCATGAAATAGGGGCCACTAATCCATCGGCCTGCGCTGCCCACCAGCTGCGGGCAAGATCTAGTAACTGCAGGCGCACTACGGCCACCTTCTCATTCTCTAGAGTCATGGCTGCTTCTAGAATCACCTCTGTGTCCTGAAGCCATGCATCTGCAGCGATCACATCTTCACTGCCGTCGAAGAAGGGAGGGTTCAAGCGCTTGAAGCTGTTGGCCGCACTATTATCCTGATGACCTCCTCTGGTCAAAGCATCTGCCACCGCCTGGTGCAAGGCATCTTCGCGACAATCCTGGGAAGCTAATAGGGACCTGATGAGACCCACCAAAGTGCTATCATCAGGCTCTGCATGATGGACGGGCTGAATTGGTGGTTCTCCTCCGGTAGGCACGACTCTGGAGGCTACTCCTGAATGCTGGACTTGATATCCAGGTTACGGCTGGTCCACGGAAGGTGCTCCGTCTTGCTGATCGACAGGTCCAGGAATAATACCGCTGAAGAAGATGACCTAGGGAATAATAAGAAAGGACCAGGACAGATCAACGATACAAGCATGTGATCAGGTCAAGATTTTCAGGGATCAAGAGGATACGAGCAGAGATCAAAGGCGAATACTGATTGAGACATCTATTCGGTAAACCCTCACATATCTTGATTTACAAGACCTGCATGGGCCACCACTAAAACCATGTAATATCCCAGAACCAGAATACTGGAGAGCGGAGGCGTACATAGCCAGCTACGTATGTTGAAGTGCAACCCACCTCGCTATACGGTCACGGCTGTCTAGATACATGAGGGTTTAACTACAAGCCAACAGTCTCCTATGGTCATGAACAAGCCTATTGTCTCAATCTCAAGCAAGCAATAATAGTTACAAGATGTCAGAGCACCAAATATATAATAGCAAGGCGTCCCATACATTACATATTGGATGATCATGAAGCTAGTGTTACAAAATGTCAGGACTAGCAAGAGTTTAGTCATACATGATCAACCCTAGGATCTGTCAATCATGTTACAGCCTGTAGACAGACAGTAAATAAATATACAATACGAGCTAACACGTGCTCGCCGGCTAAATGCCTCAAAAGAATAATTTTACAATAAAGTGGGAGGACAAAAAGAAACCCACTCGTTGCCAGGGTTACGCCTGGTGGTCACCATCTGGCTGGAAGACAGGTGGATCCTCTGGTGCTGCTCCGATATCTGGCCACACAAAACCAGCTGGGTCAGACCCCAGAAAGAGCAAGTGCCACAAAGGAGGCTTCACTTAGGAACTAAAACCAGTATATCACAATAGAATATTAAGGATAAATAATAAATAAAAAACTGATAATAATAGAGATAACAATAGTAAACTGAGTAAGAAGAAACCATTCAAGTAGCCAGTCACAACCCTTAAACCAAATAAGGATCGGGATTGCAGCCCTTCACTTGAATAGAAATCTGTCTCGAATACTATTGGTACAGTGAAGACAATAAATGAAAAGAGGACACAGAATTTCTCCGGGAGCCAGGTTATAATCCTTAAACCAAACAAGGACCGGGGTTGCAGCCCTTTACTTGAATAGAAACCTGTCTCAAATACTATTGGTACAGAAAAGACAATAAACGAAGAGAGGACACAGAGCTGCTCCGGGAGCCAGGTTACAACCCTTAAACCAAACAAGGACCGGGGTTGTAACCCTTCGCCTGAACAGAACTGGACCCCTGATCTTTATTGCTAAGGCCAGCATAATTAATCATGGCATTAAGGTAAGGTAAAACATGACGAACATGGCATGGGGTTACAATAAGACAATAAACGAAGAGAGGACACAGAACTGCTCCAAGAGCCAGGTTACAACCCTTAAACCAAACAAGGACCGGGGTTGTAACCATTCGCCTGAACAGAACTGGACCCCCGATCGTTATTGTTAAGGCAAGCACCAATAATCATGTCATGTCACAATCTTGCACAGGATCAGGATAAGATTAAGCGGGAATAAACTCCATCCAATCAATCACGGCCAATCAAGAGTACGGCTTGATATTTTTAACTAACTAGGGTTATCACATGCCTAGTTACTAGCAAGATGCAATATGATTATCCCAAAAGCCACAAGCCCTGCAGACTATCCAGATTATTCGGGTCGAATGTCCATTTATGAAGAATGCAACACGTGACTGTGTGCTGGAAATGTGCCCTACTCGTCGGTAGGCTACAAGTCCACTTGAGCGCCCAGATAACGAGATTGCCTGTAGCTGAAAAATCTCTTCATGACTACTGGATTATTCTAGTTATTAGCCTTAGTTGAATTCAGTAGGTACCCCTGACCGTGGTACTCAGGGATCCCCATCCTAGACATGATGCAAGACAGTACCAGTTTATTTGTATAAACACAATCGCCTACGGTATCCAGATCTTTCATACTTGTCATGTCAGGCTAGCTGTCATAACAGCATGTCGAGATATATCATGTCGGTTTACTTGTCAAGAGTGCGCCACAGCGGGGCACTATCGTGTTCTATTCTTACATTTTCATGAATGAGAGAAACTTGCATAAAATAACTAGTGACATATTCTTGATGCCAAGGAAAAGATCTACAACTTTTATATTGGGAGTTGGAAAAAATTCGAGCCACAATTCGGTCAATTAGGACATATAACAGTTAGAAATAGCCAAAATAGGCATTATGCGGCCTATTCTGCGACACCATATGCGGCCAACTGCGACATGCGGCCTATGCGGCCCAACTGCGACACCATATGTGGCTCAACTGCGATATACGGCTTATGCGGCCCAACCGCGACACCATATGCGGCCAACTGCGACATGTGCCTTATGCGGCCCAACTGCGACACCATATGCGGCCAACTGCGACATGTGCATTATGCGGCTCATTCGCCACATCATATGCGTTCAACTGCGACATACGGCTTATGCGGCCCAACTGCGACACCATATGCGACCAACTGCGACATGTGCCTTATGCGGCTCATTCGCGACATCATATGCGGCCAACTGCGACATGTGCCTTATGCGGCTCATTCGCGATATTATATGCAGCCAACTGTGACATGTGCCTTATGCGGCTCATTCGCGACACCATATGCGGCCAACTGCGACTTGTGCCTTATGCGGCTCATTCGCGACACCATATGCGGCCAACTGCGACATCCGGCTTATGCGGTTCAACTGCGATACCATATGCGGCCAACTGTGACATGCGGCTTATGCGGCCCAACTACGATACCATATGCGGCCAACTGCGACATGCTAACAGATGAACATAGAAATGACCAAAAATACTTTTGGCCATAACTTCCTCAAAACAAGTCGAAATCTAACTTTTCAAATGTCTATTTTGGATAAAATCGAATTCTCTACAACATGGAACAATCAAAACATGAAAATAATGAAGTTTAATAGATCAAAACCTAAGAAAACCGAAAATAATATAAACTTAGATCTTCAAAAAAATATCCATCCAAATGAAAAAGGCCAAGTTCTAAAGTATCTTAGAATCTCGCGAGGAAGATAATAGAACAACAAAAAAGGAGTTTCTCCTTGAAGCAAGTTGCACTTGCCTAAGCTTCTCTTGGTAGGTGGAGAAGTTAAGAGGAAGAAGATGAAGAAATAAATGAAGAGTAAAGATGAGAGAGAAAGGGGGTTAGGTTAATAAAGGATGATGGTGGTGGTAGGTAAGGGTTCTCCCCTTGGTTCATGATGAACCAAGGTAACCCAAACCTAGCCGAACCAAACCAAAATAGACCAAGCCATGCGATGCCAAGATAAGCCAAGCAAGGAATCATGCAATATAAGATAAAATACATACACGTATTTCAAAATACGTAATACGAACTATAGGCATTACAATATTTGTTCCGGATGGTGGCTTTATTCAGCTCGCGGTAATCGATACAAAGATGCAGTGAGCCATCCTTTTTCTTGACTGACGAACAGCACGGGCGCTCTCCATGGTGAGATGCTCGGTCGTATGAATCCCTTGTCGAGTAACTCTTGCAACTGTACTTTGAGTTCTTTAAGCTCTGTATGGGCCATTTTGTACCGAGCTTTAGAGATCGATCGGGTATCGGGGAATGTATCAATAGTGAATTTAATCTCTCGATCGGGTGGCACGTCGGGCAGTTCATCTGGAAACACATTTGGGAATTCTGCCATAACGTCGGTCTGGCCCGCGTTTGTACCATCCTGTTGTATGTCTCGAACGGACACTAGATAGCCTTCACACCCGGAATACAGCATTCGTCGAGCAGATATTACGGAGATCTCTATGTAGGTCGGCGATGCATCACCTCGCGTGTTACTTTCCGATTCCGTAGAATCGATAGTCGTCCCCCGGGCGTGATGTCGTGCGAACCTAAGTTGCGATCGCACAAGGCGTAGTCATAAGGTTATCCGAAACACAACATCAAGTTAGAGTACACAGAGAAATTGATCGACACATTTGAAATAGAAGTAGACTTTTCATTGATAATAATAAAACTTCATTTATATTGACTCCATTACAATTATTGTCGCGCGGGCTGTAACATGGCTTGACTTACAAAACGAACGCCGATGAGATAGTCGTTCCACACATTACATCCTTTTTTACAAGCAAAAGCCATTACACTTTCCACCTGCTATCGAAGGAAGTCGAGTCGCCATTTGTCTTTTTTTGTACTGAGTGCGAAGTCTTCAAAAGGATTTAAAAACAAGCCTTTCAACACGCGGACGAGACTTCAAAAGAGTTTACGTCGCCTTGAGCTTTTAAGTGGCACGTCCTTCGTGGTTCGGGGTGTAAAACCCCCATTTTTAATTATATTTTTTTATTATTAGACTTAAAAAAATGAATTTACACAATTTATGGTTTTATTTATTTTTTGATGACCCGGTTTGGCCAATTCAGCCCGAACTGGGCTTGAACCAAATTTAAGCCCATGTGAGCATGTGGGGTGACTAAGATGGCCATGTAGGAACATTTTATGTGTGTACAAATATTTTTAAATAATTTGAGACTTGTTGGATATTTATTGACTTTTGGTACAAAATTTATGTTTTATTAATAAAATAATATTTTACAAGATGGTACAATTTTTTGGACCCATACATGGGTGAACGGTAAAGTTCACCCATTGGGACGATTATTATTATTTTATTATAATTTAAGTTATTTTGTGGAGATTTAATAAACATGTTTTCCTATTTAAATATTATTATAAATTTGAGTTGATTTATTAAGGATTGAATTTTTATATATATATATATGTAGATATATTTAAATATATTAAATATTTGGATATGTGACATCTAAATTATTATTTGGATTTAAATAGATTTTTTATGGATATATGCATATATATATGTATAGATAGGTTTAAGTATTAAAAGATTTAAGTTAATAAAAAAGAAAAGAAAAGAAAAGAAAAGAAAAGAAAAAAAATTTAAAAATAAAAATAAAAAGTCCACCCACTCATAAAAGGGCGGGCCCCACCTTTCCATGGTTGCTGTACAGCAACAAACCGAGCAAATTTCCAACCCGTGGGCATTGGATTCGTATTGGTATAAATAGTAGTATTAGGATTTTTCGTCCCACTTGTAATATACATAACTCCCTCCTTAGACCTCAAAACCCTAGACTCCCAAAACGAAAATTGCGACAGAACATACCCTCTTCGCCTACAAGTTCGTTTCACAAGCGACGGAGTTGTGTGCGCGACGAACGGAGCGTCGAAAGTCAGCCCCTCGTCATCCACGGAGCAGTTTTACCACTCAAGGTACCTTACTTTCCGACGACGTAACTTTTTACTCGTAGCACCGATTTTCGATTCGTAAGGTTTTCTGGAAAGTAGACTTGACCCTCTTCGAGATCCTCTTGATGGATTTCAACATAACCATCTTACTGGTTCGAAAAATCGAAGCGAAGTTAGCAAAAAAAATCTATTTTTCTGGACTATTAAAAACTGTTTCAAAACACCAACTTGTCGGTCACTTTTCTCGCTGTCCATTAAACTTTCATAAAAACTAATTTAAGTTATCCAAAGACAACATAACTGAGATTGTAACGCACCTTCTGGATTCACTTTTCATCTAGTATGTAGAAAGTTACACGTTGTTAAAGTTTTACGAAAAATTATAAATTCTGTTTTCAAAAAAGTGGAAAAACACCCGATACGGCGTGCGCCCTGACAAACCGGGCGACGTGGTCGCTCAATATATGCATCAAAAGACGCGTATGGATGTTGTCGACGTGTGGGAACTGACGAAATCCGATTTTGTTGCATGTGTGCGACGAAATCAGTGCGTATCCGTCGAGATACCCCGTATCGACCCTTTGCAAATTAAGTCATAACTTTGTGCACACTCATCATATCGTGATGAAACTTATGCCATTGAACTCAAAATATTTTTCTGGTCCTGTGAAAGAAGTTTGTTCCAATTTTGAGACCGTTGATCGGGACGCTATTTTGGCGGGCCCACAATCCCACTCAACGGACGAACTTGTGCACAGCCCACCGGAATCCAAAATTGGACATACCGTTGGGTTCGTCTCATCAAAATAAATCCGTAGACATGTAGTTTGATGACTTTAGAGACCGTAGTTTCTGGCGCACATTTCGGTGCAAAGCGGGTCCAACGGCGGACATCGTTTTGACCCGAAATTACGATTTTGCCCATGTTCCAGAATTTAACTTTTGGACAGGCATTTTCTAGGCATATCTTATATTCCAAACTCGTTCATGATGTTTTTTGCAGCATTCGGAGTCATCTGCGGGATTTGGCTTTTCTTGCTTTGTTTATTTGGCGGTTCGAGCTACTGGATTATTCTCTTTTGCACATAAACCTCAGACAAGACACCTTGTCTTTACTGTTTAATTTCTTGCTCAATATCATGCATATTTTTTTTATGTTGTTCTTTCAAAATTATATATATATGTAAATTATTATATTTTATGCAATTGGCTTAGAGTTAAGGGACCACCGAATGTTTAGTGCATCTCATAAACTGTCACGATGTGCCACGGATTGTGTGTGAGTTATAAGTTGTATATAGATGTGATCTTGCGTACTGACTGATCATTGGTGCGTACAGGCCGTGCGTTAGGGTATAACTGCTAATAGATTTGTGTAGAAGACTTGGCAGTTATTAAGGATTAAACAGTTTCGTGGAGTCGACACATGTATAGTATCATGGGGAGGAGGGAGACAGTTATTAGCGTAGGGGCTACATGTTCAGTACACACATAGATTTGGGCCGATAGTGTCTCGTATGAGCGCTACTTACTGCCCCGGGGCCGATAGTTCTCGTATGAGAGCTACTTTCTGCCCATGGTCGATAGTGTCTCTTATGAGCGCTACCTACTACCACTCTCTCTCCATCTATGCTGAACACCTAAGCTCCTGCGTAGAACATTGTCTTCTCAAAGTGTATATCACATAGAATGGTTAGGAACCTTTACGCATGTATATTTTCTATTGAGCTCTTACTATTCAGTTTATGGTATGATATTATGTGTCTTGTTACGTCCCTCTGAGGACCTGGTTTTTTTCCCAGGTGTGTGTTCATATTTTTTGTAGGTGTTCTAGTCAAGGCCGTGATCTTCACCATTTCTCGAAGATGATTGCTCTTGGTTCGTTTTATCATTTGTCGATCGCCTCCTTGTACATTTATTTCATTGAGATAGTTGGTAGTGTACTTTGTCTCCGTCCAACGATTGTACCATAACTATTCAAGTTGATTCTATCTTTATTTTATTATATATTTGTGGATGAGATTTAGCATGTCTTGGTTCTCTATATTTTACAGCTTATGTAATTATACGAGGATTCCATACATTGGAGTATTTTTCGTATATCTACAGCTGGCATGATACGTATCTAGTCCCAAGTATTTTGGGACTGGAGCGTTACATGTTTTTGTGGTGGCCCATGCAGGTCAGTTTGTCACTTCGGCTACGTAATTATACCGATGTGGGCCTGCAATATAATATTAGAGTCTAGAATCTCATCCACCTACTTGACATCCTTTCTTAACTTCAAATTTTGAATTCTCGTTCGACCTCCTTGATTTGCATCCTGCTTGAATTTCTCCTACCGTAAATTCCTATCTTTCGTGCTTAGTGACAGTTAGAAAGATGACTATACTGCTATATACTTATTGGTAAACCATATGGCTAGAAGGGTTACATTGGCAATTGGAATACATTTAAGACTCTAACGAAATTAAAAAGGCATTTTTAAAAAAAAAGGGGTGTGATTTACTTATTAGTAATTTGTAAAATAGGATATCTAAGGAAGTTGTAATCTTGAGATTTCTAAGTAGTGATCATAAGAGGATTGATAGGATTTTATTTTTATGCTGCAGAAAAATAGTTGGAATCTATACACAATTGATTTAAGAAATTGTTTTGATTTTCGAATTTTGATATTTATGATCTATTGGATTATAGCTATACGTCTTTGAGCAAAAATAAAACTGATTTCAATTTCAAGTTGTGATATTTATGATTTATTGAGTTATAGTTATACGCTTTTGAACAGTTATAAATTTGGTTTGAAAATGATTTTGGATTTTAATGTAGCATTAGAAATTATTCTCGTACAAACTTACGATTAATATGTTTCTTAAATTTCAAATTTTAAGTGGAAGCAGCAATTTTTTTATTTTGGCAGATATAAAAATAATTTTTGAGAAAGATTTTCAAAATTTAAATTGTGGCATGTGATTTATGATTTACAAATATATTTAGATTTTGAGTAAAAAGGTTATGATTGAGATTATCAATAAATTGGCAAAAAAAAAAATTTATGTTGTCGGATTAGGGTTGATAAGTGCATTAAGATATTGAACTTCAATTTATTTTTCTTGCTAAGAGTCTTTCTGTAGTTATTTGAAAAATTTTGGGTTTTAAAAATTTTGATTGATTATGAGTTTTTTATGGACTCGTGAATTATGAACTCTTGATTTCAATAGTTGGATTTGAACGATAAGTTTTGGAGAAAAAAAAGTTAGTAGTAACATGATGAAAGTTTGCTTTGAGATTTATGAATGCGATTTAAATTGTTAGCCATGGTTTAATTGAACAGCTTAGATTAAATACAATTTTGGTGGTAAATTTTTTTAAATTTTTATTGAGAAACTTTTGGAGGAAACTCCAGTTTAAATTTTTTTATTTGTAGGCCACTAAGATAACTCTAATGAGTTAGGAGTATTCCATATTAATTGCCATATCCCTCACGACCATGATAGTAGTGTACATACAAGTGTTGTTAGTCATCTCCAAGATCATATGGTTATATTCCAATCTTGACTTCCTCGGCATTCCCTCAAAACTAGATTTTGTCGTGACTTTCTAACCATTTGAAACTTGAGAAATAATTGGATTGTTCCTTGATCATACCCCATCAAGTGGCTGTCATATCTCTAGAAATGGTATTCCTAACTTATTTTGCCTTGGTCTACTAGAATATGAATTATTATTATTTCATGTTTTAGCTTGGTCATTTATTTTGTGCGATAAACATTATCTCATGAACTCCTACTTTCTACCATGACTTGGATATTTGGACCACAACACTAGACGTTTTCTTCCCACAAATTTCACAAGCAAGACCTACACGAGCCCACCTTCATGTAGGTATATCACGTGCCATTAGAACACGTCTCCTTGTACACTATTTTTATGATATGACATTCTGGTCAAAATGGCCAAACTATAACCTCTACCATGACACCAAAATACTTCCTAACTTCAATTTAGAGATCCAACCTTGACTCAATCCTTTAACCCGATATGTGAACATGTTCTACGAAATCCCTTAATGCTGAACCTTGTGCCTTACCGTGATTGCTTGAACATTGTCCCACCACACTACTAGTTTAATTCTTGTAAGTTGGGTAGAATACCTCACCACCTAACAACCCTTTTTCCTTGTGAACCACATTGGTAAGTTCACTTAGACTATAAATTCAGAGGACCCTACCTTATCTAGTCTACCAAGCCATAAATGAGGAAACACTAGGACAACTGTATAGGCCCAAACTTCGGGCGAGCCTTGATTTTAAAAGATCTTGGACTATTTAATTTCCTTCATCAGTACCTCCCTTGCTCATATTTTGACTATTTCATGCTGCTAACATAGCTTCAGTTTTGCAAGCTTATTTCATTATCAAGCTTGATCATGACATATTTTATTGGGTGCACCCACTAACATATTGTCTAATCAGAACTGGTGCATGATGGTCTGATCAACCTATTGTACTTTGGTTCGCTTATCATATCCTATTCTATGCGGATAGAGACATAGTTAAACCTGCCTTAGAGTCTCTTCCGCGACAACATTGACAACTCTTATTTGAATTATTTTCGTCGCCTATGAACCTTGTATGTCGTACTAAATAGCATCGTCTTTGAACTCTTTTTGTTGTGGACTTTACTTACTTTAGAAAGACCAGACACTGTACTTGATAGATAGACTCAAAGAATCACCTTTAGTTGCCTTATCAGTTTTATATACACGAAATGTAGATAGCCACCGATCGACTCATGTGGCTATATCCTCACCTTAAATTCTTCTTCTCCCCAATCCTAGAAATTTTATTGTGCCCTTCCAACCCCTCTTGAACGCACGAGGATGATTCTAATCATCACTTAATCAAACCCTCGACCATGACGATTAGTATCCGGTTCTTCCTTAAGGAATCACATCTCCTAAATGTCTAATTTATTCTCTTTGGCCTACTCAATTCCTTACTGTTCTCTAAAATTGGATATTCAAAATTTTGCTACCTTCATTAGAAACCCTTATTCAATTCCATAACCACGATATATTTTTGTATCTATCGACTCCACAATTTTCTATTGTATGGTGGTGTTGAACGCCGTTTCATCGCCTCCAAAAAAAAAATTTTTAATTGTATTCTGGTATTGACGAACTCTTCCCATTCCCCAGCCCTATCTACCCTATTAATCCTAAATTTCGAGGACAAAATTCTTGTAAGTTGGGTAGGATGTAAAACTCCTATTTTTAATTATTTTTTTTATTATTAGACTTAAAAAAATAAATTTATACAATTTATGGTTTTATTTATTTTTTGATGACCCGGTCTGGCCAATTCAGTCCGAACTGGGCTTGGACCAAATTTAAGCCCATGTGAGCATGTGGGGTGACTAAGATGGCCATGTAGGAACATTTCATGTGTGTACAAATTTTTTTAAATAATTTGAGACTTGTTGGATATTTATTAACTTTTGGTACAAAATTTATATTTTATTAATAAAATAATATTTTACAAGATGGTACAATTTTCTGGACCCATACATGGGTGAACAGTAAAGTTCACCCATTGGGACGATTATTATTATTTTATTATAATTTAAGTTATTTTGTGGAGATTTAATAAACATGTTTTCCTATTTAAATATTATTATAAATTTGAGTTAATTTATTAAGGATTGAATTTATATATATATATATGTAGATATGTTTAAATATATTAAACATTTGGATATGTGACATCTAAATTATTATTTGGATTTAAATAGATTTTTTTATGGATATAAACATATATATGTATAGATAGGTTTAAGTATTAAAAGATTTAAGTTAATGAAAAAGAAAAGAAAAGAAAAGAAAAAAAAAGTCCACCCACTCATAAAAGGACGGGCCCCACCTTTCCATGGTTGCTGTACAGCAACAAACCGAGCAAATTTCCAACCCGTGGGCATTGGATTCGTATTGGTATAAATAGTAGTGTTAGGATTTTTCGTCCCACTTGTAATATATATAACTCCCTCCTTAGACCTCAAAATCCTAGACTCCCAAAACGAAAATTATGGCAGAACATACCCTCTTCGCCTACGAGTTCGTTTTACCAGCGACGGAGTTGTGTGCGCGACGAACGGAGCGTCGAAAGTCAGCCCCTCGTCATCCACAGAGCAGTTTTTCCACTCAAGGTACCTTACTTTCCGACGACGTAACTTTTTACTCGTAGCACCGATTTTCGATCCGTAAGATTTTCTGGAAAGTAGACTTGAACCTCTTCGAGATCCTCTAGATGGATTTCAACATAACCATCTTGCTGGCTCGAAAAATCGAAGCGAAGTTAGCAAAAAAAAATCTATTTTTCTGGACTATTAAAAACTGTTTCAAAATACCAACTTGTCGGCCACTTTTCTCGCTGTACATTAAACTTTCATAAAAACTAATTTAAGTTAGCCAAAGACAACATAATCGAGATTGTAACGCAGCTTCTGGATTCACTTTTCATCTACTATGTAGAAAGTTACACGTTGTTAAAGTTTCACTAAAAATTGTAAATTCTGTTTTCAAAAAAGTGGAAAAACACCCGATACGGCGTGCGCCCCGACAAACCGGGCGACGTGGTCGCTCACTATATGCATCGAAAGGCGCGTATGGATGTTGTTGATGTGTGAGAACTGACGAAACCCGATTTTGTTGCATGTGCGCGACGAAATCAGTACGTATCCGTCGAGATACCCCGTATCGACCCTTTGCAAATTAAGTCATAACTTTGTGCACACTCATCATATCGCGATGAAACTATCGCCATTGAACTCGAAATATTTTTTTGGTCCTGTGAGACAAGTTTGGTCCAATTCTGAGACCGTTGATCGGGACGCTATTTTGGCGGGCCCACAATCCCACTCAACGGACGAACTTGTGCACAGCCCACCGGAATCCAAAATTGGACATACCGTTGGGTTCATCTCATCGAAATAAATTCTTAGACATGTAGTTTGACGACTTTAGAGACCGTAGGTTCTGGCGCGCATTTCGGTGCAAAGCGGGTCCAACGGCGGACATCGTTTTGACCCGAAATTATAATTTTGCCCCTGTTCCAGAATTTAACTTTTGGATAGGCGTTTCCTAGGCATATCTTATATTCCAAACTCGTTCGTGATGTTTGTTGCAGCATCCAGAGTCATCTGCGGGATTTGGCTTTTCTTGCTTTGTTTATTTGCCGGTTCGAGCTACTGGATTATTCTCTTTTGCACATAAACCTCAGGCAAGACACCTTGCCTTTACTGTTTAATTTCTTGCTCAATATCATGCATATTTTTTTATGTTGTTCTTTCAAAATTATATATATATACAAATTATTATATTTTATGCAATTGGCTTAGAGTTAAGGGACCACCGAATGTTTAGTGCATCTCATAAACTGTCACGATGTGCCACGGATTGTGTGTGAGTTGTGAGTCGCATATAGATGCGGACTTGCGTACTGACTGATCATTGGTGCGTACAAGCCGTGCGTTAGGGTATAACTGCTAATAGATTTGTGTAGAAGACTTGACAGTTATTAAGGATTAAACAGTGTCGTGGAGTCGACACATGTATAGTATCATGGGGAGGGGGAGACAGTTATTAGCGTAGGGGCTACATGTTCAGTACACACATAGATTTGGGCCGATAGTGTCTCGTATGAGCGCTACTTACTGCCCCGGGGCCGATAGTTCTCGTATGAGAGCTACTTTCTGCCCATGGTCGATAGTGTCTCTTATGAGCGCTACCTACTATCACTCTCTCTCCATCTATGCTGAACACCTAAGCTCCTGCGTAGAACGTTGTCTTCTCAAAGTGTATATCACATAGAATGGTTAGGAACCTTTACGCATGTATATTTTCTATTGAGCTCTTACTATTCAGTTTATGGCATGATATTATGTGTCTTGTTACGTCCCTCTGAGGACCTGATTTTTTCCCCAGGTGTGTGTTCATGTTTTCTGTAGGTGTTCTAGCCAAGGCCATGATCTTCCCCATTTCTCGAAGATGATTGCTCTTGGTTTGTTTTATCATTTTGTCGATCACCTCCTTGTACATTTATTTCATTGAGATAGTTGGTAGTGGACTTTGTCTCCGTCCAACGATTGTACCATAACTATTCAAGTTGATTCTATCTTTATTTTATTATATATTTGTGGATGAGATTTAGCATGTCTTGGTTCTCTACATTTTACAGCTTATGTAATTATACGAGGATTCCATACATTGGAGTATTTTTCGTATATCTACAGCTGGCATGATACGTATCTAGTCCCAAGTATTTTGGGACTGGGGCGTTACACGGGGTACCTGTGTGGAGAGCGAGGATCAGTACATTACAATTTGTACTGGTGCGTGGCTATTTAAGTTCCACGCTCTCATTTGGTTGAACAGTTTATATGTGTAGGAGCGTAAAAAAAATATTTTATAGACTGAGTCAAAAGGGTAAGAGCTTTCCACTCAAATAAGCTACTTTATGCCAGGGACAGATCAGCTGCTTTACGCCAGGGACACGCCAACCATTTTACGCCAGGGACAGGCAGAGACAAATTGTCAAATCATGCATTTAATGCAAAGTAATAATGGGTCTGACATAAAGATCTACTGACGGCGTATAACACAGGATTCGAAGGGATTTGTTTTACACAGAAATCCATATTTATCGTTTAGTATGTGGACTGAGCTACTTTTACGCCACAAGATGGCTTCTTTTACGCATGAATACTATATGAGCCTTTTTACGCTCAAAGTTGACGTTTGCATAAAGTTTATTTGGGCTACCTTTACGCTCAAGGTTGTTTTATCAACCACTTTACACGAAAAGTCCATTTTAGGGCTATTTTACGTCTAGTCTACTGCTTTACGCTCAGGGTATATTTGGGTTGTTTTTACGCCCTATCCTTTCTGATTAGTTTGGAACGTGGTTTTCCTACGTGGTTTTCATGCCACACATTTCGAAGAACGTGTGTACGTGCATCCTATTCTTATTGAAATCATGGGACACGTGTCAACGTATGTAGAGGATGACTTCAGTCATGGGTGGCAGTTATTAGCGTAAAGACGAAACTTTTGCTGAGTTTTACGCATAAAAAGCCAAGTCTATAAATAGACTTATTTTTCTCATATAAAAGGACAAGCAGAGACAGAGGAGAATACATAGAGATCAGAGCCCAGAAACTTTGATTTTCCGAGAGCATTCTTCTTCAACCTTTCTTCCAGAACAGAGTGAAGCAAAGCAGGAAAGTATTCGACCTCGCCATCAGTGCCCAAGTGCGTCGATACCTTTCTGGTGACTTAGTTCTTCCAGTTGTTCATCTTCTAGCAGTGATCTTCATCATCATCGTATGGTCCAAAGTGTAGGACCGTTGAGCACCTCTAAAGGGGGGTGAATAGAGTGTGTGTATGCAGCAGAAAATAATCACCAATTAAAAATTAACTATGGCAGAAAATAAAAGACAGTAAATAAATGCAGTAAGAGATAGAGAGATCAAACTCAGTGACACAGCGATGTATACTGGTATCCCTCTGAGAGGACTAATCCAGTCTCGAGTACTCTTGCTCGATGTTAATCCACTATGGCACAAGCTAAATGAGAGCTTGCAGTCTCTTACAACACCGTGCTTGGTGACAAGTGCACGACCGACTTCACAATACCGTGCTTGATGACGAGCGCACGACCGGCTCCACAACAAGATAGTTGCTGAACTTGGAACGACCTCTTTACAACTCTTGGACACCAAAAACTCTAAATCAATATAGATATTACTGACTTTTGGCTAAGAGATGTATAGGTATAATTTGAAAGCTCTAGAACGTTTTGAAAATACTTGAAGAGTAGAGAAGAGAAGATGAAGAGTGAATGAGTGATTTGAAATGAAAATTTCTCTTCTATTTATAGGTGTTTTCTGGGACCGAACTCGGACAGAGTTCGAGCAGAGTTCTGATGCAAATATTTCGCATAGAGACGTTGCTCGCAGATTTGGAGGCAACTGAACTTTTGAATTTAAACTGACCGAACTCGGGCAGAGTTCGGACCGAACTTGGACCGAACTCAGTTTTGAGTTCTGTCAAGGAATTTTCGAAATATTTGTCAAAGAGCTATTTTGTTAAAAATAAAACGAAATGTTTTGTAAAGATGGAAATGTAAAACAGGTAGGCTCTTTTAGAAAATAGGACTGGGATAAGCCTAAGCCAGTATTACGTATTTGATTTTACAATATTAATCCTAGACTCAATAAAATTAAAATACAGAATAAACTGTAAAATGACTCAAACGAAAATCCATTGAATCTTTGGCTTGTTGATGAAGTACAACGTCCATTGATATTGATTTCACATATAGCCTGAAATGATTAGCAGCAGTTTGTATATTTTTGTGTATTGACTAAAGTGTGTATTGATTATCAAAATCGGGTGTGACCATGGAATGGGCCAACACAAGGAACAAAGTGATCGCCTTCAGATCAGACTTCCATAGCAATACTTCCCAGAACAATTTGTACTTCTTGTACTTTTTCTCGTTTTATTTTCAAAAGCCGATTTCCAGGTATTTTGTTAAGTGAAACAATATGACTTAACTTGTGAATGTTTCTAACCATCCTAATGAATTTCAAACAAGCATATGACAAACAAAATGTGAAAATACGTTAGAACTTACCCACGGCGGCCGTGCCGTGCCTTATGAGACTTACAACGTTCTTCACTGTCAATTGTTATTATTTACATACTAAGTACAATATTACGTGTGATTGGTCATTAACATGACAAGCCATCCTGGACTATAGCTTTGTTAGCCGGGGCCCTTGCAGCGCAACTAGCGAGCCCCGCTGCAAGTCCCCGCTTAACCCGTGCTATCACCCAGCACAGCTATACCGTGTTTCCTCCTAGGCCGAGTCGGTCCCGTGTCCCCGGGTTGTCGCTCGAGGAAACTCTCTCCTTGTCGACAAGTTGTCCAATGAACGAGTTAAGACATTATTCAGTTATTAAGGTATAACCTACGTTCTTTTTGAAACTTGATCATTTTACCGTGCCCGTGCCCTTGCATTCATTCTTTCATTCGCAACAACACTATCGATTTACCTAAGAAGGGGTCGAGAAGAGAAGGGTCCGCCACTCACCTTGAGTTTACTTCAGACGAGAGAACTTGTTGGTCGCGCTAGACGTCGCCTGCGTGATTACCTGAAATCTCACAAGCAACCGATTAGAACACTGCATTATTTAAGAAGTTCGATAGAAAATGCGAGTTCGAAATGCAAGCCATGAAAACCATCGAAAATATTCACGAAAATGCATTCAGAAAATAAAGCCAAAACCAACGCAAGCGGCGTGAAAAGCAGAGCAACGGAAGGTCTCTCCCGACTCAGCCGTAGAGTCAATCCTTGAGGCGCACCCGCTGAGTATGGGACTTGACAAAATCGTAATTTTGGGTCAAAACGATGTCCGCCGTTGGACCCGCTTTGCACCGAAATGTGTGTCAAAGTCTATGGTCTCTAAAGTCGTCAAACTATATGTCTAAAAATTCAGTTTGGGGAGAGGAACTTAACGGTATGTCCAGTTTTGGATTTCGATGAGCCATGTACAAAATCGTCCGTTTGAGTGGGTCGCGGGCCCGCCAAAGAGGGATTCCGATTCGACCTTCTCAGAATCGAACCAAACTTGGCATACAGAACCATAATTTCGATCCGAACCTGTTGGCACAAGTTTCGTCTCGAATCGACGACTTTACACGAAGTTAGGACGAAGTTTACAAAACGTCGATACGGGGTATCTCGACGGATACGGACTGATTTCGTCGTGCACACACGACGAAACTGAGTTCCATCAGTTCCCATGCGTCGACAACGTCCATATGCGCCTTTCGATGCATATAGCGCGCAACCACGTCGCCCGGTTTGTCCGGGCGCACGCCATATCGGACAAAATTCAAAAAATTAATATAATTAAACACAGATTTTTCCTCAACTTCAACATCCATCTACTTTTTACACGCTAATCGAAACGACGATCCAAAAGATGCATTGCGATCTCGGTTATGTTGTCTTTTACTATTTTTAAGTAGTTCCTATAGTACTTTACTGTACAGCAAGAAAATTGGCCGATAAGTTGTCGTTTTAAAACAGTTTTTAGTATTACAGAAAACAGATTTTTGTTCAACTTCGTCTCGATTTTTCGAGCAAGTTGATGGGTTGTTTTCGAAATTCACCTGGAGGATCTCGAAGAGGGTCAAGTTTACTTTCCAGAAAATCTTACGGATCGAAAATCGGTGCTACGAGTAAAAAGTTATGTCGTAGGGAAGTAGGGTACCTTGAGTGGGAAAACCGCTCCGTGGGTGACGCGGGGCTGACTTTCGATGCTCCGTTCGTCGCGCACAAAGTTCCATCGCTGGTGTCACGCCCCAGAACCAGAATACCGGAGAGCGGGGGCAGACATAGCCAGCTACGCAATCCCAAAGTACGTTAATACTCTGAAATCACGTATAAGCTGTCAAGACATGGGGGTTACTCTACAAGCCATCAGTCAATCCTATGGTTTAACAATCCTAGGTATCTCAATCACAGGCAATCATACAAGAGAAAGGAGTACGATCATCATATATACAATAGTAAGGTGTCCCGAACCATATATACATGACTGATCATGAAGCCAGTACCACAGAACTGAGGACTAGCTAGGGTATTAGTCGTACATGATAAGGACTAGCTATAGTCTAGAATACACATATCATGTTTATGCCCGTAGGCTACAATATCAAGGAAAATACCAAAACATGATCTAAACACGTGCTCGGGGCTAAACGTTACAAGAGGAGAATTTACATATCAGTGGGAGAATGAAAAAGAAATCCACTGAGGCACTCTGGTGCTCCTGCTGGTCACCGTCGAGTAGATGGTGCGGTAGATCCTTCGGGCTCTTCTATTAGAACCTGGCCATGCAAAACCAGTGGGGTCAGACCCCAAATAGCAAGTACCATAAAGGAGGCCGAACTATGAACTTAAAACCAGCAATCATTAGTTAAACAAAGCAAGCAATAAGTAAGGGAGGATCGAGATTTGTGCAGTACCAATGCACTCATCCCGAACATAGGAAGACAGTAAGTAAATCATCATTGACATAAAGTAAACTGGAGAATCATGCTAAATAAAATATAGCTGGACAATATATGAAGAGAAAATGAAGGTACTATTCCGGAAGCCAGGTTACAATCCTTAAACCAAACAAGGACCGAGATTGTAACCCTTCGCCTGAACAGAACTTAGTCTCTGATCATTTATTGCTAAAGGTGACAATCATTAAGGTGAAAAGGAGAGAGTACAATGATAAAAGTGACAATGAGGAGTACAATACGCTAGAGTGACAGTAGAGTACAATCGTTATAGTAACAATCTGGAGTGACAATCATTCAATCATTCTGGTACAATTTGCAATCAATCACTTCTAGACAATAATATACTGGACTAGACTCCATCCAAGCAATCACGGCCAATCAATGCCTTCGGCTTTCTACATTAACTAACTAGGGTTATCACAATCCTAGTTACTAGCAAGATGCAATGAGATACTCCAAGTAGTCACAGGCCCTGCAGCTATCCAGGTTATCCATGCAGTTATAGTGACAATCTGGAGAGTACAATACATTAGAGTGACAATAGAGTTCAATCGTTTAAGTGACAATAGTGAGTGCCCCACATAACAGTGGGCTGGAAATGTGCCCTACTCGTCGGCAGGCTACAAGTCCAAACATTTGCGGCCGGGATAACGGGATTGCCTGTAACTGGGGAACATCTCTTCATGTCTAGTGAATTATACTAGTCATTAACCTTAGTCCATTTCAGTAGGTACTCCTGACCGTGGTACTCAGGAGTCCCCTCCTAGACATGATGCAAGACAGGACTGGATTATTTGTACAAGTACAATCGCCCACGGTGTCCAGGTTACTTATACAGGTCAGGTCATGTCAGGTAGCTGTCGTAACAGCTGTTCAAGATATATCAGGTCAGGTTATCATGCCAAGTGTACTTTGTCAGGAGTACACCACGGCGGGCCACTATCATTATCATTATTACTTATCAAGAGTGCGCCATGACGGGCCACTATCAAGCATTGTCAGGGTACTTGTCAAGAGTGTACCACTACGGGTCACTGTCGTGTCATGTATAGCAAGTCAAGTTATCAGGTCAAGTTATCATGTCAGGAGTGCACCACGGTGGGTCACTGTCAAGCATGTCAGTTCTTGGTCACACCATGCCAGGTACAATTGTCATTTTAATCATGTCAATCAAATCGTGATTTATCAAGTTCAGGACAAAAGGCGTAAGGATATAAAATGGGCATAAAAATCATAAAAAGGGGAATATGGGGACAAAATTCGCCCAAGGGGGGAAGCAAGGGGTACTATGGCCAACAAGTGGCATTAGCCAAGTTGCGCCAGGGTAACAGGTTGCGCCAAGGCAAGTAGGGTCAGGTCCAGTTGTGCCTAAACATCAGGTTGCGCCTGAGTCAGACTGCGCTCAAGTCAGGCTGCGCTCAAGTCAGCCTGCGCTCAAGTCAGGCTACGCTCAAGTCAGGCTATGCTCAAGTCAGGCTACACTCAAGTCAGGCTACGCTCAAGTCAGCGTATGGACTCCATACGACTCCTCTTCAAGGCAGCGTATGTACTCCATACGACTCCTCATCAAGGCAGCGTATGAGGTCCATACGACTCTTCATCAAGGCAGCGTATGTAAGACATACGTCTCCAAAAGGCAGCATATGTACTCCATACGACTCCTCTTCAAGGCAGCGTATGAGGTCCATACGACTCCTTGTCAAGGCAGCGTATGAGTCAGACTGCGCTGCGCTAAAGAGCGCATGCAACTCAGTGGCGCAAGCTAAAAGGCTCGTGCACACTGCTCACTATCTTCTCTAAATCAGCAAGAACTCCATGGTTTGAACCCAAAGCTTCAAAAGTCCGTAACTTGGTCAAAACAAGTCCAAATCCAACTTTTCAAAGGTCAAAATTGGGTAGAATAAAATTCTCTACAACATGGAACCATCAAAACTTGAAAATAACAAGGTTTAATAGATCAAAACCCATGAAAACCAAAATTTGCTTCAAGTTAGATCTACAACAATCTAGCCATCAAAATAGAAAACTCCTAGTTCTAAACATGCTTAGAATGTGACAATAAAGAGAATGGAACAAACAAAATAGAAATCGTCCAACATTCGGCAATGTGCACTTGCCTCTCTCTCTAATGGCTAGGGTTTGGTGGAAAAAGAAATGAATGAGGGCGAATGAGGAGGGAGAGAGAAAAAGTGGCTTATATAACAAGCTCAAGCAATCTCCACCATTCATTCCTCTCCACTAAATCTAAGCCATACACCTCATCTCATGAAGAACCAAACTAAACCAAACCAAACCAAGTCAAAGTGGAACCGAACCAAATAAAACCAAATCCAAGTTAAACCAAGTCATAAAATCCTATACTTAGGAAATTTTAAAATATCACGTAAATTGATAAATACGAAATACGGCTCAAATTAAACATGTATCCGTATAAAATACCGATACAGTGAGACGGGTCTCACAGCTGGTGAAACGAATTCGTAGGCGAAGAGGGTATGATCAGCCTCAACTTTCGTTTTGGAAGATTAGGGTTTTGAGGCTTGTGGAAAATGTTATATATATAGCAAGTTGGTTGAAAAACCTAATACAAACACTATTACTAATAACCTAATTGGGCTTTGCCCACGGGTTGCTACTTGCTACGTTAGCTTGCTGCTTCAACAGCAAGCATGAGATGGGGGGCCCGCCCACTTAAGTGGGTGGGTGGCTATTAATATATATATATATATATATATATATATATATATATATATATATATATATATATATATATATATATTATTCTTTTTCTTTTTCTTTTTCCTTTTCCTTTTTTTTCCTTTTTCCTTGCACTGTGGTCGGTCCCCACATGGGCCGACCACCACCGCATCCCTTTTTTTTTACTACCCTATATATATATATATATATATATATATATATATATATATATATATATATATATATATATATATATATATATATATATATATATATATAGATATATATAATGCATATAATCCCATAAAATTCCAATAAATTGTACATATATATATATATATATATATATATATATATATATATATATATATAATGCATATAATCCCATAAAATTCCAATAAATTGTAATTAAGTAATAAAAAAATCTTTATAATAATCATAGACTATATTTAGTAGCACTTAAAATATCAAGCACACAATCACACACATAATATATATATATATATATATATATTTATATATCTATAAATACACTCATATATACCAACTAACTCTTCAATGCTAAATAATATATAAAAAATAATTTTTAAATCGCTAAAATAATTAGAAATCTTGGGGGTTACATCCTACCCAACTTAAAGAAAATTTTATCCAACAAGTGGAATCAAGGTCGGGGGTTCGAATGCAATGCAAGAAAATTGATAGTAATTTAAAAACTTAAATGCAAGACATACCTTCGTCTTTGAATAACTACGGGTAGCGATTTCGGATGTCGTCCTCGTGCTCCCAAGTAGACTCCCCTGGCGAGTGATGCTTCCATGCCATGCGAACCAATGGAATAGATTGATTTCGCAACACCTTCACTCGACGATCAAGAATGCCTACTGGTTGCTCTTCGTACGACAAATTCGGTCCAACCGTGATCTCGGAGTGATCAACCACATGATTATTGTCCGCCACGTACCTTCTCAACTGAGATACATGGAATATGTCATGCACTCCTTCCAACGACGGTGGCAAAGCCAATCTATAGGCAACCTCTCCAACACGTTCCAACCCATCGAACGGCCCGATGTACCTTGGGCTCAACTTGCCACGTCCTCCGAATCAAATCGTGCCTCTAGTGGAGGATATCTTCAAGAACACATGGTCGCCCTCTTTGAACTCCAAGGGTCGACGACGATTATCTGCCCACTGCTTCTGACGATCCTGCGCTGCTCGCAGGTGCCCGTGAATTTTCTTCACTGTCTCCACTGTGCTCAAGACCAACTCGGAACCCAATAGCTGTCGCTCTCCTTTGTCGCTCCAACAAACAGGAGACCGGCACTTCTTACCATACAACGCCTCAAACGGAGCCATCTGAATGCTCGCTTGATAGCTATTGTTGTAGGAAAACTCCACAAGATGAAGATGGTCCTCCCATGAGCCGCCAAAATCAAGCATGCACGCTCTCAACATATCCTCTAGCGTATGAATAGTGCGCTCTGACTGGCCGTCCGTCTGAGGATGGTATGCCGCGCTAAACTTCAATCGGGTGCCCAAACTCTCCTGCATACTCCTCCAAAAATATGAGGTAAATCTCGAGTCGCGGTCCGACACAATACTAACAGGCACACCGTACAATCTCACAATCTGCTCCATATACATCTCTACCAATACCTTTGTCGACTGGCCCACTCTAAAAGGTAAGAAATGGGCTGACTTTGTAAGTCTATCAATAATCACCCGTACTGCGTCACGTCCCCGAGGACTCCGAGAAAAACCGGTGACAAAATCTATAGTAATGTGCTCTCACTTCCACTCGGGAATGGGTAGCGGCTGCAATAATCCGACCGTCCTCTGGGGCTCCGCCTTCACTTGTTGACATACCAAGCACTTGGCAACGAAACGAGCTATCTCTCGCTTCATTCCATGCCACCAATAATACTGTCGTAAGTCGCGGTACATCTTGGTTCCTCCAGGATGAATAGAGTAAGTCGAACTGTGAGCCTCTGCCATTAGCTCCTGTCGTAGCTCTCCATTGGGAACATAAATACGTTCACCACATCGCAATGTCCCATCGGAATGGATCCTCAATCCTGTCTGCTCTTCGGCTTTAGTCCTCTCTCTGAGCCGTCTAAATCTAGCATCATTGGTCAATGCTGCCTTGATGCGCTCTACCAATGATGATTGCACTTGGAGGTTGGCTAATACGCCGTCTGCTCCAGGCAATACTACTTCAATACCAAGCTGCTCCAAGTCTCTAATCAACTCCTTCTGTGTGGTCAAAAAGTGTGCCATGGGCTTACGGCTTAATACGTCTGCCACGATATTAGCCTTGCCCGGATGATAATGAAGCTCGATCTCATAATCCTTCATCAACTCTAACCAACGTCGTTGTCGCATATTCAACTCTTTTTGTGTGAACACGTACTTGAGGCTCTTATGATCAGTGTAGATATCAACCTTTTTGTCGTACAAGTAGTGTCTCCATAGCTTCAAAGCAAAGATAACTGCTACGAGCTCTAGGTCGTGGGTCGGATAATTCTTCTCATGCACTCTCAACTGTCGTAATGTATATGCTACTACCCGACCGTGTTGCATCAATACACATCCTAATCCTTTTCCGGATGCGTCGCTGTAGATCACAAATCCTTCCAGGCCTGATGGTAGTGTCAAGATCGGTGCTGTGGTCAATCGCTTCTTCAACTCGTCAAAAACGGCTTGACACTCGTCTGTCCATACAAACTCCTGATCCTTGCATGTTAATCGAGTCATAGGCCCCGCTATTCAAGAGAAATCTTCTACGAACCGTCGGTAGTAACCCGCAAGTCCAAGAAAACTTCTCACCTCTGAAGCTGAGGTGGAAGCGGGCCATGATTTGACTGCTGTGATCTTCTCTGGGTCTACTGATATACCATCGCCCGTAACAATATGACCAAGAAATAATACCTCCTTGAGAAAGAAATCACACTTGCTAAGCTTCGCGAAAATTCGCTCATTCTCCAACGTTCCCAACACTATCCACAGATGCTGCTCATGCTCCTCTTGACTCTTGGAGTAAATCAAGATATCATCTATAAAGACTACTACAAATTTGTCCAAGTACTGGTGAAAGATTTTGTTCATCAAATTCATGAAGACTACGGGTGCACCGAAAGGCATGACCAAGAACTCGTAGTGTCACGACCCGCACCCTATTTAGGGCACGAGTACGTGGGTACGTCCAGCCTACGCCGCAGTATCGGCGGTAGAACGCTGTAAAGGTCATCTAGAATATATAGAATCTAAGACACAATAATATAACCTGTCATCTCCGCACGGAGGAATATAACCACAACTCAATCACATAATTCTAAGGAAGATAAACACGATGATAAAGATAAAGATAAAGATGAGATAAATAGTCTGAAACAATGCTGAGTCGCAATGACAAGTTCAGAGACCAAGACATAAAATAATATCCCAAAATAAATACTACAAGTCTCAAAGTATCAAACTGGAATGTAATCAAGACAAAATCTAGATGAACTAGGTCACTACTAGCGGTGCGTCCTCTACGAGCACCGGGTCCACAGGCTGGTCCTGGTCGTAGGCTCCATCTATGCCAAACCCGTAGTAGGTCGGGCAATCTGCATCTAAATCCTCTGAAAAACAACAGGGGTTATCCTGTCAGGATATGAGCAAGTACAAACGCCAATAGCAGTTCCATGTGAATTGACAAATACTATAAGAGACAATCATAATGAAATACAAGATGAAATATCAAGACTGAAAGTAAACGGTACAAGAGAACTGTAAATCATGTCATGTGTGAGATATGTACGATGAAACTGGAATATAAACAATGGAAAGTAATCTGAAGTATGATGTAAACATAAAAATAAAGTGCCATGAGATATTATAGCGTTATGTGATCGGCTTGGGTCAAGATCAGGCTGTTCTATTTAACCGGCTATGCACAAGTAGTATAATAATGTAGGAATCAGGCCGGCCAAAATGGAAAGCTATGCACAAGTAGTATAAGGTCAGGCTACACCCTACGTGTGGTGAGGGTGGAGCTATGCGCAAGTAATAAACAAGTAAGGGTAATGATCAAATAACCTCTAATAACTCCCCCATCCCCGAGTAGTATAATAAATCCAGACATGACAGGTCATGACACGGGATTCGAAGAGCAGGGGGCCAGCCCAATCCCAAATCGGTGTCTATACAAGTACAGAAAACAATATCGAACAATATACTCATATACCAGGTAAACCAGGAATGACATCTCATGACGAGATTCACGTATACTAGTCCGTGTATCCTCGTGTCCAGAATCAAGTATAACACTACAATTGAATCAGATATAGTAGATATCAAGACAATAAAAACTATCAGAGAATATACTCGCCTGTCATCCTGAGCTGAGAAAATCGAAACTACAACCCACACAATGAGCCACGAACGGTCAACTCGCACAACTGTCTCCTAATGCTGAAACAGACATTACCAACGTTCTTATAATGGTCAAATTAGCTAAAAATGCCTACCCATAAGTCCAATTCTGGACACAGGAGCAAAACGGTAATTTTGGGTCAAAATGGTGTCCGCCGTTGGACCCACTTTGCACCGAAAAACATGCCAGAATCTACGGTCTCTAAAGTCATCAAACTATATGTCTACAGGTTCGGTTTGACGAGACGAACCCAAAGGTATGTCCAATTTTGGATTCCGGTGGACTGCACACAAAATCACCCGTTGAATGGGATTGTAGGCCCACCAAAATGGCATCCCGATCAACGGTCTCAGAATCGGACCAAACTTGGTATACAGCCCCAGAAAAATATTTCGAGTCCAATGGCGCAAGTTTCTTCGCGATTTGATTAGTGTGCACAAAGTAATTGACAAATATGCAAAAGGCCGATACGGTAAATTTTTGACGGATACGCATCAAATTCGTCGCGCACACGCGACCAATTTGAATTCCGTCAAAGCCCACACGACCACGAAGTCGATAGGCACCTTTCGATACTTTCGGTTCGTGACCACGTCGTCCGGATTGACGGGACGGACGACGTATCGGGACAATTTTACTAAAAATCCACTTTGGAAAATCAGTTTTTTCTCAAACTTCACAAATCCATAACTTTCTGTACATTGCATGAAATTCAGTTCTACAAAAAAGGTTTAAAAACCCTATAGGTTGTCTCCAAGTCTCTTTAAACCGATTTTGAAAACTTACAATATGCTGGTCGCAAATCGGCCACGAAGTTGGTGTTTCGGGGCAGTTTCTAAACCCAGAAAATCGAGTTTTTTTTTTGATTTTGGAACTCATTTTTCGTCGCACATGGTACGAATCGGCACGAACTATTTGAAGAAAATTAAAGGTGTATATGTTAGGATCATACCGGAAGAAACGGCTCGAAGATTGATCGAGCGTGCGCGGCGCAACGTCGCTCCGAAGTTGGCTCTTCGCTGACAGTTTCTGCGCGCGAGTGGGATGCTCGTTGCACTTTTTCCGGTGATGGACGGCCCCGGGTTGGTAGCCGGCGACGTCGGGGTGTACGCTGGGTTGGGGGTGACGGCTAGGGTTTGAGTTTTGTGAAAATCTCTCTCTCTTTCTCTCTCTAAAAATATATATATATACTATATATACACGGTTTATAATAGGTAACACGGGGGGGGGGGGGGGGGGGGGGGGGGGGGGGGGGGGGGGGGGGCGCTCGGGAATATTAGGAAAAGGGGGCGCGAGCTTTTAGTTGCTGCTGCTGTTTCTTCTAATTTGTGGGGGTGGGGCATGTGTTTTAGTTATTAGGTTTTTTTTTTATTCTTTTTCTTTTCTTTATTCCTTAACCCTTTTATATATTTATATATATATATCATATATACATACATACATACATACATACATACATACACACTTATATACATATATTATATATATATATATATATATATATATATATATATATATATATATATATATATATATATATATATATATATATATATATATATATATATATATACACGTATACGTATATATTTATTTATATAAATTAAACCTATAATATTTACCCATATATATATATATATATATTTATATATATTCCAATAAATGAAATATTACCCAATATATATATATATAAATAGAATCAGAATTTATTTATAAATAAAAACTAAATATTTTAGTATATATACATATTAATTATATTAAACTTTTTATAAATAAAAACACTATCAGTAAAATACCTATTTAAATAATAATATAAAAACACTGAAAATAATATTTAAATAATATTAAAAATAATAAAATAATGCAAATGACTATATTAGCCCTATTAAAAATATTGGGAGTGACAAATCTACCCTCCTAAAAAAAAATTTCGTCCTCGAAATTAGAGCAAACTAGCACAATAATAGTAACAAGAACAAAGAAAAAAATACCTCAAGGCTCGAAGAGATAAGGGTAACACTCCCGCATCTCGTCCTCCCTCTCCCAGGTAGACTCTCCTGGAGAGTGATGCCTCCATGCGACACGCACCAAAGGGATAACTTGGTTCCGGAGCACCTTCTTCCGACGATCCAGAATCTCCACAGGCTGCTCTGGATAGCGGAGAGTAGGCCCCACCTCTAACTCGGAATGATCCAATACGTGACTAGGGTCTGCCACGTACCGCCTCAACTGCGACACATGGAACACGTTATGGACTCCCTCGAGCGTAGGCGGCAAGTCTAGTCGATAGGCCACTGCACCGACCCTTCCAAGAATAGTGAAAGGTCCGATGAAGCGCGGACTAAGCTTCCCGCCTCGGCCAAAACGAATCGTGCCCCGTGTCGGAGAAATCCTCAGGAACACCATATCGCCAACCTAGACGCAAGATAAGACTCAATACAAGATCCTAAAGCAAACAATCACCAACAAGCACAAACAGAAAAACTGCTACTAACCTCGAACTCTAACGGTCTTCGATGGCTATCGGCCCAATGCCGCTGTCTATCCTGAGCCACCCGAAGTCTATCTCTGATCAACTTAACCTTCTCTACTGCATCCACTACCATCTCCGGGCCAAGCAAAACTCTCTCACCAACATCGTCCCATGACAATGGAGTGCGACATCTCCGTCCGTATAGAGCCTCAAATGGCGACATCTCTATACTGGCCTGATAGCTGTTATTGTAAGCAAACTCTACCAGGTGAAGATGGTCCTCCCAAAATCCCTCGAAAGCTAACACACAAGTGCGAAGCATATCCTCGAGTGTCTGGATGGTCACCTCTTACTGCCCGTCCGTCTGGGGGTGATACGCGGTACTGAACTTGAGCTGGGTGCCCAAGCTAGTATACAAACTCCTCCAAAAGTGGGAAGTGAAACGACTATTCCGATCCGAGACGATGCTCACAGAAACTTCGTACAATCTGACTATCTGCCGCACATACATCTCTGCCAGCTTCTCCGTGGATAGCCCCACCTTGAAAGGCAAAAAGTGGGCCGATTTGGTCAATCTATCAACGATGACCCAAATTGCGTCTTTCCCTCCTGAAGATCGTGGAAGTCCAGATACAAAGTCCATAGTGATGTGCTCCCACTTCCACTCTGGAATGGGTAGTGGCTGAAGCAGACCACCTGGCCTCTGTCTCTCGGCTTTCACCTGCTGGCACACTAAGCATCGAGATACAAACTGAGCTACATCTCGCTTCATGCCATACCACCATACGTGCTCCCTCAGGTCTCTGTACATCTTGTTGGCTCCAGGATGCATAGAGTACTGGAAACGAAACGTTTCCTGCAGAATCTCCTCCCGAAGCTCTCCACTCGAAATGCACAATCTAGTATCGTGCCTCAGCGACCCATCTTCGGCTATAGAGAAATCGTCTAACGATCCGACCTGCACCTGATCCCTGATATTCCTCAAGGTCACGTTATCAAACTATGCTGATCTGACTCTGTCCATCAATGCAGACTGAATCTGTAAACCCCACATCTGAACCTCCATGCCCGGAACGATCACCTCGATACCCAAACTATCCAGATCGGCCAATAGATGACGATCTGTCGTCAAATACATAGCGACTGGATATCTGCTCAAGGCATCTGCAACTACGTTGGCCTTCCCCGGATGGTACTGCAAAGAGATATCGAAGTCCTTCATCAGCTCAAGCCAGCGTCTCTGCCTCATGTTCAATTCCTTCTGGGTGAACACGTACTTCAAGCTCTTGTGATCCGTGAAGATCTCTACTCGCTCTCCGTACAGGTAGTGCTTCCACAGCTTCAAAGCAAAGATAATAGCTGCCAACTCCAGATCATGGATAGGGTAGTTCTTCTCATGAGGACATAACTGCCTGGATGCATAGGCAATCACCTTCCCGTGCTGCTGAAGAATGCAACCCAAGCCCTTCCCAGAAGCGTCACTATAGATCGTGAAGCCACCAGTCCCAGATGGTAACGTCAAGATAGGAGCTGTAATCAACCTCTTCTTCAGCTCATCAAAAGCAGCCTGACACTCCTCGGTCCAGACGAACTCCATGTCTTTTTTGGTGAGCCTAGTCATCGGCTCTACAATCCGAGAGAAGTCCTGAACGAACTTCCGATAATAGCCTGCCAGACCCAAAAAGCTCCGAATCTCGACGACTGAGCTCGGTGTGGACCAAGACTCAACTGCTAAAATCTTCTTCGGGTCTACTGAGATCCCATGCTCGGTCACAACATGACCCAAGAACTCTACCTTCTCTAGGAAAAACTCGCACTTCGACAGCTTCCCATACAACTGCTCCTTCCTAAGAGTCTCTAGCACAATCTGTAGATGCTCCTTATGCTCCTCTGGTGTCTTCGAGTAGATCAATATGTCATCTATGAAGACCACCACGAACTTGTCAAGGTACTGATGGAATACCTTGTTCATCAAGTTCATGAATACCGCTGGAGCATTGGTCAACTCGAATGGCATAACAGTAAACTCAAACTGGCCATACCGAGTCCGAAAAGCCGTCTTCGGAATGTCCTCCTTCTTCACCTTCAGCTGATGGTAACCGGACCTCAAGTCTATCTTTGAGAATACCTTCGCGCCGTTCAACTGATCAAATAAGTCGTCAATCCTCGACAACGGGTACTTATTCTTGATAGTGAGGTTGTTGAGCGCTCTGTAGTCAACACACATGCGTACCGTCCCATCCTTCTTCGGTACAAACAGAACAGGTGCGCCTCAAGGTGAAGAACTGGATCTAATGAATCCCTTGTCCTGCAACTCGTCGACTTATTTCTTCAGCTCTGCCAACTCGCTGTTGTTGATCCTATAGACATGCTGCGAGACAGGCTCAGCGCCCGGCACCAAGTCTATAGAGAACTCAATATCCCTGTCTGGTGGCATTCCTGGCAACTCATCAGGGAAAATATCCAAGAATCCTGCTATCAGTGGATGTGGCAACTCCTGTTTCGTCAACATAGCTCCACAAAAACCCTCTCCTGGCTCAGCTGCTCCTCTGGCGAACTCAAACTCTGGCTCTCCCGGTGGTCTAAACAAAACTCTGCCTCCTCTACAGTCTATACTAGCATGATGCCTGCTCAACCAATCCATACCGAGTACCATATCGTAGCTCGGAAGGGGCATTACGAGCAAGGACGCACTCAAATCCCGGCCTCCCAGTGTAACTCTCCGCCCCTTGCAAATATTATTGACCAGGATAATGCCTCCTCCGGTCATAATCTTGCAAGTCCTACTCAGTGGTTCAGCAATAATATTGTGTCTAAGTGCAAAAGAGACAGATACAAAACTATGCGTAGCACCAGAGTCAAACAAAGCTAATGCAGGAAATAAATCGAGTAGAACAGAACCTGCCACCATGTCTGCTTTGGGCTCGGCCTCCTCGACCGTCAGTACGAACGCCCTACCCGGAGATGCTCCCCTCTGATGCTGGGCAAAACACTGCTGCTGGGTCGGAAGTGGCGGACCCCTCTGCTGAACAGCTGGTCCCACTGGAGCTCTAGCAGGAGGTGCTTTGTCCTGACCTCCCCGAGCTGGACGAGTAGGACAATCTCTCAACTGGTGGTCTGGCGCTCCACAGAATAGACAAACGCCCAACCTCTTCCTGCAAACCTCTCGGGTGTGCCCCGGCTTTTCGCAAAAAGTACACTGTGGAATCTGCTTCTGCCCCTGCTGATGCTGTGCACGTACTGGTGCCTGGTGCTGCTGATGCTGCTGCTGGTGGAACGGCTTCTGCTGAGTCTGATGTCGCTTGGTCGGTCCTGCACTGGAACCAGCACCCATAACATCGCTACTCCTCTTGGGCCTGAGACCCAAGTCCTCCTCTGCAATCTGAGTGTCCATCAGAATGTCCTCAAGGGTCACAGTATGACGCCCAGACGTGCGTGATCTGACGACGTGGTTCAGGCCCCTCCTGAACTTGCGGGCCTTCTCTCCAGCATCCTGAACCATTCCCGGAGCGAACCGGCTCAGACGGAAGAACTCCGTCGCATACTCGTCTACAGACATGTTTTCCTGTACAAGTCCCACAAAGTGGCCTTCCAGTGCACTAAGAGCCACATCAGGAAAGAATTTCTCCTTGAATAGCTTCTTGAAGTTCTCCCATGTCAAGCCTGTCACTGTCACACGAGGGTCTGTGCGGTACCAAGTTAGAGCGATATCAAAGAACTGACTAGCTGCTGCAGACACCCATAGTCCCTCTGGAAGCTGTGCTAACCCCAAGCTTCGCTCAACATCCTCTAGCCAATCATCGGCATACAGGATCCCTTCTGTTTTCTTGAAATCTCGAGAAAACATCTTCTTGAAATCTAACACGGAGCCAGCTTTCGCCTGCTGCTGCTGTGGCTGCTAGGCTGGAGCGCCCTGAGTCTGAATTGCAGTCACCTTCTCTACAGCGACGAGCGCTAACTGGTGCACATTCTCCATGCTCTGCCTCAAAATCTCTGTCTGTCGCTGTGAAGCCTCAGCTTGCGCTCGCTGCGCCTCCATCATCTGCTGGAGGAACGTGAATATCTGAATAGCATCAAACGACAACGCTGGTGGAGACGGAAGAGTCCCCGGCTGAACAGGTACAGTCTTCGGGACTTGTAGAGGAAGACCTTCCGGTACTGTTGTCGCTACCTCTGGAACGGCAGGGACAGTAGGGTCAATCTCCTGATCCGCAGCTCTCTCAGTCAGAAAAATAGGTTGCGACGGATCGGACCTCTCCGGTACTGCACTGGATCCAGCTGCCTGAGCTTGCGTCACCGTCATCCTGAAGACACATTTCAAGCAAAGAAATCAATATGGCACATGATAGGATATCATCAAGGAAGGACAATTTATTTCGAAATGTAAGAAGAGTTTGTCATTGAAATCAAAAGATTGGAGTTTTCCTAATATGTGATTGAGTAAACCTCATAACCTAAAACCTATATCCTAATAGCAGGCTCGTAATTAGCACTCTAAGTCGAGCACCCATTACGAAATTATACTAGTTGCGACTCTGCCCTACATGGGCCACCATAAAAATGTGTCACGACCCGCACCCTATTTAGGGCACGAGCATGTGGGTACGTCCAGCCTACGCCGTAGTATCGACGGTAGAACGCTGTAAAGGTCATCTAGAATATATAGAATCTAAGACACAATAATATAACCTGTCATCTCCGCACGGAGGAATATAACCACAACTCAATCACATAATTCTAAGGAAGATAAACACGATGATGAAGATAAAGATAAAGATGAGATAAATAGTCTGAAACAATGCTGAGTCGCAATGACAAGTTCAGAGATCAAGACATAAAATAATATCCCAAAATAAATACTACAAGTCTCAAAGTATCAAACTGGAATGTAATCAAGACAAAATCTAGATGAACTAGGTCACTACTAGCTGTACGTCCTCTACGAGCACCGGGTCCACAGGCTGGTCCCGGTCGTAGGCTCCATCTATGCCAAACCCGTAGTAGGTCGGGCAATCTGCATCTAAATCCTCTGAAAAACAACGGGGGTTATCCTGTCAGGATATGAGCAAGTACAAACGCCAATAGCAGTTCCATGTGAATTGACAAATACTATAAGAGACAATCATAATAAAATACAAGATGGAATATCAAGACTGAAAGTAAACGGTACAAGAGAACTGTAAATCATGTCATGTGTGAGATATGTACGATGAAACTGGAATATAAATAATGGAAAGTAATCTGAAGTATGATGTAAACATAAAAATAAAGTGCCATGAGATATTAGAGCGTTATGTGATCGGCTTGGGTCAAGATCAGGCTGTTCCATTTGACCGGCTATGCACAAGTAGTATAATAATGTAGGGATCAGGCCGGCCAAAATGGAAAGCTATGTACAAGTAGTATAAGGTCAGGCTACACCCTATGTGTGGTGAGGGTGGAGCTATGCGCAAGTAATAAACAAGTAAGGGTAATGATCACATAACCTCTAATAACTCCCCCATCCCCGAGTAGTATAATGAATCAAGACATGACAGGTCATAACACGGGATTCGAAGAGCAGGGGGCCAGCCCACTCCTAAATCGGTGTCTATACAAGTACATAAAATAATATCGAACAATGTACTCATATACCAGGTAAACCAGGAATGACTTCTCATGACGAGATTCACGTATACTAGTCCGTGTATCCTCGTGTCCAGAATCAAGTATAACACTACAACTGAATCGGATATAGTAGATATCAAGACAATGAAAACTATCAGAGAATGTACTCGCCTGTCATCCTGAGCTGAGAAAATCGAAACTACAACCCACACAATGAGCCACGAACGGTCAACTCGCACAACTGTCTCCTAATGCTGAAACAGACATTACCAACGTTCTCATAATGGTCAAATAGCTAGAAACGCCTACCCATAAGTCCAATTCTGGACACAGGGGCAAAACGGTAATTTCGGGTCAAAATGGTGTCCGCCGTTGGACCCACTTTGCACCGAAAAATATGCCAGAATCTACGGTCTCTAAAGTCATCAAACTATATGTCTACAGGTTCGGTTTGACGAGACGAACCCAAAGGTATGTCCAATTTTGGATTCCGGTGGGCTGCGCACAAAATCACCCGTTGAGTGGGATTGTAGGCCCACCAAAATGGCGTCCCGATCAATGGTCTCAAAATCGGACCAAACTTGGCGTACAGGACCAGAAAAATATTTCGTGTCCAATGGCGTAAGTTTCTTCGCGATTTGATTAGTGTGCACAAAGTAATTGACAAATATGCAAAAGGCCGATACGGTAAATTTTTGACGGATACGCATCAAATTCGTCGCGCACACGCGACCAATTTGAATTCCGTCAGAGCCCACACGACCACGAAGTCAATACGCACCTTTTGCTGCTTTCGTTTCGTGACCACGTCGTCCGGATTGACGGGACGGACGGCGTATCGGGACAATTTTACTAAAAATCCACTTTTGAAAATCAGTTTTTTCTCAAACTTCACAAATCCATAACTTTCTGTACAGTGCATGAAATTCAGTTCTACAAAAAAGATTTAAAATCCCTATAGGTTGTCTCCAAGTCTCTTCAAACCGATTTTGAAAACTTGCAACATGCTGATCGCAAATCGGCCACGAAGTTGGTGTTTCGGGACAGTTTCTAAACCCAGAAAATCGAGTTTTTTCTCGATTTTGGAACTCTTTTTTTGTCGCACATGGTACGAATCGGCACGAACTATTTGAAGAAAATTAAAGGTGTATATGTTAGGATCATACCGGAAGAAACGGCTCGAAGATTGATCGAGCGTACGCGGCGCAACGTTGCTCCGAAGTTGGCTCTTCGCTGACAGTTTCTGCGCGCGAGTGGGATGCTCGTTGCACTTTTTCCGGCGATGGACGGCCCCGGGTTGGTAGCCGGCGACGTCGGGGTGTACGCTGGATTGGGGGTGACGGCTAGGGTTTGAGTTTTGTGAAAATCTCTCTTTCTTTCTCTCTCTAAAAAAATATATATACTATATATACACGGTTTATAATAGGTAACACAGGGGGGGGGGGGCGCGCTCGAGAATATTAGGAAAAGGGGGCGCGAGCTTTTAGTTGCTGCTGCTGTTTCTTCTAATTTGTGGGGGTGGGGCGTGTGTGTGTTAGTTATTAGGTTTTTTTTTATTCTTTTCTTTTCTTTATTCCTTAACACTTTTATATATTTATACATACATACATACATACATACATACATCCATACACACTTATATATATATATATATATATATATATATATATATATATATATATATATATATATATATATATATATAAATTAAACCTATAATATTTACCCATATATATATTTGTATATATTCCAATAAATGAAATATTACCCAATATATATATAAATAGAATCAGAATTTATTTATAAATAAAAACTAAATATTTTAGTATATATATACATATTAATTATATTAAACTTTTTATAAATAAAAACACTATCAGTAAAATACCTATTTAAATAATAATATAAAAACACTGAAAATAATATTTAAATAATATTAAAAATAATAAAATAATGCAAATGACTATATTAGCCCTATTAAAAATATTGGGAGTGACACGTAGTGTCCATACCTTGATCTAAAAGCCGTCTTTGCAATGTCTTCCTTCCGAACCTTCAATTGGTGATAGCCCGATCGTAAGTCAATCTTGGAGAATACTTTTGCTCCACTCAGCTGATCAAATAGATCGTCTATACGCGACAATGGATACTTGTTCTTCACCGTCACTGCATTCAATGCTCTGTAGTCGATGTACATGCGCACTATCCCATCTTTCTTAGGCACAAAAAGAACGGGTGCTCCCCACGGTGACGCACTAGCACGAATAAAGCCCTTCTCTAATAAGTCATCAATCTGCGTCTTCATCTCTACCAACTCCTCGGGTGCCAGACGATATACTCGAGATGAAATAGGCTCGGCTCCGGGGATAAGCTCAATAGAAAACTTAATGTCTCGGTCAGGTGGCAGTCCTGGCAATTCCTCGAGGAATACATCCTCGAACTCGGTGATAATAGGGTGCTGAGGGGTGTCATGTATCATCATATGAGTCCCCGATGCGGGTGCATCACAACTTTCTCCGTCTTCTTTGGTGAACTCAAACTCTGCCGCCTTCGGTGGTCTAAAGATAATACTGCCCCTATGGCAGTCTATGAGAGCGAAATGCTGGCTCAACCAGTCCATTCCAAGAACCACATCGAACGTCGGCATAGGGAATACAAGAAGTCGTGACATCATCTCTCTGCCACTTATCACTACAGGACAAAGTCTACAAACACCACTAATAGGTACAACTCTTCCTCCAGAGAGGATTCTAACATTCTTTGCTAAGGGTGTGACGGGAATGCTGTGTCTTGTGGCAAAACTAGTGGCTATAAATAAATGTGTGGCTCCAGTATCAAATAATGTAATAGCAGGAAAAGATGTAACTAAAACCATACCTGCTATAACCTCTGTCTTTGTCTCTACATTCTCAACAGCTAGAGAGAATGCCTTTCCATGGTTCTGTCCGGGACCTTGAGCTCTGACCTTATGGTACTGAGCTGTCTGTGGTGGTAATGGTAGACGAGGTGCTGGGCCTGTGGACTTCTGTGCCTGATATACATGAACTAGAGCCTGCTGCTCAGGACAATCTCTGGCCAAGTGCTATCCTGATCCACATCTCATACATAAACCCAAACGAAGTCGACAGTCATCTCTGATATGACCCTGCTTCCCATAATAGTGGCAAGTGGGCTTCTGGTAGGGAGTATTCCTCTGCCTGGTACTGTCCTGTGGTCCTCCTGATTGGTCCACCCTGAGTAGCTCGGGCTGGTGTAACTGCTGGTGTATGACGTCTCGATGTCTGCTGATGTTCCTTGCGAAGAATCTCCTCAGCACGAGCTTCTTCCAAGACAGCTGAATGGGAGACTCGAGACTGGATAGTCGTATAAGACTTGAGCTCTGGTGCAAGCCCCTGGTGAAATCTCCTCGCCTTCTCTAACTCAGTCGGAATCAATCCCGCACCAAATCGACTCAGGCGATTGAACTCTGAGTCATACTCATCAACTGTCATATTTCCTTGCTTCAGATGAAGGAACTAGTCGTAGAGACCATCTCTGACATGAATAGAAAAGAACCTCTCATAAAACGCATTATAGAACTGCTTCCAGGTGATTCCAGTGCCTAATCGTCTCTCTTCCGCCTTCCACCAGTGGTGAGCATTATCTTCTAATAGTAGGTCCACTGCTGTCATCCAATCTCGGGCTGGCAACTGGGATGTCTTCAGTAGCTTTTCTGTACTAATAAGCCACTGTGACACCTCTAATAGCTTCTCTGTTCCTCTAAAGGCCTTGGGGTTCATATCTCTAAAATTCTTGATAGAGCCTTCATAAGGATGCAGAGCCGGTGCTGGTGCTGGTACTGGAGGTGGTGGTGGAGGTCTAGCCAATGCTGCCATCATCGTCTGTCTCATCAGCTCAGTTTGCTGCCACTGAGCCTGTATTATGGCGTACATAAACTGAGAAGTAGGGCTCCCATCAGTTGGTGGTGGAGGCATCTGAGGTCCCGACTGTGGGGAAACTGCTGAGGGAATGGTGGTGGTGGTGGCAGAGGTACATTCCTTCTGGTGGCATGGTACTAGTCTGCCCAGCCTGGCTGTCTGAGGGTACTGCGATCTCTGGGTACTCCGTCGTCGGTGTCGTAGTAGGCTGCGACTGTCCTGGCTGGTATGGTGTCGCTGGAGTCATAGGAGAATTATGTCCTTCCGGAGTAGCCTCTTCACCAGATGTGAGGGCCAAGGCAGAAGTGCATCCGCTTCTTAAATGCATACTGTTGGCATGAAGAAGATAAGTAGATATTAGGAAGATTAGATATGAAGTAAATCGAATAATCAAGGAAGTTTCGAAAAGATTGGAAGTCAAGAGGTAGTAGTAGTTCTGGATGAGATATTCCTATTCCTATATGCAGTCTTGTTGGACACAGTCATGTAACCCAACAATATTAACGTAGACCTGTATGGGCCACCACAAAAATATGTTACGCCCCAGTCCCAAAATACGTAGGACCAAGTAGTGAACATGCCAGCTGTACGTATACGAAAAATACTCCAATATATGGAATCCTCATATATGCACATAAGCTGTAAAATAAAATAATCACAGGCCAGAAATACATAATCTAATCTTATCACAGCTCAACACAAAAGATAATAGAATCCAAATAAATAAATAAGAGTATCAAAAGATAGCCGGATGAACATGCTCACTCCAAATAGCTATGAAAATAGTCTCACAAGATCAGAGTCCAACCTCCGTAAAGAGAAAGAAAAAGAGATGTAAAAATATTGTCTACAACTGTCTCAGATAAGAAATAGTCTAGAAATCAAAAGGAACTGCCTCATCATCGATGTAAGATAGCTCCAACACCGCTTCGTACTCCTGTAGAAAATCGTCTAAACCTGGAGAGATAACCAGGTCCTCAGGGGACATAGCAAGATACAAGAAAATACCACGCCATATAAACTGTGATAATAAAATAAGAGAAAAAGGTATGCATACAATCGGGTCCTGACCATTCTACTGTGAATATGCTGTTGAGATACAATCCTTCGACGCATGAGCCCTGGCTGAATATAAGATCCGGTATAGTCCCCTCTTGGGAACTAGTGACCAAGCGCATGACGTTCCAAGAACGACAGTGGCAAACCTGAGAGACTAAACATACCTGTATCTCCAGCGGAGCTTCCGGGCTACAAGAAAAGTACAATCGAAGCCCATACGTCAGGTAATGTTCTCCCCACCCAATGCCTAGTATCATCATCTCCATGACTGCCATGTACCTCTAGTAACCGCCAAGTCTTCTAGCATGCAACTCTATTGGCAGTTACCTCTATCCGTCGCACGCTCCATACGTATCGGTGGCCAGCCGACTACGCGGATACGTGTCCTACATGTGACTCACATCACGTAAAACAACAAGTATCAAGGCCGTATGAGATATACCAATACCTCAACATCAATGGGTGGTCACTAGACTAAGTCAATGCAAGAGAAATAAATAAGACGAGATAAACGACCGATAGAGTCGCTTGCACCCAAGTGTGACTTGGACGCACAGTTTAAATATCAAGAAAACAAGAATACTGAAAATAACAACTGAAAATAAGAATATAATAATTACAGAGTAAGGTGGCAAGGTATCTTGCCTGATGGTGCAAAGTGGCAAGTCCAGGTAATCACAATATCAGCTAAGAAACGTCACAATCTCCAAACAACTCCAGACGCTGAAACAAACATCAAAAATGCACTCGGTGTAAAAGATATACCTAGGAAATGTCTGTTCAAAAGTCTAATTCTGGAACATGGACAAAATCGTAATTTTGGATGACAATAATGTCCGCCGTTGGACCCACTTTGCACCGAAATGCGTGCCAAAGTCTATGGTCTCTAAAGTCGTCAAACTATATGTCTACGAATTCAGTTCGGGGAGAGGAACTCAACGGTATGTCCAGTTTTTGATTCCGATGAGCCGTGTACAAAATCGTCCGTTTGAGTGGGTCGCGGGCCCGCCAAAAAGGGATTCCGATTCGACCTTCTCAGAATCGAACCAAACTTGGCACACAGGACCAGAATTTCAATCCGAACCTATTGGCGTATGTTTTGTCTCGAATCGATGACTGTACACGAAGTTAGGACGAAGTTTGTAAAACGTCGATACGGGGTATTTCGACGGATACGGACTGATTTCGTCGCCCACACACGACGAAACTGAGTTCCGTCAGTTCCCATACATCAAAAATGTCCATACGCGTCTTTTGATGCGTATAGCGTGCGACCACATCGCCCAATTTGTCGGGGCGCACGCCATATCGGACAAAATTCAGAAAATTAATATAATTAAACACAGGTTTTTTCTCAACTTCAACATCCATCTACTTTTTACACGCTAATCGAAACAACGATCCAAAAGATGCGTTGCGATCTCGGTTATGTTGTCTTTTACTGTTTTCAAGTAGTTCCTACAGTACTTTACTGCACACCAAGAAAATTGGCCGACAAGTTGTCATTTTAAAACAGTTTTTAGTATTACAGAAAATAGATTTTTGTTCAACTTCGTCTCAATTTTTTGAGCAAGTTGATGGGTTGTTTTTGAAATCCACCTAGAGAATCTCGAAGAGGGTCAATTCTACTTTCCAGAAAATCTTACGGATCGAAAATTGGTGCTACGAGTAAAAAGTTACGTCGTAGGAAAGTAGGGTACCATGAGTGGGAAAACTACTCCGTGGGTGACGCGGGGCTGACTTCCGATGCTCCGTTCGTCGCGCACAAAGCTCCATCGCTGGTAAAACGAATTCGTAGGCGAAAAGGGTATGATCAGCCTCAACTTTCGTTTTGGAAGATTAGGGTTTTGAGGCTTGTGGAAAATGTTATATATATAGCAAGTTGGTTGAAAAACCTAATACAAACACTATTACTAATAACCCAATTGGGCTTTACCCACGGGTTGCTACTTGCTACGTTAGCTTGCTGCTTCAGCAGCAAGCATGGAATGGGGGGCCCGCCCACTTAAGTGGGTGGGTGGCTATTAATATATATATATATATATATATATATATATATATATATATATATATATATATATATATATATATATATATATATATATATATATATATATTTCCTTTTCCTTTTCCTTTTCTTTTCCTTTTTCCTTTTCCTTTTCTTTTCCTTTTTCCTTGCACTGTGGTCGGTCCCCACATGGGCCGACCACCACTGCAGCTCTTTTTTTTTACTACCCTCTCTCTCTCTCTTTATATATATATATATATATATATATATATATATATATATATATATATATATATATATATATATAGATATATATGATGCATATAATCCCATAAAATTCCAATAAATTGTAATTAAGTAATAAAAAATCTTTATAATAATCATAGACTATATTTAGTAGCACTTAAAATATCAAGCACACAATCACACACATAATATATATATATATATATTTATATATCTATAAATACACTAATATATACCAACTAACTCTTTAATGCTAAATAATATATAAAAAATAATTTTTAAATCGCTAAAATAATTAAAAATCTTGGGGGTTACAACGATGTAGGGACGGGGCACTACAACGCGAGTAGCATAATTCAGGCACTCCAGGTATACGGAATGTGACCCTCTTTTCAGCACAGTCTATGGTTGCAATGCACGAACCGAGCCAATCCATCCCCAGAATGATGCCGTAGCCCTTAATATGTAGAACTATAGCATCAAGACTGATCTTTTGACCACCTATACAGATGATTCCATCTCCGCAGACCAAATTTGCAAGTAGTGGCATGCCCGACGGTACATTAACAGTAAAATCGAGACCCAGCGGTGTTAGAAAAATTTTGTGCTCGACGGTGAAGTTCGCCGATATAAAACTATGCCTGGCACCTGAATAAAACAATACAAGAGTAGGCTTATTATTGAAATGAAGTATACATGTCACGACTGTTTCAGATGCGAACGCTTCGTCTCGAGTCATAGCATAGACGCGGACCTAAACATTGGGGCGACGGTCCTGACCATTCTGTGGTACGGTCTGTGGAGCCCGAGGTGCTTGGCCTCGATTCTATTGATGTTGTTGGGGGCGCTGGTTCGGCTTCTCCGGACAATTGCGTGCAATGTGGTCCGTTCGGTCGCACCCGAAGCATGCTCCACTCTTTAATCGGCACTCGTTGGCCACGTGCCCCTTATTGTAGCAGAAATTGTAGACTATTCAATCCTTTGTCTGGTTGTCGCCTCCGTTGTCGCAATTTTGATGCTTGTGTACACTGTTGCCTCCTGCATTACTATGGCGTTTGTTATTAAAGTGAATAGCGCCAGTAGTAGCAGGAGGATACTCGGACTCCTGACGGAGGACATGGTTGAGTGCCTCGCCCATGGTTTTGTATTCAGGTACCAAAACATGGGCACGAATAGAGGAACGCATGCCCACTTTGAATCGTCGAGCTCGACTTGCAGTTATAGGTAGATATGCTCCAGTAAATTTGGCCAGTTTGTTGAACTCGTCCGCATACTGTCGTATTGTCATATTTCCTTGCCTCAACTATATAAATTCGTTTTCTTTTTTCTGTCGTATGGCTGCAGAAAGATATTTGGTCTCGAATGCTGCTCTGAATGTGGCCTACGAGATCGCCGTCGTCTCGTCTTCACGTCGAATTGCCTACTTTTGCACGACCCACCAATCGTACAAGTTCATTCGAAGTAGGAGTTGAGCACACGTGACTTTATTTGCATCTTCGATATCCAGAAGTTCGAACTTGTCTTCCAGCTCCTCCAACCATTTGATCGCCACGGAGGGATCTTCTGTGCCGTTGAAGGAAGTGCGGTAGCTTTTTGTGAATTTTGACACGTCAAAGTTAGAACTTCTCGGTGTCGTAGATGAGAGCACGGGCGCCTCCGGCTCAGCTTTGTTGGATCAAACAGCAGGCTCGATCACAGTAGGCGTCATCGTTGAATTGTTGTTGGCCACAATCGATTATACTATTTGTTGGAGTGTATTTAGCTTTTGTTGCTGCAGCTTGAATTGAGCCTCGAACTGATTCTCGAACTGGGTCTGACGAGCCTCCGCCTGCTGACGATGGAGCTCATTTTGGTATTGTTGCATTTCGAGCATCTGCAGCATCCGTTGTATCGGGTCGTCGGAAGGTCCGGCTACGGTAGGCGTTGTAGTGCCCCGTCCCTACATCGAGACCCGTTCTCCGTCCACGGGGTGCGCGAGAAAGGAATACTGTCGCTATCGATTCGGTCGGGACCGATAGGTCGGGATCGATCGAGTAGATCGAACAGGAACGGTTGAATTAAGATCCATTCCCCGTTATGGAATGGCTTCTTCGGAACCAAGTCCCATATTCAGCGGGTTGCACCTCAAGGATTGACTCTACGGCTGAGTCGGGAGAGACCTCCTATTGCTCAGTTTTTTACGCCGCTTGCGTTGGTTTTGGCTTTGTTTTCTGAATACGTTTTCGTGAATGTTTTCGATGGATTTTATGGCTTACATTTCGAACTCGCATTTCTTATCGAATTTCTTGAATAATACAGTGTTCCAATCGGTTGCTTGTGAGATTTCAGGTAATTGCGTAGGCGACATCTAGCGCGACCAACAAGTTCTCTCGTCTGAAGTAAACTCAAGTTGAGTGGCTGACCCTTCTCTTCTTGACCCCTTTCTAGGTAAATCGATAATGTTTTTCACGACCTGCACCCTGAAGAGGGGCACGAGCACGTGGTTACGTCCAGCCTACGCCGCAGAATCGGTGGTAGAACGCTGTATATAAGGTGTGTAAATTCTACGACTAAAACAGATAAAGGTACCTGTACAGTATATACACTCCGAATGGAGGTGACATAGCAATACAGTCTCAATCATAAAATAAAACTAAAGTAGATAGCATGGAAAGAAAATATGACAGATGAAAGCAGAAAATAAGTTCAAGATCCACACAAGCCTAGAGATATACACAACAACACAGAGTCACAGAAATATAATATAAAATACTACAATCTGAAAGTATTAGCTGGCTCGCAGACCAGGCAAACCTAACTAAGCTACACTACTCTGGGTGTGAAAAGTCTAGTGGCTCTACTATCAAGCCACGTTCCAGGTCTACTCCATCTAACCCGACGCCATAATAGGTCGGGCAATCTGTCTCAGAATTATCTGTAATATATCAACGGTATCCTGTCAAGAAAATGAGCAAGTACAAACACTAACAGCAGTTCCATGTGAATTGACAAATTCTATAAGAGACAGTATAATAAAATATAAGACAAAGATATAGGACGACTTGGAAACCATTCGAAAGTCGAGTTACAACCCTTAAATCAAACAAGGACCAGGATTATAACCCTTCTCCCGAACAGAACTTAGTCTCCAATCAAGGTATAGCATAAAGGCATGTAGAGCATGTGAGTAAAAGTACTGAAAGTAGAACTGAGCAGGATATAAGATACGATAAATAAATGTAAAATGTGACTTGAATTATTAGAGCGCTATATGATCGGCTAGGAAATCATGATCAGGTTATCCACTTGGCCCGACAATTACACAATAAATCTCATGAAAAGTCATGCCGGCCAACCTGGATAACAAGCACACGGAGGAATCTGCTACACCCTACGTGAGGTGAGAGTGGCGTAAGCAAAATAGTGACATGGAGCTTTGATCACATAACCCCTAATAATTCCCCCATCTCCAAATAGTATCACAGATCCGGACATGGTACGTCATGACACGGGATTCAAAAGCAGGGGGCCAGCCCACTCCCAAATCGATGTCTATATAAGTACACAAAACATGAAATATCACGCACCAATATACCAAGAAAATCCGGGAATAACATCTCATGACAAGATCCGACGTATACTAGTCCATGATCCATCATGTCGAGAATCAAGTAAGATACTACAACTGAATCGGATATAGTAGATATCAAGACAATAAAAACTATCAGTAAATGTACTCGCTTGTGGTCCGGAGCTGATAAGGTGAACAGACGCTCAGAGTAAATCACAAACCTAAAATAAGATACTATATGTCAAACATGGTTTTATAATAAAAAGGAAACTAATTTAAGTCATGATATGCAATTCTAAGTCAAACTAGGTCAGTCTAGGTCAAACTTGGTTAAACGGGGTCAAAGGTTGACTTACAGTTGACTTTTGGTCAACTGGTCAACCCTGGTCAACTCTGTTCAACTCTAGGTCAACCCTAGGTCAAACTAGTCTAATGTTGACCAACTGTTGACTTTCAGTCAAATGATCAACTTTATTTTGATTTCGGTCAATTTTAGTCACTTATAGGCTAAGTTTGACTCTCGGTTGACTTTTTTGACTTTTGGTCAAAATGGTCAACCGAAGTCAAAACTAGTCTAGGAGCGCTATTTCTGACCATTACCAACCAAGGGAACCAAATTCTAACCATTTCTAAAACCCTAAACTAGGGGTGAGCATTCGGTTTATTCGGTTTAAACCGAACCGAATAACCCAAAACCGAATTGGACCGAAACCGAATAAGCAAAACCGAAACCGAACCGAATTGGCCCAAAACCGAATCAAACTGAACCGAATTAAATCGGTTCGGTTTTCGGTTTATTCGGTTTATTCATATTTTGTTGATTTTTTGAGCTTTTTTTGTTAATATATATAGTAACTAAATATACATAGACATATTTAGTATATACCTATATATATTTAGTATATACCTATATATATTAATACTTATATATATAGTACACACACACACACACACACACACACACACACACACACACACATACATATATATATATATATATATATATATATATATATATATATATATATATATATATATATATATATATATATAAATAAATTAATTAAATTTTCTTATTCGGTTTTCGGTTTTGGACCGAAACCGAAACCGAATAAGAAAATTTAGTATTTTCAAAACAGAAACCGAACCGAATTTTTTTAAAACCGAACCGAACCGAACCTCTTATTCGGTTCGGTTCGGTTCGGTTTTCGGTCCAAAACCAAATAATGCTCACCCCGACCCTAAACTCACATACCTTAGCTTCTAGGTAAATACCTACACTTACCATTTATAAGGTATTCCCGATACCTTGCCCATTACAAAGGAAATCCCGCTAATACTCAAGATACTAGCCTAGGCTTCTTAGGGTAGCTAGATACTATCCTATCTAGGGTTTATCTACCAAAAACTATAGGTTTCCTAGATATCTAGTCCATCTTAGCACACATGTTGATTATTCAACATTACCTTATCCTATATTGTTCTAACATCTAACTAAACACTTACACACACAATACTCACTCACTCACTCACATATGGTCACATATAACACCCCACAAATATGTTCACATATAGGCTCTCCTATAGGCTCACACACATAGGCTTATAGCTACATATATAGGCTCATCTTTATACCCATATACAGACTCACACACACATACACATATAGACATATAAGACTGATTATAAGGATGAATTGGGAAGGTTTATGGGCTAATTTAGGGGCTGTATGGGGTTACTATGGTGTCAAGTGGCTGAACTCTAAGGGCTGCCTAGGGGTGGAATAAGATTGCTTATAGGGCTGATATGGAGTTGCTAATGGGTCAATGGGCTGCCTAAAGCTGGTCCATGGGGGTGGATTATGGCCTGATATGGGGGCTGAATCCCCATCCCCTGCTGCAATAGGCAGCTCATCTAGGGCAAAACCCCCTCTAAATAAACTGAAATACAGTGTATCATGCGCTTAAACTGATATGAACAGTCCTCTGTGTGGCGACTGTTCAGTCCTGATAATCAGCCCCATGTGGGGACTGGTACACACTGCACAGCAGTGTGTACTACTGCCAATGCCTGCTGTTTCGAACACAGTGCTTATCCCTCTTTCACTTTCTAATTCACTCCTCTCTATTACTCTAATCTCTCCCTCTCTAACCCTCTCTAACCCTCTCAATACAACACA